>CM060846.1:265348011-266548011 GCA_030762175.1 Metallyticus violacea | reverse complement strand
GACCCACATAATATCAATTAAAGCCAGTTTCATCAACTACCATAAATTGCTTAACTCGGTTTAACCAAGTTTATTTAGCAAAATTACGCTTCAAAGATTACTAGATTTAGCATTTGAAAATAGTGACAGCGATGAGGATTGGGTGCAATTTGAAAGAAATCGAAAGCGACCGAAATGGATTTACAATCGCAGTGACTATTTCAATTTATATAATTATGTAAATTTTGTGATTAGATTTCGACAAATCAAGCAATCAGTACTTTAGATTTTAAGCCTAATAGAGAGCATAATTAGGAATTCCTTTCTATTAGGTGTGTATCTGTATGCTTGGTGCTTTAAATGTAAAAATATATTATTTGTTTTTATACTAATTCATAATAAATACAATTCTCCTTTGTAAAATTTTACATTAGAATGCTGAATGTTTTTCTTGTACGTTTATATTGCGAGACAATGTTGAATTCGGCACTTTTCCTCCCAGGGAATATCAAACCGCAAGGGTATTTATTCGGTCAAAATCTTGGTAATGTCAATAAAATAACACCGGAACGAATAAATTTCCCTTTATCCCTGAGGTGTAATTGATTTTTGATAATAAAATTATCTGAATCGATAAAATAATATCATGGCATGCAATAACTCACATTTATAGCAATTTAATTAGTCAAGGTATTTTTACCGCATATCGGTGGAAGCATTCAGCGAGTGTTTTCACAGCTTCATAACCGATAACGAACCAAGATAAAAGCAGCAATACCAGAGGAATAAACTTCTGATCTATTACAAGCTACGTACTTAAAAGTACGCAAGACTAATTACAGTGTCAACATTTTAAGTGCTAATATCAGGGACGTTCTTTACAATCATTTTCATTACACTCTTGAAAAATTTTGAAACTTTCAAAATTTGCACTTAGGTCTATCACTTTTACAGCCTTGTCATTGAACCTTTACTTCATTTTAATCATACTTCTCACAAATGTCCTTACATTTTAAAGTGCTTGTTTTTTTATTTTTGCCTTCCGTGAAGAGCACACTTTTAATGTCTGTTGCCTGCACTTATACATATATTTAGTGTTTCATTTTTCATATATGTTCATAAAAAGGGCAGACGATGTTTCTTAAATGCCAGAGTTCCGGAAACAATTGTAGGGTGTTGTGGATTTTGAGCTATTGTTTTTGCAGAATATTATTTGAGTTTGAGAAGACATTTAATCAATGTTTCATCTAAAATCACTAAGCCCACAATGAAATACTAATTCATCATTTCTAATAAGATTTCTCCTGTCAGACATGCTAAATTTTCATCGTTCTTGTTTAGAAATGAATAAGGTTTCCAGTCCTAGCTCTGGACATTAATCTAAAGATAGAAAATGACTTTCCCATAATTACAGCTACTGTTTATACATTTTGAGACAAAATGGGAAGAAAATGCCTCTAGATGACACTTACAGCTGCCAGCGCATTAGTGCCTTAGGAAGTGTTTGCACAAGGAGAAATGGGTTTATGAAATTATTGAGCAGCAAGAGGCCACTATGTTACAGTTCATTGTACACTAATAGATATCTACTTTAAAAGGTAAAATAATATTAAGTTAAGGGAATTGCATTGCTACAGAAAAAATGGCAATTATATTTAAAGCACATAAATTTCCAAACATGTGGCCTAATAGTGCCCATATAACTAGTGCGAAATTATACTTTGCTACAAAACTTTTTGCAATAGTTGTGTTTACATTATGATAAGGAATCACAAAATTACATGAATAGACATTGAAAAATTGACATAAATTTGGAACCTGTGCAACAAAATATTTTTGTATGTTCACAGCCTCATTCCATGACTTCCTTTCTGCTGAAATACTGTTCTTACCTTACAGTGTTATGTGCCTGAAATGTGCATTGAAGATCTGCATACCGTGAGAGGATATTGAGGCTATATGTTTTGGGACTGACAATAAAAACCAAAAGAAAGATTTCAATTGTATTAAAATTATGATTATACATATTATATTTAACATATTCATTTATTTTTTCTTTCAGTAACAGTTCAGTTTTTATTTTTCCTGCTCCATTTGATTTTGTAGTATCTCTAGTTTTATTTTTCCTGCTGGAGCTTTAGCATGTGAAACTCCTCATGTCAGTGATGCTCCTTACTGGCTTCCTGCAGTGATGAAACTACTGCCACAGCTTTTGTTTTACATAGTCTATTACAGTTACTTCCCTTTTCTTCAAAACTGACCTTCTCCTCCCTGTCCAAATTTGGATGGCAGATGTGCTGTTGTAAAGGTGTGCTACTGGCTTATTTGAAGTAATGGTCTCAGGTACCATGCTTATCATCAGTCTTCTTGTCAGCACTAGTACAAAGTATTTGCTTCAGCTATATCATTGAGAGTTCAATTACTGTTCCACCAGCTGAACCCTCAGCCTGCAGAATTGCTTCCTCAGTGTTGGAGGGGTGTCATTGTCACAAAAGTGGTCAATCCCTGAACTGTACTATGGAGGAGCAAGGTCAGCACAGCTTCAAGTACAGCATCAAATTTAGTTTTTTTCCCCTCCAACTCCAGAAAATTGCATAGGAAATATTTATTTGAAAATTCTTTTATTATCCATGTTTTAACAATTTCCAGCCTAACTTTAACAATCAGCACAAGCAAACAAATGAAATAAGAAAAATTACTTTTTGGACACTACCCTCCTAATTTGCCCAATATTTTATTTTATATATATATTTCCAATATTTTGGTAGCACTAACCATTATATAACAATTTCCTGAAATGTATATATTTACATGAGGATCACACATCTAAATTGGTACCTATTGCTAATGCAATATTTCTATGTCAAGATTCACAATGCTAAACATAAAATAATTACAACAGAAAATAAATAGGAAAAAATGCAACATTTTACATTACATTGGATACATTTAATTCAATTATATGACTGTCATTAATTGAAAATTATCAGATGATATGCATTTCCAAATTTTGTTTTAGAGAGTTTGGCAAACTATAAATAATCATAATACCTCTCCTGTTAAATCAATATTACAATATTTCCATACATTTTGTACATTTTTGGTTATCATGTTAATAGCAATTATTATAATTTTTTTACTAACATCTCTCAAATTTTAAGTTTAAAAAAATAAATTTTCAACTTAACATTAGTAATGTTAGTGAAAGATAGCACTATATATATTTGTTATTACCCTTATTATCGCTTAGCAAGGCTATCACTTTAAGGCAAATTGTAAAAATTTTCCACTCCTATGTAACCAGTTTTTCTGATGTAAATGAACTACCACAGAAAAAACGTAGAACCTAGTTATATTAAAATCCCTTAGCAGCAATCCGTATGCATTTTAGAAGCTGTTTTTTTAATAGTGTTTAACGCTCGTGTTTACCACTGAGGCACCACAGGCTGTGGACACTAATAATACATGAGACGAAATGATATATTGGGAAAGGATTTTTAAGGAAGGAAACGTTCCAGGCCCAAGGTTTAGTGTATCTCCCCGGCATTTGCCTTTTATGAGGACTGAAAAATACTTGGAAAAAACCTCAGTCAGGGAGGACGGTCCTGGCGGGATTCAAACCCCAGACCACGCGCTCACGAGTCCGCGCCTTAATGACCTCGGTCATCCGTGGCGGCTATAGAAGCTGTGCTAAACTTTGTCTCATACACTATATCCCAGGACATATATTTAAACTGCAAACAAAAACTTAGAACTAAAAGCTAATAATTTCTTGTCCACATTCTTACTAGAAGAAATAAATATGGGGCAAAAATTAATATTCATCCAAAAATGAGTTTATGTGTGATAAAAATGGATGATTGTAAATTCTGTTGAATCTTAAAAGCAATGAATTGGCCCATAGATAATATATTGCATGAAAATAAAAGCTAAATGTGTTTTACTGTGGCAGCTTAAAAGTAAAAATGAAGAATATTTCTTTCCACCTGTTTTCAACTATCAAATGTTGTTCGAAATCATGAGTAAAGAGAAACCATTTATTTTTGCAGTGTAATAAATTATCTTCAGTTATGCTTACATGCATGAGTATGTCTGAAATATACAAATATGAAAGATTACCCCCTTTTGTGAATAATTAACCACAAGATTGGTATTATTGCAGTAATTTTTATAATGTAGATGTTCAATTTATTAAAGTTGTCCTCTCTTAGGTGGATTTTTAGTTGGTGCAGCTAATATCTTTTTGTAATCATAAAATAGTATTGCATTAGGTTTAGTTATCAAAACACAATTATGGTGTATATGTGTGTTTGAAAAGTGTAGGACAATTGTGTACATTTTCAAAGAATCGCTTCCTGCTCTTTGTTCATTATTAAAGTATGGAAAATATGTTTGCTAACCAGGGATAAGTATTTAATGCCAAAATCATGCACATCTTGCAAAACTGTGATATTTGTAGTATGGATTTTATATAATAAATCAAGGAGAGTTCATATATAATATACCACATATTATTTCAATGGAACTAACCAATAAATGGCATGCAGTTGTGTACAACGTAATACAATTAAACTGAAAATATGCCATACTAACCTGCAGTTTTTCGTTGCAGTCTCCCCCCCCCCCCTGAAGCTACATTTTATAACAGTTTTCTTTTCCCGCGTGCTCCTGAGGTGCGCCATCTCTCTTACAGGACCTATACTTTTGACATTATGTTTTTTATTTATCTTCTACCATTCGACGTTCTTTAATTGAGTCTATACACAGTCCATATTTTTATTTTCTATTACAGAGTAATGTTCCTCTATCAACTTTATTAAAATACTACGCTTACTGAAGGGAATATTTGGGTACTTCTAACCTTTTAATAGTTAGCAAGCATTAACAAACATATTCAATAAATAGTAAGCAAATATAGCACGAAAATCTCTATCATTTTAAAACGACCACATGCTATTTATAAAACGAAAGCAGTAAAACTAAGCCCAAGATTTTAATGTCATGGTAAGACACGTATCAAACAGTATCTTGTTAAAACATACATTAATTTTTAAAAACTGCGATAGATGTTAACTTTGTTAGTGAAACTGACCTTTAGAACAGTAAAAATCAGAAAAGGTGCATAACAAAATATCAAAAGACATACTACAATAAAACATACCTGCTTAATAATATTTCCTTGGCAATTATTTTTAGTATATGATATATATTTTCACTTGAAGCCTGCTTACAACTGGCTTGGTACTTGCCACGTCCAATTTGTACTTGCTATCGTGCAATCGGAAAGAAGTGGGAGAGCTGCGTTGCCACTTTTACTAGAGCGGCGCAATGAATTGCAAACCGTTCCCAAAGATTTAGCAATTAATAAGTCTCTAATGGTTATAGATAGTTTTATAAAGTTAAATGAAACGTGTTCAGCGTATTAAGAAGCTTAATGCGGTGATATATTTTATCTCGTTTCTAGCATTTTCCATGTATTTTGCATAAAAATAGGCAGCATAATGTTCATAGTAAACCGCCATTTTATCTATACGGCAAGCTTCTTAGTATGAAGGGAACAAAATATTTATGCAATAATCAACATTTTTAAGGCAACAACAACTAATAAAAAAAATACGTAATAGCAATATTTTTCGATATTGCGGGGGCGTTTGATAATTTATGGTTGCCAGTTCTGTTTCAAATTTTAAGGAAAAAGAAATATCCAAAATGCATCTATAATTCGTTAATAGATTATTGTAAAAATAGAAGAGTGTACTTCAAGGGTGCAAACCAGATTATTACAAAGGAAATTACCAAAGGATGTCCGCAGGGATCAATTTTAGGGCCCATATTATGGGACATATTTTTGGAATCTCTAATAGAAAAAATGGAAGGATTAAACAGTATAAAAGATATTATCGCATATGCAGATGACTTACTAATAATAATAGAAGAAAATAATAGAAAGGAAATTGAAAAGAGATCAAATATAATAACTGATCATGTAAACAATTGGTGCATAAAAGCAAAATTGGAAATTGCTCCTCACAAATCATCATATATGTTTTTAAAAGGAAACTTAAACAGAAATCCAAGTATTAAAATTAACAATAATAATATTAAGAGACAAGCAGTAAATAAATATCTAGGTATCTTTTTGGATGAAAAACTAAATTTTAAGAAACATGTACAAAACACAAGAACTAGAGCAGAAAAAGTTATGTTCAAGTTGGCCAATATTGGACAAAGATATTTCAATATACAAGCTAAGGGAATAAAAATCTATCATAATAGCAATTTTGCAGCCATATTAAACTATGGAGGAGGAGTTTGGGGGGAAAGGGCACGCGAGGTACATTTTATACGTACTTTAAGGAGCTCCCAAAGAAAAATTTTACTGAGATGTACAGGGGCAATTTCCACTTCTCCAACAATGGGACTATTAATAATATTGGGTATATGGCCAATTGATTATTTAGTTCGATTAAGATCAGCCTCCTATTGGCTTAAAAAACAAAATAACTAAAAAAATATTGGACATTGTTGGTAAATAGTGTAGGAATAAAAACGAAATCAAAGATTCTTTATTACAAATATGGCAACGAGAATGGGATGTAATAAAAAAAGGTAGAAGAGTGCATGAAATATTCCCATCCATAAAGGAAAGATTACAATTTAAGGGTTTAGTGCAACATGTAACAGGCCATGGTCCATATTGCTAATTTTTGAAAAGATTTAAACTACAAACAAACAATACATGTACAGACTGTAACGTGATCGATACACCGGAACTTGTCTCATTTGAATGCCCTAAATACCAGTCAATTGTAGCAGATGATGTTTATTTCCAAGGAAATGCTGTCTGTAAGAATTATAAATGATAATCTTTTAAAACGAGTTTGCATGTAGGGTAAAAACATTAAATAATACAAAAATATGATGATAATATCCTGGGGCGTTTTTAGGTCGTACAGGGGTCTATGTTATACTATATCGAAGGTTTTAGTTAAATCCAGGAACAATGCTTCAGTGTATTGTCTGTTGTTAAAGTTAGTGATTACTCCATCTACCAGGCGAAGAAGTTGGTGAGTTGTAGAGTGATTTTGAAGAAAACCAAACTGTTCAGGAGCAAGTAGTTGGTGTTTATTTAAATGCTGGGAAAGTTTATGATATATAATATTCTCTAAAATTTAAGGGAGAGCTAGTAGAGATCGATGATTATTCGGAGAAGACGCAGGTTTGTTTGTTTTGGGAAACATGATGGTCTTCGCGTGTTTCCATTGCTGTGGAAAGTAGGTTAATTTAAGTATACTTATGTAGAGAAGGAGTAGTAATTTCAGCTAGGAAGTAGACAGATCTTTCAGTGCTATATGTGCAACACCATCCAGTCCAAAAGCCCTGAAGGATGATGATGATGATTATTGCTTAAAGGGCGCAAAACTACTAGGTCATTAGCGCCCAGACACACCGAAATCTGCGAACAGTAGCACTTTGTGCAATAATATAAAACCCGCTATCAATAACTGGGGTTAAATTCTCATCAACAGACCAGATCAAAAAGCAGCCGCAAGAGCTCAGATATTAAGTGTTATAATGGCCTAAAAATATAACAATGAAACCCCTTAAAACATACAACAAGGATAAAATTGTCTACAAAAGGACAAAAGTCTTAAAATATTGGGAAATTACCGTCATGGGTAAAACCATTAAAATTTACACCTTGCTCCAAAAGTCACAAACACGGATAAAGCGGAGAACTCGTTCCACAGCAACCACATCATCGGCAAGTAGCTCCTCAATAGAGGAGGGCAAACCCAGGGAAAGTCTAAAAGTTGCCAGATAAGGGCATTGGAGTAACATGTGACACACCGTAAAGGGGTGGTCACATCGTGGGCAATCTGGAGCTGGTTGACCATTAAAAAGGTGACGGTGACTAAATCGGCAGTGCCCTATTCTAAGACGAGCTAAAATCACTTCTTCGCGACGGACTGCGCGAGAAGAAGTCGACCAATGAAAAGGGGTGGATTTAATTTCTCGAAGCTTATTGTGGGGAATGATATCCCACTCATCGCGCCAGCGCGAGAGAATTCCTCGACGTATACAATGTTTAAAATCCCCTATATAAAAGCGTTGCTCGTACTCTGCAGGGTCTAAAATGGCGGATTTAGCTGCGACATCCGCGGCCTCATTACCCGGGAGTCCCACGTGTCCAGGTACCCATAGCAGAGTCACTCTGACACCAGCGGCCAGAAGCAAAGACACTGCATCCTGAACTTTCTGCACAAGAGGATGGTAGGTGTACAGGCGTTTAAGAGATAAAAGGGCACTCAGAGAATCGGAACAAATGACACTGTTCCCCAGCCCGTGGTCAGAAATAAATAAAATAGCCCGATATATAGCATAAAGCTCCGCCATAAAAATAGATGTCGCAACGTTAAGACCATATGTAAAACTAGCTCAATTAAAAACAAAGGCACATCCTACACCTGTGTCGGATTTAGAACCGTCGGTATATATAAAATTACATCCAGCAAAGTAAGAGACAATCTCGTTAAAATGACTAAGAATGAATGGTGCTGCGGTCGAGGACTTAGGACAGGCCGTAAGCCCAAGATGGACGGGGGCCTCTGCTAAGAGCCAAGGGGGAGAGGAGGTTTCCCCGGCCAAGAAAAAAGCAGGTAAGTCCAGGTCCATCGTCCTTAACAGCTCCCGGAAACGAAAGCCAGCGGGCTTAGGAGTAAAAGACCGAGCAGCGTAAAATGGGGCGAGAGACACATTAAAAAACGGTTCATTCGCAGGATGACGAGGTTGCGTAGCCAGTCGACAACCATACGTAGAAAGTAAAAGATCCCTACGATAAAACAACGGAGGTTCCCCAGCCTCCGCACATAAACTCGACACAGGACTGGTGGGGAATGCACCAACAGCGACACGGATACCCCGGTGGTGAATGGGGTTAAGACGACGAAGAACGGAAGGTCGCGCTGAGCCATATACTTTACAGCCATAATCCAGTTTGGACCGGATTAGAGATCGATAAAAACGTAAAAGAACAGTCCGGTCGGCTCCCCAGGATGTGCCACTTAAAACCCGTAAAATACACAGAGAACGTTCACACCGGCCTCTGAGCTGTGCTACATGCGAAGACCAGCTTAATGTTCTGTCAAAGATTAAGCCCAGGAATCTAACTTCGTCCGCGAAAACAAGAGCTTCTGAGCCAAGGTGGAGAGATGGTGAAGGATACACCTTATGACGCCAGAAGTTCATGCAGACGGTCTTCTCTGCGGAGAAACGGAACCCATTACGTACGCTCCAAAGGTAGAGGCGGTCCAGACAGCATTGGAGGCGGCGTTCCAAAAGACAGGTTCTCCTGGAGGAAAGATAAATCGCAAAATCGTCTACGAATAAAGACGATTGGATTCCCGGTGGTAAACACTCAGCTATGGAATTGATGGCGATGGCAAACAGTGTACAACTAAGTACCGAGCCCTGCGGTACACCGTTCTCTTGAGTAAAACGAGAAGATAAAACTGACCCCACGCGAACGTTAAAAACCCGCTCCAACATAAACTCCCGAATAAAAACAGACATCCGACCACATATATGCCAATCATTAAGCGTACGAAGGATACCGCCCCTCCAGCAAGTATCGTAAGCCTTCTCCAAATCAAAAAATACAGCAACAGTTTGGCACTTTCTCACAAATCCGTCCATTATATGGGTGGAAAGAGACACAAGATGGTCGATGGAACATCGATGACGACGGAAACCGCACTGGATGTTCGTCAGTAGGTGCCTCGACTCCAACCACCACATAAGGCGCCCGTTAATGATTCGTTCCATCACCTTACACACGCAACTGGTGAGGGAAATGTGACGGTAACTGGAAGGAAGGTGTGGGTCCTTTCCAGGCTTGAGAATAGGAATGACGGTGGCCAATCGCCAAGCGCTGGGAAATGTGCCATGACACCAAATAAAATTAAAAGTTCGTAATAAAAAAGCTTTGCCTTCTGCAGATAAATGCTGCAACATGGCAACATGAATGTCGTCTGGCCCCGGTGCGCAATTTCGAGAGGTGGAAAGGGCATGCTCCAGTTCCCTGGCGGTAAAAGGAACGTTGTAGCTCTCCTGATGGTCGGAGGCAAATGAAAAACCTTTCCTCTCAACCTGCTCCCTTACTGCGCGAAATGAAGCCGGGTAATTGGCGGAGCTCGAAACATCAGCGAAGGTTCGCCCTAAAACATTGGCGACGTCAGTCGGAGTAGTGAGCACTCGATTTAAAATCCTAAGACCGGGTATAGATGTAAACCTTGGTTTGCCAGCAACGCGGCGTAGCCGTTCCCAAACTACGGATGAAGGCGTTGTGCGGTTAAAAGAAGAGGTAAAAGAAATCCAAGAAGCCTTTTTGCTATCCTTGATGACTCGGCGGCATTTGGCGCGAAGTTGTTTATAGCAAATCATATTTGCTGAAGTAGGGTGGCGACGAAAACTCGGAGAGCACCTCGACGTGCACGCAACGCATCCCGGCATTCATCGGTCCACCAGGGAACCGGTAAGCGTCTAGGGTGACAAGACGACCGGGGAATAGTCTTATCTGCGGCTGATATGATGACCGTACGGAGATGCTCGATCGCGATGTCGATAGATGGAAATTCACACCCTGAAAATTCGGCCAAAGATCGAAAAAGAGGCCAATTCGCCTTATCAATGAGCCATTTTGGCGCGCGCTGTGAATGTGCGTTCGAAGAGAGTACATGGATCTGACACGGAAAGTGGTCACTGGAATATAAATCGGAGATGACGTTCCAGGTGAAATGCACAGCAAGTGAGGCAGAACAAATGGATAAGTCCAAGTGTGAAAAGCTGTGAGTGCTATCAGAAAGAAAAGTAGGTTGACCAGTGTTGAGCAGAACAAGATTGTGACGGTCGAGAAATTCTGCCAATATGCTGCCCCTGGCACACTCCGTGTTGGAACCCCACAGGGGATGGTGTGCATTAAAATCTCCCAAAAGTAGGACAGGGGGTGGTACCTGAGACAGAAGATCGTCCAGGTCAACTGTAGTGATGGTGCCGGACGGAGGTAAATAAACAGTGCAGACAGAAAAACTAAGGCCAGAATAGTGAACTGTAGCTGCAGCAGCTTGCAAAGGAGTCTGGAGCTGTAGTGAAGTACTGTACACGTCATCTTTAATTAAAATTAGAACTCCGCCGTGAGCGGGAGTGCCATCTGCGGGAGGGAGATCAAACCTCACCGAAGAGTAACCGCGTAAATTAAAAGAATCACCTGGGCGAAGCTTGGTCTCTTGGAGACACACAAGCAGAGGGTCAGTAGAACGTAAAATTAACTGGAGGTCAGGTCTTCTGCTACGGAGACCACGCACATTCCACGAAAGGATAGCCATTGTTAAAATTAGAGAAAATAAGCTAAAAAGTTACCACCTTACTTTTTGGACGGTCCAGGGCGAATCAATCGTCCTTTTTTTAAACGCGTGGGACTCGGTGGTTTATCAGGAGCAGGAGCATCCTGCTCCATTGAATCCTCAGAGGGAGGCTTCTCCTGCTGAGAAGGATCAACCGATTCCAATACCTGGAAACGGTTGGAGGTGGAGAGAGGCGGTGATGGTGACCGCCTTATAGGCCTGCTCCCAGAGCCATCGTGGGAGCTCGACCTCCGAGGAGATGACGGACTGTGGTCTTTTTTCTTTGTCTTTCCCTCACTTGCGGACGATTTTAAAAAGTCAGTCCTTGTATACGCCGTCTTATATTTAATGGGATCAGCGGCAAAAACAACTGGCTTGGCTACCGTAGTTGGGCGCTTGGCACTGGCAGGCGGAGGTGTTGTAGAAAAAACCAGGTCGCACGTTTGAGTGCTACTGTCACGTCGCGAAATCGCAGTTGCGGCTACAGAGCTATACGTACCAAGCTTTGGCACAGGAGGTAGACAGGCTTGATAACGTTTCCGGGCCTCGGAGAACGAAAGTTTCTCTTTAACGCGGATTTCCTGTATAGAGCGCTCCTCCCTAAATCGAGGGCAGTCACGGGATGTGGCCGGATGAGAACCACGGCAATTCACACATACAGAAGCGGATGAACATGCTCCCTCGTGATTTTGTAAGGCACATGTAGCACAAATCGATTTAGGGCTCTTGCAAGATAATCGGGTATGGCCGAAACACTGACATTGGAAGCATCGTAAAGGGCTAGGGACGTACGGGCGGACCGTGATGACCTCATACCCTACTCTGATCTTGGACGGTAACTCAACCCTACTAAAGGTGAGGAACAATGTACGAGTAGGCTGTACCTCGCCATCCTTTTTTGTCTGCACACGATACACAGAGATGACATTCTGTTCGGCCAAATAACCCTGAATTTCCGTATCGGTCATGCCGTCCAGTACAGATGTGGTTACTACTCCCCGGGAGGAGTTCAGGGTGCGATGTGACTCGACACGGATCGGGTACCCGTGGAGTAAGATGGCCTTGAGTAGCGCGCTAGTTTGTGATGCACTCACTGTCTCAACTAATAAGGATCCGTTGCGCAGCCGCGTGCACGATTTAACGGGGCCAGAAATACCATCCAGACCTTTTTGAATGACAAAAGGGTTCACATGCGTAAAAGACTGACCCTCCTCAGTTCTGGTGATTACTAGGAAACGAGGGAAAGACACCTCAGTCACCTCTCTTGCGTCCAATCTCTTACGCTTAGTATTAAAATGAGGATTTGGTTGTACCGTAGCGGTATCATCCTCCACCATTACACCTGTCTCCGATGGCAGGCTGCTTCCTGGGCGCCACCCCGGCTTAGGTTAGTTGCCCTGGCCTGGAACAAGTAACCTCAGGGTCACACCTTCCTGGGTACAGACAAAGGGACCCAATCGCCTACAGGAAGCTTACAGCACGTGTAATGGCCCCTCCCCGGGCCTGGCCTTTACCAGGGGATACGCTCTTGCCCTACATGATGACCCAGTGCTGGGAGTCACGCCCTTACCCAGTCACCTTTGAACCGTGTCAAACACGGGGGCATCCATCAGACTAAAAGCAGGGAGGTTTAAAAGTAAAAAGTAAAATGGAGACAAACTAAAAATGAGTCAAACGCGCTGAGCGCGGACCTGAGGGAGCAGCTCGGGTGCCTCGGGGTCGCTACGCCCCGTACCCAATAAATTGGGCCCCTGAGGGGAGCCCTGAAGGGTCGTACAGTAGTTAATACATTTATCAATTCTTCTAGTATAATGTCGGAAGTTTCTTCTTGTTGAAGAGAAGACTAAAAATAGGCATATACTGTATTTTGTACATATTATATGTTATCCTGGTTTTCTGGCGTTTCAGGGGCAGGATGAAATGTTCATTCCAGATATTAGGCCATTAATTCAGCTTCGATTAGAATTTCCAGTTTTTCTTTTGTAAATGAAGTTAGTGGTCATGGTTGGAATTTGAAGCAGTCATTTTTTACAGCGAGGCATCTTGAATGTTTTATGAGGTAATTTTTTGCTCCCAAGTCTCATTTTTAAACTCAGAAATTTCCATGTTTAAAAGTATTTGTAGTCTATTTACTTCTCCCTTATCCACCGGGAACCAAAAAATCATAAATTTCCTTCTGGCCACATTCTTTTGCCTGATAAGGAGTACTATTCAGTGCGACAACGGAATGACATTCATTTCGTGACAAATGGGCAAGGCCTTATCTAGCACTAATTGTATTGAAGATGTTATATACTTGACCTTTTCTCCACTTCAGTAGGATTAGAACAAGTACTCGGTATAGAGTCTACCTTAGTCATATAATTTTGAAATATATTCCTATTAGCTTTCCGAATTTTTTTAAAATTATTATTATTTCCCAAAAGAACAACTCGGACGGTAAGGAGAACTGGAAATTGATCTGAACTAAGTTCTGGTATTGTATACTATGAATAGTGATATCAAACATTTGCCAATAAGGCTAAATCTAACCAATAGGGAGGATAGATGTTATTATGTGAAAACATAAAGAAGGGTACATAAATGCTTGAATAGCTGTTTCTGTATCTGTTCCTGAAGTATTTTAATCTGCCTCTGTTACCTTTCCTTCTTTACATGACAGTCTGGATTTATTTATTTCATTCAACATAACTGTGAAAATTTTTTCATCATAACTTAGAAATTTACTCTTGTGTGTTAAAATGGAATTTTGCAAAGGCCCTACACCAGTACTGCTCGGTCCTATTTTGGTTAAATTGACTCAGATATGCATGGTATGGTATTTCCACCATGTTGGTTTTCCTCAATAACTAATATGCTCTTACTTGTGTAAGAAAAAGGTGCAGCTCATATTAAGAGCTCTGCTAATACAAATTTGAAAAAAGAAAACTTCAATTGTTCTAATGCAAAATATATTGCTCCATCTGTCACAATCATTTCAGCATTTTTGGTTTCCTAAAGATAAAAGTACTAATGCAAAAGTGGACTAGATTTATCCATCATGATACATTTGTAGTTTGTAAAAAAAATTGAACAGATGTTTATTGTTACAGAGATATTTTCCCTGTAGTTGATAGTGAGTTGATTACTATTTCTCAAAAGAAACCACAACTTAGAGATGATGCCTATTCCAGTATATTCCCCGTCAACCGTCCTATCACACTGTTAAAGACAGAAAAGATCCTGTATTTTATTCTGAAGGTTTGCTAACTAGAGAAAAATAGAATTTAAAAAGTAGTGTGAAATTGATATCAATTCTTGTTTTGAGAATTTTAAAAGTGAAGTACTGAAAAGAGTCATTAATCCATTCATTTAACTTATGAAGGAGGACTAACTTCTTTTTATTAACATACAGGATGAGGAATATAATGATATTCCATCACTTACCTTAAGTTTTAAAGTTAATCATGATTTAAGTGTTAAAGTTTACAACAAAAAAAACGTATGTCCATCCAGAAAACTTCAAATAGATATTGAAATCAGATCAAGATGATTTTAAGCCTAATAAATGACTAACTTTGACAATATGCAAACCATCTTCAGGATTGTAGATGAGAGGTTTACAACTGATGAAATGGTTATGCTTTCAATAAATTTCTCAAAAGAGCCATCAGACTCAAATTAGTTTTGATGCAGAAAATATTATTAAAATACATTTTGTTGTGTCACCACTGGAGCTATCTCTTATGAAGCATTAGATTTTGCTAATGTTATTTTTAAATAAATGAGAAGCATTGTTTAAAATGTATTAAGTCCACTGGCAATTGTAAATTAATTTAAAGTGCATTTGCACTCTTAAGAATGTGCTACTTCATGTTCATGTGATACCCCATACATTCCTGATTGTTACAAATCTTATTTTTAAGTGATAAAAATCAAGCATGAACACACAACTCTGGTGCAAATTGTGTTCAATATAGCGCTTCTATTTGATCATACCATGAAAAGTTTGTTTTGATACTGACTGAGGCGTTTGTGAGAAAAAGTACCTACTGCTCTATGCGCCAAATGGTAAAGCCAGATCGCTCATTATTGCTGCAGACTTTCATAACTGGATAGCAAGTTCTTGCATCTGTTTTCATTTGTTTGCTTCGGTGTTAAAGGTATTACATTTTTACTAGTTATTGCTTTATAAAGCATGGAAGATACTGTAGAAGTTTGGGAGCATTCATAATGCTAAAGGAAAAGGCAGAAAGGAACAATAAAAAGAAGAACAGAACATAAGGAAAGGTGAACCTTTTATGTTTTAATAATACTTAATTAAAATCTATGTACAAATGTTAATTCCATTGCTGCTTATGGTTTTTATTTAACTTCCTAAAATGTTTTGCAATTAGTGCTACAAAAGTAAATAGTGTAGCAACCTCACTGATTGCTGGTAAATCAATATTAGAGAGAAAGAGAGGTGACTGCAAAGTCAACCAGTATTCAGAAAGAAAGTAAGCAATAATAAACTTCATATCTACATTAAAGGCTAGGGAAAGTCAATGTTCCAAACATAAGAGCAAGAGACCTTATCTTTCCTCAGAATTACACAGGAATAAACTGTTTATTATGTAAAATATTGGAGTAGATGAATCATTAAAAGTAAAGAAGGGTTATTCTATAGTATTTTTTCAAATAAGTTTAATCTAGTTTTGTTGATCCATTAGTAGATGTTTGTAGTTATTGCAGCAGGACAAATCATGAGCTGCAAATTGCTGAAACTAATACAAAAGGAGTGAACAGCAAGCTGCCCTTATTGCAAGTAAATTTAAAGCAAAGACTTTCTACAAAATACTGAGGGGAAAAAACCCAAAGAGTATTTACTTATGCTTTGATTTGCAGCAGGTACAACCTTTGCCTAAACTTTCCATATTTGAGGACCATTATGCATGTCAATTATCATACTATGGTCTTTGCATTACTGACATAGGAAATATATTGCGAACCTAGTATTACTGGACAGAAAGTAATCTGTTCTTGAAGCTAATTAAAGTTACTTCTGCATTAACTGATATTCTAAGTAAACAGCAATTCAAACACAATGTGTCAAAGTTGAGTCTCTTCTTTGGTGACTGCTCTGGATATAACAGGAATGCCCATGTAGACCATGTTTTATTTGGTGGCTCATGAAAAGAACCTCATCCTTCCCTAAAGGAAATATTGATGACATATCCTGTACAAGATCATTCCTTCCTGCCTCTTGACCATACATTTAGCATGTTGGAAAGGGATCTTATGAAACAATTCCTAGATATTAACCCTTAAAGGCTGTGTTCACACATACAAAAAGGGGCTTTTGTTCAGGCTTTGAACAAAAATTGGCATGAATGTAATTTCAGAATTTTTGGTAATTATTTCAGGAAACCATTTGTTATAAGGGATATGAAAAAGATTAATCTTAAGAAGAAACTGAAGGTGAATAAGGGATAGGTAGGATACTATGAAAATAGAAATAGCATATAGAATCCATGAGCCTTATTTCCATGCTTAAAAGAGTAGTAGCGGTGGAGTAATTACCTGATTCATCTATTTTAACTTTGGGACATCCCATAAAATTAGAGAAAAGAAAATTTTTTATTAACCTCTTAAAGGAATGTTTCGGTGAAAATTGTAATGAAAAAACAAAAGTAAGTTCTATACAGATAGTACACTACTTCAAAAGAACAGAGAGGGATGTGAGAATGATGGGTGATTGTCTGAAGGAGGAACATAGTTTAAATTCTGTCTAGGTGAAAGTATTAGACCTTATGTTGTTTAGAACTGTTCATGCAATTTTCTCCTATTTTAGAATGGTTTAATAACTGTCTTAAATATTTGAAAACTGTACCCAAATTCATATCACATTTTATATTTTTCATTTTTTCCTTTTCTTTTATTTCATTGTTTGTTCAGAAATAAGAGCTATTTTGAGATACACATCACTAAAACTTTTCCCCACATTTTTAAGTTTTGGCACAGACATGTGGAGGATGTATTCACCATTATAAACAAAAATCATGTGGAAGATGCACTAAAACTTTTAGAACCTACAACAACCTTCTATTAAGTTTACCATCGAAACAGAAGCAGACAACATGAATATTTTTGCCCGCGCTTGGGCCCGCCAATCAGAATGCTCCATTCAGGTCACGTGATCTCCCACCCAGCCAATGAGAATGCTTCTGGCGGGAAATTCAAATTCACGCCACTATGTGAGTCCAATCACAGCCTCCAGACCATATTTTTAAACCCCCTCCCTTGAGTATCCACCAGAACAAAGCCAGCTGCTAATTTATTTTGTGATTAATTATACAGTATTATTTATTTACATTTTAAAACTCTATTTGAATTTGTGGTGACCAATACTCAAACGACGGCAATTGATAAGCATTCCCCTTAATAATAGATGGCAAGATTTCCTCTTAAAAAAACAGTTACCCGTATAAATTGCTAATACAGAAATGTGTTTTTAACCTGCTTACATACCGCCACGGGTGGCCGAGGTCGTTAAGGCACGGACTCGTGAGCGGGAGGTCTGCGGTTCGAATCCCGCCAGGACCGTCCTCCCTAACTGGGGTTTTTTCCAGATTTTCCTCAGTCTTCATAACTGGCAAATGCCGGGGAGGTACCTAAACTTAGACCTGGAACGCTTCCTTCCTTTAAAAAAAAAATATCCTTTCCCAATTTATCATTTCATCTCATGTATCATCAGTGTCCACCGCCTGTGGTGCCTCAGTAGTGAAAACGGGCGTTAAACACTACTCAAAAAAAAACTGCTTACGTAAGACCTGATTTAGTACACATGGATTTTCTAGAAGGCATTATAACTGGGTCAGTATAGATCACTTATCTAACTCAGCGAAGCAATTATTGTTTCGCTATATAATGATTGGTAATGTGTAATGCTTGCCAAAGCAGCTTTTTATCCAATGAATAATAAATTACAAGAGGCAAAGTTGCTCGCGTTTAAGATGCATTAAGTGATGTGGAGGAAAGGCAATACTTGTTTTCATTGCCCTACATTATAATGTCAGTGGGAAATGTAAAAGATTATAGTATTTTTAAAGTGAAGTACATCCAATTTGTTCAGAAAATCATTCTCTTTTGAAAAGAGGTTAGATTATTGTTACACATAATTTAAGGAATATACAAATATATATCACTCAAGCCCTAACAGCCGATTCTTGATCCTCTGGTGTGGTATTATTGTGTTAAGGAATTGGTTCTATTAAAAAAAATCACCTCCTTAACAGCCCATTTTTGCTTCTCTGGGTACACATATGAAGGAAATGTTAAAAATATAACACTAACAGCCTAGGTATTATCAGCCACCCGCCACCAAACAGTCCAGGTATTGTCACGGTAAGTGTCAATGAACACGCTTCACTATAAAAAATATATTACTCACTTCCTAACAGTCCAAGTATGAAGGAATTGACTGTCAATATATCAGCCTCCGAAAAGTCCAGGCATTGTTACTTTAAGTATGAACGAATCGGAGATACAACACTCGCCCTTCACAGTCTATTTGAAGGACTTTACTCTTCCAAAATATCCCCTAACAGTCCATTTTTGGAAAAAAAAATTCAACAGTCTTTTTGTGTTGCATTTGGTTCGATAGCTCTACTCCCATTAAGTTTTAGCTTTTGGCATGTGGGCTACGCGAGTTTGTTGTTTGGGAGGTGGGCTAAAGGAGATCGATGCTAAGTTTCAAACATTTTGTGCTAGAGATATTGCCACGCCTTATAGGCTGGTTGTAAACCTTTAGAAGAATATTAGGAATGAATAGGTTTTTAGATAAATATATACTTTTTATTATTTTGCATAGTAAGTTAAGAGTTACCTGAAGAATCTCTGTGGAAGTGACGACAGGCGGGAGGAAGACTGAATGGAAGGTAGCATTTGGGGAGGAGCGGTTCTTTGCAAGGAAAATGGCAGAATAAAATCATTGAGTCATATTTAAAGCATTTATTTTACAAAGGTTTGAGACATACTCCACACCACCAATATTTATCAAAGTTTAACATTTCAAAAATAAATTCATCTTCACAAGTGAACATTTTTGTATGCTTAAGAGCTTAATATGCATTTTTTCTATAACACATAAAATGACACAATTTTTCGTTTTCTATGCGGAAATATTTGGCTGTAAGTCTGACTGGCAATTCAAATGGAATAATACTTTCAATTGAAATATCAAATGCATATCTATGCTGCAAAATAAACGAATAATTTTCATAATTGGTGTCCGCATGAAAAAACGTAAATTGGTGTTTTGAAATAAAATGTTAGATGCTAATCCTTTTAGAGATGAAGGATTTTTATACAAATTTTGCAAATGCTACTGTTTGGTTAGTTACATCCGAATGAAGTAACATATCTATTTACACAATTCAATCCATTTGAATCTACTGCAGGATCACAAAAATAATTTAATACAAATGATTGATTAACAAATGAACCAATTATTACATATTTTTTAAAAGTAAAATCTAATGTTTTGAAAATGAAATACATAAAATCTACCCAGTTGTTTTGCAATGATACACCCTTTCTGCATTTACACACACAACCTTGAGTAGAAAACTTTTTTCCTTCATTTTTTACCTTCCACATGACGTAGTTGGTCGCATAGGTACCTTTTTTTTTTTAGCATACATAAAGGTAAAACGTACATTTTTAACGCAAATGAGCAGTGTTGTGTTAATGAATAAAATTCATCTTTACATTTCTTAGCTATGTATAAAGTAACATATGAAGGGTTTTTTGGGGGTATTTTACCAGCCAAATATCGAACAAATGCCCTATAATTGCTTAACATGTCCCTTCATTGCACACAATGAAAGATATCCATACAAGAGTAGGCCAAAATGTGGGAAAGTGTGTGGGGGTGAATTCTTCGAAAAATTGAATAGCGCCTGTAACGCAAGGTATCGCTTTGTTAATTTGTTTTGGCCTTGAATTATAAGTTTTTCCATAATTACCTAAAAAAAACATTAATGTTAGCATTTTCCGGTCTGCCAAAACCCGTATTACCTCTAGAAGTATCTTTTAAAACTTTAACATGCTTTATTTTTGGAATTATTGTTCTTTCACAAATTAACCGAGTTATTTTTTTATTTTATGATTGCAATTGGAATTGTTTGTCAACAAAACACATATTTCTCCAGTAAAGTCTGTATCTCTGCAACCCCATGCAATGCTAACATCTAAAACAGATCAACTTGATTTCTCTGCGATACGGATATATGTATTTAGTGGAGGTGTAACCGAAATTCCAATAGGTATTTTAATTGTTTCCTGAGGTTGTATTACATATGCTTTTGGAGAGAACACGTCTAATCTAGCCGAATCTTCAGTACACCATACAGGCATTATTGCATGTTTAGTAAGTAATACTATGTGAAGCGTCCTCTGAAAATAAAGAAATTAAGTAGTGAGCTTTTTAATTGTAATATCTTTTGTCTGTAAATCCTGAATTCAAAAATGTTAGGTGAAGTTTTCTACTATTTTTCAAATGTATAGGTATACATTTTGGGAAGATACATTTATGTACCGTTTCCACTATCTTTTTCAAAACTGATGGATCATATTGGGTGAGCAATTTTGATGCGACAGTCACATGATAAGGAACTATTTCAGATCACTAATTAATAATTTAAGTAGTGAGCTTTTTAATGGTAATATCATAAGCTTTTTTGTCTTTAAATCCCGAATACAAAAATGTTAGGCGAAGTTTTCTAATGTTAATATGCAATAAATCCTGTCCCACATATGTTTCGGTGTACCTTTGGGAATTTGAATAGTATTTCCATAATCTTTTTCAAGTTTAATCAAAACCGATGGACCATATTGGGTGAGCAATTTTGATGCGCCAGTCACTTGATAAGGAACGTTTTTTTCCCATTTCACTATTTCTTATGGTATTTGTGTTTTGAAACTGACTGAATCTACTAACAAAATCCATCTGCAAAGAACAATATATATAACTATTTGTGTAAAGTCTTATTTTCAAGACTTTGAAAAAATAAATAAATGCAACTTACCCTTCTCACCAAGCAGCAGCAACAGCAGAGTGTCGATGAGTACGGTGAAGGGAATTCTTGATGCAGCTTATATAGTGCAAGAAATGACCTGCATTAGCATCCCCCTTTCTCTCTTGCAGCTGCAATATTCGCTGATCACCTAGATTACGCCCTCATAGCTTTTTTCAATCGAGATTACGCCTTCATTACATTCCCCTTCTAAGCGGTACAAGATTCAGATATTAAATAAGTAAAGTACAGCAAACTTCGGTTTAGTTAACAGTTTTTGTCTGCACTTGCATCAGACACAGTATTTGTATATTTTATCTTGAAAGTAAGTATAATTATCAACAAAGACTTTGTTTAGAAATTATGGAGCTCACGATAGGTTTAACGCAAAGGTTTTGTTCATTTTCTTTGCTTATAGAATAGAAAATATTACCATTTTGAATTAGGCAAGGAGAGCATACGATAGGTTTAACGCACATGGTCGATACTATGAAATTCAAATTAATCCCTCTGCTTCAAACGAAAACCCAATCCTTTACTTTAAAAATACCGTGCAGCAACTTTTAGATTTTGTATTGGCAGACGTAAGATCGAAAGATATGGTAAGCCTAACCATTACAAATTCCGTCAACTCGCAGGAGAGAGCAATAGGGCTTAGCTTTCGCCGCAGGGATCAAATGTCCTTAGACGTCTTAATGTGTGTCTTTGAGAAGGTGTGCCAGTCAAATGCTAAATTTAATGCTACAGATGTGCTATCGGTGAAAGGGTAACCACATAGAGATGCCTTCGGGAAGCGGAAGGGTGAAGACGAAAGGTCGTAAATTATCTGTATTATCCCATTTAAAAAGAAGCATTGTCAGAGTAACTTCCAAAATGAACTGTTTGGCTCATGCCCTGGTAATTGCAATAGCACATTTTACTAGAGATCAAGACTATAAAGCTTTTAGACAGGGTAGGAAAGTTCATTCTAAAGGGGAAGGGCAGAAAAAAGAGACCAGCTCCTAAAGCTAAAAAACAAATAAAAAGAAAAAGAATAGCTAGATACGTATTTGCATAAATACCGCGCGCATTACAGTTGTTCCGGCATATGTGGACTGGGTGGACGTAGGTGAGCACCATGATCCCCTGTACAAAATCCGAATTTGAATTATTTGCGAGGAAACCACCCCTCCAATCGACTGTATTGGGAAACTTCACTACTTTGTACAAACCTGTCGCACCTGTAGATCAGTCGGTGCTAGAATTTGTTATTCCCGGAGATAATGATCAGTATGTCGAATTTAATGTTCATTTGTTGGTTAAGGGCAAGTTTGTAAAATTAGATGGCACAAATCTGGGAGATGCAGATAAAACGACCGTAATTAACAATCTTCATTCGTTATTTAGTCAGTTGAGCATGAATTTAAATGGAGGTGTCCATCGCCCCTTCTGAAGATCTTTACCATTATCGCAGCTACCTTGAAACACTACTAACCTGGTCAAGATGTAGCCAAAAGCCATCTCACTAACGCTTTCTGGTACAGAGACACGGCTCTCAATGGACTAACCGGAGAAGATGCCTCAAAAAACAATACATTGGCAGCGGGAAACTCAAAACTCGGCCTACGTGGAAATCGGCGGAGTGAAACAAGGACTTGTTTTGCTCTCATCATACTATTTCACTACATTGCTAAATCACGTACCCAAGCTTGCGGAACACTTGTGCCAGAGCCAATCGTACACGTGCATCGAGGAGCAGTTTCGCCTGCGGTCCGGCAACAAAGAGCGTGTCAAGATACACAGCCGTAGCCCAAATCAGCCTTGGACTAGAAGAAGTAAACTTCATCTTATATAACGCAAATATATTGCATCACCAACTTGCTAAATCTGTATTAGCAACAAAAGATGTAAAAGAATATGTAAACAGTGCCTCAAATGGTAGCACTTTTGTATCTCCAAAAGAGACTGCTTCACAATTTGTTCTTTACGATGTTATATGTGATGTTATTAATTAATTCAACTCTTGTATCCTTCAACAAATAATTGAAAATAAAGAAAAAAAATTATTTACATCATTCCTTTCCTTGGTCACCGACATTATACGTAACGTGACAATGCATGCTTTGTTAAGGGTTGTCTGTTAGAGGTTGGTCATAACAAATTCAAATAGATTTAAAAAGGTAAATAAAATAATCATTATAATTAATTAGCAGCAGCCTTTGGTGTGGTGGATGCTCAAGGGTGGGGGGTTAAAAATATGGTATGGTGGCTACACAAAGGGATAAGGGGGGTTTAAAAATATGGTCTGTCGGCTCAGATTGGACTCACATTGTGGCGTGAATTTGAATTTCCCGCCAGAAGGATTCTGATTGACTGGGTGGGAGGTCACGTGACCAGAATGGAGCATTCTTATTGGAGGGCCCAAGTGTGGGCTATACTACTAACATGTTACCATTTTTGGATCTGAAGATAATAAAATGTAAAAATAAACTTGATTTTGGCATGTACAGAAAGGACACACATACAGACAATTATATCTAAACCCATGGATTCAATCCAAGATCACACAAGGAAGCAGTATTCAACAGCATGATATACAGATTAATAAATATACCACTGAACAAAGAAGAATACAAGAATGAATATCTACATATAATAGAAGCAGCTCAATCTAATGGGTTCAACAAACAGATGATTAATCAAAAAATCTAAAAACAAAGAAGAATTAAACAAATAACAACTTTAAGTGATTGAACAAAGGACAAAAATTTTAAAAAGTTTACTTACCATTCGTCAGCTAATAAGAAATTAAAAAAAATTTAAGCAGTACAATATTATCTTAGCACCTCAAAATAGATACAGTGTAAAAAATCAATTGAAATTAAACAAAATCGATTCCAAGCCCAAAGAGGAAAAATCTGGTATTTACCAAATTAATTGTAAGGACTGTGAGATGATATTTGTTGGAAAGACAGAGAGAAATACAGGTATTAGGTTGAAAGAACTTTGGAGAATCATCCGTTACAAACAAATAGATAAATCAGCTGTGACAGCACATTTCTGGATTGAAAACCATGAAATAGAAAAAGGCATATAAAGTTAGCAACCAAAAGAACTAAATATATGGGAAAGGATTTATATAAAAAAAAAACATGAGCATAACCTTATGAATTTTGATATCCCAGGTATAGACAACACTTTATTTAGGTTCATCACAAGAACACAAGAGTCCACCTGGATTCCTACCTACCCAACTTCTATGAATGATCCATTAGTCGTGAACAGCTGATGATATGGAAAACATTTCCATGAAGCAAATAGAAAAATTGGTGGTGGCATCACATTTTTGGAAGAAGAAGTGGTGCCTCATAAAAACGAGATATCCGTCCTACTTTTTTTACTCTTAACTCCAATCGTGCCACACCGTACACTTGGCATGAATTGCCGCCACATATATGCACTCTTTCCTGGAATGGCCCGGCTCTTCCCAGTGAGAACAAATAGTTTGCGGCTTACAGCCTGAAGCGTTGTGTGTAAACTGCTGGCAAATTGTGCATTGCTGTGGACGTGCCGGTGACTTGTAAGGTTCTACCCTAACTATGACAGAAAACATCCGCGTCTCGTTACAGATGTTGGCACTGACTTCCGATTTGCTCAGCGCCATTCTAAAGTGGGGTAGGAGGCGCAGATCCACTGTTCTTGTGGATCGGAGTTGGCCCATTCGTTCAACGGGGTATCCCTTGCTTAAGAGTAATTGCTTCTATCATCTTCTGTTACAAACATCGGCACGTCCTTGAAAGTGACATGCATGAGGCGTTCCTCGGGTAAAAGGGTCGCTGTAAATTAGGTGCTGGCTTCCTCCAGGATCTCCCTAATCAACCGGTCCCATAGTCCCGCGCATGTTGCGGATGGTAAAGCCCAGGTCAGGTACCTAGTTCAGTTTTTTTAAGTAGGTTCCGCGCTTCCTGGGAGTCCCGCAGGAAGATTGGTGAGGGTTTAGGTTGTCTGGGTTGGGTAGGCACTGTTGAGGAGGGATCAAGGGTTGTTCGACGGTTTCCATACTGGTGACGGAGGAACCCGAGTTCCTGCGCCTTTTGACTGCACAATTGGATGTGGCTGGGTCTGCGACAGGGATTAGGGCAGGAGTGGTTTCCCTTGCAGATGGTAGGTTAGTAAACCGGTTATTAGTAGGCAGTGGGGTTGGTTGTGTTATAGGCATTTGGCGTGCTGAGTGACACGATGCTACTGTCTGCCAAGTAGTGTCAGTAGTGGTGAAGAGACTTTTAAAGAGATACCTAACGATCGCATGGATGCAGTTACGATGGACTGCCAGATTCCGGATTGTGGTATTCATTTCTGCCGGGTCTATTATTGTTTGTTGTGCTAGCACATTGTGCAGCTCCGTTTCGGCCGCCTGGAGATAGTCGAGTCTGGCTTTCTTCTCCGAGCGCAGCGCTGTTTCAGTGTCGGTTGTTATCGACAACTGAGGGTTTCAATCAACTCTTGGATCATTAAGAGGGTGAAATTTCCCGCATTGAGGTAATAAAGTGCGGGGTCAGTGGTGGTTGCCATGGTCGTTTTGGTTGAAGCCGAGAGAAGTTTGTTCGACGTCACAATTTCTACTACACACAAGTGAAGTAGGGACCTAAACTACTCTCGTGCTGCCGAAGGTAGATGTTGATTGTGGTAGTTGGAACTCTAACCGCCAGAAGTAGCTGCAATCAGTCCATTGCAGCAACCCTGGTCGATAGCTACCAAACTATTAGAGGAAGAATCTGGCTCCTCAGAGACAGTGGCAGAGGATGCACAGTTTGGGCTGCGCGCAACAAGGGCAATCGTGCACATCTAGCGCGAAGTTTCTAGTGAATTAGTGTATGTTTAAGCAATTGTAACACATTTAGAAGAATACAATTACACGAACACGCGTACAAAAGTTAGTTGTTGCACAAACACTACATAACACAGCTATATGTTGTTGCGAGCACTGTTTTTGTCTGCACACAATGTTATTAACTAAACACATATAGTTTCTAAATAAACAAGATATCAGCAACTTAACACAAAAAACACAAACTCATCTACTGTTGTTTGTAAGATAACAAACAGTTTTGACGCAAGTTATTGAGATTTTCCGTTTTGGAAGAGTAAATTTCCATGGGCACATAACGCACGGCCGCTCCGCTCCAAAGCATGGTGCTATCAATCGCATCTTCAATTTTGTTTTACTAAAATTAATTAATTAATTGGTGATAGTGGGAAGGGAATAGAAGGAGAATGTAATGAAGTCCCGCGTTGAGCACTTTCGTTAGTTAAAAGCGATGTGTTGAACTGCTGCCGGACACAGTGGGCTTTTTCCGATGGGCAGAAATGACCGAAGCCCTGAAAGCCACCGGAGGGTAAAGAGTAGTGGGAGGGGATAGGGGCATAATTTAATAATCAAATACGTGACTCGTTCGTGCGAACGTTTCTGGTAAACTGTGTTATTGTTGCTGTTGTTGATACGGTTTCATGGCGGCACTTGCTGGCTACGGGTTGGCTGTGTAATTGCTGTGATACATCAGTAACTGTCGACTGATGGAGGTCAATTTCTGCAGACTGGAGGTCCGGATTTCCGTGAACGCCTCCTCCAGTCTGTCAAGACGAACGGAAAATATTTTTATTGATTTCTTGAACTGTAGTAGAAGATCATTGTGGTGGTCCTGGAGTTCTACGGTGCTGGAGTGCAGGTCTACGGTGGGGATGGTATTCCTTAAGAAGGAGTCGTGAACTTCCAATCGGGAGACGATGGCATCACGACTCCTTTGGGAGAGGGCGACCTGCTCTTGATGAAATACTATGCATTCTGGATGCGATGAGGGTTGGTGCAGACTTATGATCTCCTGCCAGAGGCTTTCGGCGGTGGTGTGCACAGTGGCCATGGCAGAAGTGAGATGATTTTCCAGGGCCGTGACCCTGGAGACCAGTTCAGTGAGAGCGGCAGGAGCAGTTGCAGTTCTTGTAGCGGTGGAGGCGGTGCTGGCAGCTGCGATCTGGGTGTTGTGGTGTTCCGGTGTATGGTTGGTCGAGTTGCCATGTTCTCGTATTGGTGGTGAGTGTGCGGTGTTGCCGGTGGTGCCGGGGTCTCAGCGGGCAGGAAGCCTGGCCCGTGAAAAGTCTGTGGCTAACATAGGTAGCACAGAAGACGTGTCGGCGGGCCAGGCCGTGGCGGGTGCAGGTGGATGTCAAGCTCGGGACCTCGCAGTAAAGGCATTTAGGTGACCTGGTGCAGTTGGGCGCTGAGTGGCTGTAGCCACAACAGCGTCGACAGCGCTGTAGCCACAACAGCGGTGTGGAGCAATAAGCTGAGCTCAATTATGAGCCAGCATCCTGCGAGGTACAGCCCGGTGCTGCAGGCACGGTCGTGTTCCTGTTCCTCCAGGAAGGAGACACGTACTAGGGAAGTAGGTCCGCGCTCGGAGAAAATCCTGGTTGTTCGGTGAGCCGATGGCCAGTAGCACTGAGCGACCCATAGAAAGTACGGGCCGGCAACTGTTCACGGCACGGCGCGAACAACTGCGCTACACTGCCCGGCGGGAGCAGGTGGGCTGGTGGCGGGCGGTTCTGGATATGTTGTGGAGAATGAAGGGGATGACTGGCTGCTCAGAGGTTGTGTGGATGCTGGTGGTGACATTGCTGGGCGAGGCGGCGCTGGCCGGTGCGATTCATGCGAAGCTTTGCAGTCGACAGTCGTGGGGGGGTAGTTGGGCCTCGCAGTTGGGTGCCGATTTTGCATTTGATGGGGTTGTTGTTTATTAGGCCTCAAAGTTGGGTATTACTTTGCAGTTGGCTTTTTAATTGTTAACCACCTCTTCTACTGCCGCCTAACGTTACTGCAATCCCGGGCTAGCTTCAGTGAGTGCTGGAATTCTATGGCCTAATCAGGTCCAAGGGAGAGCACTAGGAACTTAATGAACACAAATAAAACTCCTTACAATAAGACCATTTATTTATAATAAATTGAGTTAAGTGTTCGAGGGTCGCCTTTAAGATTTTGAGAAAACGTCTGAGTTTGCTTGCAACTCGCCTTATAAATTCGAGTCTATATAAAATGTCCAATCATTATCTTCCACAACACGACTCTCCTTCTCGCGGTACACTAGCTATCAGTTAATAGTTTTACGTCGCCTCTTACGAAAACGGTCTCTCGAAGTGCTCTGGTCGAATGCCTCACTTCCCTTCACGGCGTCTCTTTTTCCCTGTGCCTGTGCCTAATGTCAAGTGCAATTTATGATACCCACAAGGTTCCGTGGCGTCAATAGATAATAATTGACCAGTCTGTTCTGTCTTTTGACACAAAAGTAGCCTTTCAGTCCTTTTACTCAATAACTAACGACCGGACCCAGTCAGTTTTTCAAACTCTTAAGGCGGACCCTTCGCAAACAAAGACTCTTAAATATCCAAAGAAAGGGGCTTTTGCTTTTTCTCATCCCCTTTACAATACACTCTATCTGCCTTATGTCTAAAAGGCTGGTAAACAAGTTACTCTCTTACTTTCCAAATACATAAAAGACTTAATTATCAATATACATACACATAGACTGTACGAACTGAACTGATTAAACTAAGATTTACAATATATATATATATATATATATATATATATATATATATATATAATTGCACTATACTAAGAATATAAACATGGGGTTTAAAGTCCTTTTATATTGTCTCATTAATACTGTTTCAGCTTCTTCGGTCGGCGCTGGAGGGGATGAGCGGGCTGCGCCGGAGAGCTGCGCGCTGGCAGAGCTGGAGGAGCCGGTTTTCTTCTTTACGGTGCCATCCTCAAGCGTGTGTGTGCATCTTCAAGGCCAGCCAGATCTCGGCCGGACATTTAGTGATGGACCTGGGAGAAAACTGCGGTGGGCAGAATTCCCAAAGTAGTTTAACCTGAGGTATCCTACTTCATCTCATCCAGATGAGTTACATACTACAACACATCAACTGCTTGTGAAGATTTATTGGATCCGGCAGCCCGCTGTTGGGTCCAATTTCATTACCATCCAAAGAACTTCCGCAGCCACGGTACAACAGGGAAGGGGCTTAGGGATCCCCAAACAACTCTTCTATGCCTGAGTCAACATCTCGGAAGCACCTTCATGGTAAGTCTACTGACAGACGAATTTCTACCAGTTTTCCGCAACTGATTCACATAAGATGGTCATTCAGGGGTGAAATAATGCCTCGTCTCAAGCCCGTGAGTGCACTCGTTCACATCTGCTCGTTTTCCTGGTCTGCAGGGGAACGACCCCTCAATGTGTCACAAAAAAGCTGCTGAAATCTGTTTCTTCAAAGAAAAGACATAAGACTTGCCCACGTCCTACTCCTTCCCCACTCCCACCCTTTCAGGGCAGTTTTATTGATATCGCGGTGACCACAGCTCAATTATCTAACCAAGAGCCCCCATTGAAGGAAGAAGGGCTTCTCACCGTTGAAGGGGGGAAACGAAGATTGAAATTGAAGGAAAAATGGAAACTGCTAATTCACAGGAGGCATGCAGCTCTAGTAGCAGCCAGGTACCCAAAGGTGCAATTCCAAGCCAGGAGCTTTACATGGAAGATTATGACGGCTTCACCGTTGTCTCCCATGTGTGTGTGCAACCGGAAACCCTCCTACACCAAAACCCTCTACTCATTTACCTGTTTTGGCACCCAAGCAAGAGACTATGCAAAGAGGTAAGAAGGTACCTCCTATTTTTATGGATCCATTTCCGAATTATCTGGCAGTTATGCGAGAACTAGCTGCTATTACTAAAAATAGTGTTGAAGTGGTGCTTGGCAGAAATAGCACCCGCCTACACACTTACTCCGTAGAACACCACCATATTGTTACGGAATTCTTAAAGAAAACAGGTATTTGTTACTACACCTACCAAGTTGAGAAGGTAAAAGGGCACAGGAGAAAGCTCCGTGGACTTGAACCAGAGACCACACCTGAAGAGATAGGCATGGTCCTAAAGGAAAAGGGCATCAAATGGCCAAAAATATCCCTTAACAGGAAGGAAGACCTGCCACTAAAGTTAAAATGCCACTATATACCGTAGTGGAGGCGGCTACTTCAGGGCAAAGATGCCAGTTGGATGACATACGATCCATTTTATGGACAAGAGTGAAATGAGAGTGGGTGTGTTCTAGAGATAGACCTTCTCAATGCTTCAGATGCATTGCTTATAGGCGCATCAGCACCAACTGTACTAGAGCATCACGGTGCTTAAGATGAGGAGGAAACCACACAGCGGCCATGTGTGATCAAGCTACTGGACCACCCGTATGTTGCCAATGTAAACACGAGCATGTGGCAACATGAAAAATGTCCCGAGAGGATAAGAATAATCAACAACCAAAGAGCACCTGACAGTCATTATGAAACTTTAAGATCCACATACAAGGATGTGGTAACTCAAGGAAAACAGGGAGCTCCAAATCAAGCACAGAATAATATAGAGACCCAAGCACAAAAAGGGAAGGTTATCGAGACACCCAAGAAAATTAAATCAATTCCCAAACCACAAAGGACTACAAAGAAGGTCCACCCAATTGATCCCAGGCTAAAATCTGCAGCTGCCAGGGAAAACAGACAACAGCTATCGAGAACCTCATCCCTTCCCAATTCCCGACCTACTTCCTCCTCCAGAGAACACAGAATGCCAAAAGAAAGGCAGCAGAATGAGGCAGGGTCCTCATATGCTGTCAAAATGGCACTTACGATGGCCGATATAAGATCTAATTATTCAAGGGTCTCAACTCCGTTGAGTAACACTGAACACATTAACCTACCGTCATTAGACCTCCTAAAAGAGTACACCATGCATATAGAATGGTTAGCTCAATTATTTGAGGAATCACTGCCAATCCTTCGAGAGCTTCGGCAAACAGTCCAGAGCAACGTTGACCCCACATTAAAGTTTGCTGCGCTTTCTGAAGGAGTCAGCGTCCTATACGCTTATCCGATTTCTAGTGGCACACACTTACCCCAAACCTTTTCGCTTTGCATACCTAAATGCGAACGGATTTTTGGCGCAGAAGAAAGACCTGACAGAGTTCATGATGTAGCATTACCAGATGATGTGTTAATTTGTGAAGCACATCTCCTCACTTGGCCAAATTTTAGGATTCCCGGTTATGCATTATACCGGAAAGATCGTATAGATCCCAGAGGAGGAGTATTGGCCGTACTCATAAAATCACAATTAACACCCAAATCCATGCCCTTACCTCCAACTCAAAATTTGGAGGCTGTTGCCGTACTTACAAGCATAGGATGCATGGAAACAGCTCTAATTGCAGGGTATCGTTCCCCGAGCATTCCGTTTTTACAAGCAGGATATCAGAGTGTTTTGCAAGCCTTTCTAGTTACGCTGCTAGCAGGGAAATTTAATGCCAAATATAGGCAATGGAACTGTGAAGGAGCCAACAATCGGGGCACACAATTGGCAAACTTTGTCAATGCAGACAATTCCCTTGACATGCAGGGACCGCGCTGCCCTATTTTCACGCCCCGGAATGGCAGGGCAAGAGTAATAGATATATATAAATACCAAACATATACCTTAGTAATTAGACCTAAATACGAGTGATCTACACTCTGACATGATGCAGTAGTGGGTGAGTTGGTAACATGTTCAATGTATAATGAACACTAGGGCTGAATTAGAGGAAGCAGCTGATGTATTTGCGGGCACAGTTACCTCACTGATCAAGCAGCTTACATACAAAATCCCAGCAGACAGTACCAACCCTTCCACTCTGCCACAGAATATTCATGATCTACGCAAACAAAATATAAGGCTTAGACGAAGGTCTGAAAGACGTAATGATCCAAATTCGTTAAGACTATACCGTGCCTTCCAATCCAGGACAAGATGTTTCATTAGACAACATAGAGCTAAGACTTGGGAAAACACGATTAATAGAATAAACTTAACCGATAAACAATCATGGAAAATTATTCGAAAATTAAGAGGGGGAAAAGATACTCACCTACATCCCCTTCAAATAAGTACAGTCCACAAGAGAAATCCACTACGTTGGCTGATGGAATAGAAAAATGGTACAACCCAAGAGATGACCCATGGGATGACCTCCAGGCGCGTAGAATTATAATGCAGGTCCGTGATTTCCTGAACACGGATCCGCAGGAAAATGATGAGCAGAACAGTCTGCCAGTATTAACACCTAAGAGGTGGAAGAGAAGCTCAAACGTTTAGACCCCTGCAAAGCAGCAGGGCACTATCGGCTCACTCCTATTATGCTAAAACGACTCCCAAAACGACCTATACTTCTTCTTAAAAAAATTGAATATGTGCATTAATCTTCGTTACTTCCCACGAACTTGGAAAGAAGCGGGAATTACTTGCATTCTGAAAAAAGGTAAGAATGATATCTTACCTTCAAGCTATCGACCAATCCGTCTGCTTCCAACGGTGCCAAAAGCGAACACTTTTGACCCGTGTCGAGCCTTATTTTTCATCACTGATCCCGGAGCATCGTTTGGATTTAAATGACATCATTCCACAACTCAACATTTATTGAGAGTGGCGGGGAAGGCTGCTTTAGGATTTCGAGAACGTATGTATTCCGCTGCAGTGCTGCTTGACATTGCCAAAGCTTTTTCTACTGTTTGGCATCACGGATTATTATATTAGTATATTTATTACATAAATTACCAAGTTATCAAGGGTAATTATACAGCTAATATTTAGCTTATCTAACCGAACCTTCTGTATCACAGTTCAAGGAACTGCTCAGACACTAGAAGGATCCTGGTTGAATTACCAGAAGTCTGCATGCTTTCTCCAATCTTATTCTCGATATCCATGTTAGACTTCCCTACAAAGTCACAAATATTAATACATCAATATGCGGATGATGTATTAATAATGGCACAAAAGAAAAATTTTAACTTTGTACTTACTCAGATTCGCACATACCTCCCTAAAGTAGAGGAATGGATCGAGAAATGGCGCATTCACGTTAGTGGTGAAAATAGTGAGGCTATATTTATCACCAAGCGCCGCAGACGAGCCAAATCGGGGGTTTTGCGTCTGCAAGGACAGGTCATCCCCTGGAGGAAACGGGTCAATTACCTCGGGGTCACCCTGGATCTGGGGTTAACATTTCAACCCCACATAAGAATACAAGGTGCAAAGGCACGAGCGGCCATCATTGAACCCTCTATTTTCGATCAATTCCATTCCATTACACATAAAGTTAAAAATGTACAAAGCCATAATTCCGACAATTATGTTGTAAGTTTGCGAGGTTTGGGGCTACACTGCTCCAACACACATTGCATATTTGCAGAAAGCCCAGAATATTGCCTTAAGGAGAATTTTCGCAACAGACGTTTAATTTCCGTCAGTTTTTCTACACGAAACTTCTGGCTTGAATTATATCACTGATACCATCAGGAAATTAGCGGGTAGAGCCTATGCGCGCTTTGCCAGTCATCCCAACCAGCTGGTACGTGCCCTTGGAGACTACAATCCAAGGCGTGGACAAGGTAGAGCAGCACGCCCTCTTCTTAAGGAGGCGCTTCGTCCTGGATGATATTAAATAGCCAAAAGAACCCCCGCTTCGGCGGGCTTGGTACAAAATTCCGTCCAAAATCTTTAAATCACCTGAAGTCACCCTAGTCGATATCTCGCCAAATAGCTGTCGGACTCCTGCATTTTCAAGGAAATAGGATTAAGTTAAGTTGCTTTAGGCGTGATCGACACTTGGATGGGTGGCCAGATGCCCACCCATCGCATGACAAGCTACACCTGTGTTCGCAAGTGTGTTAAGTGTTTGAGGCGACACTTACACTCAATCCGCACCCCACTTACCCGACAAGCGAGCAGAATAAAGTATTTGGAAGATGTAGCCTTATTGTAGCCAGGTGCTTCCCTAATCCCAATTCCTTTAACAATAGGAAATCGGCCCGAAAAGGATTCAAATTCCGACAGATGCTGATGCAACGAGTGCACTGAACATGAGACAAATTTATGCTGACTTCGACATGACGTTGCAACTCAGCCGATTGGAAGGGCGAAGAACTATGATTGCGGCTTGGCGACATGTTATATGAAAATTACATGAGAATGGCGACACAATTATTTTCCCCATACATGATGCAATACATATATCGTTTAGGTTTAAAATCGCAAAATTTTCCAACTTATCCTAATGATTATAACACTATTCTACATAGCACATTAAAGGATAAATGATCAGTTAGACGTAAACGAGGTGTATAAACACTTTGTACTCTGTTATGGAAGAACTGTATTCGACAGTAGTCAAAGTTAGCCAAATTGTTATGTCCATACTCATCATGATTTCCCAACAATTTCAAAACAACCCGCAAATAATCCTTTTAAAACAAAACCCATAACCATGGAACAAAATACCTATAAGAAACCATATAATTACTACAATAAAAATATTCTCAGTATTAATTCAAAATCGAAACCATCAATACGAAATAGAAAAGCTCAAAAATACAAACAACCCCTAGAATTAGGTTAATTAGAGTATATAAACTGTCCAGGGAAGCGAGAGAACAAGAGTTTAAAACGGGGACAAAACATCACTTGTATGCTAACACGGGTCATGTTTTTTAAGAAGACAATATAGCTGGGCTACCGAGGGTTTAGATTAATTAACATTTGACAAATTAACGCACAAAGAAGCAAACATGTGAAGTCAGAATTGAAAAAGACATTTGAGGAATTAAAGTTGGATATTTTATGCATACAAGAGCCTTACACCTATAACGGAAACGTTACACATATTCCATTCAAAGCTAGAACGATATGTCAAGGCGATAGCCAATGGCATCAATAGTAATCTGTAACCCTAGCTTACAAATCGTCCACATTGCACAAATAGGCGACTCACATATCAAATGCATTTGTTACGTACGAACGAGGAAAATTTATTTTAACAAATCAATATTTTCAATTTAGCCATTTGATTGGCCCTTATCATGATAAAATTAGAGCGATAAATACAACTTTTAATAGCTCAGAGCAAATATATACTAGTGTCATGAATGCAAAATCGGAGTCGTGGTTTAACGGAATAAAAGATTAAAGGGGTGAAAAATTAAAAGAAAATAATTTCCAAGATAAATTGAACTGTCGAAAACGAGCCTAATAACCCACCAACCTTTGAGAGTATAGAGGATGTATCTGCCAACCAGGATGTAGCCCTGTGCGACTTAAAATCAAATCATAAAGTATTAAATTGTAAAGTAGGACAGGGTGTGTCCTCGAGTGATCATTACCTATTCTACCTTAATTACTCCATCGGTCAACCTAATGACGACGTAAGAGGGGGAGGGTCTACAACTTTTAACAAGTTATTTGGAACTTATTAAGATACGAATTTGAGAATAAAAAATCGAAGTATGAAGGGGAATATGTAGATAAGGCTGCCTATAATTTAATCTGTACAATACAAAAATCTTCCCCGAATTTAAAGCCTAGAAAATCGTATAATAAAATGTGGACTGATACATTGCAAAAACCTAGAAGTAAAATGACAAAACTTAGAAGAATTTATCAAAAATCGACATTAGAAACTATTACAGGAAACCAGGAAAACTTTTTGGCCAAATATTGTCGAGAGCGAACTCCAAACAATATATTGGGAACGCCCTATAGGATAATTATGGAAAAAGTGAAAAAGCCAGAAATTTTAACCATTTAAAAAAAAAGACAACGGCAATATGATGCAAATTGGTAAACTTGAATAAACGTTCTTCTTTATAAATTATTACCTCAGGATGATAAAAATACCGATACACAAACTGATATACAAAACAGAATTGAAATGACTATCACTTATAATAACAATAAATTCATTTTTCCATTTGACATTTCTGAAATCAGATAACTATAAGAAATCTAAATAAGATAACAGCTGCGGGCCCAGGTGGGATTATAATGAAGTAATAGCAAATCTCGAGGATATTATTACACCATTTTTATTTAAAAATTTTAATTATTGTATTTGGGACGTTTTCCTCACTGTTGGAAGGAAGCCAAAGTCATAATTCTTTAAAAGAGTGCCGATAAAGATCCAAAAGAGCCTAAATCGTATAGACCAATGTCTTCTAAACACTCTAGGCAAAATTCTGGGGGAATTAGTATGTAAGAGACTGAAAGAATTCAGAATTATATTAGGTATGAACAACAACCAGTTTGGTTTTAGAAAAAGGAGATCGACGGAAGATGAAGTTAGTTAGCTAATAAATGCGGTAAAATTGTGAAATTCAAAATATGTTATTGACAAAATAATTGATATTTCCGGCACTTTCGACAATCTATGGTGGCCTGCATTGATCGAACGTTTACGGGAGAAAGGTTTTCCCAGGTGCTTATATATGCAATGTTAAAATATTATTGTAAAAACAGAAGAATATATTAAAGGCACTGAGAATAATATATGCAGGGAAACTACAAAGGGATGTCCGCAGGATTCGATCCTAGGTCCGACTTTTTGGGATACTGTCTTACAAACTCTATTGGACGAACAGATAAACGATGACCATGATAAGCGAACCATTGCCTATGCTGACGATGCTTTGTTTATAATAGAAGGCGAAAATAAACATCAAATGGAAAGCCCAACTAATTACTTACAAATTAAAGGATTGGTGTGAATATAAATTACAAATCGTCCCAACTAAATCTGCATATATGGTATTGAAAGGTAACCTAAAACGAGACCCAACTATAAAATACAATAATCAGAACATCAGCAGACAAAAAGAAACAAAATGTTTAGGCATATATTTAGATGAGAAATCACATTTAATTTGTAAGGGGAATAAATCCGAAAATATTATGATGAATTTGGCACGAATAATACAAATAGATCTTAAAATCCCAGTCATTGCAATTGCATCTTATATCACATAAGCATTTTTACCTCTATAATGGGGAAGGCGTATGGGCGACAAGGATGAATGATGTCGCTATTAAAACCCTTCTTAGACGCTCGCAAAGAAAGGTCTTATTAAGATTCACGGAAGCGCTCAATACCTCGCCCACCCTAGTTCTATTAATATCGACAGGAATGAGGCCAATTGATCTCACAAATTAATTGAGGGGTACAATTTTTTGGTTTAAGGAAAGAAATCTAGACAGTGGCTGAAATAATTGGCAGGCAATATAATAGTGTACAGGAAATAAAAAATACATTAAAACAACAGTGGCAACGGGAATGTGACACTGTAGGGATAGGTAGAATAACCTACAAGTTATTTACCAATATTTCGGAAAGATTGAGGATTAAACATGTTCAACCGACGAAAGAAATTACACATTATCTAACTGGACACAGTCCATACAAAACATATTGGAAAAAAATAAACAAAACAAGAAATGATATATGTGATCTCTTTAATGAAGAATACACGCCCGAGCGGACTTTATTTGTGTCCACACTTTTCAAATCACGTAAGGGATTACAGAGTTAATTTAATTGGTCATCATATTTCACACATCCTAAGAGACAGAAACGTAAACAACTACATCAACTTGCTGATAAAATTAGCTAACTGGCGCGAGAAGTGAAAGTACTATAGGAGAAGATTGAGACTGACGTAGCCCAAGTAGAGGAGGTTAGAAGATAAGAGAGATTACGTACATAAATACAACACACACAACAGTGACAGGAATAGATTACGCACGATCCTAAACTTAAACGGGGGGTGAAGAATGATGAAAAAAATAATTTAAAATAGAGTTAAAGACATGGAAGAAGTAATTTATTTGATGGCGGTGAAGAATGAAGAAAAACAGTCCACAGAAGAAGATTTAAAGACTTGGAAGGTGAAAGCTATGCGTAGATGGAGAAGAAGGAAGAAAAAAGGATTTACAGAAGATTAAAATATCTGGAAAATGCAAGTTATGTGACGGCGGTGAAGAATGGAAAAGAAGAATTTATAGAAGATTTAAAGAGCGCGATGATGTAAGTTATGTGATGGTGGCGAAGGAGAAAGAATGAGAAGCGATGGACATTGACAACTTGACAACATTGATCACAGTAACATTACACACAACAATAAAGACAAAAATAAACAACAAACTGGCATCAACAAGTATGAAGGTGGTGGCGAAGAAGGTGGGGATGTAACAGACACAAATGACAACCTAACAACACTGACGAGAATAATAACCACATAAGCCATAATAATGACAACTATAATACTAGAAATTACAAACAATAACATGAAATGACAACATATCATCAATCAACAAATCAATAAAAAGCATATTAAATTGACGATTTAATAATAATAATAATAATAATAATAATAATAATAATAATAATAATAATAATAATAATAATAATAATAATAATAATAATAATAATACCGATTGTACTATAATATTAACAAGGACAGACAGGTGATCCAAGGCGAAGAACGGAGACGGCGAAAGGAGGATTGTGGAGTGACTGGTGTGTGAAGATCCAGGTAGGAGCAGAAGAGATTAGATGATGGCTTGGTCAGCCATGGAGGGGAAGAGAAGAGGACGAAGTATGGAAACTACAGAAAGAAGACACGAAGATTTATAAAATTTTGAAAGTGTAAGCGTGAGGTGTATGGTGAGTGAATGGCGCAGTTATTGGTTGGTTTAAATTGAAGACTTAAATTGTTTCGGTCATAATTTGAACACTGGGTCTGAAGTGAAGATAAGCCAGGTGTAATTTTGGATAGAAGTTGGAAATGGAACCCAAGTGAACAAATAAAAGTGATATAAATTAGGCGTGGTAGAATAATTATAAAATATAAACATCTCTAAATCAATAGTGTTGATAAAGGGAATATATCGATTAATAAAATTTTAGCTTACGGCTGCTGGTTATCAGCACTGTAATCGTCGGTTTCCGAGGGATGGTAGTTTTAGCTTCAGTTTTTAGTTTTGAAATTTAAGTTTTATTAGTTAAATTATAGCTGGCCACCAGTTATAGTTTTGTTTGTTAACTGGCTTCTAGTTAGAGAATTGTTTGAATGTTTTATTTTAGGATTGTTTTGTTCAACTGTATTTTTGTTAATTAGCTTTGTTTAATTAGTTATAGATTAGTCTGTACAAATAATGTTTAAAAATGTAAGAGAAGTAAAATATAATAAACTATAGAAACTGTTACACATGTCCTGGTATAGGCATCTAGGTGCCATGATGGCATATTGCAGATTATTATTATTATTATTATTATTATTATTATTATTATTATTATTATTATTATTATTATTATTATTACTGTTGTTGTTGTTATAGTCCGAAATATAGGAAGAGGCTCGCCAACTCACAGGAAACATAAGTTCAGAACAAAGATAATAAAAATATTCTAATAAATTACAGACAGTGTAGCCCACAGAAATACTATACATACTGTATATATTAGATTTATAAGGAATAGTATAAGGTTTAAATATAAGTTGACACCTATGTATGTATGTATTAAAAATGCCCTTAATCCACTAACTCTAGCACCTTAGTACACTTATCTATACACTTTCACAGGTAAACCATACTCTTATACCCAGGCAACCACACCTGGCATATGTTTGGGCTTATTTTTATTATTAAAATAATCTTGTTCCAAACAAATTCGAAAATTGTGTACAAATGTAAAAATAGGCTGAAAGGCTGTCCCATGTAAACCACAGGTCAAAATTTGTAATAAATGAATATAAAGTGTGTTTGCCTATTCCTTCTTCATTTGTTGCCTGGACTGCTGCTGGTCACTCTGCATTCTGGACTCTTCATGACATCACCCAAAGTAAGGGCCCGATCGGCCTAATGACCTGATTTCTACCTATTCAATTACTATGTGTTAACGTAAACCTTCAGCACTAACTATTGTTATTATTTGTTAACGTAAGCCTTCAGCACTAGTTATTCAGTTATGTGTTAATGTAAGCTTTCAGCATTAGAGATGTGTGAATTTTATTATTCTTATACCATAACAAAAGTAGCAATAGCAGTAACATTATCTTTAATTATACCAATGAGTGCTCCTATCCCTACGCCTCTCCAATCATAATACTAGTTGTGACATTTTGGTGAAGATGCCATGTGTCTCATTTATTCCAAATGTAGTTGTGATAATATGAAGGGAATGTGTCACCCAAATTAGGCATGCTGCTTTCATGAATTTCCTTAGTCATTTTCCCTTACAGAAAATATTTAATTACACAATGAATCAATGGATCTTATCCAATGTTGTAGTTCAGTGGATATTATTGTTATTATTGTCATCATTGAATATTGATACATAGAAAGCAAACTTTATGAAAACATATACAGATGTTCTTGTTGTCCTCTATTAGTGTTCAAACCAATTTACATATCAAATCTCTGTGTGGGTGGATTTTACAAGAATATTCACTTTCATGCTATGAAGTTACTAAGTGATTTTGTGAAGTATTCTAACCATTAAAATTGTATCAATTGTTATGACTAAAACGGCAACTGTAAATTATGAAAATAGATGTTTTGATTTGAAGTATGTGTTGACATGATTACAGTAACTGTATCTGGTTTATAGGTTAAATGCTGATGAAAAGGAAACAGATTGTGTCATTACATTAGGGGTTGAGTGCACTGTAAAGATAAGTGACCGTTTTTTGTTCACCTATGTAAATGGCAGTGATATTAGTACAAATGATTTTAAGTTGATTTACCTTGGGATTGCAAGAAGTTTAGTAGGTAGTCAAACTAAATACCACTTAAGTTGTTATACACATGTAAATGAAAATGGTATAATAATCAGGAGGCATTTAGGATGTGTTAAAAGTGTAAAAAGAACTTACTGAAGTGATGTCTCCTTGTCCAGAAGAAAACATCAAAAAATATATGGAATTCTTAAAAATTACGTAAATCTTTTGCTGCTTAATGACCCTACATATTCCCCCATAACTATTTTGTTTTTAATTGTAATCTCCTTATCTTCACCTTGCTTTAATGCTTTGAAACTATTTGATTTTGCCTACGGAAAGGTACATTAAGCGATTAACAATGCATTTTCACATAGCACCCAATTTTGATGGTGGTGTGACAACATTATCTAGCAGCATGTAGCAAAAGAGGTTGCCTTGTTAATTTATTAAAGAGGAACATGAGACGATCCGCCGAACCTGACCAGGAGCAGGTGCCAACCAAAGAGGAAATCATCATTTCCATAAAGAAATTGAAAAATAGCAAAGCTACTAGAGTGGACATCTGCCCAGAGATTCTGAATAAAGACATAGATATTTCAGCAGAAATACTTTTACCTCTTGTTTAATAAAGATGAAGTCCAGAAGAATGGAAGTAAGGCTTTTCATGAGTTGCCAAAGAGAGGCCAACCTGACTGTTTTAGCAATTTGAGAGGAATTATTTTGCTATCAATATCAAGCAAAGTGTTTTCAAATATCCTGTTTGATCAAACAAAGGACTGGATTGCCCAAAATCTTAGAAAAGCTGGTTTCCACAGCAGTTTCTGCACTAATATCTTATATATAATTGTGGAACAGTATGAGTTAAATGGAACAATGTATCTCATTTAAAACTTAAAATGCAAATTGGAACTTGAACAGTGAAGCTAATCATACAATGATATCAATTAATGTATCTCATGTTTATTCACTTTTTAAAAGCATTTGATCTCTCAAAAAGAAGTTGTGGAAGGCACTAGCAAAATATGGGGTACCATAAAAGACAGAACTAATAAAAAATTGTTATAATGGATACAGACAAAGAATTATAGGGAAAATTAACTGATCCAATAAATGTTAATACAAGAGTAAAGCAAGGCTACATTCTGTCCCCAACCATTTTCCTTATTACTATGAATTTATTCAGGAAAAACAAATCACGTGGAGTGAAAGCTGGACTTCAGTGGAAAATGGTGCGATGACTGTAAGATCTTGACTATGTCAATGACATCTATGAGCTCTTCTAGTCCTATATAGATATGGACGAGAAATTTATTTGGTTGCAAGAAGGAGCCAAAGCTGGAATAAGTATCAATTGCAAGAGGACAAAAGATATGCAAATCAATAGCACTTCAGACTCAAATAAGAAGTTCCAAATTAATGCAGAAGTAGAGTGGCACATTTCAGTAGATAGTGTTACTACAAAGAATGGTGAAGTCACATCAAGAAAGCAGATATTGCCTTTGTCTAGCTGTATCCAATATGGTATGACATCTAAATATAAACTAAACTTATGATCTTCTGAAGTGATATCAAAGCCATTTTCCTCTATTGCTGCAAAAACTTCAAAGTGACAATCAAGATCTTTATGAGTCTCCAAGCATTCATTAACCACTGCCTTAGAAGAATATTACACATCTTTTGGCCCGACACAATCTCAAATAAGGAACTCCTGCAATGAGCTCAAGAAGAGCCCATTACAGTGCAAATATGTTGTAGTAATTATAGTTGTACAGATCATAGTCTTAGAAATGAATCATTAGGTGAAACCCCCAGGATGGCAGGCCATGAGGAAGGCCAAGGAAGAATGCAGAAGAGGAGATAAGGAAGACAGGAAAGACATGAACAAATTATCAAATGTTGGCCAAGAATAGAGTCTGATGGTGAAAATTTGTTGTAGCCCTTTACTACATCAGAAGATACAGGACATAAGTCAAGTGGGTCATATTCACAGGGAGGCATTCATTCAATTCATCAAGCATTTGCAATTTCAAAATCTGCAACTTGGAAAATATTTCTGATATGGGTAAAATAAACATAGGTATCTAATTTACAGAATGCAAATAATATTATTTGAGCAGGAGAACCTACCATAAGTCAACTGATCTGGCATGCATAATTATAGCTGAACTATACACAGGCCACATAACTTGGCAAATGACTTTCTGTGTTAATAAGATCATACTAAACCTAATACCCATGACAGGAAGAGATTTAGATCTTTAATTATTACAACTACTACAGACATTAAATTTCCTGAAATGAAATCCATTCTTGAAACTAACTTGTAAAATTAGGAATTGAAAATTGATGGAGTTTTACCTTTATTGCAGACCCTAGGATCATATTCTGATTGGTATTTAGTTTTTCTCATTATAGAGTGAAAGACACTTATTGCTTTAATAGTTTTCTATCTTTCCATATTCATCCTTCAACTTCACAATTTTTTGATTGACACAGGCAGCAGAGGTCACCAAGACTTATATAATATACAATTAATCAAATTTCTGTTATTTAATTCCTACCAGGACTATCTTTCCTGACTTGAGGATTTTTTCTACATTTTCTTCAGTCTTCACCAATGGCAAATGCTGTGGGGTTATTCTATATGTAGACCTAGAATGTTTCCTTCACAAAAAATAAATTTATTTCCCACATTATCATATCATTTCATGTATAATCAGTATCCAATGTTGTGATGCCTAGGTAGTAAAAATAGGCACTAATCATAACAAATAATATATTGTATTACCACCTTTTATCAACTCCCAATTTTTCTTGTGCTTCATTATATTTTATCCAGTTAGTTTCGGTTAAGTGTGATTCCAATTGAATACAATGAGGGTTTCTTGAAAAAAACCCTCTACTCTTGTTAATGGAGGTTTTGCATTATCACGAAACTACACTAGCTGCTTAACTTTTATCTTCAGCCTTCCTCAATATTTTATAATACAGGAATAAGGATAACCAAGGTAGGAAATTGCCTGTCTTTCTTTGCTGAGGTGAACTGCAGGTGGTATACCATTACCCAATACACAACAACAAAGGTTGTTTAAACATATAACTTCATTCTTGACCATACAGCTCATAGTAATTTATTAATCCATTAAACACTTAACCCTCTTCATTGCTAAGTTATTTATGAGATTTTTACATTTAATAAAGATTATTTTCAGCAACATACATTAAATGCAGTAAGCACATGCATAATATTTTGGTTCAGCTACTGTCTTGTTATGCATTATCCTTTCAAAATTAAGTCACTGTTAATGTAAGTACTTTCCTTCAGGTTTTCATTGCAAATCACTGTTTTGCCATTCTGAAGTTTGATGATGTTAATGAATTTCTTATTCAGTATGTCCAAGTCCTAATATTTGCATAGAACTTTTATTCATCAGAAGAGCTCACAATAGCCCATTTCAATTTAAGCAATAACAAAATTTCTTTGGATGAAAAATGTCATCATTCCCTTTTACTTAATGACAAAATTATCATTGGCACCCTAGCTTAGTTTTTAACATAACTTCAAATTAACAGTTAAAATTACTAACAAGCTTTAGTTGTCCCTTGCCCTACTCTATATCAGCATTAGAAAAATCCATTAAACATTAATTTTTTTTACACATTTAAAAACACCGGAAATTCCCACCTTTCTCATTAATTCTGTACAACAATGGCACATAAAGGAATATGCTATAGCTAACAGCAACACTTTCGTAAATGAAATGAATATGCACATATGAGTAAATGCTGGTTATTTCATTACATAAAAAATTGGTTCTCTACGAAAGGAAGTGTGTACCGATATTTAAATTTTCTCACAAAATAATGGAATATTAAGTTACGATAATATCTGTACAGCCACTTCAGAGCTCTCTTTTCATTAGGTATAGTAACCTTTTTGAAATGGAATCTTATAATCGGGATCGCTTAAACTGGAACACACTTTCAAGGAGGGAGAGAGGAAGGGAGAGGATGAACAACAAATGTAAGCATGGCCACACAGAAAAAGATGAAAGCAGAAGAGCATGTCCAAGCTGAATGTATAAGCATACAACTTATTAAAATTAATTACTATGTTGCATATTTTAGTCCTGACCTGTGCTTTAATTTACCTTTTACATTACTGTAAAACAAACTTGTTTGGCTGCTATAAGCACAGGTTTAAATTACTTTGCATCATTTCTTATGTCACAAATAAATTCATAATGCCATTAATTTGGAAAACTGCTCCCCCCAATAAATCCAGATTAATGGAACTTTCCTATAAAGGAACTAAAATTAATGTGTGACATGAATATAAATAATTTAATTTCAAACACCAATCTTGAATCATCGATGGTTATCTATACGAACAGTAACATCAACGTTTTGTTTTCTGTAAAGTTCAATAACTAATTCTCTGTCACCATATTTTAGTCCTGACCTGTGTTTTAATTTACCTTTTACATTACTGTAAAACAAACTTGTTTGGCTGCTATAAATATTGGTTTGAAGTACTTTGCATCTTTTCTTATGTCACAAATAAATTCATAATGCTATTAATTTGGAAAACTGCTCCCCCTAATAAATCCAGATTAATGGAACTTTCCTACAAAGGAACTAAAATGAATGTGTGACATGAGTATAAATAATTTAACTTCAAACACCAATCTTGAATCATTGATGGTCACCTATAAGAACAGTGACATCAACGTTTTGTTTTCTGTAATGTTCAATGACTAATTCTCTGTCAGATTCGCTAACGCCACCCCAGTGCCTTAAGTCTCCAACAATGGCCAGGTGATCGCAATATGAGATAAGTGCATCCATAGCACTTAGGGAAAGGGCACCACAATGCTGGAAACGTACAGTATGAGCATATTGCAACCAGCCCCTTGAGAGTGCCAAAGTAAGATTAAAGTCCACTAAATTATAAACGCCGCTACACATTATGTAGCGTAGGTTGGAATAGTAAAGAAATGGAAAACTGAAGAAGGAAAATTTGCCATCCAATGTTAGTTCCTCCACACTGCTAAAATGTGGCAGGCTTGGATTCCAATGGTAATTATGTGCCATTTCAGTAAATTTGCAGAGCTTTAAGGATAGCTGCTTTAGATTTGGGCAGCCATGCATAATAGATGCTGCACAAGCATCATCCATAAAATCCAGTTCCAATGTATGCAGGTTCTTTCCATGAACTTCAAGTACTGCAGGTAAACCAGTGTGTTCATAGTTTGAGGACATAACTGACAGTTTTGTCAAATTTTGCATCTCTTGTAATGGGGCTACGCTCTCAGCACGCCAAAATACTGCTACCTGTGAAACAATAAAAATTCACTACCAATCTGAGACAATGTTTGGAGTTTTTTATTTTTCCCTGCAGATTTAGGATTTCTATTATTAAGTCAGTTCTTTTGAGAACAAAGCTCGAAAATTCAGTATTCAACCATAAATTACGTTAACTAGTAAAGTGCAATCATTAAATTACATTAACTAGTAAAGTATAATCATTTTGTTCTATTCACTCAATAGAAATGCTAAAATATATGTTATTCAAAATATACTCACCTCTCTGAGCTGTGGAAACAGACGACCCACATCTGGTTGTAACTTGGCCAAATTCTGCAGCTTAAACAAGCAGAAATCTGAATCAAACTTACAAAGGTTTGGTACCTTGTAAAGAAGCTGAACACATCCCTCTGCTGTTAGGCCTGTTTTTTTAACCTGCAACAGTTTTAAATACTATGTAAGCCTCAGACCTATCTTATATTATTTCAATTTCTATCACATTATTTGTTTATTTTTTTTTCCTTTTCTTTTAAATGCATGCTATTGAATGTTAAGATAATCGCCTGATAAAGATGTGAATAATTAATATTTACAAACTTATTGTTTAATTTTAGTATTTACAGCTTTCCCTTACCTGTAGTATACGTAAGTTCATCATGTGCAGTAACGTGGCTACTGACTTATCTCTAACACATGGTGAATTTTTTACATCCAATTTACGAAGACCATGACATGTTTGTGCTAGTTCCTCTATCATTTCTGCTGTGCATTCATAATGACATGTTAGTTCCATCAAATGACTTGAGAACTTCACAGGATTTGGTACATCATATGAAATGGCCAACCCAATGGCAAGGTGTTCCAAATATCTGAGATTGGGCAAATTCATCCATACTGCCCGTCCAAGGAATGAAGAATTTCTACAGACATCCAGATATCGCATTCTGGGATGCAAAGATGCTGTTACAAGAGCATCTAACAGCCCTGATTTCTTATTTGTCATTATATATACAGGGGCTGTTGGACAAAATGTCTCAAGGATGACATTAAGAAATTCCTGACTAACCACTTCTCCAACACTCTGTGGAAGAGATAGCATGATTTCGCCAATGCAGCTAATAACATCATCCACATTTCTCATGTCATGACTTACAACCACCACCAACTTTCTCATCATCTCTCCCATACTTTTCAAGCATAACTGTGTTAATAGTTTTGGCTGCTTTCTCCTTGGCATTTTCTGTAACAGAATCAAAAAATAACATTTTCAACACAAATAAAATATTTCCAGATCATCTTGTTAAACAAACAAAGAGTGATTACAAAAATTAGGTAACATGTTGCCTTTATTCTACCATTCCACTTTATTGAAATGTATTGAAAATATATCCCACAAAATACATAATATGATATTCCCTCAAATATACATATTTTATACAAAAAAACCTCCTATTTATAATTTTTATAAACTTTTCTTAATTGTTACCACTGCCCAGGCTCTGGCTCATCAATAGTAATCTACTTTTCCAGGAGACTAGAACCCAATAGACTAGGAATTCCAAGAGACTAGAGCCCAATTATCCTAATAAACCATTCTCTTTACTATTGTACTATTATACTAATTTATTCCCAAATTTATTTCAACAGCCATCATTTGAATATATCTGCATACTATTCAATCTAGTATAAAATAAGATCACTTCTAAAATTACATTTTCCTCTATTTTCTCTTCATCAATCTTATTCATTTAGCTCTAACTTTGCCCAAATACTTTTCTTCTTTTACAGTTAAAATCTTTCTAATTAATATCTCCCCATCTAAATTATTCCATTTTGGTTGCCATGTTTGTTCTCTCCATAACCTTGTCTGCTTACAGTCTATAAACAATAAAAATCATTGTTAATTCTTCTACACATTGGACATTTCTCTAAATATTAATCATATTTTAACCCTTTTAAATTCATAGCTCCAGTGGTAGCCCATACAAACCCTTCCCACCCTCCTTAATCACATAGTTATATATATTTTTCCTTACCCCATACTATTTTTATTTCCTTACAAAGTTTCAAAGAACACTTTTCTCCCATACTACCAAATATTTCTTGTGTTTTAATATCTTCTAGTCTTATACTTATTTCTTTCCAGAATCCTCTGTATTGATAGTACCTATTTGTCCACAAGTTTCCCATACCTATCTGTTGCAAAACTTACTGCACTTACATATAATTTAACACTAGAGAATTCATAGACTTCCCCTTTTATATAAACAATAACAAAAATAGATTTTACTAAAAATTTGAGGCACCATGATCATTTTCACTTACATTTCTCTTGAAAACAGAAACATTCATTAATTATATAATTTCCTTCTGATGTGGAAATTCTATACAGGTATGTATTTCATGATTCTTGTAATGATTTTTATCTTGGTAGCATTGCCCTTATTAGTGAACCTATTTTTATTCCAAGACAAGTGAAGCAGTCTTTAAACCAGCATGACACCTTCTTTTAACTGCATTAATTAAAAGAATTTAATACTTAAAGGTGCCACTCTATCTGTCAAACACCAAAATGGAGATCTTCCTGGGAAATATTCAGTTATTTATAATATCCCAATAATTCATCTGAGAAGAAATAACGCTAATGATAAGTGGTCATGTTTTTTTAAGGGATATTCAGTCAGCAGTAAGATGACATCTAGTGAGCTAGAGTATAATGCAATCATGTTCACAATGACAAGCAAATATATCAGTTTCAATGGAAAATATTACTCAAAAAAAGAGAATAATGCCTAGCTATGGGTAATCCATGTTTTCCTGTAATAACCAATTTGTTAATGGCTTTTCAAGAGATGAACATGACAAAATTTTTCTCATGGATTTTCAAATTATGGTACCAGTATGTAGATGAAGGTGGTCCAATATGTGAGAACCTCCCATTTCATATGGTGAACACATGAGTTTTAGGCCTACAGATATGTTCTGAAATAAGAACTACAGAAGCAGAATGGAATAAAACACTGAAATAGTCCCACAAATAGCACAATATTTCAAACCGCTTATATTTTTCTTCAAAGATAGGGGAAGGGAAAAAATAACATACGAAACAAATATGTGCTTGCATATACAAAATCATTAAACAATATAAAATATAAAGGAACAAAAAATCTTAATACTGGTCATTTGTATGGTATTTTTAACTTTTGATATAATATAAATCTGTAACATTAAAAGAGAATGCATTAGTGCAGCACACTTATTTTATAATATTTCAAGATACAAAATAAATGCTTCTCTGATTTACAGTAATTATCTATTCAATGCTTTCAAATGAATCATAATGCCACCATTGCCCCTACTGCTCACATTCTTGTCCTCCCATGTGATGTCATCTTCATTGCTGTCTAGAGCATTTAAGATGCCAGTGATTTTTTTACAATATTAACATTCCTAATGGCATGCAAAGCAATAAGAAACTACTTTTATGTGGTTTCTAAAGATGGTATCTGTATTCTCCCAGATGGTTTGAAATTGTGTGTAGATGAAACCACAAATAAGATGATCCTTAAATACTTTTCTTGGAAGTAGTGCAATCTCCAGCAGCCAAGCATCAACTGATTGCCAAAGAAGAATCTACTCCTGACAGTACAAGCCACACAATGGACCATGCAAATCAATGCTCCACTGCAGCCTCAACAGCCTGCCAGCACCACTCCTGAATAATGAAGACCCAACTCCATTACCAATCCAGCAGAGTGCCACTTCAGTTACTGCTACCATTCCAGTTTCTGCATCTACTCCTGGCAGCACAAGCCACCACACAGTGGACCATGGAAAACAATGCTCCACTGCAGTCTTAACAGCCTTTAAGCAGCCACCCCTGAATAATGAAGACCCAACTTCATTACCAATTCACCAGCTTGCCCCTTCAGTCACAGCTACCACATTCCAATTTTTGCATTTCCTCAACCAACATCAAAAATGCAAGAAGCTAGTATTTTCATCAATGCATTGTCACTGCTCTCTTCTGCAGTATGCCACCTGATAGCAAATGATACTGGATGTCCACAATGTCCAGACTTAATACAGTGTCACCATCAGAATACAGAGATACTACTCAAAATTCTACTCACTTGCACCCTAGCCAATTGAACTTCAGCTATCCACACTATAAGAATCTGCTATGCTAGAAATGCTTCCCCAACAACCTGAACTGATATCTGTTAAGCAGTGAAATTATGCAGTAATTATTCAGCAAGGCCTATGAATTGCAAGACAGCTATTAACAGCTTAGCCAAGCTGAGGTGTAGCCAGCACACTATCTTATGCAGGCACTACTGCATTGGTCCTACAGTGACCTCTTGCACCCACCTCCCAGATGCCACTACTGCAAATCTAGAATGCTGACACTTGGAACATATTAAACACAATTTGGCCCAGTGTCACTGATTCTGTGCCACTTGCAGAAGTCTGCACCACATTATGGGCCAAGCAAGTTACACTTCCTGGAATGAGCTGTAAGTTCCATCTCAGAAGATGCTCACATGCACACAACACCTCTAGCACTTATCCAACAAACCAACTATGTTCCTACTGCTGATGTCACCATCTACATTCTACAGAGTGTACTTGAAGCACAAGGGGTACTGATCATCAAAATGGACCAAATTACAGCTTTGGTCTAGTCACTAACACAAACACTCACTATAGCCCTACAGGACACCATAAAGCAAGCTGCCTCACCTCACAGCAACTCTCCAAGCACAACATCACAGCATCCATAGTTAACAGATTGGAGGAAGCCTATACTGCAAGCACCATCTCCACCTGACAAACCATAAGACTTCAGGTAATCACTTCAAGATCACCAAGCCATCATGGAATACTTCTTATGCAGTCTCAAGAAACAATCAAATGACTTTACATCTCAGTGGAAAACCAACCAAAACATTCTATTCCATTCCTGCACCAGGAGCCACACTGCCATACCAGATGAACTTTGCTAAAGCTGTTTGAAACTCCTGGAGTGCCTCAGAGCAACCTCGTGCCAACTGTACCCCACAAATCACCAATAAATAATGAAATTTATTATTAAAGATGAACCCTACATACTCGTCAATGAGCTTCTTCTTTAATCCTCCCAGTATGCCAACCAGGGACTTACGCTACAAAATTACTTCAGCTTCAACAAAAAATATTACCAACAAGTTTCAGGCCTAACTATGGGAAACCCTTTGTCACCTTTTCTAGCAGAATTATTCATGAGCTCATTTGAAATACACATCACAAAAGCCTTCCCTTTAATTTTCAAGTCATGGTATAGGTATGTGGATGACATTTGCAATAATACCAAAGAAACACTCAATAGATGCCCTGAAACTTCTTAATTTGCAACATGAATCCATACAATTTACTATAAAAGAAAGAATTGGCTGGCTACCATTTCTAGATTTAAAAATTATAAGAAATGGGGATGGTTTGAATTTTGGAATTTACAGAAAAGAAACACACAGAAAACTACATAAGAAATGAGAGTTATAACCCCATTCCACATAAATATGCATTTTTTCACAGTTTGGCACACAGATTGTTGAATATTCCACTCACAGAAGCACAGTACAAAATAGAATACAAACAAACAATAAAGACAGCTATAATCAATGGTTTCGACAAAGACACACTGATAAAAATTATCAATAAATCTAAAAGGCAAAAAGCGATAAGGGAAGTTTCCACACTGAAAAACACAAAAGAAGAATACAAATTCAAAAGTTTCACCTACCATCCAATTTACCGCAACAAGTTCAAGAAAATCTTCAAAGACTAATGTTAGCCCCAAAGAATGGATACAACATCAAGAATTTATTAGGTGCACAGTAAAAGACTCATACCACCAGAGCAGAAATCAGGAATTTACGAAATAAAATATGCAGATTGTGAGCAGAGCTACATTGGCAAAACAAAAAGAAATTTGGAAATTCGGAGGAAAGAACATTTTAGGAATATTCGGTTTAAACAGGTGGATAAATCAGCAGTAGCAGCTCACTTTTGAACCAAAAACCATGAAATAAAACTGGGAATAAAACTGCTGAAACATCTTCACAGCCCATTGGAGTTATCCCCTTGGGAAAAAATTTTCATATTAAAAAATAGAGAAAACCTAATGAATTTCAAGTTTCCTCCTATGGATGAGCTAAGCAACTTCCTATTTCAACCAATAGAGGCCCCGCAGGAACATCTGTTTGTCCAGCCATAGTTTCAAGTAATGGCAATTCAGTGAGCAACTGAAGATGGGAGAGATTCTCCTGAAATGCGTCTTGCTTTTGTGTAAGTGAATGGAGTTTAGTGTAAAAAATGAATACCCAAGTTGAGGTTATATTGCCACTCCATTGTCAACAGCTTCATAAGTACAATATTTATTAGGTGGTTGATGAGCATTGCGAGTTTGAGAAAGCAAATAGTTCTGTACTTTTCTTTGTTCAATGAATTAATGATGAAAACAATGATTTTTTTTTACTGTTCAATCATGTAATTACTGTCAGAGGGTTGTTCATCTTCTTAATCTCAGATCTTTTCTCCTCATAAAAAGTTCAGCCCATTGCTTGCTGACTTTGAATTGCTTAGAAATTTGCTTGCTATTTACAATGCTTTCATGTAAATCATATAATGGGTTATGTGAAAGCCATAATTTCTAAACTTATTTACTTTAGCACTTCGGCATCTATCTCTGAATATGTACACTTTTTGGCACCACAAAAAAGATTGTGCACTTTTATTTACTGCTTTTAATTTTTCCTTTTTGGTTGCACCAATGTCAAATCATTCTTTCTATGGTGGCTGACTTCATGCTTCTTTTTTCTACAAAAAATAAAACTTTTAATTTGAAAGCAGTGATGAAATTACTTATTTTTTCTGATATCCGCATTCCTTATTAATGAAAAACTATCTCCGTATGTATGTTCTGGTTTTGCAGTGTTTAAATTGATGCTGCCACTGCACAGTAGGGCAGAGTGGCCACTACAAAATATGGCTGCTACAAAGTGGAATATTATGTAAAAAAGCTATTTTGCAAAGTGTGCCAGAGTTACTTTGGGAGATTCAATACACAAGTAAATATGGTACATTGGCCAGACAAAATAAAATTCTAACATAAGGATAAAAGAGCATTTTAAAAACATTAAATAAAAAGAAACATAAAAATTTGCAGTAGGTATACAATTCTGTGACATCATGAAATAGATATGAAAACAAAAGTATTAAAAACACAAGAGACCAGATAGAGCTTACTATTTTGGAAATATATATAAAGTAACAACAGGCAATGAACCAGTTTGTTATTTAGGAAGACTTTTCAAAGTGAATTATTTTAAATTACAGTGATCCATTTGGGTATGGATAAAATGAAAACACTGTAAAACATTTCCCACTGATCTTTATATTTTGAAACTTGATGTACAACATTGAATAATGGTAGATTTCTCAGAAAGCTACATGGTCTCCACTGCACACTCTGCCCAATTCATAATGGTGATACAATTCAGCCCATATTCTTTGTAACATCAGAGGGGTGATTTTTTTGGGTAAGCTTGAGTAATTTTTAACTTCAGATCATCAATTTTCCTGGATTTTTGTGAATATGCAGTGTCTTTAACAAAACCCCATATGAAGAAGAAAGAAGGGGTTAGATCTGGGGAGTTTGGGGGTCAAGAAATTGGTCAGTCATGACCATACTACATATGATTAAAAGTGGCATTTAGAAAATGACAAACCTCCCATGCCCTGTGAGGGGGTGCACCATCTTCATATTATTCTTTCTTAAGTTGTGGCAAGAGAAACAACTGCAACATATTGAAATAAGAAACATACGTACTGTCTTTTCTGCGAAGAGAAATGGTCCATACACTTTATTGTGGTTCACTCCACACCATACATTAACTTTCAGACTTCATCTTTCAACCTTGTAGGAGACATGATAAATGCCCAAATAATGCAGTTGTGAGTGTGTTTACTCTCCAGCTGACAAGAAAATTTGCTTCATCTGTACATAGCAATTTGTTAAAGAAACTGCCATCATGTTCAATTCATTGGCACATTATGGCTCAATGCATAAGGCTTGTATATATTGTAAATGATATGGGTACAGTTTCACGTACATTCAAATAATACATTAGCAGAACTTATATGGTATAATTCATCTCTGCTGACAGTCATCTTTAACTTTTCATAGTGGTCCCTGTTATGGCTTCAGAGGTAGCTGCTTCTCATACTGGGTTTTGCCTGTAATTTCCAGCATGTATTTTAACATGTTTGATACCATAACATTATGGAATCATATTCAGGTACATTATGCACAAAATACTAACATCAAATTCTCTCTGAACTTGTTTAAAATCTCAAATTTAGCATACCAAAGAACACATTACATTCACTGTTGATCTGTAGTAGCCATTTCAATCATTTACGATTTTCATTTGTCATTATGCATTGTTGATTTTCATTCTTGCCATTTACAAAAACTCCCTCTTTTAAGCAAAATATTAACAGTAAAAAATGTCTCCTACTCTCATCTTAGCTTCTATAATAATGTTTAATATTATCTATACCCAAATGGATCACTCTATATATTTGGTTCAATTTTTGACATTTGTAATTTAACTAATTGTTTACATCTTGGACATGTTTCAAATGAACTTGCATTCATTCTCAGTTATTTTCTCCAAATGTTGTTGCTTTCTTGCTACCTCCCCCTTTCGTGGTTGTCATTGGATTAACTTCCTGATTAGGTCATCTTCCGGTGGAATTTAAAAATTCATAGCATGTTATTTTTTAAGTATAAAAATTCCTACCCAATTGGTTAGTTCTGTATGGTTTCTGGCAGTTCTTAACATTTTGTTTCTGTATCTATTTCATGGTTTCTTCATCAAAATTATGTGGCTACTTCAGATCTTTCTGTTTTCTTATCTGATGTTTGTGAAATGTTCTTTTGTCTTATGCATAATTTTCAATTTGTCCAGCTGATATACACCTGGTTAAATTTTTTCCAATTTATTTCATATATTATGATCTATTGTTTGTTTCAATTTTATCTTTTTGTGATGCTTTTAAGATCTTACTTAGACTAAATTTGTTTGGGGAATGAATGAACTTATTCAATAGTCAATGTAATAAATAGAAAGTCAAATACAATATACAGAATTATACAGTCCATCTATTTCACTGCACTATTTTGTGTTTATTAATTATAAAATTTTCTACTAATATTTAACCTCAATTTAGTTGCTAACTGCCCTAATTATCCAATATTTACAACTCTGTGGTTATTAGGATAATGGATTCATATACACAAATAAAAATTATTTCATAATAATTTACTGCTTATTTATGTCTTTTACTTGTTTATTGATCCCCTCAACCTTTTCTTCCTTACTTTCCCTAAATTATTTCTTATTTCTTTACATTTTCCCTATGGGTTTCAATTCATTATCTTATTCCCAGCTATTTCAGTTGGAAGACTATTTCTTTTCTCCAAATGTGATTTCTCTCTCAATAACCTATTTTCTTTACATTCTAATAAACTATGCTGGGCGCTACATTAGTAATTGTAGAGACAAGATGAGTTTGGACAGAGCTCCTGTAGTATGAGCAAAAAGGAAATATAGGAATGGACTATAGGAGTGGATATAGTGGTCTATCAATCTAGAATTGGGTCCTTTATGATCAAAAAAAGGCATATAGACAAATTATACATGAAGAAGAGCTGATAAATTGGATAATTATGGGTAGTGTGATAATTGTGCTGTTAATAATAGGCGGAGTAGAAATTAATCCCGATCCCATAGAATCCCAAGAGATCTGAGAAAAAATGTTCGATAAACTGGATGGATTAGAAAGGATGAATAATAATATGATGGTCATTAGAGAGATAAAGAAGAATTTAAGAAAGAAATGACTGTGATTGGGAAAGAAATGGAAGAATATAAAAGGAGAGCTCAGATATTAGAAAAGAGAAATCGTCACTTCAACTTGATATTTTCAGAAGTTGAAGAAAGAAGGGGGATTTGGTCAGTCAAGGAATCCAACAAATTCTAATGAAGTTTATGTTGGAAGAGGATGATAGTTGAAAAATGTATTTCTATTGATATGTTGCATGAAGTGTTAAGGAGAGGGAAGCACCTAAAAGGAGCCATTATATATACATAAATAGAGATCTATCACCTAAACATGCCCTTAAAAGTACAACAAATGAAAGAAGTCAGGAAAGTTGGAAAAAGAGCATTTATTCATAATTTGCAGCTCTAGATTGAAGGATAGACAAAGGAAATAAGACTAAGGTACAATATTAAGAGAGAAGAGGATATGCATCAGCAGTATCAACCTAGAGAACAGGAAAGTGAGATTCAAAGGCTGAAACATTAATCGGCATATGGAGGGAGGATATGAGAGAGAGAGAGTAATCAGGTCAAGGAGGGTTGGAAGCAGTGATATCACAGAAGAAGAGAATTACTTCTGAGAGGAGATAAACACATGAAGCCCAACAGCTGGTAGCTGTGAAATATGTTGATGGCATGAGAGGATGTCTGGCAGAATGATGGCTTCACCACAACAGACTTTAAGTATAGTAATGACACCATGTGATAGTTTATTGGTTATAGAAAATGAACCATAGGTCATGATCAATCACAAGGAGCAATATCTAAATAAGAAATTCATGTAAGTAGTAAGAGAAAATTTGAAGCCTTTAGGCTTAGGAGTGGTTAGGTGTAGGGAAAAAGTGGTGAGGGAGAAAGGATACTGAAACTGGGATTTTGGAAGTGCTAAGATTTAAAATGAGATTTCATGGAGGTTTTTGTAAAGATCTTTTGGGAAGAGTGCAATATTAGCATTAGTAAAAACATGGATGGAATCACATAATAATATTTGAATGCAAAGCTTTGATTTCCTAAATAAAACCGGAGTTAAGAAACAAAAAATAGAGAGAGTTTCAAAATAGGTTTATTTGTGTCAAACGAGTTGTGAGGAATTACAAATGAGATCAAGGTTAGTAAATGTTACGTTGATATCAATTTCTAATAGAGTTCATTGCTTAGGGATAGTTTATAATCTGCCAAAGCATTCCAAGTTTAATTACCTTATCCTTTCCATAGCCTAGAACAGGAAATAGAGGAAATAAAAGATATTCTCATGGTTGAAATATTGTTAGTGGGTAATTTTGTTTGGACAGGGGATTTTATGAATAGTGTTTAATGCCCATTTTAACCAATGAGACACAAGATGGTGGACATTGACAATACACGAGACGAAACAATAAACTGGGAAAGGATCATTTTTTTTAAGGAAGGAAGTGTTCCAAGCTAAGTTTAGGGTACCTCCCTGGCATTTGCCATTTATGAGGACTGAGGAAAAACTGGAAAAACTTCAGTCAGGAAGGATGGTCCTAGTGCGAATCGAACTCCAAACCTCCCATTTACAAGTGCACACCTTAACGATTTCAGCCATTCTTGGCAGTACTAATAATCTTGAATTTCTATTGGGAGGGGGGACCAAGAAAGTGAAATTATATTTTTTAATGAAAATGGCCAAATGATTATAGTTTGTGTTTGTGGAATTGCTAGCATTATTGGATAATTTTAAAGTTATAAATGCTTTTTATAATGGTAATTATTTTCCACTGGAAATGTTGTTAGATATAATGATGAAGTGTGTAGTGAGGAAATTAGTGACTGTGAACAATCTAAAAAAGTGATAAGATATAAGTTAAAAAGATCTGAAAGAGGATTTTTTAACATATTAAATTCATCTAAGGCTGAGATATGTTTGTGTGGTATAGGAATAATGATAAGAAAAGGCATTAAAAATTTTCAAATTATATTAACATGGTCTGGAGGAATGATGATTAAGCAGCCTATAAAAGTTCAGAAATTTAAGAATAACTGTTCAATAGGTATTGTAGGAAGATATATTTAAAGGAGGAACATTTTGGAAGGAAAATAATAAAGATAAGGTAAAGATGATAAATTCAAAAGAAGTTCATAGAAATATGTTGGAAGTTAAAAGGGAATAGTGGAGCATGGCTAAGGCAAATGAAGTTAAACAAAATTGAATTGGTCAAAACCCATTTAGTCTGGGGAAATAGTCAGAAAGTATTCTAGATTTCAACCAGGAAGAGTTAGTATTACATCAGCAAAATAAATTAATGAATTTGTTTTAAAACTTTATTTAAAACACAGGAAGGTATGGGAAAATACTGAAGTTGGGAGGGTGATGCAATTATACTGAAGAACTAGGCAAGTCATTTTATAATGAATAAGTATTTAGCAAGTTAAGAATATGAAGAAGAATAAAGCAGTAGATATTTATGGTTTACTACAGAATTTTTCCATATTGGTTGGAAAATTGAGATAGGCTGAATTGTTTAACAGATCTTTAAAAATGCTTTTAAATGTAAAAAAGTTGTGAATGGCCATTACTCATCCAATTTATAAGGATACATGTAATGAGAGAAGTCCTAATAATTATAAAGGAATAGCATGTTGTCCAACCTAGCAAACATTTTTACAGGAATACTGGCAGAAAGAATAAAAAAAATATACTAGTATCAGCTTGGTTTCTGGAGGGATAGGACACTAGGCAATGTTCTGATAATAGAGACCATAATGGATAATTATTAAATAGATAGGTAGAAAATGTGGAAGAATTTATACGGTCTTTGTGAATTAAGAGAAAACATATGAGAAATTTATTAGGGAATTTTTATGACATAAGTTATTAAAGAAATGCATTAGTATAAATACAGTTTATTATTGCCGGAAATTTAAGGACTAAATACATTCTGTATTAGGTGTGGGGAGAATGATGAAGTGATGCATGAAGTTTCTCAAGATCAAGGTCTTAAGACAGGGTTGTAATTTGAGTTCTTATTTATAGAGAACACAATTGCTTGAAGTTAGTTAATAAACACTTGTTGGTGATAGCTAACAGAGAAATTCCAGAGTTACTCTTTGCTGATTTGATGGGTAGTTCCTTTACAGTTATCTTCAATAAGGTTTAAAAAGGAAATAGCTATAATAAGGAATGGGGACTTTAAATCAGGAGAAAACAAGTGATGGTGTGTAACAAAGGTTAAAATTAAGAAAGGAAGAGTGGTTCATGGATGGTAGAAAAATGCAAATCGTTAATTATTTCATCTATATAAATATAAACATCAATAGTACAGGCAACTGGAAGAAACTAAAGAATTTAGCTATGAAATTAGTAAAGAATTATTTGTATTTAGAACTAGTAAGATGCCTGGAGAACATTTGTGCTGCTTTAGTTGAATCAAAATGGGCACATGGAGTAGAAATTTGGGGTATAGAGGAAGGGAGGGAAGATAGTATTAAAATTGTGATCTTGTGGTGTAAAATGGTATTAAAATTAGCACAATATTCTCCTAACATTGGTGCTATGGTAGAGGTTAGAAACCTAGTGTGTGAGGGATAATTATGGAGAAGGCACTAAAACATTGGTACAGGATTCAACAAATCCCGGAGGGATGTATGCTAAAAATTTGATACATCAGAAGAACAGTAAGAATAACAACTGTTGAATAAATAAAATTAGAGGACAATTACAGATAAATGGAACAGATGATATTTGGGCAGAGAGAAATAATTTATAAAGAGGAAGTTGGCAGCTGGTAAAATGGCAATTACAGGATATGGATAGCCAGATTATGTATGCTTTGATTAAAAAAAAGGTTTACTTAAATTTTATATGCAAATTAAGATGGACTCTTATAGAGAAGGTATGTGAATAATTGTAATACGAGAGAAAGAAAAGGGATGTATGGTGGGATTAAGAATATGGAGATTAAAGGGATTGAGAAGGAATCTAGAGCAGGACCAATGTTCAATATGCAGAAATGAAGAGAATGTTCAGCATATATTACTTGAATGTACAGAAACAGAACAATGGAAATTGAGTTCACTGAAACAAAAATGGTTCAAAATTAAAAAAAAAAGTAATAGCAGGAAAAAAAAATGTTTAAAGATAGGTCACAAATGAAGGCCTTGGGGAATATTTATTCACAGTAAAGCATAAATGGATGTGGTATATTGATAAGTGGTATGTGTAATTAATGAATTCAAGATACACATTTGCCAACAGAGCAGAAGAAGACTGAAATAAAGAAATAATGAAGAGAAAAATAAATAAGGAAAGGATAATGAAAAAGAATCCTCCAGTGTCATGAAAGAGTTATCTGAAGCAGTGGCTGAACTTTCATCTTCTGATATTCCAGTAGGAGACTACTTATGAACTGAAGATGAGGTTAGTATAGGATAGAAGCTGTTAGCCAGGGGTACTCTATTTTATTCTTTTATTTTTATTTTGTGTTATTCTAAGAATTGGCATAAAAATAATAATGTTCAGTTTATAATTTATTAATGAAATTTATTGTAATACAGTAATACATGAATTGTATTCATGGCGATTGATTTATTTATGGATGCTCTTTAACAGCTCAGGTCATCAGTGTCATATTCATGGGGAGTTACACCAAAGAATGGCCTGGGCCAGATAGGTTGAAGCCTCATTGTACTTTTCTTAGCATTTAAATAAATATTCAAACATGTTGAAATAAACTATGTCAGATATCATCCTTCTCTCCACACATTTGTACATATCTCTATATTGAACCTTCCACCTACTCCTTTAACTTTACAACTCCAGTTCTGACCCATGCAAATAATTCTGCCATCCTTATTATAACATTCAACATATTCTTTTCTGCCCCAAGTCGATCCTGGTGGTCTATTAGTAACCATACTTGCCTCGCAATTCAAGATCATGTGTTCAGTTCCAGCCAGGGGTGATGGATTTTTTGGGGGGGCATAAAAATCCTAAGTATGGCTTCCTTTGGAAGAGAAGTAAATCTGTGTTGTAGATTTACAGCACAAAAAATAACCTCATGCCTGAAAGAAGAGGCTTCTGAGCAAAATTTATTGGCTGTTTCCTGCCCTGATTTAAATGGGATGCTGATGAGATGTTAAAAAGCATCCATAAATAAATGAAATCAACAAAAATTTTCTGTCCCAAGTATTATTCATGCATCTATACAAACATATGAAATTTTTATTATTAAAGTCATCAAATATTTCATGCACTTCAATATCTTTGATCCTTAGTTTTTAATTTCTTTTTGGAGATCTAGGATAATGTACTGCTTGAATATTCTTCTGAATTTAATGTCTGTCAAAGGATAGTATGTGAATTTTTTGAAAGCTTGATTAAGCTAAATATTTGAAGAAAGTAGCTGAGGATAAATGCAAGTGCATTCAAAACATTTTCAGGATTCAAAAAGTTAGTGAAGTTCCATTGTTAAACATCTAACCAAATCTCATAGCAGGCAATGAATTTTGAAATCCGACCAAAGATGATTCATTGTAAAGTTCATTGGGAAACCACTACAGAGAGAGAAGATAGTGACCAGGAAACATTGGTTGGAAAAAATAGCTGAGGATGAACACAAATACATTTAAAACATCTGCAAAAAAATAAAAAGATTAGTGAAGTTCCAGTAAAAAATAAAAAATCCCATCAAGTATTACAAATTAGCTCAGAAATATAGATTGGTTGTAAACTGAAACCAAAAAAATCAACTACAGGCTGTAATAATTGAGAAAAATTTGGGGAATCTACGTGCTACTGTTTTACAGATTTACACATATGTTCTTTGTATTAAATTATAGCACAAAAATTTGTTCCATGGCTCCTGGCTAGGAGATGCTAACAGCCCAATATAAATGAAGAGAAGTAGGAGGGGCTCCACAGCCTGTTGCCTTCCTAACAATCCCAACAGAAAACTTACTGTGCAAGGAAGTGAAATAAATTGTATTTATTTACCAATAATATCTTTTAGATAACATTTAACCATTTTCATTATACTGCCCACTGGAACTTTGTCTTCAGTTCATCAGCAATTATTCACTGGAATGCAAGGAATTAGTAACGCATTCATGGAGCATTTTCTTACTCAGAAACATCAGTCAGAGATAGCCAGTAATATTTAAGAGATCTGCTACAAAGTTACTCCATAAATGATTAAATATCAGAAGAGAGACTTAGAAAGAACATACTGACAGAATGAATGATGATATATTTCCCAAAGCTAATATTACTACATAAATTACAAAAATCAGAAGTGATCAAAACCACTAACCATGATGAAATTATCATACAAATTATGTTCAAATGAGCCCTGGGCCTGAAACAAAAACCCATTGAGAAATCACCCAATACTCCAAGGTGTTTCAAGGTGTTGCAAAACCAGAGCAAGATCAATGCCATGTTAATGGTTTTCTAAATCAGGAAGATGTTATCCAGCAAAAGTACTCTTTCAGGATAGACAATAAATGATGTAATTCTTTGCCAACTGAAGAATGAAAAAGAAGTTACTACTACAAGATGTGTCTTGCTACATTGTGACAATCCCCCTGTTTATTCTTCATGTCTCATTTTCCCTTCCTTTATTTAAATATTGCATCATCTCAGGCTTGTCAGGCATCCTACTCTTCAAATTTGGATCCATGCAAAGAGGAACGGTGTGGAGGAGGTGTCTGATGGAAATCCCAAAAGAGGACTTTGCAGAGTACTTTGAAAAGTGAAAGTAATGTTGTGTTTTAAGAAATCCTAATGGAGTGTTTTGAAAAGCTAAAAGGGATATTGTGATTAAGTGTGTCAGGTTCCAGTAAAGTGCTTTGAAGGAGACTAAGTGTTGGGAAAGCTGATTTTACATAAAATGACTGGACACTCTCTGAACACATTTCATAACTTATATAAAATTTGCTAGGCAGTGAACAATCTGCTAATTACTTCAGATACTACAAGGGGGTTTGATAAGTAACTTGGTTTCATATTAAAGAGAACAAGTTCAGTCTTGCAACATTCTTTATTTTTTTTGACAAAGTCCCTTCAAATGCACTTTATCCAGGTTCATGATTCCCTCATGAAAGTGGGTTTCTTTAAGGCACTCAAAATACTCATTTCATCTCCTATATGACCTCTTCATTTCATTTTGTTTCATTTAAATTTGTATCCAGCCAGGAAAGCTTGAGTTTCAGAAACAGATGGTAATCTAAATGAGCAAGATCATGTGAACAGAATGGATGCAGAAGCATTTCAAATTATAGCTTGGTCAATTTGTCTTGAGCAACATGGCTTGAATGCACCAGTGCATTGTCATGGTGAAAAAAAAGATTGTTTTTTTTTTTTGTCCATTCCTGGAAGTTTTTTGCAAACAATGTCTTCAGACTCTCTAAAAGAAATGCAAAATATTCCCAGTAATGGTTTTTTTCCCTTTCCCAAGTAATCAATCAAGAGAATTCCTTTAGCATCCCAAAAAAACTGAAATCATAACCTTTCCAATAGATGAACACCTTTTTACCTCATGCTGTTCACTATTTAGAATTCATTTCCAGTGTATAGTAATAACTCCACATTTCATCCATAGTCACCTAATTCTTTTTAAACATTTGCAAACAGTTGGCCAATATTTGCATGCCTTTTTGCTTTTGCTCCTGAGTGAACAGACATGGCATCCATCTTATGCAAAGTTGTTCCATGTGATGTTTATTATGCAAAATACAATTAACCCATTCAGTTGAGATGCCTGTGGCCTCTGCTAACTCATGTACTTTCTCCTGTCTGTCAGCCAAAACAATATTATGGACTTTATTGATGATTTCTGGCCTCAGGGCTGGTTTTGGAGCTCCAGGACATGGTGTACCTTTGAACTTGTTTTGCCACACTTGAACTTATTTACCAAAAGTTAGATGGTTTCATAGGAAGGTAAAGCATCATGCAGTATAGGCATCATCCTCTCATGAATTTCATTTGCTGTTTTCCCTTTCAGAATAAAGAAGTGAATCACACCACAAATTCTAATCTTAACCATTTTCATTGTCACTCAAAACAATCATGTTTTAACAAGTGCCAAATAATGAATTACCATTACAGAGAACTCAATTGTACCTTTAAGAGATGCTGGATTACATCTATAAGGGAGTTTATACTGTGCCATCCATATGTTTGTCCTATGCTTTATGCAACAATTTTGGCAGTCTGCAGCCAAGCATATGTCACACTAGCTCATTTAAGGCCAGTAATCCATGGTACTATTAATACTAACCCCAGCCATCTTATTCATTTTAAATAAACTTTTAACCCAAAATTATGTTTATATTGTATTTTTACTTATTATGACAGGACTGCATTACTCTTTTTATGCATTATGCACATGTACATTATTTCATATTTATTTTAACCCAAAATTATGTTTATATTGTATTTTTACTTATTATGACAAGACTGCATTACTCTTTTTATGCATTATGCACATATACATTATTTCATATTTAAAGCATAACTCTTCTTTTCTCAACAAAATTAAAGATTTAGCAATTAGCTTAATTGGAAAACAACTTAGTGCAATTCATGATCACTATACCAAGACTTAGCAATAAACACTTACAAGCTTAGATAATTGGAATGCCAATTAAATTTTGTTACCTGTGCATTTTTTGTAAGCATTAAGGTCCTAGTAACTGCCAAGTTTATCAAGGCTATGATTAGAATGAACGAAATGATAATGCAAATGAATCTCATAGTTCTTAAGAGTTTAAAGTTACCTGGTATTCACATTTTTAAAATTAAGGAAAACTTTGGAATTTCCCAACTGGATATCAAACACAGGCCCACTGATTAAAATTCTTTAAAAATTGTAAAACTTTAAATTTTTTTTTTCATATGGAACTAACACAGTGAAGCTCACATGAATTAAATCTGTCGTCTAACATTCCTCATGCTTCAATAACCTTAAAAATATTTGGTACCGGTTTCAAAGATATGCTATCTTCATCTTCGGCCGTGGACAACTGGTGTAAAAGGCTGTTGTTACGTAGTATCAGAAGCAATGTTCCGCTCTGGTGAAACTTTTATGAACTTAAAACTTATATTTTCTTCCTTCGGAATGTCAATATTCAATGATCCTTATGTTTGTAGATGTAAATTTTTTCCCAAATATCCAATTCTACCGGTCCCTGTACAGCTCTCAATAATTGAACTTTTTTCTTTATATCAAGATTTTCGGTCCAAAAGTGATATGCCACTGCTGATTTTTCTATTTGTTTGTATTTTAAATTTCTCATATGTTCTTTTAGACACATCCCCACATTCCTCTTAGTTTTTCCTACATAGATCTTATCACATTCAGCACATGAAATCTTATAAATCCCAGCTTTTTTCTCCTTTGGGGTATTATCAGTAGTATTGTCTTTCAAAACATTGTTTAAACTAAATCTATTAGTGGGAGCCAATTTTATATTAATATCTTTAAATATATTTTGAAATTTATACATCACTGTTGGATTATATGTAAATTTTTAACGGACATTTTATCTTTAATTGTTGATAATGTAGTGGAATTTTCAATTCTTTTCTTTCTCTGGAATTTTTTAATCTTATTATGTATTAAATCTTCATTAAAACCATTTATTTTTTTATATTTTATGTTATATTCTTCTTTACTGATTGGCAAATTGATCAATCTGCATATCACACTATTAAAAATTGCATGTTTGGGAGCTATAGAATTAAAACCATTTTCTTTGATATAATTATTTGTATGTGTATCCTTTCTATATATGCCAAATTTCAAGTTCTTTACTCTTTATAATTTTAATATCCAAAAAAGGCAGCATATTGTATGTTTCTATTTCATGTGTGAATTTTATATCTCTATCTTGAATATTCAAAATTTTTAGTGCGTCCTCAATTAACTTTTTATTAACCATGGCAAAAATATCATCCATATATCTATACCAACACTTAAAGAAGTGTGGAAAGGCTGAAGTAATATGTGTTTCAAAATTACTCATGTAAAGCTTTGCCAGGAAAGTAGATAGAGGACTGCCCATAGTCAAGCCTGTTTTTTGTTTATAAAACTGTTTATCAAATGTAAAATATGACTGATTAATACAAATGCTTGTCAGATGTACGTACTCTTTTCTGTGTGTTTCATTGATTCCTATTAACCATTTTTGTAAAATGATTAAAAGGTTTTCTCTAGGTATGCTGGGGAACAATGAGATCACATCAAATGACACTAGTGTATCTGTAGGTAATAATCTAATAACCTTTATGTCTTCAATTAATTGGATAGAATTATTTATGCTTCCACCAAAAACATAATGAATTAAGGTCAAGAAAACTAAGTATATTTGCAGCTCTTGTCCTTCTTTAAGAGTGCAAATAAGTGCACTTCCACCAAAAGCATAATGAATTAAGGTCAAGAAAATTGAGTATATTTTATTTTCAACCAATCATAAGGATATTGTAACATTATACTTCATTTTCTGGGCATCTATCTCTTCAGTTCACACATTTGTCTGATATTTTCTTGGGAATACATGACAATCATACAGCTAATTACATATAGCAGGCAACAATTATTACAAATTTTTTCTACTTCTTTACACCAATTCCTTTTTTTTTTCCTCCCTGTGTTTAATGCTGTTGTTTTTACAGCTGAGGCATCACAGATGATGGACACAGATGATACACGAGATGAATTTATACATTACATATACATTTGGAAAGGATATTTTTAAGGAAGGAAACATTCTAGGCTGAAGTTTAGGGTATCTCCCTGGCATTTGCCATTTATGAGCATTGAGGAAAACCCGGAAAAAATCTGTCAGGGAGGATGGTCTTGGTGGGAATTCAACCCAACTTCCCACTCACCAGTATGTGGCAGTCCATTGAGTCCTGTTGCTCTGATTCCAATACTTATGTCTTTCAATCTGCAGTATAGTAACCTAACATTTGAAAGAAGACATGTAAATGCTGCCCAAACGTTCAAATTATCACCTGTAATTCTTATTTCAAAATGATGCTTGTTTCTGAGTAAAACTTTACAGTATGTGCATTCTCTTTCAGAACTATTTTTTTTTTACATAATCAATATTTATGCCTAATAGACTACACTCAGATGATCGAATACAGCATTTTCATGTAGCTTTAACAGGTTTTGTAGCTACCAATCAAAAACTTGAAGCAAAATTTCATCCTTTAAATTTTTTTTTAAGAACTCTCTATATGGAGAACGATCAGCATTCATTTCTGCATGATCATTTTGATAGCCGTCTTGACCATTGCAGTGCAATGCCCTTCAGTGTTCTTTAAAATTTTTTACACATTTCAAGGTAGAAAAGATCAATCAAGCAATGATAATGGCACTGCTTCTGCAGTATGATCAGTATTTCACATCATTTATGCAATTCTTGAAGAAATGTTCAGCTAGAATCAAATGAAGAATTTGTGGATTCACAACATTCTTTACCCAAAAATATTCCTCAAATGCATTCTTATGAAGTTCTGCTTCCAACTTAACAAAATCAAAATACTTACTCTGAATTTAATGCCATTGCAAAAATTGTTATTTTGAGAAAATTTTCTGAAAGTTTAAATAGGAAAATAATTCTAGGAACAAACATTCAGGTAACAATACAAAGTATGACTGAAGCTGGGATGCAACTGTATCAAGTGTTCACAGTGTTTTACATTAATTCTTAGCTATGATAATAGCATTTAGTACTACTTTTGTTTTGAGTGTTCACATTGTTCCTATGTTTCTTTTATTATTTATTTTTCAAATCTATGAATTCATTTATAATTTTTTTATCTATATCTTTGATGCAACACACAACAAAATACTGAAAAACATATTTATACTTACATAGGGTTTCAACTATGTTTCATAATATTCGGCAAAGTCACCTATGTAATGGAATAGTTCCTTCTCATTGGGCCTAGCCTGAAATTTGTAACTTTTTTAACCAAGGCATGTGTGAGATAAATTTGATGATTTCCAAAACTGATAATAGTACTGCAAAATATTTATAGCAACCTCTAAACAGGACAATAATCATGAAAATGAAATTTAGCTTATGAGCATAGTTGCTTTCAGGACAATTTCTTTTACTGTTTGCTGAACACCACTTCATTCACCTGTGTCATAATGGCAGTCACTGTTAGTTTCTGTAACTAAATTATAAACTGAAATTAATCAGCAACTACCTTGAATTGATTTGTTAGCACATCAGCAGTTTGATTATCTCAAGTAATGTAGCTATAATTTAGCAGTATTTCAGTTATTGTACTGTAACATATGTAGTCAACTCAATGTCTCCATTGGTCACAGTCAATATGAAGTCATTGCTAGGTAGAAGGTGCATATCCTGTTTGTAGCAAGCTGCTTGATTCAAGGCTTTACACCTCTAGCTCGTAGAAGATGTGGAATGACAGAAAATATAAGCAACAATTTACTGCAATTTTGAAGTCCATGGTAAGGAAAAACTAGATAAAGAGCTCAGCAGAAGCAACACTATAGTTACTAGAAACACTCCAGCTTTAGTTACATGATTAAACATCAGTAAAATAACCAAGCTAAATTAATTATTACAATATAGAGTAACTGGTATGTTTATGAGGTACCATTTAGTTTTCCTTTGTTGAAATATATATTTCTCATATAAAATTTAAGAAAAACAAGCATAAATTACAAAATTATTTATTAAACAAAGTGGATGAATCAGGGAGGTTCATTTTGTTATAAACATTTTGCATGATGATACATGAGAAATAAATTCATTCATTCAAATAAAGTGAGCTGGTTTAGAATTCTTAAATCAATTACTTTCCATCAAATAGAAATGAATATGAAAATGTGCATAGAATCACTTCCGACAAAAGTTGAGGAAGAAAAAATATATATTCAAGCATATTAAAAATACACAATGTTTATATTATTAATGTACACATGTAGTCAATAATTTTGGAGTTTGAAAAAATTACATTTGAAACACAAACATGCACATATCAATTAATACCTTATTTAATGTGGACCACGTCTGTAGTCCTGTAGTCAGAGGGTGTGCCTGCAAATCTGGAGATCTTGGGTTTCAAATACTGTAAGGTCAGTTGCCTAGGTAAGGTTTCTTCTGTAGTTTTCCCTTACCCTGAAAAGATGAATGCTAGGTAACTTAAAATGCTGCATACTATGGGTTCATTTACACACTCTTTACATCATCATTCATTTTATTCTCTTTAGACCTCTGATGTTATGAAGGACATAAACTGCAACAAAAAAAAAAATGTATTATTTAACCTAACTTTAATATACCCTACCTTATTCTAAATTATGTTACCCTAATGTTCTTTTTAATCAAATGCCAGCCTATTATCAATTGACTTTGTTGGGATTCCCCCCTAGAATGATGATATTTTAGCAGATTTCTGATGCCAGAACACACATAGGGCACCACTATGTTGTCCCAGTCGAGATGATGGTGAAGGTGATATGGTTATGCTCCACCAGGAGGGCCCTTCAACCAATGGATGAACAAAATGAATTAATTATGGTGCAAATGAGCTTGGAGTCATCGGCATCACATATCTATCTAGCATTTGCCTTCTCAGTGCAATGAAAAACTCTGAAATAAACCTTAACCAGATAGCATGGCCTGATCAGAAATCGAACGCAGGATCTCCAGATTGGTGGTTACAAATGTTACCAATGAGATACAATATATTTTGTAAGGACTACTAATCTTATTTAGGCAAAAAGCTTTTGTCCAAATATATTACATGTTTTTACATGTACATGTAGTACCCGTGTGTAACCACCAGTAAAGAGGAAGTGGAAGCTATGGATTTTCCTGCTTGAACACGCCAATTCTTGAGGATGCTTTGATAAGAGCTTTTCATCAATGGATATAAATGGAGTGCAAAGCTTGAATATTTTCACATATCTTAAATGCAGGTAAAGAATCACTGGACCCAGCCTGAAATTTGTAACTTTTTAAACCAGAGCATGTGTGAGATAAATTTGATGATTTCCAAAACTGCTAATAGTACCACAAAATATTTACAGCAACCACTAAACAGCACAATAATCATGAAAATGAAATTTAACTTATGAGCATACTTGCTTCCAGGACAATTTCTTTTACTGTTTGCTGAACACCACTTCATTCACCTGTGTCATGATGGTAGTCACTGTTAAGTTTCTGTAACTGGATTATAAACTGAAATTAATCAGCTACTACCTTGAATTGATTTGTTAGCACATCAGCAGTTTGATTAGCTCAAGTAATGTAGCTATAATGTAGCAGTATTACAGTTATTGTACTGTAACATATGTAGTCAACTCTATGGCTCAATTTGTCACAGTCAATATGAAGCCATTGTAAGGTGGAAGGTGCATATCCTGTTTGTAGCAAGCTGCTTGATTCAAGGCTTTACACCTCTAGCTTGTAGAAGATGTGGAGTGATAGAAAATATAAGCAACTCTTTGCTGCAATTTTGAGGTCCATGGTAAGGAAAAACTAGATTAAAGAGCACAGCAGAAGCAACACTTTAGTTACTAGAAACACTTCAGCTTTAGTTAAATGATTTAACATCAGTAAAACAACCACAATTAATTTGAAAACTAAATTAATTAAGTACTTAAATATAGAGAAATTGCTATGTTTATGAGGTACCACTTTGTTTTCCTTTGTTCAGACATATATTTCTCATATAAAATGCAAGAAAAATAAGCTTGAATTACAAAATTATTTATTAAATAAAGTGAACTGATTGAGAATTATTATATCAATTACTTTCTATCAAATACAGATGAATTTAAAAATGTGCACAGAATCACTTGCAACAAAAAGGAGAGGAGGAATGAATGAATAGTGTTTTAACGCCCGTTTTTGGTACAGAGGCACCACGGGCGATGGACACTGATGATTCATGAGATGAAATGATAAATTGGGAAAGGATTTATTTTTAAGGAAGGAATCATTCCAGGCCTAAGTTTAAGGTACCTCCCCAGCATTTGCTATTTATGAGGACTGAGGAAAACCTGGAAAAACCTCAGTCAGGGAGGACGGTCCTGGCAGTATTCGAACACAGATCTGGGTCCATGAGGTGAGTCCATGCCTTAACGACCTTGGCCACCAGTGGCGGTAAGGAGAGGAGGAGAAAACATATATAAAAAATACACAATATTTGAAATTATTAAACTACGTATTCATTCATTAATACTGCAGTTTGAAAAAATTAAATTCAATATTCAACATGTAAGAATCAATCAAATAATACCTTATTTAATGTGGACCGCCTCTATAGTCCTGTAGTAAACAGGTGTGCCTGCTAATCCAGAGGTTCCGGGCTTTAAATTCTGTAAGGTTAGTTGCCTAGGTTTTTTCCTGTAGTTTTTCCTTACACTGAAAAGATGAATGCTAGGTAGCTTAAAATGCTGCACACTATGGGCTCATTTAACCATTCAATTCATCATCATTTATTTATCTTATTTTTAGACATCTGTTGTTATGAGGGACAAACTGTAACAAAAAAAAAAATATATCATTTAATATACCCTATCTTAATCTAAATTATGTTACCCTAATGTTCTTTTTTATCGAATGCCAGGACATTATCTCATGACTTTCTGGGCATTCCCCCTATGATATTTTAGCAGATTTCTGAGGCCTGAACATGCATAGGGCACTGCTATGTTGTCCCAGTGGAGATGATGGTGAAGGTGATATGGTTATGTTTACATGTTGTTTAAGTTCATTAACAGACCACCAGAGCAAGCATAGTAACATACATACTTTGCTGAAATTGGCTCCTCAGTCGTCGTTTTGGTTGACAATGTGAGGAATGTACCTCACGAAACATGTACCAAAATTACTTTTATAAGTGTGTTTGCCAAAATTACTTTTATAAGTGTGTTTGTGAAACTTAAAGAGAGTTTTAATGTGACGACATGATTTTTAGTGTTTTACTTTAAATCAAAATAAGATTGATATGGTTATGCTCCACCAGGGGGATCCTTCAACCTATGGATGAGCAAAATGAATTAATTATGGTGCAAATGAGCTTGGATTCATTGTCACCTTAAAGCTATCTGGTATTCACCTTCTCAGTGTAAGGAAAAACTCTGAAATAAACCTTACCCAGATAGCTTGGCCTGATCAGAAATCGAACCCAGGACCTCCAGATTGGTGGTTACAAATGCTACCAATAAGACACAATATATTTTGTAAAGACTACTTATTACTAAGACAAAAAAAAACTTTTGTTCAAATATATTATATGTTTTTGCATGTATATGTAGTAGACCTGTGTGTGGCCACCAGAAGAAGTGAAGGCTCTGGATTTTCCTGCTTGACTACTTTAATTCTTGAGGATGCTTTATTAAAAACTTTTCATCATTGGATATCAACTTATCCACATTAGAGTGCAAAGCTTGAATGTTTTCACATATCTTAAATACAGGTCATAAATCATGCATATTATATGTATCATCATGTATCATCTTCAGAAAGCTCACTGGTAGCCCTTCTGCTACAATGTTATGTATGTTGCGCCATTTGTAAAAAGTGCAACAGTGCTATATTTTACTTCAATTGGACATAGCAAAAGCATAGCATTGTTGAGTCACTTAATAACTGTCACATAGTTTGAAGATGTGGGAGAAAAACCCTTTTTACCATTCTTCAAAATATTAACTACATCCTTTGCTGCATTCCTATGACTCAACAGTTTTATGAATACTCACCAGCACTTTTTAATTTCTATATATTGATCAAATTCTTTGCCAAATTTCTTTATAACATTTTGATAAGTAGTTTCCTCTTACTTTAGATTCTTCTAGAGGGTGAATATTAATATATTTAGTTAGGAAAAGTTTAATTTCAGTAATGATATGTTGTGAAGATGGATATCAGTTGCAATAAATGCAAAAAGCAAAAAAACATTTGGAATACTTTGACAAGCCAGAACCCGAAGAAGCTGACTCACCTATTAGTATTTTTATCTATTTTTGAAGTGTTTAAAGCCTGTTTTTATTCCTGAGGCATCACAGGCCATGGACATAGGTGATATGTGAGATTAAATGATAAATTAGGAAAGGATAATTTTTTAAAATGAAGGAAATGTTCTAGGCTTAAGTTTAGAGTACCTCCCTGACATTTGCCATTTATGACTGAGAAAAACCTGGAAAAACCATCAGTCCTGGAGGACCGTCCTGGTGGGAATCAAACCCCAGACCTCACCACTCACGAGTCTGCACCTTAACGATCTTGCCACCCGTGGAGGTGTCTCAAAAACACGTGTGAAGCAACAGCAATGTGCTTAAATGTAAAATTGGAACTTAACACAGTGAAGCCAATCATATTAATGGATATCATTGTATGATTCAGTTGAACTACACACTCTTAAACTCTTCAACTCAGAGTTGAACCTTAGCATGGCTGAAGATGGGAACAAAATGTTCTCGAAACCGGTTCCATACATTTATGAAAAGTAAGTGAAGCTTTAAGAGTGTGTAGTTCAACTGAATCATACAATGATATCCATTAGCAATGTGCTTGTTTATGGCAAGATGTTCATTCACTTGTGAATGTTGCTCTTCACATACTGTTTTACCACTTAGTTGGCAATTAGTACTTTTCCATCAATAGTAAACATGCTTTTAAATTCATCTATATATTGCTGAACACAATCTTAATTAGTTTTCACTTTGGCATTTCATCAGTCCAAAAGTAACTTGAACTATCATTGAAGAATGCTCCTATCTGTTGACAATTTTAAGTATCTTGTTAGCAGCATTTGTGACTACTAATTTGGAGATTCTGAGTTCGATTTCCAGTACAACTCCTTATGGTTGGACTGGACTGTTTATGCTTATTTAGCAAATAAGATCCATGCAAAAATGATACAGTGAATGATTCATTGAAACTTGAATAATGGCATGCAGTAATTTTAAGTTACCTAAAATAACAAGAAAGTGAGTGGAGACATTATTAAAGTACCACGTGAACAGTATAGACTTAGACATTGCATTATATATATCAAATTTTCATATCAACATGTTCCTGTGTGTCTCTTCCTTTACTCCTACCTGGGAGGAACTATGCATCATCTTTAGCTGTTCATCATTTATTTTTCAAAGTTTTCAACTGTTAATCTGTACTCTGTATACCACTTTTAGTTCAATGGTAATGGAATTGTAGAAATACACATATAAAAATGCTGTTAAGACCGTTAATAGCACTTGTAAACTTAAAACTAGCTTATGGATATTGTAATGAATCGCACAACCTCAAAATTTAATCCATAATTTACATTTAATTTCATTAAGATCCGTGTAAAATGAATATTCACTTATGTTAGGGTCTGGTTAGCTTAAAAGCTTGCTAAGTTTAGTTTAAGAAATTTGCCTTATTGGGCATTACCATTTATCCTTTCTTATGTATGGTGCAATGTAATGCATTTTATTGCACAATCTGAAAGAGTATATTATTTGTATAATGTCTCATGGGCTATGACTACAGGAAACATTTGAAATTCAATGACCATGACTGATTTTTGTTCATTTGGTGCATTTCTTGCTGTTGGTAAAAATATTACATCAGCACACTATGCTGCCATTTTGTCCTTCTTGATGTGATTTCAGCTATAAAAGTAGATGCACTCTTTGTGGCATAGGTGAGTTGGGATACTGCTTTTAACAGAGTCATATCATCTCCTAATATTGCTTTTATTCATTCTCCTGTTATTCTAGATAAATTTAAACTTTCTATTTGTGCTACCTAACCACATTCAAGTTTCACCAATTATTCAATATTGTATCCTTACTCTTAATGTACAATTGATAATGTCTAGCCAGCTAAAATAATAAAAATTGTTTATAAAATTAATATAATTTTGAAAATATGTGCATTTACATACTTATTAACATATTTTCTAAAAATGTGTATTACATAAATTGTACAAAAGTATTTATTTTTATGTGAAATAAAATTCTTTTTGTGAGTAAAACTGCAGAATCAGAATTTTAAGGTTAGTTTTTGGCATTTAATATTTAAAAATATAGAATGTTATCACCTAAGAATCTTCTCCCTACTAACAAATATCAGTATCGTGATAAAAAGATTTATGGCAATGCCATTTTTGTAGGCTGAAGATAATCTTCAAATACATACTATGAAGAAGTGGTAGACTCAGGAATGACTCTCAGGGGCAATTCTGTCAAAATAAAGGGAAAATAATGTCAGAGATGTTGCTTTACACCAATCTGATTAACACAGTTAATAACAGAAATGAATTCATAATTTTAATTATGAAAAAAAAACTGACACATTACATGTTTAAAAAAAATTACAAGTTTGGAATCTTGACAAAACTACAGGCTTACAGCTAGAGAAGAAGGCTTAATCTGCCATTCATGCCCTTTGAAAGCCTTTGTATTATGTTAATAACACCAAAAATTATATAAAAAATAATATAAGTAAAGTCAGTCACCCCCTCACATGCAAAACTGTAACTAAGTTTTGAGACATCGGAGGGTACAAAATTCCCTTTCAGCTATGGTAACATTTATATGGTGTATAGCAAACAATTGAAGAAGACACTCAAGAAGCAAATAGCACCACCTTTCTGTACTGCTTTCAGAGCTCTCTTGGGCAGGGAAACATCCTTTTTCTACATCTCTCACTTGTTTATTCTCAACCACTAAGTTTTCAGTCTTTTCTCTTTCCACCATCTGACTCCATTTGAAACTGGAGAGTTCTTTGAAATGTAAATGTAACAAGACAATTAAATTTAAAATTAATTTTGTATCAGAAATAATACAGTGAAGCAATTAATTTATTCTCAATTAGCTAGTGAGTCGATTTAACACTCTTATGCTCCACCTACCATTATACAGAACATGTTTCACAGGCCTTCACCCACATCATCAGCTGTGAGTTGACTGCCGGATTCGTTGTGGGTTGAATGAACTTGGTGTAGCTCTCATGGACATTTTATGAACTTTTGGATTAATTTGTCTTCTGTTGGGATCTCGAAGTTCATAACTTTATCTTCATAATTTTTATAAACATTTTTTCTATACTCCCAGTTCCAAGGGTCTATCTATGAATTTCAATTATTTGACTTCCATTTCTACATCATGTTTATCTCTCCAAAAGTAATGTGCAACTGCGGATTTATCTGATTGTACCTGATGTTTCTCCAAGGTTCCTAATTGTCTAATTCCAATACCTCTTCCCTGATATGTTGTTCAACATCTTTTAAATGCTGGTGAAACCTTTCACCTTGCTCTTCAATGACAGCTCCTAAATTTGATAGTAGTCAAGATGTGACCTGAGGAAATGAAGCTTCAAACTATATTACAGCCAGCAGTCCGAAATTTTCCAGAATATTTCTGACAATTTCTTTGTATTGAGGGTCTTTCAAATTACCCAGAAATTTCATAACTACCTCTCTGATTCCATTCCATACATCTTTTTTTCAATTTCATTCATAGAGCTGGTAAAATTAACATCTTGCATCAATTTCCTTATCTGCAGTTCATCAAATACTCCCTCTGATTTTACCTGTGACAATGATGGAAACTTTGTGCATAAGTACTGGAAGCAAGGGCAACATTGTAAGTGCTTTCACGAATCGTTTCATCATGCCAAGTTTTACGTGTAATGAAGGGAGTAGAATTTTTTGACAATCAACAAGAGGCACATTAGTAACATTTTTTGACCCAGGTTCCAGTTGCTGTCTCTCAGGCCATTGGTCAGTTTCCCAATGTTTGTCGTTTCCCTGCAGTCCCATTTGCAAAGAAAAAAAAGGAATTTTGTGTATCCTTGCTGTTGTCCTAATAACAGACCAATGACCTTTAAGTCACCACATTTTGCCACTCATGGTCCTGGTACTTAATTTTCTCAAGAATAAGCTTTAGAGTTCCATAAGACTCTCTTAGGTTCATAGAATGTGCAAACTGCCATGGGTGGCCGAGGTCGTTAAAGTGCAGACTTGTGAAAGAGAGGTCTGGGGTTTGAATCCCACCAGGACCATCCTCCCTGACTGAGGTTTTTTCCAGGTTTTCCTCAGTCCTCATAAATGGCAAATGCCGGGGAGGTACCCTAAACTTAGGCTTGGGACGATTCCTTCCTTAAAAATAAATCCTTTCCCAACATATCATTTCATCTCATGTGTCATCAGTGTCCATCACCTGTGGTGCCTCTGTAGCAAAAATGGGTGTTAAGCACTATTCATTCGTAGAATGTGCAAGCAGTATTTAAGCTCATTTATTGCCATTATGAAGCAACATTATCTTAAGACTTCATTTGGAACAATCAATAAAAAGATGCCAGTTACTTGGCTCATTGCTTCCCTGCCCAACTGTTGAATAAGATTACACACATCCACACAAAATACAAGTTGATCATCTTCTGCACAGTGCTTGTGGAACTGTATTTCACAATTCCTATACCACAAAAATGTAACACCAGGTGATAATAAATTCTTCTCCGGTAGTCTTGAGCCCAGCAATTCACTTTTTTGTTTTGTCAGGCCTAAATCCCTCACTAAATCATTTAACTCAAATTGATTAAACTGTTGTAGTGAATTGCCAAATTCTTTTGGATCAGAAACCAACTCATTGTTGGAAGTCACAAGGCTGCTTTCAGATTCACTAAAATTGGGGCTGCTCAGTGTAGGTATGGGTGGCTCAGGCCCATGAGGAATAGGCCATGTAGCTGAATTCAGATTTGGATATTTAATTCCTGCCTTTTTTTTTTTTTATGTAACCAGGAACTTTAAAAGTAACAATCGTCATGGTGATTCTGCTGCTCATTCCACATCATAGGTTTGGCAAATGGCATTACCTTCCGTTTTCCTTCATACCAATAACATAATCCCTCAACACAGCTGTTACATGCAATATGAGGTGCGAACAACTTATTCTGATCACAACTTACTCTTTGAAATATGAGTAATATAGTTTCTTTGATTGTAAGTCTATTTTACGTACCTTCCCATCAAACACCCATAGATGTAACAAAACTTCTGAGGACTTTGTAGACACTGTATCCTGTCACTGTCATACTTAAAACATTTATTTTAGCACTACACATATAGAAGATGAATGTGCATGTTAACACAAGTTTTCAGCTTAACTGAAGTTGTGATCTTTGATAGCTGTAAATGCAAATATAAATACCTCACAAAAAGACAGGCCTGACCCATAGAACAAAACTGATAAATGCTGGGAATATAAACATAAACATCTGAGTGATAAGGGAGAATAGAAGTGAGCTGATTATGAAGAAAATCGACAATAGAATAACATAATGAAACATAGTAAGCTGTATAAGCTGAATGAATTTAGCACCAGAGACATACATGTACATATCATAAAAACTAGATTTGATAGCCAAAAACGGACTTTATTTTTGAAATCAGAGCACTGATTTCCATTATAATCATATATTTTCCTTCATACCACAGAATCAATGTTGACTAGTATTATTGGGTCTCATGGGATTTCCCGGTTTAAGTATTTTTGGTAGGCCATGTATCTTTGCTATTGTGGTGTTGTCTGCTTTTAATTTTGATTTCTCCTTGGGTGGTATGATTTTGCTTTTGCTGACCAATTTGTTGATAGACTGTATGCTTTTCTTCAAAGGATCCACTTTTATTTTCACGTATTCTTTCCTACTGAGAAATTCTTCCATCTTTGATTGTATTCTACTTTGTCCATGATCACAATTTTATTCCTTTATCTGCTTTTTTGTATACCACTGGTTTTTTATTAAGGGATTCCAGGATTTGCTTTTGCCCTCTAAACCTAACGTTACTTTTGGCAATGATAGAGAGGAGATTCTGAATCTCATAAATAGTGGTTGCAAAGGGCAAAAGGATGGTTTTAGCTTTATCAGACAAAACTGTACATTCATCTTTTAACTGATAAGATTTCAGATAGTGGCCTCTTATTTGAAAAAATATATTTTATCATAGAATCTGATGTCAAAGTAATCAAACACTCATATTGCTGTGTTGTCACAGCTTTTATGACACAGCAGAGAATGGGTTTTCAACCCAAAAGTTTTCTTGCATTTTTTCATGGAGTTTTTCCAGAAGTAACTGTTTAAATTATCTTGCAAACTTAATAGGTGAACTTGAAACTCATTTAAGATATTCCCAGATATATCTGAATCTAGTTCTTCTGTAAATTCTTTTGCATGTCTTCTTCGCATGCTTGTGTTTCTGGCAGCCACCACATGTTTCCAAGAACTTGTCAGCAGGCAAAGTTTCATAACAAAGGAAGACATTAAATGTCTTATTATTTTGCCGCAATATCTAACTATGAAAGATCAAGTTTGCACCTTAATTATTTCTACTCAATTTTTATGAACACATGAATCATAACAACACAGAATGCACAATTTTAAGACCTGGTCGTTTCTTTATTCTCCAATTTTTCAAGGGGCACAGTTTGGGAACCACTGTCCTACGCTCTTGAACAAATTCCTATCTCCAGAAATAAGAAATGAAAATGCATCAGAATGCAGGAATTACAGTTGAAGCTGGAGTGTTGCTTTTTGTTTTTATTTGAAGGGGGGAAAACAACAACAACAAAAAAAAAAAAAACACTCTTCACCCATAATCTGATTATAAAATCTATAAGTGGCCAGCTAAACATATGCATATTGCTGATCCTGAAACCAAAGAATTGAGACAAGTCAGCAATACAGAAATGCAGCAACTGCTATTAGTAGAACAACTAAAATTGATATGACAGCAGATTGCTTATTACGAAAAAAGGATGAACACTTGCTGCAATAAGTGTTTTATCAAAACTAATGCTTTTATTATTCTGCTAAGTACAGTAATATTCCATTCATTTACATATTGTGTATAATTTCAGCAATTATGTCCCTCTTACATTGATCTATATTACATACTGCAGCTTATGTAGCCATAACCCTTGTCACTTTCAGAATCATTTTTCATTTCATCCAAGTTATCCTCTTCAAGACATTTTGCAACATTGTGCAGAACAGAACAGGTTAATATAAATGACGGAATGTCAGGTGATGATACCCAGACATAGTAATGAAGTTGGTCTAGTGGTAATCATACTCATAGACCCAAGAACGTGGGTCCCATGTCATAAATTTACAGCATGTAAAAGAACCTCAAGCTTTAAAGAAGGGACCTCTAAGCAAAGTTTATTGGCCATCTCATGCTCTGAATTCAATGGAATGCTAATGACCTGAGATGTTAAAGAGCATCCGTAAATAAGTCAAATAAATAAATAAAATCTCTAATAAATACATAGAAATATTTTCTTTAGCTGACCAAAGCAACATTCAATAGTCACCCTTTCTGCTGTTTGTATTCTGTTATAGAATCTTTGCTGAGATGTATCAGGATACCTGTAAGGTGCCATGAGCCAAGGTGCATAATCATATCCATCTGCAAGCAGCACTACATTTTTGTTCCTGTATATTACCGCATGCATTGCACTGTTGCATCAAATTCATGAGTCAAATACTGAACCTGGCAAATTAACATTAAATTCTGAAACAATTTTTTTAATCACATATTTCCTGAATGCTAATTAAAGCAAAGTCTTTGCAATTAATGTAAATTTCAATGGCTTGAATTTTTTTTGCTTTTTTTTTCTGTTTTGTTTGTTTTTTTGTGTTTTGTTTAATGCCTGTTTTTACTAGTACTGAGGCACCACATGCAATGGACACTGTTAATATATGAGATGAAATGATATATTAGGTAAGGTTTTTTTTTAAGGGAAGAAATGTTTCAGGCCTAAGTTTAGGGTACCTCCCCGGCATTTGTCATTTATGAGGACTGAGGAAAACCTGGAAAAAACCTCTGTCAGGGAGGATGGTGCTCGCAGGATTCGAACCCTAGACCTCCAGCTCATGAGTCCACACCTTAACAACCTCATCCACCAGTGGTGGTGCTTGAAAGTATGGAAATCCTTACTTGTGTACAGTCTAGTGTACATAAGTTACTCTTAATTCTGTTACTTTTTGTGTCACACATGCAGTGTCCTTGAACTCCAGTATGTTATGTACTCACCAATTCCATATACTGGAATCCAGGATCTGTCACATTCCTAAAAATTCCTCATTCTTTCCTCAGAGGTTAGGGCTGCCACATGTTTCTTTTGCCCTTGTTCCTATAACTTAACCATTCTGTTTTGTACCTCAAACCAAAACTTTTTAAAATCATCCTCTGATGGTATATTCTATCTGTAAAAGTCTTTCTTTCTCAAACATAAAAAATAACAAGCTAATCAGTTTTATTAAACAAATGAAATGTCAAGAAAAGCAGGTTGCTATCATTCTTAGGAAAACTAAGAAGTAAAATATTGTATTAGAATTTATTAAATATGTTAACACTAACTCCACTTACATATACAACATTAGGACATGTTTCAGGGGCAATGGTACCCATCATAAGCTGTTGACTGACTACTTAATGAGTGGCTTCATCTTGAGGTGCTTCTGTGGAGGCATCTGAATAAGAACTTGCCGAGTTCTTCTGCAGGTGGAACATTAAAAATAATTAGTTTCCCTTTATTTTTCAGAATTTTTTTTTCAAGTTACTTCTATTGGGTTGTGAATCACCAAAGTGACTAATCTACTTGAAGAAATTCACAATCCAGTAGAACTACTTGAGAAATATGTTCATCTTAAGAAATTGAGAAAAATGAATTTTGATTGATATAATTGTACGATTTAGTTGAACTTAACACTCTTAATGTTTCACTTGTCATAATATATATAGAACCGGTTTCGAGAACATTTTGTTCTCATCATCAGCTTGGCTAAAATTCAACTGTCGGATAATTGTTAAGCTTTAAGAATGTGTACTCAGCTCTGGTGGCAGTGTGATAAGCTTGTAGTTTATGTTTTCATCCCCAGCAGTGTCGAAGTTCATTAGACTGTCTTTGTATTAAGAGTGTTTTGTTCAACTAAATCATACAATAATATGAATGTGATTGGCTTCACTGTGCAAGCTCCAATGAACATTTTAATGAATTTTGATGTTCCACCCACAGATGAACTCAGCAAATTCTTATTCGTACCATCAGATGCCTCCACTGAAGTATCTCAGGATTCAGTCACCACATCGACTGTGGATAGTAGGTCAACAGCTGATGATGGGAGCACTTGCCCCTGAAACATGTCCTGATGTTATATATGTAAGTGGAGATACAGTTAACATATTCAATAAATTCTAATAGAATACATAATCACCCTATTATCTATAGCTTTCTAAATACAATTTAATAATTATGAAGTAAAATGATTTCCTCACTTTATGCACATAAATCATAATTAATACTTAGTTCAGAAGTAAAGCTAGTATGGCCTCATAGATCACCTTTTTGCTGCAAGGTAAAACATTTACATAAATTGTTTTATTTATATAATTTGTAGTATACCTACTTTAAGAAAATGGAAGGAAAATCATATACTATGACTTTATGCATATTTTTCATAATGTCATTAAACTACAGATTTGTTTTTGAGTTTAGGAAAAGAGCCTTACTCTAACCTTGAATTTCATTTCAAGGTCATTTATCTCAATATTTATAACAGGCACATTTTTAAATTTAAAAAATACTATTTCAGTATTATTTTTCAATATCCAGCAAATTTTAAGTTGAAACTCATATCCTGACAGTGGATATAAATTTTCTTACATAGTGACATGATGTGATGCCCATTACCATACAAAGTATAGCAATGACCTCCTTGAAACTAAAGTATAATCCTTTCAAGCTTAGAAGCTGTTAAGAACATTAAATTTGTGCATTGCACTTAATCAAAGGCAATTTGTATACTGGCTTCATACTTGACTGTACCTAGATACTGTTTATACTAAATATTGATACAACATACACTGCACCATTTGTGAATATCTAATGTGACTGTGTACCTAATGTTCAGTATTGAGACCAAAAATTCACTGCTTATAACAGTTATAAGTAATTAAAACTTTCATTCATGTTCATTAGTGAGTTTGAACCTTTGTCACCGCCACTATATTTAAAATGGAAAAATTTAGACCAAAAATATAAGAATAATCAGTCACTAACTTATAACAAAAAACAAAATGTTATATATATATATATATATATATCACACACACAAATTGAATTTATTTATTTATTCTGGCAGAGCTAAGGCCATTAGTCCTCCTCTTCGGCTCTACCAATCTAATTACAATGATTACATGCAGTTATAACCATAATATTAAAATCACAACATTGACATAAAGTCGACAATACTCGTACACATATAGACCAATGTAAAACATGATGTATATAAATAAATATATACTAATACATAAATATGAACGATGAAAAATATTAACTTAAGAAGAAAAAAGATAAGAAAATAAAAAAACAATAATATATAACAAGCACCAGCAATGACAATTTGTGCATGTGTGTGTGTGTATACACACATATATATATATATATACACACACACATATATCAACCTATGTAAATCCTGAAAGTGAAAATAATGATACAATCAAAACATAAAAGTAAAATCCCTAACAATACTATGAAGGAGATAGGAACATTTATGATAGTAATAAAAATAATAGAATGAATAATCTACAGCAGATAAAACAAATAAATACATGCATTGTAACAAAAGGAATTTGAAGGGTAATGGATTATTTCTATTAATATTAAACAATTTCTTTTGAAATGCTCTTAAAGTTTGGCAGTCTTTGACATCCTGTGTCAATGCATTCCAGAGATGGGCAGTGGTTACTGTGAATGATGTTGAGTAAAGTGATGTATGGTGCAATGGCAATAATAGTACATCCTGGGATTCAGAATGTATATTAAGATTATGAAAGGAAGACAGATTTTGAAAACAAGAAGATAAATAAGATGGGGAAGATGAATGGATAATTTTGAAAAGTAGTGTAAGACAATGAATGTTTCTTCAGTCTTTCAGGTAGAACCAAGACAGCATATTGAGGGAGCATGTTATGTGATCGAACAGACGCACAGCGCAGATGTAATGTATGCACATATTATGAATACACTGTTGTTTTTGCATTAAGTTGGAGTTTAAGTCTGTGAGCAGAAAATTGCAGTAGTCGAAGTAACGCATCACCATGGATTGCACCAAGGTCTTTTTCAAGGTTCTGGGTAGGGGCACATTTAGTCATTTATAAGTATACCTTCCTGCAGATTTCAGAAACATGGCTTTCCCAACAGAGATTACTGTCTATAATAACTCCAAGGTTTTTCACAGAATCAGTGAAGGGAATTGTTGTTTGATTGATATTAATGGGAGGAACATTGCCTATGTTTATGGCATTTAGCAATCGCTGGTGTCCCATGACCAAAGCCTGCGATTTTAAGGGATTAAGACCAAGGCCCAGAGTACACGTCTATGAATGAACTGAATCTAGATCTTGGTTAATGTTAGTTATTGCGTCATGAATGTCTTAGTTCGAGAGTGCATGGAAAGTTGTAAGCAGTCAGAGTAGAGGTGGTATTTACTGTGGCTAATAGCACGAAATATGTCATTGATGTATAATGAAAACAATAAGGGACCCAGAACACCCTGAGGAACTCCTGCCTTCACAAACCGCCATGAATAGGAAAGATTTCCAGAAACAACACACTGCTGCCGTTCGCGAAGATAAGAGTCGAACCACAGGACGACACTGTCAGACATATTTAACACCTTTAGTTTAGTAAGAAGTAAATCTGTGTATACGGAATTAAAAGCTTTAGTTATGTCAAGCAATACAAGTAGTGTCAGTCTTCGTTCATCACAGGCACCACGAATGTCTTCATATATATTAAGCAGTGCTGTGGCCTGGTCTGAAACCAGATTGGGAAGGGTCAGGAAGGTCATACTCGTTGAGGTAATTTGTCGGCTGTTTATGTATGATGCGTTCAAGTGCTTTGAATAGCGTTGGCAGTATACTGATTGGTCTGTAATCTTTAGGAGATTGTGGCGTTTTGATCTTAGGAAGGGGTTTTATGAATACCTGTTTCCATTGCTTGGGATAGGATGATGATATGAGTGAGATGTTGAAGATGTGAGTCACAGTCAGCAGTATGACGTGAATTATTTTGTTTATTCAAGTTATATTAATATGATCTGGACCCTGTGCCTTAGTCTTTATACGCTTTAATGCTGTCATAACGCCTATTTCCGTGATGTATATAAAGTGAAATTTCTCTCGGTCAGGTATCTCGGAGAGTAGTTTTTGTATGGTTTGTTCCTTGTCGGTTTTTGTTTAATTTCGAGGGAACTTTAGTATAGTGGTCATTTACGTCGTTTCGTATACCTTGGATGAAGTCTTCCCCAGTCCCATTGTTTCAATGCCTCGTCACATATCTGCCACACCTGCACTCGGCTCAATCTGTAAGCATGTCTTATTTTGGCATTCCTAATGGCTTGGATTGTCCTGTTACGAATACGCTATCTAGGTTTGCGTCGTGTTTGTTTCGTCTGTAAGTCCCTATATGCGAGGTCTCTTTGAGCTATCAAATACCGAATGTCAGCAGTCATCCATGGTGCTGGCTGTTTAGTCACACGTTTTGTTCGTTGTGGGGCATGTTTATTAAACAGTTCCGTAATGTATGTATTTAACTAATCAACTTTTTGGTCACTGTGAGTAATGTCCAGATGGTATTCCAGGGAAATAACATCGCGTCATTGGTCAAGGAAACGTCACCGATGCGTTTCAAGTCTCAGTGGGTAGTTTTGAGACACTGCAGCGAATATGCTACGTAAATAAGATCATGAGCTGAAAGACCCGGTGCTAGCAGCTGTCCATGTGTCCGTATTCTGTCAGGATTGTTAGTAATAATTAAGTTCAGTAAGGTTTCGGAGTAATGAGTATGATGGGTCGGAGCAAGAGGAAAGATGGTCATATTGCAGGCAATGCCCCTGCATTTAGATTATTAAATTTATCCATTAGCAAAACAAAATACAAATCACAAAACCTGAAAAGCATAGATATAGATAAAAAAAAAAAGGCTACGCATTGAATCTGGTCAACAAGAAAACAGATAAATTCAAAAACAAATAAAGAACATTGCTACCCTGAAAGGTTACTAAAAACACGTGTACAAGAAATTTACATTCTATTCACAGGCCCATCAAAAATGTCAAAAGATATGTAAAAATTGAAATATGCTTCAGTCCCAGCATGCAAATACAGTTTCAAAAAATTTTCTAAAAACCAATGCAAAGGAAAGCAATTCCACCAACAAGTAATTAGGCATTTACAAAATCAGCTGTAAAGACTGCAATAATAAATACATAAGTAAAACCAAAAGTAACAATAATCTCTTTCAGAAAAACGTCAAATATAAACAAACCAAAAATCTAGCAACAGCATTCCATTTTTAGAAAATAGAGAAGAGTACAGCGATAATGAAGAAGAAGAAGAAGAAGAAGAAGAAGAAGAAATGATGGGTTAGTACAAGTACATAGTAGGGGATTAAGTAAGATGGTAGATTTAAGTCAGATAGTTACGGTGAGGAGGTGGTTACCAGTACCTTACCATTGGTTTCTGATGGAACATTTTACTGTAGGTAGACAGCTGGCTACCAGTTATTGGTTATGTATACTGGCTTCCAGCAGAATTGTAATTTTGTAATTCTGTTTAATTTAGTTTTTGGTAATGAAATGTTTAAGTTTAGTTTAATGTTATTTAAAGTTATGTATTTGTTTTTTTTTTATATGTATAACTATAGATTTAATCTTAAAAAGATTCTATATCGTGGGAAAAGAAATTTAATAAATGATAAATTTTGAAAATGCACGTTCCGGTATAGGCAACAAAGTGCCGGGACGGAGTAATGCAAATTTTATTTTATTTTTATTCCAATTCATTATAAAATAAAATAACAGAATTATGAGGGGTGTTCTAAGTTTTAGGCTTGACCAAGAAAACACGAGATTTTTTTTTAACATAGTCCCCTTGTAAATCAATACATTTAGTCCAACAACTTTCCACCTTTTGAATACACTCATAAAATAAAATTTGTCCTACTGTGAAAAATAAGTACTGTCTCAACTTCAACCTCATCATTTGATGTGAATCTCCATCCACTCAGTCATTTCTTCAGGTTTGGGAACAAAAAGTAATCGTTGGGAGTCAAACCTTGCGAATATGGTGGATGTGGAAGCACTTGGAAACAACGTCATGTAGTTTTAAAGCAACAATCCCAGACATGTTTGAAGATGCATTATTGTGATGAAAATAGAACATTCTTTTTCACAATGTATGGACGTTAAGCCTGAATAGCATTCTTCAGTTGGTCCAATAGTGAAGTGTAATAGTCCTCGGTGATGGTTCTGCCGTTCTAGAGGTAGTCTATGAACGCCACACAATGAGGATCCCAGAAAATCGTAACATGAATTTTCCTGCAAATGGGACCGTTAATGCTTTCTCTGGTGCACTTTCACCTATTGCCACCCACTGTTTGGACTGCTCCTTCGTCTCTGGCATGTAGTTGATGATTTGATTTGATTTACAGAAGCTCTTTAGCATCTCAGATCATCAGCGTCCCATTCAATCCAAGACGTGAAACCACCGATAAATTTTGCTCAGAGGCCTCTTCTTTCAGGCTTGAGATTCTTTTACATGCCTAAATCTATAACATGGGACCCACGGCTTTACTTCCCTTCCGAAGGAAGCCATACTTAGGATTTTTATGCCCGGAAAAATCCACAAACCTTGGCCGGGATTAAACCAGCGATCTTGGGTTTAAGAGGCAAGTATGGTTACCACTGCACCACCAGGACCGACACTGGCATGTAGTGCCGAGTCTATGTTTCATCTATTAATATGAAACATTGGAGAAACTCACAGAAATTGCGTTTAAACTAGTCCAAATACTCTTGCGAAATGAACATTTCGAATTTTAAATGCGTTTTAGGTCCATTGCTAATAAACACGGCACTCATCAAGCAGAACGCTTTCTCAATTCCAAAACTTCGTGTAAAATGCAGTGGATCCGGCCAATCAAAGTATTTGCAATGTCAACCAACTCGCATTGTGAATTTTTGTCAGTCTCTCGGTCGTAACAGTTTTAAACGCCGTGAGCACTCATCATTTTGAATGGATTGTACAACGAAGCTGAAATTCAGCAGCCCACTTTTTAACTTTCTAAAACGAAGGGGAAGAATTTTTTAATGTGGATCTAACTCCTTTTTGTATTTCTTCTGGGGTTACACCCTTCAAAGCGAAATGCATTATCACAGATCGTATTTCAGTTTTTATCTATTTTGTAGAAAATGTTAACATTAGTTTACACGGTCGTCACAAACAAGTGATTACAATGCATCTGATACTTTATAGCGCGTCATCTAAAGGATGATATTCAACAACTATCATAGTTCTAAGGACATTTCTGAGTCAGGTAAAGAACTTTTAGAACACCCCTCGTAAAATCTCCTTTGTAACACCTATGATCCTTGCTAACCTGTCTTCGGTACTTCAGTAGTCTACTGGAATTAAGGTGTCTATATACAGCAGGTGAAATATAAATTGTACGCAAAGCCTTTGCAACGATCCTACCAACTGTAATTTTAAATACAGATGAAATGTAATTGCACACTCATTTTGAACTAATGAGCCTCAAAACATATTCATGTTTGCCTGTAAACATATTCATTATTATAGGTTACGCTTCAAATAATAAATCACATATTTTGCTTTGTAGTGACGAGCTGTAATAAGTTGTGTAAAATCATTAGGGAGTAGAATTATGTTGATATTGAGTTGTTTTGGTGACACATATACTTCATACCTTAAGCTTTTACTGTAGGTGTTTATAAGGTTAAAATTAAAACATTTGCGCTGTTGTGCCGTGGTCTTTGTTCTTCATAACAAACCCCCTCTTTCCCTCTCCCCTCTTCCGTCTGCGTCGATATTGATCGTTCCTTGTCTGGCTAGGCTCGACATTGACATACATTCTATTACACTGATGAAGCTGAACGTACATAGCCAGCGAAAGATCTGTTTTAGTTTTTTAAAACAAAGACCATAACACGACAGCCCGGAAGTTTTAATTTTAACATATACTTCCTTACTCGGTTTTTATTTGAACACGTTTCGGAAACATTAACTCCCATCATCACCAGAAGACCAAATGGTAGAATACTCTGTAAGTGGCAGAAGAAATTTATCGAATTTATGTTTCTCTGACCAAAAGTGGGCTGCCGCTGCTGATTTCTCTTATGTTTATAAACGATATTTATGAAATGCTTTTTGGTACGAGTTTCTATGTTTCTTTTCGCTTTTGTTGTGTATACGTGATCACAGTGTTTGCAATTGATTTTGTAGGTACCCGACTACCTTACACAATGTATAGGATCTTTGTAGGAAAGTTTTAGTAATACTGTAGAATTTTAAGGAACCAAAATTATTTTTTGTTTTTTAAAAACTTAATGAACGTACTAGGGTGCTATGCGAATTTTTTTTTTCAATTGCATTTCTTATTTTATTTGTAATAATGAACTTGATGTTTATCCCCAATCCATATTTTGACCGCGGTCTTAGCAGTACGTGTACTGATTCCAGCCACAGGTTCGGGGCAAAAAAGGACTTATCTGTACCCTTTTTTTTGCCAACTGATCTGCTTTTTCATTTCCATAATTTCCTGATGCCCCGGCACCCACTGCAGTTCAAGCCTGTTACAATTTGCCAGGGTAGACAGAGCATTTAGGTATTCCCATACCGGTTTAGATTTCACTTGTTTTCGGAGGAATGTGCTTTTAAGGCACTTTGACTTTCTGAGAGAATAAGAATTGTTTGCCATGGTAAGCCTTCTCAAGTCTTCCAAAAAGCATAGTTCAGGATAGCAAATGCTTCTGCCTGAAAAATTGTGCAGTATTTACCAGGGCTTATACAAATTTTGGGTCCTTGGAGATAGTCTACATATACCTGCACCCTACATACAAATTCGTCATGGCTTTTTTTTTTTTTTTTTTTTTTTGGTGCATAGTTCCTTCCATCCAGTCTTGTGGTTATCTGAGTTACCTTAAATGGGGGGAAAGCACAGTAATGCGTGTTCATAAAGCTAGACCTCATTCTAGGTTCTGGAATATCCAGGATATTTAAAATGAAGGTATGTCCAGTTGCTGCGAAGCTGCTTCTCCAGTTTCCTGTATGCAACAAGCGATATGCAGTAAGCTTAGCCTCCGCTTGTAAATACATGCCCATGGGAGGGAGACCCAACAGTCTCCAGTGTAATGGTTCCAGTAATCTTAAAGGTCCCTGTAACACATACACATGCTAATCTCTAGCTTAGTAAACTTACCTGCTATAGTAGATTTTTTTTCGTCTGCCAGCAGACGATGGCACCGTAAGATATCTGACAGCTTACAGTTGCAATATATATCCAGTGGCTAATGTATGGTTTTAGGCCCCAGATGGATTCAACAGTGCGTTTTCTGATTACAAGAGGCCACCTACGGTGAACGTAGTTAATATGGTTGTACCAGGCCAGTTTCTAATCCAGTTCAAGATATTTAACTGGCTCAGAATATTTTAGAATTGAGCTGCCTAGTTTAAGATTTCCTAGGCCTTTTAGGTTTCCCGTTAGTAAATAGAATAACATCTGTTTTGCTAGGATTGATAGAAAGACCCTCCTGTATGCACCAGCTGTGAATTTTCCTCTGCCCACAATTCATCATGGCTGAAACTGTATTGGGAAATTTCCCGAAAATTATCACTGCTGTCATTCGCATAGTCTTGTATATAATATCCTTCCTGGGTCATATCTTGGAGTAAGCTGTCCACCACGAAGACTCCAACGGGGGGAAAGATTATCGTTTAGTTTCCCCAAGAATGCTAGCAGTAATATTCTTAACTTGAGTACGGAGTTTATCCACCTACAAAGAGTGTGTGTCACTGACTCCATATTTATGAGCAGCCAAAACCATAGACTTATAAGAGATGTTACCGAAAGCACCCTTTATGTCTTGGAAGGCCCCTAGGACTGTTTCCTTCCTAGCCATACAGCCTTTCAGTCTGCAAACAGGGCACTGTAAGTTGTTAAGCAAGACTTGGATGAATGGTAGACATGGTTGATTTCGGTGGAGGTGAGTGTCTGGCAACACCCTCCTGGAGGCTATATTGGCCCGAAGGACGTTACAGAAAAGGATACAAAGTGAGTCAGGTTCTTTCTGCAAATAAGCGGGAAAGATATAATCACCTGGAGACTTAAATGGGTTAAATTTATTAACTGCCCATTTAAGACTTTGTATTGTGACGACATGACGTACAAATTCCCAGTCCTTCTGCGACGCTGAGAGTTTCCGCAGAGGTCTTTGGATTGACAGGTTTTGACATTAAATACACAACCAGGGAAGTGAATCTCAAAGAGAACTTTGAGTGTTTCCTCAGCCGAATATGCAAAACCTCCGATGGGCTTACATACTGTTCCTATAGGGTTTATAGGACAGTGGGCTAATGTTCTATGTAACCTGACTGCCTCTGCCAGACTAGATATTTCCTGGCAGACGGCTTGTCAAGAAGATCTTTTGACCATGCATATACTTTTATTGTAGTCTGTAAGGGTTGTATGATATGCCTCCCATTCACCAGTTCTTTTTGCCTTGTTAAAGATACGTCATACTCAGCTTTTCTTATATTCAAGGTCTTTGGTTCACCATGAAACTTTCTTGGATTTAAACCGTGATTGCACGGGGCAATTATCGTGAAAACTGTCAAGTACAGCCTCTTGGATAGAGTACGCCTCCTTGTCAATATCACCGAAGATCTAATGTTATCAATCTGCCAACTCTATCTGAGAGATCCTGCATATAGGGTTTCTACCAGGTTCTCCTGTGATTCCTATAGAGATTGGCTCTTTTGACTACATAAACATTAAATGATATATATAGTTGGGGTCCGAAAGTGGTGGTTCGTCTAAGACCGGTAATTGAGCGGTAATATAATCAGTGCAAAAAGTAATGTCAATAACTTCCCACCTTACGCGATTGGCAAAGGTGGGCTTGTTGCCGACATTAAGTACATGAAACTGCTTGAGAGAAGAAAGTCTAAAAGGTACTCATCCCTTTTGCTGATATCTTTCTTTATTGCGCCAGATTTCATGGTAAGAGTTGGCCTCACACCCAAAGACGGTCTGATCCCCTCTCCGAGTACAATGTGCGACCAACTGCTCTAGTTCCCTCTTGGGTGGATTGCTACCTTCATAGGGGAGACAGAGCTCAGCAATAGACTCTTCTTCCCCCTGCATCACAGTCAATTTTCGCTGTAATGTCACTAGGCAAAATTCTAGAAGAGGTAGGCATTGAATTCCATTGTGAACAAGAACAGAACTAAGTCCTAATGCCTTTTCGCAATGTATCAACTTATCTTGACATTCTCCTAGTCCTGTGATTCGGCCCCTGTTAATCCCAGGTTCTTGAATCAAGGTTAGGTATATTCCTTCTCCATTGAAAGTTATACAGAAGGCAGCCTGCTCCCTTATTTTATATTGGAGGTTGATCTGGAGGACCTTTAGGTCCATCCTTGACTAGAATCACAATTGTAACTCAATGAGGTCCAAAGCTCTTTCGCTCAGATCCCCTCCGAAGAATTAATGCCCAACTCCATGTCTGAGTTTGCTCCAAGAGAGCTTACTGGTTGAGGAAAGTGATTGCTGCAGCTAAGGGCTCACAAATGGGTTATTGATTTTCAAAGTTCATAGGTCCCACGAGAAGCTAGGGATTTGTAAGGTCTGCCAGGCACAGCCCCAAATACCTGGGTAAGGTTTATACTCTGAAGGTCTCCAGGTATCCAGTGGCCCTATTTCAGACACATTAGCCTTGTACCATACACCCCCTCAGTACGGGTAGCACTACACTTTGGATTGGACATAGTAAGCCACTTCTTAGTTTGGTATCTCACCCATGGTCTCCCTGGCTTGAGTGACTACAGGTGATTATCACCACCAGTACAGCCAACGTGATCACAAATACATGAAAGCTGCCTCACTAGCTGCAAGGCCATGTGGCTTCCAAAGGGGGTTCAAGAGTATAAGTTCATAAGAAGTAAAAGTGTTTCTATACATATTAGTCTTGATAATGACACTGTATATATTATTATATGTGTAACTGTAATAGGTACTGTAACTAGATCTTGACAATGCCAGAAAATTGTATTACCAGTAAATGTATTTTATTATTAATATTACTATCCAGGTTCTGGTCACTGAAAAATAAGGAGCTTTGGATAGATAAAATGTAAACAAGAATGGTAAACATTTTGGAAATTTGCATAAAGCAAACTGGAAGTAGTTCACATATCAGAACCTAGAAGATAAACAAGAGTAATAAAAAAGTTTGCATTTTAGTTGAAAAATCTGCAAAACAACGCATTCCCAGAGACAAACAAATAAAATATAAATTCTTCTGGAACCCACATCTAAACCAGCTGAAACAAAATAGAGATTTAGCAAAGAGAAAGAGCAGAAACAAGCATCAAGTCAGATATGGCTCAATGAAGGAAAGCAGCAGTAAAATTATATCGCAAAAGGCAAAAATCAAAATGACTATCAATTATGCTACTTCTCTGAAACTTCAATTACAAAACAGATTCTATGAAAGCTTACCAAATTTAAAAATAAATTTCCACCAAGATCCCAAGCACCAATGGAAGAGCAATATCAGAAAATAGGAAAATAGCAGAAAAACTCCATACTCACTTTGCAACATTCTCTAAGCAAACACAAACAAGAATAAATATAAACTAATTATAAATAAAAAAAAATGTACAGAGGAAAAACCAAACTGGCAAAGAGGCAAAGATATACAAGGGCTGTTCAATAAGGAATCATCATAGTTTTTTACAGAAGTATTTTCTAGTGCAAAAATTTATTTTAAAATATTTTGTTAGCTTAATATGTAATGTACATGTAGTACTATAATAGTTTCATTGTTGTCACCTGATTCCAGCCTGTGAGAGGTGTGCAAGTTGAGACAGTTCCACCTACAGCAAATGGAGGTAACAAAGGATGAACAATATGTTGCTCTGAAATTCTATTTTCACCAAAAAAATCTTCATCTAAGGCCTTTGGAGAGTTTGTTCTTTCCTAAAGCACAGCTCAAAGATGATATAAAATATTTAAAGAGCATAGGCAATTAATTTCAAAGGAAGGTGAAACCAACTTTCCAATTTGTGCTCTAATGGAAGAAAACATTAACACTGCTGCTGTCATTGTGCGAGAGGATCATCAAATGAGATCAAAAGCATTTTCATAAATTCTGAAAATTTTACTGGGTGCAACCCGCATGTTGGTGACTGAAAAGTTGCACATTTCCAAGCAGTGAAAATAACACTTAAATGTAAATTGGAACTTGCACAGTGAAGCTAATCATATTAATTGATATCATTGTATGATATCAATTAAGTGAAAATAATGTTTCAGGAACATGTGAAGTTTCACTGCCTATGAAACTCGGCTGGATATATCATTTCGATCCTGAGAGCAAATGGAAATCTCCATAATCACCAACACCAAAAAAAGCAAAGCATGGCTGTTTCTGCTGGATAAGTTATGGTCATCTTCAGCATGTCCTGCCTGTACACACAACTATAACTAGACAATACTACAGAAATGCCCTGAAACTATGCAAGGCCTATCACATGTAAAAGGCTACATTTCTAAGCATCAAATTGGATGCTGTATCAAGATAATGCATGGCCGCACACAGCAAATGTTACTAAAAATCACACAAAAATCAGCGTGAAATATGTTACCTCACCTCCACTACCAAGGGTGCCAAAAAAATGTAAACACACTTTCACAGTAGATATCTATTTAATATATTTCAAAGTTGGATTGAAAAACAACAGTAATGTGTAGTATGATGTTCTGTATACAGATGTGACTCACATACATTATGACAGCATTGCTATGTGACAGGTAATGCACAGATGCGACTATATTACATCAACCTAATGCCTATATTTCTCTTTTGTCTTCCCTATATAGATTTTTTCATAATCCTTATAATTAATTTGGTATATACCAAAATTTTTCTCCTTTGGCCTGGAATCTGTTTCATTTAATTTCGATACATTTTTTACCCTTTATCAGTTTTGAGATGCTAAAATGATATACTGCTTGAAAAATTTTGAAATATCTTATTGGCTAATGGATGGTAAGTGAACTTTTAAATGGTTTTTTTCCCCTGATAAATCACTCAAAGTCATTATTTGTTCAATTCATTTTGTTTCTGGAATCTTTTAATTATTTGGTTAATCATTTGTTTGTTAAACCCAATGGATTCTATTACGCATAGATATTCATTCATTCTTATATCCTCCTCTACTCACTGGTATATTTATTAGTCTGTATATCATGCTGTGGAATGCTACTTCCTTATGTGATCTTGGAGTGGAACCATGGGCTTTGATATAATTGTCTGTATGTGTGTCTTTCTAGGTGCCAAATGCAAGTTTATTATTACATTTTTATTATCTTTAGATTTAAAAATGACAACATATTATTTCTTTTTGTTTTGACAGTGTACTTGATTGAAGGCTCTTGCAGGTTTAAAAGTTTTAGTTCATCTTGCAGATGCTTTTTGTTTATAATAGCGAATACATCATCCACATATCTGTGCCAAACCTTAAAAATGAGGGGAAAAGACTTAGTGATATGCATCTCAAAATAGTTGATGAATAAGCCGACTAAGAAAGGTGATAATGGACTCCCCATTATAAATCCTGCTTTCTGTTTAAAGAATTTGTCCTCAAATATACAAAATGCTTGATTCATGCACAACTTAGTAAATTCGATGTATTGTTGTGCATTTTTGAAGCTGTTTTTGCTGTTCAACATTTAAGTTTCCAGGAAAAACACAAGATTAAGAAAAGCAAGTTATAGGGCTAGACGACTTCCAAAAAGAAGTTTTGAGCAAAGCAATTATGAGGTATTATGACTAGGGGCAGTATCCAACAGCAAAAAAATTAACACTGGAAATGAGACAAAAAATTCATTACAAAGGCTCAGTGAGATCTATATATATTATTATAATTAAATCTATTATTTAAATATAGGAAAGCAAATGATGGTAGGAAATTCCTAATGGTAAATGGATTCATTGTAACAGCTGACGTTAAATTTCTCAGGAAAATGCATCAGCTTAAAACTGCAGAAGACCTCGACCTCGTGTGTATTTAGACAAAACATAGGTCAGTCAGAACCATTCTAGAAAACACATTTGGCAGGATTCTAGAGGTAATTATGGTATGAAAGTTCCTCAGAGGAAGAGAAGTCAGCTTACAGCATGTCATGCAGGGTCGGAAAAAACTGGTTTCATAACAGAAAGCAAAGCAAATGGGTGTTTCATTTACATTGTCAAATACATCAGTAAGACCACCACATTGAAATGAATGCTGAATCATTCAAAAACTGGTTCAGAAATAAATTATTGTGGTCCTTAGAAGAGGGTTCTATATCCAATGGATAACACCAGTTATTATTCTACCATTCTTAACAAAATTCCAAATAGCAGCACCAAAAAACAGAATATGCATTGGTTAGAAAAAAACAATATTAAACACACACACACAAACACCATCCCTGAGTTGCTACAACTGCTCACATCATTTAAAACCCAATATAAACAATATGAATTAGACAGGATAACTAATGTAACGGGACATTAAGTGATTAGACTCATCCTTATCACTGTCAATATAACCTATAAAACTAATATGGGTTAAAGTTAAGGGAGATGTCGCTGACCGAAACACAACTTTTAAACTAGCAGACATAGTAACTTATGCACAAGGCAATAAACAATATAAAACAAGGGGACTGGGTGACATGAGTGAGATGCAGAGCATCTTGAGGAGATTTTTTTTATTAGGGTTTAATGCCTTTTTTACTACTGAGGCACCAATGATACATGAAATGAAATGGCCAATTGGGAAAGGATTTTTTTTAAGGAAGGAAGCGTTCCAAGCCTAAGTTTAGGATACCTCCCCAGCATTTGCCATTTATGAGGACTGAGGAAAACCTGGAAAATCCTCAATAAGGGAGGACTATCCTGATGGGATTCAAACCCTAGACCTCCCACTCACAAGTTCGCCCCCTAACGACCTTGGCCATTAGTGGTGGTTTCAGAAGGTTATTTCCATAATGAAATAGCTAGGAATAATGCTATACAAACATTATAATTACCTTGAGAGATGAAAGTGACAACTCCAAGTCATGTGATACTGCTAGTGAAGACAAAGAACCCTGAACTTCTAGCTGCTACTCTTCCATAAAGAAATACAGCAATTAACACTAATAAGGTAAACATTTTATTTCTGCATTATTTTATTTATTAAAAATAAAATTATAAATGTTTCTGAAGTACACACTTCCCCTCCCCTGGTAAATGCCCATCTAGCATGGTAACATGCTGTGCATACACAGATCACCTTCCATATGCCATCATATTTTGCGACAACTATAATAGAAAAATTAAAGGAAACACAAGTACAAAATAAAATGCTAAGTAGGTTGAACAGATTCTTAAACCAATGATGGATTAGCAACAAAATAAAGAAACTGCACCTTAACTTTTCATAAACCAAGATGGTATCCTGTAGGAAGCTGTCATAAGCACATTAGATTTTAAAATGTTCATAAACAAAATGCAAAAGATATCAAATTCAGTAAACAAAAACAAAACCAGTATGTTCTCTTACGATATCATTATTTGTACCAACAAAACATTAACAGCAAATTCTATAGAACTGAATAAATAAACCACTTACAAAACTGCAATCATAGACTGTGTAAAGCAATTATCTCATGTGTAAAGCAATTTGCAAGTAAACATGCTACCAATAGTTGTTTGTACACATTCTGCACACATTGCTACTGTCCATTATATAGGTAGGCACATGATGAAAGTGAAGAGCTATGTGTTCTTCCAACTATACCTGTTATTGATTTGGTTCCTGTTTTCATGTCCCTGTGCAATCAGTCTTGAAGAGCCTGGACAATTACAGAGTAGTTTTGCTATTAAAGGTGTCCAAGTAGGGCTTAGCTCAAACCCATTGCCTCTGTTGAAATTATCTTTGTGTTTTCTTATTTCTCCTCCTTCCAGAAACTTACTTTCATTTTTTTTTAATGGTGTTTAACACCCGTTTTTACTACTGAGGTACCACAGGTGGTGGACACTGATAATACAGAAATGAAATTATATATTAGGAAAGGATTTTTTTAAAGAAAACATTCCAGGCCTTAGTTTAGGGTGCCTCCCCAGCATTTGCCACTTATGAGGACTGAGAAAAACCTGGAAAAATCTCAGTCAGGGAGGATGGTCCTGGCCAGATTCGAACCCCAGACCTCCCGCTCACGAGTCCACACCTTAATGACCTTGGCCACCCATGGCAGTCAACTTCCTTTTGTAAAAACTGTTAGAGAATGTCAACATTTGTATTTTGTTTGAATCAATGGGATGTTGAGTTTTGGTCACGTGGTTGCCTACAGCTGATGTTTCAATGTCTAAATGTTTTGTTTTTCTAATATGTTCTTTTAAGCTTGTGGCTATTAGTTGTCCTGTTTCCCCCATGTAGCACCTGCCAAAACTGCATCATATATAATAGACTCCTGCTGTATGTAGTAGGAGCCAATCTTTTATAAGCTTAATAAGCTGTTTAATTTTATGCACATAATCTGACTGTTATTCGAAGACCAAGACATTTTGCATAATGGACAAGACCATGGAAGCCTACCATTTTACATGTTACCAATTATTCTCAATAAAACAAAAGAACAATGATATCAACCTAATAATATACAATTGAAAAATAATCAGAAAACATCCAGAATAAAATAAATAATACAATTAAACTGGGATAATCAAACTAAAACCACAATAAACAAAGTAATATAAGAGATTCACCTAATAAAATGCTTAAATGGGGTGACATGGGGGAGCTCACTAGACACACCTAACCAAACTACAAGACATAAATTAAACCTTAGCAAAATATTGCAGTTAGGCTATTATAAAAGTCAACAAAATTCAACAAGCTTGAAAGCATCTCAAATGGAATCTTGACTAATAAGCAGAGCAAGATCATTCCACACCAAATCAAACAATTCTAGACACCATCTCTAGTTTGGAAAATATTTTTTCCTATATATTTCAGTAAAGTAACAACAATGATAAAATATAAGTTCTGCAATATTGATAGATCCTCAGATATTATGCAACATTTCCCTCATTTTCAAATAAATTATTTCTTTTAATACGTCATAATTTCATTTTCTTCTTAGACAGGATTATGAAATTCGATACAGCTGTATTTACCCATATAAAGACATTAATATGTACATTTTCAATATTAAAAAATACCACAATTCAAGAAAATGTTCTCCCCACTCACATGGGGTTTTGCATCTCGCACAAAGTGGCTTTCCCTCCCCACACACCCGTTTGCCTGTCCTTGAACTTCTGAGCAGTCTCCAGGCTACATTTCATAAAAATTGCAAAACAACTGACTTAGGTGCATTGTATTTTTATGTGTAAACGTTATTATAAATAAGAATCAGCTCATCGCATTCATGAGAAAAGTACTCAGAAATTCCCTAGGGCATTTGCATGCTTCCAGAACTAATTCATGTTCTTGTGAATTAAATGTGATAAGTGCAAAACAAGACAAAAAAAAAACCACATTCGAAGACAAAGTTTTAACAGAGGACAAATTAGATGAAATTGGCACAAATCTTGAATGTTCACCAACAGTCACAATATTAGCACAACAAGTTGGGATTTCAATGTCATTTGCTCATACAGCAACAAAATTATTAAAACTCAAAATTTACAGGTGTACATTGCCTACGACAAGGTAATTCCAAAGCACATGTACATTTTTTTTATTGGTGTTTAATGCCCGTTTTTACTACTGAGGCACCACAGGTGGTGAACACTGGTGCTGCATAAGATGAAATGATATATTGGAAAAGGGTTTTTTTTTAAGGAAGGAAACGTTCCAGGCCTAAGTTTAGGGCACCTTCCTGGCATTTGCCAGTTATGAGGACTCAGGAAAACCTGGAAAAAACCTTAGTCAGGAAAGACGGTCCTGGTGGGATTTGAACCCTAAACCTCCTGCTCATGAATTTGCACCTTAACGACCTCGGCCACCCGTGGTGGTACATGTACATTATTAAGAGTCGTTTCTTTCATTAGTGATGGAAGGGTTGTTTCTTTTCATGGTTCCATTAAAATGGTCATGTACACTTAGAACACTTACTATCAGTGTTTTGAAAATTCAAATTATATACTACTCTTTATGATAGGAAAATTGGGAGTTTGGTGTATGAATAGTGCAAGATGAGCATTGGTCTGATTTTTTACAAGCAGAAAATGGTGAGAGGTACAGAATTATATTTAAACCCAATTTTTTTTAATTAATAGATGGAAGAAGAGAAATCATATTGGGATTTCAACAAGATTGTGCCACTGCTCTACAACAGAGGAGTTCATGAATAAAATTCGGAAAGTGTTAGAAGATAAAATGATTAATGCTGGTGTATGAACCTCTCACTTCTCAGAGTCTGTGATTTTTATTTTTGGGGTAGCCTGAAGTACAAAGTGTACAACCAAATCCTCACACATTGGAAGAACTCATGGAAAACATATGAAATGAAATGAGAAATATTACAGTGATTGAACTACAGCGTGTCAGAATATATGTTTACCCAGTACAATGTTTGTTTTTCTCAGGGAAGACAACCTCTCCAGCATTAGCTATAAGGTAAAATTTCATACACAGTTTTAAGCAAGGGGAGGGGGGTACAGGGGTGGCCAGCTGTGGCATGTTCAACTACCAAGATGCAAAACCTCATGCAAGCAGTAAGGACATGTTCTGAAAGCTCTGTTTTATTCAAATATGCCTTTTTGACCATTCACTTTAAGAAAATGTGTTAAGCATGTAGTACTGCTTCTGTGATGATGAAAATGTGATGTAGCTAAAATAAGTCATAGATGTATGTAACATTTCCAATAAATTGACTCTCAACATATAAATAGAAAAAAAATTTAATTTGGTAACCTAGTTCATTTTCTGCAACATAATAATCTCCAACATTTATGTAACAATTTAAGCTTAAAAGAAATGTTTCACATACCTTAAATTACTATTTCATTCTGTAACATTTTTGTTCACTAATTGCATAATTGAACCATTTAATGTATACTGTCATCCACTGCTGCCACATAATGATGTAACTGGTACTTCACTAAGAACATTGAAAGGGAATATGGCATCTGCCTTCTGCTTGTAACCATGAACTTGAAAAGCATCTGTTCTTCACACAAAAAAATTAATCCAATATACACTGATCGTCATACATTACGCAACATATTTCAACTTTTAAAGTATCAGCTTTTACTGAAATCTTATTTTCACCTCCTATTGCACTTGCTACGTTACCCTCCTCATCTGAAGATATCCTTAGTTCCATTGTGTTTTTGGAACAAATCTATACTGACATCTGCAACTAGGAACTGTTTTACAATTTTCAGCCTCTTGTAATTTAATTTTGGGCATGGGTCAGGATCTCATCTCATCACTTTTTTAGAAGAAAATAATTTCTAAAACAATGTCTATAGTCCAATTACACATAGTTTCTGATATTAAAATGTGATTAAGTCACTGCTGCTTGTAGGCTAAAACAAATTGCAATTTGTTTTATTGTGCCTGCAAAATCATCACTTAGGCTCTTGCCACATTAGGTTCCTAAAGTTCCATTTTGTAGCAAAATGAAAATCAGTTTCACGTTACTAACTTCAAACACTGTTTGCAATTCTTATTCTGAGAACTAGTAATGTCACTGAGATAGAACATTTTTTTTTAGCTGGGAAATTACTGTCACAAAATCTTAAAAAAATTAATGTGGCTTCAAACACGGTATGTTCTGAACTGTGCTTGCCCATGTGTTTTGCTGGCTTAGCAAGAATACCATAGTCTGTTTTCAGTGTGCGAGTTTTGTTTGCTAAGCATTTGAAACTAGAAAATTCTGCAGTAGTTTTCAGAAATGTCCAGCTGCTGGGTGAAAATATCAATAAGTATAATTTTCCATTTGTTGTCAAAGATGAACTTTTCTGCATTATTTGTTCTATTAGAATGATTACACCTTCACAATTTGTACAAGCTGATTTACTTTCATCATTCAAACCTACAGTGAATGAAGAATTTGTAACATCAAGAACTTTTTCTAGTTTGGAGGTTGCAGCATTCTTTACTTGGGATAATTTATATTTGTGATAGCTTAGTTTCATTTTTCACAAACTCCACGATGTTTGATAGGTGAACAGATTTACTAATTTTTTTATACCATGTACAGTATGATCTTAACTTGAGATTGATTGATTTATTTATGGACGCTCTTTAACATCTCAGGTCATCAGCACCCCATTCAACTCAGGGCGTGAAACGGCCGACAAATTTTGCTCAGAGGCCTCTCTTTCAGGCTTGAGGTTCTTTTTCGTGCCGTAAATGTACGACACGGGATCCATGGCTTTGCTTTACTTCCCTTCCAAAGGAAGCCATACTTAGGATTTTTACGCCCGAAAAAATGCATCGGTTCTGGCCGGGTTCGAACCCGCGTTCTTGGGCGTAGGAGGCAAGTATGGTAACCACTACACTACCAGGACCGACATCTTAACTTGAGGGACTACTATTAGATTCATTTGGGATGTTAAAGAGCGTCCTTAAATAAACAATAATTCATTTGGAGCATTACTATCTACAAGTATCTGTGCCAATAATTTTGTTTGTAAATGTTTACTAACTTTGTTTCTGCAAGATGCTCACAATATTTGACCTGGCTTAATGAAGCATGTATTTTCATTTTTACTGAATTTTTTGACAGTATCAAGGGATATTTCTCTTAAATCTTTTAAACTTGCCTTTAGTGTTTTTCAAAAAGATCACAGCAGGAAGTTTGGTATATATAATACTTAGAAAGTAACACTTTTTCATGGTTACTGCAAATAGTTTCTGCATTCTCATCAACTGTGAAAGGTGCACACTTTTAATAAGATAACTTCCTTTTTTTGAGGTTTGAAGTTCTTTTAACTATGATGACTAGTTTTTCTTGTATGTGTCTGTAGGTGACAGTTAGTTTGTAATAAGTTTCCAAAAGAAGAGTTCTTGTACAATTCCCTTTCTTTTTTTCCTCCCCATATTTTACCTTATATACCACTTATCTATAATATTACATAATTATATAAAATATTTCCAATCAACTGTTATTGTATAGGTTATAACAAAACTACATAGAGAAGCACAGAAGGCCATGATCATTATATCAGTATCAATGCTGGCATTGAAGGTGCATCATATCAATTGCTCAAATTTTAATTACAATATACATGAAGTAGAGGTTCAATTTTTTTTCTCATAAAGCCATATGTTTATACTCCTCATTGAAGCTAATAAAAAGTAATGCTACATGCATTTTTAATTTTTAGTCACCAAGTATATATTTGTAAATGTTTGAAAAATATTAATAAACAAGGAAACAGGTCGTATCCCATATTACTTGCAGTAATAAACTGTATTTGTGTACCAAACAGTTGTTTAACAAATTGGAAATTTACACTTTTCTGTAAAACCAGTTATCCAGAATGTCAAATTGAACAGATCTACAAATTTTTTCCCAAAATAAAATATGTCATAGAGTCATAATATTAATGGGTAACATATGCTTTAAATGCTGCACACTACTCATATTAAAATTATTTACATTGATAACATCATAGTGGACAGCACTGTTTGCTTGACCCAGAACGACTCAGCAGTAAAAATAACCCTTTCCAAAGTATTACATACTTAAACACAAAATAGACCAATAATGGAAAAAATTAAGCAACAGGCAGCATTAACCTTTCTCAAAATTAAATCCCTATTGATCTGATAACATTTAACACAAAATATTTAATAATTCTGGATATACCAGCCCAAGTAGAAACTACAATACAGCCTATAAAATCTTTAGACTGTCATATATTGAACATACATCTTTTTGACAACATATAATTAAAACACAATCAGTAGAAACAATGCAAACAATAAACCCAACCACAGAATAATAACTGCACATATACACAAATGACTTTGATAAATAAGACAAAAAAAAAACAGGCGCACATTTACTTTTTTTTTTTAAACTACATAGGCAATGGAACACTATAAAACAATCTTGGATGTATAAACAGAAGCTGGAATTACTTCAGACCAAAGGCATTTACTAATGCTACTCTTTTCATAGACTCAAAGTCAACATTGCAGTTAGCATCAGATAACAATTTGCCTATAAAATCAAATTAGACATCAGAAAACAAATCAAGAGAATTATAACCCAGCAAAAAAAAAAAAAATTTGCATTTTCAATGGATTTCTTCATGTCTGTTTATTACAGAATAACACAATAGATACATAAACAAAGAAAAGAACCAAATTCTATCAACAAAGTAAAGTATACAGTTTTCTAATGCTTTACTTGCAAAAGCAAGATGAGAAACCTAGTGGGATAGAGGCAAAAGAAGAAGGTCCTAATCTTCCTAATATAGCACAACAGAAGTCTGTAGTTAACCTACTAAAAAATACACATGACAGAAAAGAAATATTTCAAGAAGAAAATTTAACTGAACAAGAATTTGGCACTATATGGCACATGGATAGAAAAGCTAAGAAATAATTCAATTTTAAACCTCTAATCCAAACCCAAAGCCTATCACAACAATGTCACGATACTGTGGACCAAGGTCTTCAGTTTTATAAAGATGAAGTAAGCAAATGTATGTTAGATAAATACAATTTCTTATCTGTAACTGAGCACGAAAAGGATGTAATAAATAATTGTGTGGTTACTGTTCTGCATTCAAAATTAGGCTTATAGTTAATTCAGAGATCGTAACCCCCGTGTCAGTGGTGGAATTTATCACTTTGTGAGATAAGAACAAAGAACATAGTCTCAGCAGTATTATCTGGTACTAATTTAGTATGCATTTGTGGTTTACGTCAAAATGTAAAACTGATGTCAATAAGATGCATCTTGAATGACCTCACAGTTGGATCTAATTCTAAGATAAGCAAATATCAGCTCTCTTTCTCTCAACTGATCTGCAATCCTTCACTGCCAGACTATCATTTGGATTCCTGTTCTTGTTGTCCTGGTAAATAATATTTGAGAATAATATTATCAAATAGTTTGAATCTGCAGATGAAATAACAATAAGTAGCCAGTGAGACACATTAACACTATGAACTTTTACACATACAGCAGATCTTTCCAAACATATCACTTGAACAACTTTGCCATTAATTTATTACAAAAGAGCAATGCTTCCAAACTTTATTGAAAGCATCACTTGGCACAAAATTATGTAGCTGAAGAAGTTGCTAAGGCATACACTCATGAGTGGGTCTGCAGTTCGAATCCCACAAGGACCATCCTTACTAAGATTTTTTCTCGGTTTTCTTCAGCCTTCATTCATGGCAAATTCTGGGAATGCACCCTAATTTTAGGCCTGGGATGCTTCGTTCTCAAAATTCTTTCTCAATCACCCTTTCATTTCATTTACGATCAGTGACCATCACCTGTGATGTCACATGTAGCATTAAACACTATTAAAAATTGGCAATAATTAAAGCATAATTTTGGTGACTTTGAAGAAAATCATTCCTTTTAATGTGCAAGATGAAAGTCAACATTTTGGTATTTTCATCTAAATGATCAAATAGATACGTACTTCACCATATCTGCCACTGCTCATAGCAACACTACCAAAATATTACAGGACTAGTATAGGAAATCAACTGTATGCTGCAGAGGAGTTTTTAATAAGACTTCTGAAGAATGTGCACTTTCATAATTGCCACCCACTTCCTAAAACTAAACAAATCACTTATTCACTATTGTAAAAAGTGTGCCCAACTTAAATGTAGACCAAAGTTGCTGTGATCCAATAGATTAATTATCATGTATTGTGATGTCATCCATTATGTAATTTTGTATATCACAGCTCTTTCCTTTCATATTGGTTTAGTTCTTATTGCTGGTTTTAGCAAGAATCTGGGAGCCTCTCTTTGCCCTCTGCTTCCGAACCACTAAGAATAAAGCTCCATTCCATTAAAGGTCTTAAAAATGAACTCCCCAGATCAGGTTTGAGTTTCATAGACTTTTATGGCTTACAAATGATACAATAGTGTAGATATATGAAATGATACAAACAGATCTATATTTATTGTTAACAATATTGCTTCCATTTTTCTATATGAATTATAGTCACATCACAAGCTGTGGCAGAATTGGGTAAGCACTTATTTCATTGGACACTGTGACAGAAAAGTAGCAATCAATTCACTAGGTTAATGTTCAAGCTATAATTCTTTCATATGTGATTAACTTCAAAATGGAGGCTCACCTATTAAATAATACACGTTACCTGATATCTCATGCCTGAATCATAACACAGTAGCAATCAGTGAATGAATGAGAAAAGAATTGGGACGGTTTTCCCCATTCAATTTACAGGAATAATTACGAAAATATACCATGAGAAGTATAGTTTTTGTTTTATTGACTACAAACATATTACAGTAGTTTAAAAATAGCATGCGTTAGAATAAAGTCTTACAGGCATAGACACTTTTAGAATATTTTCCAGATGTTTTCTCACATTATTCTAGAGACTACAAATATTTCCAGATGTGAGAATTCAGCCTATACCCATCATAAACTGTATTTGTAGTTTGCCAACTATGTTAAATCAGCCCCAAATTCATTTTCAAAACTAACAATCCAGACATGACATCAACAATAGACATAAATCACTGGTCTATTGGAGACTGGCTACCATTACCACCACATTGGAATGGGATGAGATGGGATGCAAGATAAATAAACAAACCATTTTTAACATTGCAAAATTTATTACAGAACTTAAGAATACAGAAATGATGCTTGTGCCATGCTGGCATAAGTAGCAAAAGGTCATTGCTACTTATGTTGTAATAGATGACCCAATTATATTGCATTCCAGCACATGAAATAAAGAAAATATTTGAAATCAACACTTCTATATACTTATAATAATACAAAAAAAAAGCATTTTGAAATGGTGTTAATGATGCTAAGAAGTAACAGGATGCTTTTAACTCATTTAAAAAAGAACTGAATGCCATCCTGTCACATCCTGCTCCACCTTAAACACTGATAGTAGTACAATCTATTTCAGAAGCATTTGTTCAATTAATGACTAATAGGTTTGGATTAATGTCTAAACAAACATACATGTATAAAATATATTTGTGCCTTCAATCTGATAGAGTCAGAGCTTTTAACACTATTGGAAACTGTTGACTTTCAACAATGCACGATTCCCAGTAAGACTGAAGTTAAATTTCTACTGACACAGGTAATTATCATGGCAACTGTTTTAGATACATTTATTTCTGTAAGAAATGCATTTGTGCATTGTAGAGTGTGCTGAGGATGAAGATATATGCTAGAACAAAGGATATATATTTATGATTGCCAGGTGCAAAAGATATTGTACAAGTTCTGTAGGAGAGAATTTTATGCTGAATTTCCAGGAGTAACATCTCTATTGGGAAGTGAAATTTTCAGATTGGTAAACAAAATTGAACTTAAAGGAAGAAGCTGAGTCCAAGAAAATGAGATTTAACAGAGAAGAAGACTGATAAAATAGGCTACCAAATTAGATACTTCTCCTCAAAGTCTTTGATATGATTAGTTTGGCAATTTGTTTAATCTGTGGATAGTGCATATAAGTCACTCAGTTGCTGCATTTTCATTCATATCCCTAAAATAAAAAGTCAGGAAATGCTGAAAGAAGATATTTGGGAGACATTTTATAACTGGGAAGATAAATTGCAGCAAGCATCTCAAAATCTCAAGCCATGTCTTAAAGCAGGGAGTAAGCAATTAGAGCATTCATTCTGATGGCAAGTACAATGATATTTACTATTTATTATTAATGAATAATGAAAGAAACAAAAATGTGCATAATGAATTCTGACCGTGCAACATGATTTTTCTTGGTAGGTGGCAAGATTGTTTAGCAGTGACTTCTCATCTGCAAAATCAATTTCCAATTGTGTAGCAAAATGAAGAACATATACAGAAGGTATAGGTGAGCATATGTATGTATAGATTTCTCTGATAGCTCTGGTGCTCAATACAACATAAAGAATTTACTTAAATGTAAATTGGAACTTGCACATTGAAGCTAATCATATAAATTGATATCATTGTATGATTCAGTTGAACTACACACTCTTAAAGCTTCACTTACTTTTCATAAATGTATGAAGCCGGTTTCGAGAACCTTTAGTTCCCATCTTCAGCCAGGCTAAAGTTCAACTGTCAGATCATTCGTTTAGCTGTGGGAATGTATATTCCGCTCTGGTGGCGGTGTGATAAACTTGTAGTTTATGTTTTCATCCCCAGCAATGTCGAAGTTCATTATGCTGTCTATGTATTTGTAGATGTAGATTTTCTCCCAGGTTGCTAATTCCGTAGGTCCTTGTACTGATTTTAATAATTTTGCTTTATTTATTATGTCATGATTTGTTTGTGTCCAAAAATGATATGCTACTGCTGATTTCTCTATTTGCTTGTACTTTATGTTCCTGAAATGTTCCTTTAACCATGTGCCTATGTTTCTCTTTGTTTTTCCAATGTAGATTTTTTCACATTCTGCACAGTTTATTTTGTAAATACCTGATTTTTCTTCTTGTGGAATACTGTCATTAACATTATCTATCAGTAAATTTTTAACATTAAATCTATTAATCGGTGCCAACCTGATATGTGAATTTTTTAAAAATTAGTTTATCTTTTCTTGCTGAAAGTGTTGTGGTTTCTTTGATATGTTTTTGTCTTTTGAATTTCTGCACCTTTTTATGTACTAGTTCTTTTTTAAAACCATTTTTAACTGCTGTTTCTTCTATTTGTTTGTATTGTTTAAAATATTCTTCTTTGCTAATTTGTAGGTTAACTAGCCGGTGTGTTAAACTGTTAATTACTGCATGTTTGTGCACTGTGGGGTTAAAACTGTCAGCTTTGATGTGATTATATGATTATTATTATTCATGAGTAGATTTGAAACACACATCAACACAGCTTTTCCATATATATATAAGGTATGGTATAGATATGTAGACTATATATTTGCCATAGTTAACAAAAAAACTCATTGACGATGCCTTAAAACTTGTAAATATACATGATATAAACATATCATTTACATACAAAATAGAAGCAGATAACATGCTGCCATTCTTGGATATTAAAATAATGAAATGCCAAGAAAATCTAAAATTTGGAATATACAGAAAGAATACACACGCATATAATCACATCAAAGCTGGCAGTTTTAATACCACAGCGCACAAACATGCAGTAATTAACAGTTTAACACACTGGCTAGCTAACCTACAAATTAGCAAAGAAGAATATTTTAAAGAATACAAACAAATAGAAGAAACAGCAGTTAAAAATGGTTTTAAAAAAGAACTAGTACATAATAAGGTGCAGAAATTCAAGAGACAAAAACATATCAAAGAAACTACAACACTTTCAGCAAGAAAAGATAAACTAATTTTTAAAAAATTCACATATCATCCATAGGCCACAAAAAAATTTCAGAATATTCTTAAAGATTTTAATATCAGGTTGGCACCGATTAATAGATTTAATGTTAAAAATTTACTGATAGATAATGTTAATGACAGTATTCCACAAGAAGAAAAATCAGGTATTTACAAAATAAACTGTGCAGAATGTGAAAAAATCTACATTGGAAAAACAAAGAGAAACATAGGCACATGGTTAAAGGAACATTTCAGGAACATACAGTACAAGCAAATAGAGAAATCAGCAGCACCATATCATTTTTGGACACAAAATCACGACATAATAAATAAAGCAAAATTATTAAAATCAGTACAAGGACCTACGGAATTAGCAACCTGGGAGAAAATCTACATCTACAAATACAAAGACAGCATAATGAACTTCGACATTGCTGGGGATGAAAACATAAACTACAAGTTTATCACACCGCCACCAGAGCGGAATATACATTCCCACAGCTCAACGAATGATCCGACAGTTGAACTTTAGCCTGGCTGAAGATGGGAACTAAATGTTCTCGAAACCGGCTCCATACATTTATGAAAAGTAAGTGAAGCTTTAAGAGTATGTAGTTCAACTGAATCATACAATGATATCAATTAATAAAGGAATTTATTAATTTTCCCTCATGTCCCTGCCTAATGGCACTTTTAGGTTACATGTGATGGAATAGTTGGTATGAATAATGCACAGCAGCATGAGCAAGTTTGAAATACCATATACTTATCACATTTTAATTCCTCTGCTGCTATATATTTGGTACAATAAGAAGTGCAAACACATGCGTTCCTGCAAAATTTATGCAAGCATACAGAGCATAAAGCTGGCATATAGAGTGCACCACATAAAACTGCTTTGTAATTTATATACTATAGTCATTAGATCCTATCTAATGTATTTTTGTTGAGTTATAAAGCTTTTTAAATATACTGAAAATATTAATTTGATATATTTCCAAAATATAAGCAGTTTTAAAACACAAAGATTGTAATAATAAAAATGACATAATACACAATTTCTTAGTTGAAGTTCCAGCAACATTGATATTGTAGCAATGAAAACTACTTAATGTATTAATTCTTAATTAAGTCTGTAGAATATAGTAACATCATACAGGAAATAGGCTGAGTCAATTTCAATACTTTATTCATTAACATTACACATAAGATATACAAATGTAAAAAAATTATTTGCTTAAAGTGCTCATTTGCATGCACATTTTTGAGGATTCACGTTGTATTTTTTTACAAATAATTCTTATCTGTGAGTGCTTTTAGCAAACAAATAAATCACAAGCAAAAATGTTTGTATTAACATTTTAAATTGGCCAAAAGACCATAACCGTGTTTTTTTTCTTGATGTTCTTCAGTTTGTGGTTCATCTTTATACAAATTCAACAATACTCTTACATCTAGAAGTAGACATAAGATAAATACTCTTTCCACTAGGAATTCCTTAATGAGCTGCAGCAAAAGATTTTTTTAGGATGTCTGCCATTTATGTGGTTGTAAAAAATATAACATCTGTGACAATATACTAGCTGCATTCAACAGACAACTGCCAAATGAACAATCTGCAAAGAACCAAACTTAATAACTTTAGTCACCCTGTCATGCAAGAAAGCTAATGGAATCACCTCCAAATGGTAGCCATTAGATGAAGAAGAAGAAGAAGAAGAAGAAGAAGAAGAAGAAGAAGAAGAAGAAGGAGGAGGAGGAGGAGGAGGAGGAGGAGAAGAAGAAGAAGAAGAAGAAGAAGAAGAAGAAGAAGAAGAAGAAGACTTTTCATCACAGATTATTACTATCTTCATGCAATACAGGAGACAGAATATTTGCTGTAAATTTGGTTTATTGTTTAGCCATTATAAACCAAATATAGCGATATTTTGGCTTTGATGATCAATAATACCTTCATCATGCACAGCAGACAAAAGTGCTACTGCTTTATCCTTCTAAAATATAATACGACAATAATGTTTAACTGGGATCTGAAATGTGTTTTAACATTTCTCAGATTATTCTAAATATGTGATCATTCTTGTTTTGATGCAAGGTCCCTATGCAGGTTATTCTTTTTTCTAGTGGAGAGACTCGTTATCATTTGTCAAGTTGAAATTTGTACCATTTTATAGCTCTATCAATTTATGTGCTATATCAAATGCTTTACTTGAAATCAGGCATGGTCGATCTATTTGTTATACGCAGTAAAGTGTCTTTATATCACTAAATGCAAATATCCTTAATCCATGTTTTACTGTTTGATACAGAATTAAGTAATGCCTTCCTTCTTCGTACTCTCATCAAGAGTAGCAATTCTCCAGCATTCTTTGTAGTTCACTATAAAACAGTAAAGAAAACTTTTGATCATAGCTAGTTGATCAATTTTGCATGTGCTTAAGTTTATCATAAACTCTTATGCATCTAAGTAGGAGCAAGAATTCTGTATAGCCCATTCTGATGCTGATCCATTACAATACTGATAATATTACTGAAAGATGCCATTTCATCTTTGATGTCATATTTTTAAGACCTCAGTAAAACTTTGATTACATATTTTGCTGTGCAATTTATTTTTCATTCATTTCCTTCTGTTGTCTCCGGCAATAAAAAAATCAGAATAGATGCAGGCACAGCATAAGAAGAATCATCAGGATTATAATCTATTTCTGAATCAATTGTATGTTCATCCTGTACTACATTTTCTGCTTCATTGCCAGAAAAGTTGCAAACAAATTTGTAATATTTTTCATCTTCCTCAGCCACCAGCACTTCTAGTAAAACATTTTAATTTCACAAAATTGACCCTCTAAGTATAAATGTAACAGTTCGATTTGGTTGATTTACGGACACTCTTTAACATCTCAGATCATCAGCGTCCCATTCAAATCAGGGCATGAAATGCTCATAGGCCTCTTTTTTCAGCCTTCAGGTTCTTTATCATGCCATAAATGTACGACACGAGACCATGGCTTTACTTCCCTTCCAAAGGAAGCCATCGGTCCTGGTCAGGATCGAACCTGTGATCGTGGGTTTAGGAGACAAGTATGGTTACCACTATACCACCAGGACCGACAAATGTAACATCTAAAAAAGTAGGAACACAAAATGTTTTAGTAAGTAAGCAAAACTGGGAAATACTGACAATAATATCACAGCACCTATATGTTCTTACATTATTGAGTGCACTTGCAGATGAAATCTCCATTCTAGCAGCTTATGAAAACAATTGTAACTAATTTTCAGTGCTGCACACTAGCATTTTCCAAACATTACTGACCCTTGATTAGAATGTACAGGAAATGGGTTTATTATAGAATGAATAATTATGGCAATATAGATTTCTAAGCAACTTTATGTACATCAATATGCCTGAAAGAAGCTGAAGTATGTGATAGCTTCACAGTATAATGAAATACTACACTTCTGCAAGAGTAATTCTCTAACATCAGAGTAATTACATTCAAAGAAATTATCTAACTAATATCAGAACAATACCTCAAGCTCAGAAACTTCATACTTTCTTACCAACTAATGTTCATAAAATTGCAGCAACGCAATACCATCTCTTAACAACGTTCTTACTCAAAAATGGATGCTCTCCTTTTCACATAACACAAAAGAATTGGAGTCATTACTGAGAAATTTCCATTGATTTTATGTAAATTACATTGAAACTTCAATATATATATCCTATTCCCAAACTTCCTTTCATCCAGTTTTAAGCTTATATTATATAACAGGAGATTAGGTGCAGATTACAAAAGTAACAAACCAATGGATCCTTGGGTTTCTAGGATTCACTCTAGGTTAGTGTGTGTGCATATATATAAAATTATTAGGAATTCCATTTTTGCCAATTGTTCTACTTATTCAGCTTATACATACAAAGTGGTGAGCCTGTTATTCTAGGTAATTTTTTACTTGTGGGATGCACATGGTGAAAGTTTACCTTCATTATAATAGCTTCTCTGTAAAGATAATGCTAAATGTGAAAACATATAAGGATTTGTAACCTATATGAATTGTTGATTTGGTATATTTACAGGTGCTCTTTAACTTCTCAGGTCGTCAGTGTCCCATTCAATTCAGGGCATAATGGGCTAATAAATTTTGCTGAGAGGCTTCTTTTTCAGGCTTGAAGATGTTTAATGTGCCATAAATCTATGAAATGGGACCAACAGCTTTACTTCCCTTCTAAAGGAAGCTATAATTTTGCGCTCTATCTGGATTTTACATTCATTGTGCTCCACTTTAACTTTAGTTACCTGTTTAATGATTTTCCATAACGTTTTGGATTCATTTGCTTATCTGCTGATATTAGCTTATCATTTTATACCTTCTTTGCCTTTCTAATGACCCTATTATAGTTTTTTTTATAAGTGATCAAATATTGTCTAAATTCTTCCAATACATTTTCCCTTGAAGTTTTATTTAATAATCTAAATTTTTTGCTGGATATTTGAATACCTTTAGTTATCCAGTTCTGCTTATACTCATTATTCCATTTTATTGTTCTCAAAGGACAGGCAATGTTTACATAATACATATAATACATAAAGTTATCACGAGACTACCAGTACCAACACCTGAACAAGTGACTTTATATTGTGGGTTAGCTGTGTTTGAAGTAATGCAGAATAGACTTATCTCATGTTACTTCCTACTCCCAGCTGGACCGCCATAAATTTTTATTTATTCTGAAAAACAGTATACCAGAGAAATTCTAAGAATGAAAATTGTGCAGAGCTATAGGAAGATTTTAGTCTACATGTTCATGAAACTGGATAATCATAAGAAAGTATTGTTCATTTCTTGCTTATCATTTGCGCTATGTTTAAAAAGTAATTATGTCTAACTGTAAACATACTGTCTCCATAACTGCACATAGCCTAAAATGTGATATCTATCATTAATAACAATTTAATAGCTTCTACTTATCTATTTATTTTTGAGTTGCACTATCAAATTAACTATTCTATTGAAAATTTCAGCGAAATTCTGATCAAGATGAATATTCCTAAATTGCATAACATTTTAAAAGGAATCCAATTTTATACACTTTAAAATGAGATCAAATTCAATATTTTATTAAAATTAGTTCCAGAACAATGTTGAAGCATGTTGGGTATTATAAAATTTTGTTTAATATTTAAGTTAAACATGATAATAGAGCATATAAGCATATGTGATAGACCCCAAATTCTGCATACATTCATTTCATATTTAATAGAATGCTCACACTAAAGTCATCCAAACTGAAAAGAGCCTAGATTGAAAATTATTCCATTGTTGATATGTCTTGGAAAAATGCAACATGCATTTTTTCATTTGATTTACATGAAATTACCTCCTGAGGGAATATTTTTAATTTGTGGAAATTAAATGAAAGGAAATACATGTTAACATTTCCTAGATTTTTTGCTAAACAATGATCCTCAACTGAATTGCTTCCATTGAGAGGGATGCTCTAAAGCTTTACTGCAACATTTTGATGCAGAGGACAACATGAATGATGTCTTGCTCATCATTAAACTAGTAGAGCAGTGAAAATCTTCATTAAGATTCTAGAATTTGGCAAAAAATTCATAAATAATATGACATACACAGTGTTAAGTGAACAAAAAATAGAATAAATTGGCCATAACAATAGGGAGGAAAATAAAAACAAAATAATCAATGGTTTGAAGCAGGTGTTATTCTTTTTCTTTCTTTTTTTCCCCTCCAGTTTCTTTGACTAAGCCCTAAGATATCTTCTGAGAAACTACAATTTCTCTGAGAAACATGTTACAGCTAAAGATATTCAGCTTAAAGTGGAGTGTCACACTAAATTCAGTTAATGAAAGTAATCAATAGAAATTGTGATACAAAAAGTAATACAATGTTTCATACCTCCTTTTTGACATTTGGAGAGAGCAAATGAATCACAAAAGGGCATGACAGTTTTTGTTAAACACAGTAAAGAGGAGAAACTTGGAAAAATTGGTGACTCTAACTTAAATGTTTTCTTGAATATATTTTACTCTTTGATGAAAGCAAATGGCATGACACAAGAAACAAGTTTCAATGTCTCTACTGAAAAGTGAACTATTTGATATCAATACTGATGTTCTGTTAAGTTCCAAGTACCAATTTGAAGAAAAAATAATAGTTTATCCTCTTTATAATTTCATTGATGTTACTTTTAAATCATTACATACCTAAAGTGTAGAAATTGGTGGATTTATTGTAGTCGAAATGAACCGATCAACAGTACAAAGGAAAAACCGGCACTTAGATCGTTCAAAATTGTTAGACGTGTTCATTACCTTTGTAAAATATTCCTTGTATTTATTGATCACAAGGTTGCAAACTTACTATTGACAAAAATGGATCACACAAGTGTTACATTGGTGCGCAACTATGTTTTAACATGAATGATTAATGACAAAATTGAGGTGACACTTTATTACTCTGAACCATATCCGCATATAACCGTTGCATTGATTTGTAAGCCAGCCGTTTAAATGCGTGCAACGATTTTCGGTCTCATTTGGCATGAAATCCACACTGCTCGCCTTAAATACCTTAGCTGGCGTAATTCAGTTTTCATTAACTACAAATTCTCTAAATAAATACTTTTCGTAATTATTTATCAAAGGTTAAATCTAATTCCAAAACAGTAACATGCAATAACAATTCAGTGCTTATTTACATTAGATCCTCTCTTTTTCCCGGAAAATATGCTGATTCTAGAGCCTACAACATCAATTTTCTGAAATGATAACACTAAAATGCAGTGTGCAGTGACAACATCAAACTCACAAACACTTACCCTATATTAGCACTTAGTTTTCGTTCCAGTTATACATGTATATAACACTTTTCCACTCAGAGTCGACGCACTAAAATCGGTACTACCAATATTATGATTACTAATAAGAAAATAAAAATAAAACGTACAAAATGAACCTAGAATTTGTGAAATATCCCACAATGCAAAATAAAAGAACTTACTTGCATTTGTAATTAGATTTTTTTTTTCATTGACCCAGAATAAGTTTTTAGAATTTTAAATTTTAGAGCTATAATTTTTAAAAATGAACACACATAACAATTTTTGTAATATCAGAAATTTTAACTTAATGCCAGTCATTAGTGCTTACTAGAATTATATATGAAATGACTATAGGCAGTGTTGATTTCTTTACAAATTTACATGAAGAACTATATGAAACCAAAGTTATAGAATTTAACACATTTTATAATTAAGAATAGCCCATAAAAATAACCATAGCACATTTAAATTCGGATAAACCTAATGACTAGTGTTTATATCTTTGACGTCATCTTTACAGTTATTTATATTATCAATCTTCAAGAGCTGGGAGACTGTATTTAGTCCTGGTATGGTTGAACACATATTAAAAGCTCTTAGTATTTAAATTAAAGGTATTTGCGTGTCTAAAAGTAGGCCCATTCTGTTGTATGAGAAGAGTAATGTCTTAAGGAAATAATTTAGAAGTTATCGTTGAAGGTACAGGCACATTGGAGCATTATCAAACAAGGTAAAATGTGGTACAAAAAATATACACACTACCCCAAAATTTGGAATTAAGGTGCATGTGGTATTTTTAATAACAAATTAAAAACTGCAAAATAGATATCTTTGAGCAAATGGTCCATATAACTTACCTATAAAACTGGAAATTTCCCAGAATGAAACCGCGCGTATTAGTTTTAATAGCTTATCTCTCTCTCAGCATTTCGTTGCATATACTGCAACAATTTTAGACCTTCAGTGCGGTATCCTCGGCGTATTGGGATGTCTACGTGCTACAATTAAAATAATATATAAGACAAAACAGAGATTGTAACTGATGTATAAAAGTAAATAATTGAGCTCTTAAATACATAAAATTCTAATCAATATTTCTAATACTACTATTATTACTGTTGCTACTACTTCTTGGAGGGGAAGATGTCACTACAATCATGTCATATGGTTCAATAATGAAGAGACGAATAATGTATGGAATAGAAATCAGATGAAGAATGAAATGTGATAAATAGATTATTTTGTAGAATTGTCCTAGGCTTACCTAGAACTTCATCTAACGAGGTTCCTCTTATGGAACTAGGAAGATTGGGTTATAAGTGCAAGGTCATAGAAAGAGTACTGAAGTATTTGTATGGAATAGGGAGATAAAAGAAAATGTCATCATGCAGTATTTGGTAGCACAAGTTAAAATTACAGGGAGAGAAACTTGGATATCTGTATTCAAAATATTCTACAATAGGTGAGCATGGAATCAATATGGTATGAGGGGGAAAGAATGGGAAAAGGATTTTGGAAAAAGATAAAAACAAGAATTGAGGATATTGAAAAACAGAAAATAGGGGCTAATCTTAATGTTAAAAAATCTCTAAAATGATATAGCAACACTAAATAATGTGTGGGGAAGAGAAAGACACATTGAAACCCGTGATAAGATAAGGAGGGAAGAACTGGCATAGTTTAGAACAGAAGTAGTACATTTAAGTGGGATAAGAAATAGATATATATTAAGGGGATATGTCCTATGTGAAGAACCCGATAGTATTTGGCATTGTATGTTAGAGTGTAAGCAACCCACGGAAAGCACAGACTGAATTAGGAATTCCCCTGGTATATGGGGAGGGATCCCCGCTCCGAGTACTTGGCATTGTATATTAGAATGTAAGCAACCCAAGTTTGGAGGGAACAGTTCCTATTATGAAAGTGGGAAAACTTACTAAATGAAATAAGAGGCAGAAATTTTTAAATCTAAAATCAGACGAAGATATTAAGAAACGTGGAAAATACATATAAAAGATGAGTCAAAAATGATTATGGAGGGTGGGCAAGACAAATGGGAACAACAATTGACACTTACACTATCTAAGAGTAATATATTTCCCCATTACATACTCAACTTGGTATTAATTGTAATGGGATAATGAAGGTATGCACCTCCATAAAGTCCAGGGTGGTTAAGTGGGAAGTCTAAGTAATAGTAAGTATACATGTATTGAGAATATGGAAATGTAAATTGTTTACTTTACTTATAACATGTTTACTTTTTTCTGATATATCTTTATGCAAATTAAAATTGTAAGAATTAATTTCATTCAATCACAATCACGTTAAGAAACACGTAAGCTTCTCTCAATCCATTTTTCAAATAGACACATGTATCTTATAACGGCAATCATTAAGTTTGATTACATTAAATTTTATTAGCCATTGCAATTTCAATTATTCGTAGCCTCGTAAGGATATCACAAATGTATATAAGTCTATGAGTATAACAAAGAGAGAAACATTATTCCATTATACAACATTCTTATATATTCACCAGTTAAATTTAATGTGGAAGTTATGCAGCAGGCTGTGCATTTTCTCTCTTCTTAATATTAATGCTGCCTCTCTTCAGCCAGTGTGTCCGGATACATGAAACAAATAAATCAAATTTTGTAGTATAAACCAGGGGCAGTTCTTCAAGTGAAGCTAGTGAGGCGCCACTTCACCTTTTTTTCTAACTAGATACATTGAAATATAATTTTGATTTCTATTTCAGCATTTTTATTTTAAAACATCGTAGTATTCATACAGGAACGTGTTTTGGGGAATCATTATGTGGAAAGCAAAGGTCGTTAGGCCTGACAGAAACGGAGGAAGATGAGACATTCCTCTGACAAGGGAAGGGGATGTTAAGCGAGCGAAATGTTTAATTTTTTTCAAGATGTATAGCCGCTTGTCCAATTGAGGTATAAGGCCAATGCAATTCTTTCTGTTCTCCTGCATGATTATGCTTGGCTGCTATGACAACCAAATAAAGCTTGGGCGTGTTGTTATACTGTCTGCTTTGAGGCTACGGTGAAGTTATCGCTCTAAATTTTGGGGGGAGAAAGATCACTAGAATTGGCTATTTAGTGCTTAATTGACACTCCTAAAACCTTTTTCACCCTCCCTTTGGGTATTGGAATGTTTTTCGTTTTCTTAACATCACTTTTGATCACTTCCGTTCAATGTGTGAAAACAGTTTGTGTAGAGTAATTACTGGTACGTTTATTAAAATTACCTTCTGTGAGCTGTGTGGAATTCAAGCATCGTCAATAAATCTAATTTACAAAAGGTATTAGTAATTTTCAATGAATAAAACAATGGCATAGTGTGTAGTGTGCTATAAACACCATTTTTTTCACGGTTGACTGATGGTAACAAAAGGTTTATTACTAACGGGGAGAACAAAGTTAATAGTGAATGTGTCAGCACAAAAAGGGGAAAGGAACGTGTGAAATGCTGCAACAGACATTTTAAAAGTTTATGGTATAGTGAATATGAGTGTTAGAGCGGAAGTTGTTTACTTGCATAAACTGTTTTGTTGATCTTGTCTATTGCTTGGAACAAAAAGAACATCGCGGAATTCTGATAGCTTTTATGACATATTGAATATCAATCAGTCATTATATACAAATTCAGATTCTGCTGAAAATCTCAAGTGTGCTCTGCAATTGTGACAGCTCGGAAAGAATCAGAATACCATTGAAGTGGGTAAGCTGTATGACATATTTTGTGTGAAAAGAGCTTCACTTATGGTTTATGAGCCGTACTAGTATAAAAAAGAAACTAGATTTAATTAACAGATGTAAATTTACAGATACTGTAATGATACTGCTGAATTTATGTAATACTTAAACAGAGATAGTCACTGATATTGAAAGTCATTTGTAAATTTAGAAAGTATTTAATATCTGGTTTAAGATTTGTATTGTCTACCTTTTTTCATATTATTTGGAAGTTTGTTATGTAAAGTGAAACCTTTATATGTTGTGCTGTTAACGCCTTTAGTGAGCCTATAATAATAATTGTGGATATCTTTGGTTACGCGTACTGTATCCATGATATTCTGAATGTATTTCAAAGGAATTTGTGTTCTGAGTAAAAACATACAGTTTATAAAATATATAGTCAAGGTAACAGTAGTACTTTAAGTTCTCTAAATATTTGTTCTCTCTCTGGATCTTGTTTAACTCTTTTTGATATTCTCTTTTGTAACTTGAAGATCAGAGAATTTTTGGGTGACGTTCTCCATGTTATACCATTGCAAAGAACTGAACAGGTGTACGCAAAGTTTTTTTTTTTCGATTGATTTATTTATGGACGCTCTTTAACAGCTCAGGTCATCAGCGTCCCATTCAACTCAGGGCGTGCAACGGCCGACAAATTTTGCTCAGAGGCCTCTCTTTCAGGTTTGAGGTTCTTTTTCGTGCCGTAAATGTACGACACGGGACCCACGGCTTTACTTCCCTTCCGAAGGAAGCTATACTTAGGATTTTTACGCCCCGGGAAAATCCATCGGTCCTGGCCGGGTTCGAACCCGCGATCTTGGGTTTAGGAGGCAAATATGGTAACAAAGTAGCCGACAAGACCGACAAAGTAGCCAAAGTAAACTGACATTAATACTTCTATAGGCATAACTATACTTCGAGCTCTAAAGGCATAATATAGATTACTTTTTGTGAGGTATTGTATATTAATATCACAATGAAACATTTTACATTGTTAATAAGTTGAAAATAACTGTTATACCATGAAGACGGAAAAACAACAGAGTTAGGTTAAAATATTTTTATTAATATTGAAAAGCAGTAAAGCATTTCTTGTTGAAAAAGAATAAAATTAATTAAATGAAAGCCCAAAAATTTATTACATGTTAACACTTATACCACGTGTATCCTGTTAATGCAGTTGAACAAAATAGCAATGCAATATGTTGTGAAGAAAAATGAATATTAAGTAAGATTGCACTTATAATAATAAAAATCCAGATAGCCAGAAAGATATTATGCACACTTTTTAAACGACGATTTGAGTTCAGTTCTCTTCTTGGATATCAGTGTATTTGAATATCGCTATCTCCCCGTTCTTTTTAGTTGCCCCCACGGCTAGCAAAGAGGCATAGGCAGTTATACCAGATGAATCACCTGCCCTTATATTTTCTAACTTATGCAACACTCTAAATGACACATGTGCCTTAAGTCTACCTTCACTGTTCACTCTACACCTCACTCATATACGTAGACAGAACACCGGTTGAAAACTCAGCGAATAAGAGACTTAAAGGACGAAAGGTTCTCCCATTCCAAAACATCATACTCTCACACCTAGAACTGCAATGGTTTCTATACATTTTATAAACTATTATTCTACTCTAAACATTCTTATCTACTCCTTGGAAACTCCCATTGAATAAATCACCTATCTATCATATGCATCAAATATCAAAATAATTTAAAACAAAACGGCGAATCAATGCAAGGCGGAAAGTGATAGGCTACAACCAATTTAGGGCACGTTTACATAATGGATATTGCATTGTCATATATATATATATATATATATATATATATATATATATTAAATACGTTAATAATTCAACTCTGGTTTATTCTACGGCACAAAAGTTTTGTATATCAGGTATAATAGCTTGCGCCAAGCTAATATTGATATTAAAATTCCAAAATGAGCTCAAAAAACATTAAAGGGTTATGAAGTAAAGCTTCGAGGCGAGAGCACAGTTCCCGTACTACACAACTAGCACTGCGGTTTGATAGGCACATTTCCCAAGCTTTGAGTGGTCGAGCGGAATTGTTACGTTTTGTTCAATGCTGCATTCCGAAAATTCAGTTTCGAATCTGTAGTAGCAGGTCGATTTTTTACGCCTTATTCTACTTTTTTCGACCCATAATGTAATATTACGAAACAAAAATTATGTAAACATTATTAATAAATTACATGAAATGGATGATAATGCTTCAAGTCCTTTGCTGGCTCATACTTAATGAACACCGTAACAAAATCATAGTCCGCAGGTACGTTTTTAACACTGTTTTAAACTTCGCCCATTCATCCTTGTAAATTCTTCAAAATGCGGAGTTTTCAGGTAGCGTCCGAAACTTGGCATGGATCAACCTTCCGTGTTCTTTGCATTAGGCCCTTCCAATCATTCTACGAGTTTCGGTTGTTACTCAGGTATACACAGTAATGTATTCAAATGACGAATGTGTGGATATGCTGTTCCTCTATGGTGAATTGATTGATTGGTTTATTTATTTATGGACGCTCTTTAACAGCTCAGGTCATCAGCGTCCCATTCAACTCAGGGCGTGCAACGGCCGACAAATTTTGCTCAGAGGCCTCTCTTTCAGGCTTGAGGTTCTTTTTCGTGCCGTAAATGTACGACACGGGACCCACGGCTTTACTTCCCTTCCGAAGGAAGCCATACTTAGGATTTTTACGCCCCGGGAAAATCCATCGGTCCTGGCCGGGTTCGAACCCGCGATCTTGGGTTTAGGAGACAAGTATGGTAACCACTACACCACCAGGACCGACCTCTATGATGAAGCGAGACGCTTGTACAAGGAACGATTTCCAGGAAGAACACCAACTACAGATACGTTTCGAGGTTGAAATGCGCCTCCGTGACACAGGGTCATTCAAAAGATTACCTCCTATTCGGGATGCTCCAGTGACTTCTAGAAATAATGAAGAAGCAGTGCATAATGCAATTAGCAAACAACATTCATATTAGCACTAGGGCCATGGCACAGGATATGAAAATTAGTCGGGCATCAGTTTCGGGAATATTGCACAGCAATAAATTTCATCCTCACCATCTTCAACTACATCAGGCTCTCTACAAACGTGACTACCAAGTGCGAATGCAATGGTTATTGCAACAAGTAGAAACTGATGCCGGGTTCTTAAGCAATGTGCTTTTTGGTGACGAAGTCACATTCCCCAACAACGGAACTGTGAATCGACACAATGTGCATTACTGAAGTGTAAGTAGCCCTCACTGAGTGAAAAAAGTTGCTTTTCAGATGCAATTGAGTGTCAAGGTGTGGTGTGGGATCCTGGATGATCACCTAATAGGATCCTATTTTTTCGAAGGCAACCTCACGGGATTATGATATCTTCAGTTTATCCAAGAAGATCTGCCGCTCTTATTAGAAAATATGCCGCTGATGAAAAGGGCGAGCGAGAATGTGGTTCTAGCAAGATGGAGCGCCACCTCACTGGTCCCTAATCGTACGGAATTATTTATACAGAGTATATCAGGAAACATGGATTGGGAGAGGGATCAGTCGTTTGGTTGGCTAAATCTCCTGGTCTCACTCCACTGGATTTCTTCCCATGGGGCTATTTAAAGGAAATGTCTATGCAGAGGAACCAGAGAACCCGAATCAACTATGGAGATGATTAGCGAAGCATGCAGGTACGTCACACCAGACATTTTGCAGCATACAGGAACTTCATCGCTCTCAAATCTGCATTAACCAAACAGAGCGTCATTTTGAACATTTTCTTCATTAATCAAATACTTTTTCAACAATTTCTTTATCCATCCTTTACCTCTAGCACCAAAGACATTTAGCTTATCACAGTAATGGTGGTTAATTAAAGACAAACACCTAAAACTAATGATATAGACAAATAAACGTAAAGAAAAATAGGAACATGTCGTACACGATTCAAACCTGCTAAACTCCGATCGATTTTATTTCAGCTCGACGGCTAGACCACTCAAATACAGGAAGCATTTACTAAATCTGTCTCTAATGAAACATTTTCGTATCCCGCTGTTTTCAAATATACGAAAAGGTAACGTTTTTAAGATTTTGGCAGCTTCTTAGCATTCACGCATCTTTTCATCATTGAAGATAAATAGGCATAAGAACATTTAAATGGATTGGAAAAACACGGCTACAAAAGCAATTGTTGCTTGACAAAAGGAGCGAAGTTTTCAAGCAAGGCAGTAATCCGCGGGTTGCATAGATACGAAAAAAATAGGGGCAATTGATTTAGCTGATTTACCTGGTATACCAACGAGTTCAGGGATTAAAAATGTTAATATATTTGCGACCCTTCATTAATGTGTATAAAAGCGGAAATAGTATAGGAGTACGTGGAATTATCAATGACGTTACATACTTGTAACTTGTTGTACTTGTCGCCAACAGAAACTTGTTTTACAATATAAGATATTGTCATGTTTAAATAAGTTAACTTATGAATGCGTCAATGGATTACCTTCTGAGACGGCCTTTAAAATATTTGTTATTTTACCGATTCATACAACATGGTGTAAGTGAGTTGGAAGTATGTAGGCTTCTGGTGATGTTAAGACAAATATTTAAACACCCACCCAGGATATCATCCTTACCGAGTTCTTTAGCACTTGCTTTCTGCTGCCTTTTTTTTTTTTTTTTTTTTTTTTTTTTTTTTTTTTTTTTGGTAAGCAATGGTACATCTGACTGAAAACATTTAACATTTTAAAGTACCAAAAGAGAGAAGATAAGTAATAATTATAATTAGCGGGAAAATTACTCTTAGAATTTATCGTAAATGATTTAATGATAATTATATCTGTCCTATTTTGAAGGAATCTAGTTTTTTATCAAAATAAGTTGATAGTACTCTAAATCGTGTAAGGCATTCCTGTAGATATGGCTTTTAGTGCACTTTATATAATTGCTCGTAAATAGTTTCCTGTACTGACTACGTTATAATAGGATCCAAATAGTTTGTGTAAATCGGAAACAACCGGAAGACCGAATGGAATTTAATGTGTATAAATATTTATTTATAACAAAATAAAATCCCATTATTTTGGTTAATTGGAGAAAATAAGTTCATTTAAATAAATGTAACTAAAATTAATGGCCTTTGATCTCTCGGTATTGAAAAGAATGGAATTTAAAAGACTCTTTATATTCTAGGAAAAGGAAAGAAACAGTAAAATAAAACATAAAATTGCTTTGAAAATTTAGGGACTGAAAGGCTGTTATTATGAAGTTCACCAGTGCTGTTGTCCAGAACTTAATTAAGTCTTTTGGGAAAAGAGGAAACTAAGGAGCTGAATATTTAGGGTCGCCTCCTAATGCTTTCCCATATCTCTAAAACGTGACTTTTCAGACCTGCAGTTGTCGCTCCTGTCGTGATCTCAATCTCTCAACATAATAGTCCAGATATTGTCTATGGCGTTTAGGTCTGGATATTTGCGGGTTACTCTGGAATTCAATTTTCAGGGTGCTCTTCCATCCATGCCTGTGAATCTGCAAATGTGCATTCTGTTGTTATCCTGAACGAAGTGGATGGTATGCATTTCCTGAGGAGGGTAAATTGTAAGCACGCTAGTGGGAATGCAGTCCTCTACAATGTTTATATATTCCTCGGAGATTATCCTGGAGGAAAATTCCACCAATTTTCTCATACCCGATGCTTTCATCCAACCTCAGAAGATCATGCTAATGCGACCTCTCCTGTTCGTAGCAACAACGTGCTCAGGGGCGTAACGGACATTATTACGGTGCCAAAGAACCACTGTCCGTCTTGGAGAGAAGAAAAGTCCTTTTCATCTGACTAAATTACGTTCTCCCAGAGCTGTTCCTGAGGCATATATTAGTGAGCGAAAGCATCGCGCTTCCCCGTGCGCTGCAGTTATAGCTCTCTTTCTGGCAATTCAGCGATGGTGAACATCAGCAGCATGAAGATACTTTTGGGCTGTAAGATCGCTTACGGGAGGTTCAAGGTAAGCCTCAACGTACTTGCCTTTATTTGACTTCAAAAGTACATCACCCTGCTGCTTGCTTGTCTTATGGAGAGCATCGGACTTGGGCTTGGTTTATAGCCTTTCTTCTATATCTTCTTGGAATCAGTGAATTCATTGCTTCGCGGTTTCTTCAATTTTGTCATATGAAGCCAAGTACATACGTTACATCATTATTAATTATAATCTGGTGTCTGTCAACAACAGTAACTTAATTAAAGAGTTAATTATTTGAAATAAAAATGTCTGTTATGTTATATTTATAATTCCATTTTGTTATATTTATACCTTGATTTATTCCTACTTTTTTCTAAAAGGAGGCATAGTGTAAGAATTTAATCTATGCAGAATTTTTCGACTCTAAAGCACTTGTTTCTCTAACTTATAATATAGTTCTTCTAAATTACTTTTTATTATTCTGGAAAACGTTTTCATTATGAGATGCATTACAAAATTTTTTCCATACCTCTGACAACATCTTCTATCTCCATTTTTGTGTATTAAACTAATATTTCGTAATGTTTTCTTCTTCTTCTTCTTCTTCTTTGTAATTTCTTTCCCCTAAAATTCTCCTATAAAATTTTATCAGTAGTGTTATTAATTTAATCATCCATATTTTAACATTTGCAAATAAATGCTTACTAGGCCAGTCGCCTTACCATTCTTCCATATTGCTCTCTTCTTCTTCTGACAGTTTTCAGCTATAGCTCTGTGGATAAAATCACTATTAGCTTCTTTAAATGCAGATCTTTCTTCAGTCAATAAATTTTCGTGTTATAACCACTAATTGAGGATTATCAACTTAATTACCGGCTCTCTCTCCCTCTCTCTCTAAAAACGAGCATTAAACATCATTCATTCATTCTTATTAAACCAACATAGCAAAATCTGTATGAACTGATATTATGGTAGTAAAATACATGTTCTTTTCTTTTGAGTTGAAGCAAAAAATCAATTTGCAGCTCTTAATAATTTTGTCAATTGAAATAGAGCCATAAATCATCTTTATTAGAGAAATATTATTACACAGGGTTTACAAACTTAATGGAACAAAGAATCATGATCACATTGAAGTGGAGGACAGGAGGTCCAGACCTCTAGATATATACACAATCAAAGTCTTCAGTAATAATATATCAAATAAAAAAAATCGACTACAGAAACATGACATGTCTCTTTACCATTGGTAGATAAGGCTAAATTCGTCATTACAAAATGTTCATTATATTTATATTTAACATATCTGCATAAAGTAAATGGCAAATAAAACTGTCTTTAAATGGTAACTTACTTTCTTTGAATGAAATGCAGTTAAAATCCTCACAACAGTTATGCAGTACGAAGTCTCTTGTCTGCAGTTCCTCTCTTCTATGATTCTGAGAAACAACTCTCCATTGTGAAATATGCCTTGATAGTGATACGGCAAATGAGGAATTTTGTAGTTCTCCATAGAATACTCCCACTGGCTGTGACATTGGCCTGTTGATGCAAGAAATAAAGTGTATTAATATTTCTAGAGTTATAAAATGTTGAATGCTGATTTAAAGCCTGATAAGCAATTGTGTTTCTCTGCATTTGCATAGGTGTAAGGTTTAAGATCAAAAGTAAAAATAAATGGCAGAGATAGGTGGAGGTAACTAACATATTCAAAGGTAGGAGATCACAAGTATTGGGCACGTTTGGTGACAAAGTCAATTTGTAGCACTGTAGAAGCAGTTGTAATGGAGATGGAGCAGGAGAGGTAGAAGAGGTTATATAATAAACAAACCTAGAGTTAGAAGAAAGAAGGTATGATCAGAAGAAGAGGAAGAGGGAAGAATATGATGAGGCAGCAGGAGAAGTAGGAGCTGAAGGAGCTGTTGGGGGCCTCAGTGAAGGGGCAGAGGATGGGAGTTAGAGCTGAGCTCGGAATGTTTTGCAATCTGATCATTAATTCATTTTATAAATAAAAGCATTCTAAAAATATTATATTATGCATACTTCCATTCATTAATAACTTATGGAATAATGTTCTGGAGAAATTCAGTAGACACTAATATATATAAAAGCTTATACACAATAGAGTAATGCAAATAATGGTAGGGGCAAAAAGCTATCAACTCACTGTAAACCACTATTCAAGACATTTGGAATAACATCATACATTCTAGATGTACTTTTATTTGAGGTAAACTCAGAAGTATTCATTAAAACTCAGAAATACACAGCAAATAAACCAGACATAGGCAGGACTTACAAAACCCAGTAACCAATTTCTGCTACTCCAAAAAGTGTTTACTACAATGTATAGTATTATTTAATTCACTTCCATCATCTATAAGATAACTGCAAACTAATATGAATAATATTTTAAAATGTTTTAAAAATTTCTTTTTAAAAAATATATGTCGTCCTGAGGCCAAGGATGAAAATGAATGTCTTTGAAACCTGTACCATACTTTACAACAAGTGCAGCAATAAGATTGTTTAGGTCAAAATATCTCAAATGATTTTAATAATGTAAATAAGTTCACTTATCACTCACATCTTCAATATAGAAGAAGATTTCATACAATCTTAAAATAAGTATACTCATTTTTCTTCATTGTTTTAATTCAAATTTGTAAATACTTTAAGTTTACATTTTTTTTTTAAATAATGTAGATATAAGTTATCATAAATATGTTTTCTTTTTCCTAAGATGACATTTTAATGTAAAAAATTACCATCTCTGGCACACCAGAGTTAAATTTTTTTCAAGTATGAAGAGCATGACAATTTCATTAAGTGTACAAAATATGTGTAATTTCAAACGAAATCTATATCCTAGAGTTAGACTACTCTTTTAAATTTGGCTAAACTCATTATAGGATCTACAGATTGAAGCAATATGATATAATATGATATGATATAACAGAGCAGAGCTCTTGACAACTGAACTCCAGCAGTAGAATCTTCTGCAGGTCTAATGTTAGAGCACCCATATATAGAAGTCGACAAAAAATTTGATTTCATATTTTAGAAAGAAAAGTGATCTTAATGCCTGCTACAATGTCAGTGGTTTGGTATAGACTCATCAAAGCTGAGCTTAATTGCCAGGTTGTAACAATGGTACTTTTCTGTCATCAGTTTCTGTTCACATGAAGAAAACATGAACATATTTAACCACCTCTTGAAGCACTTTTATAACACAAACCACGAACCTTCAGATGATTGGATACAGCTGGGCGCACAGCTGTGGAATATCAAGTACTGCTGCTTCTTGTGTGAGTGGGATAGTAGGTAAATTCTTCCCACTACACTAAGAAAAGTCTGGCCTTAAGGGAAACTCTGTCCCAGAGAAAAATGTCTAGCATTGTTCTCTAATAGAATCAAATATTATTATTTTGCCCTACTACACATCAAACTTGGATTTATGAAGCATTTTGTTAAGGGAATGAACCAGGGTGGTGGAGCTTTCAAACACATCATAGGAAAATTTCTACACTCAAGTGGTGCTGAAGTTAAGAATGGATCTTTTTTTGTCCACAGATTTGTTATCTTAAAAATATAAAAGCTTTGAGTAAGTTTCCTAGAATAATGAATAATGAGAAACAGATTAGGAAGCCTTTAAATTTGTTGTGCATGGCTTCCTAGTAAACTGAGGAGCAGGAATCTATGCCAAAGTTATGAAGAAATATTTCAAGAATTAGACCACGACATATTACTGAAAACTCATTTTTTACACTCCTGTCTGGAATTTACCTACCACACATTGCAATGAAGTGAGTGACAAACATGGTGAGAAATCCCATCAAGATATCAAGACATTTCAAAACTGTGACTAAGGCATCAGATTAGATAGTTTATTTGCCATAATAATTAATAAGTATTCATGGCTTCATAAAGCATGCTGAGTAAATTAATATATTAAATGACATTGTACTATATTAAGACTACATTTTAAACAGAATTGCATACATTTAGATTACTTACATTATAACCACTGTCCAGTAAACGGACTTGCCAAATTCAGTTCTTCTTCTAGAATCTTCTCTCCTCTTCTTATTCATACAATGCATCCAGGTACCTATGAAAGAAACAAAAGATGGGCAGTAAACACAGAAGAATGAAGTTTACTAGTTCTAATTTTCAATTGAAATTTTAATTTGTACAATATGGCACATGTCTTGAATAAAGTGCTTTTAACTTCTAATTTAAATTTGTTATAGTTAATGTTTTAACATTATTATGAAGCTTATTATAAAGTATATGATATACTTTTAAGGCCTCTGACAAGTCTGTGATGGTGTAGATGTATATTTGGGAAGTTCTGAGTAATGTTTATGAAAATATTGACTTATTTCAAAAGAGGTTTTTATGAATAAAACAATGTTTCCAAGATGTAAATGCAGGATACAGGTAGGATTTCAAGTTCTCTGAAAATTCTTACTCTCTGCTCGAATAGGTACTTGTCTTTATAATATTTGTTTTTAGAATAATTTTCTGTGATGTTAATACATGCATTGCTTTTGAAGATACTCCCCATGTAATAATGCCATATTAAAACAACCAAAGTAAACGGGCTTCAAACATTTCATGGGTGAAATTTTAGCAAGGATTTGAAAGGTCTGAAATAAACATTTCAGTTTTTGTATTAGAACTTGAATATGGGTTTCTAAAGCTAGGTAAGGAAAGGTAAAAAGCTTCTATGCTTGTGGATTACAATTGGACAGCAATAAGAGATGCTGTAAAAGAGGAATACAAGCAATTGACAAAGAAAATAAGCTTTGAGAATAGACCAACATTTGAGATAATGCATAAAGTTGTCGTATTTTCTGTGTAATGAAATTAATTTAAAGTAAATGTCAGAAAATATTTTACATGTTTCACAATAACAATAAATTAGTTATATTGTCTTATTTGATTTCTTGGCTCAAATATTAGGGGGAGATGAACATTTTTTACTATGGAAAGAATTTCAAAAATTGTTGTTGAGCTGCATAGTTTAAACAATAACGTTTTTCAGAGTGATAAGAATAGGAGTATTTGTGAAAATCTGAAAAGAACAATGGAAAGATGGAAATTTTCCAGCTTGTTTATGTTTTCATCATGATGCTGGTAACAAAGCCTTATGAATGTATGTAGCTAATGCAAAAAAAGCCTCTTGCATTAGCCATAAAAATCAGAATAATATTCTAAGTATATGCGGGGAAATACTGTAAAGAAATACGATCAATTGTGTAAATGAAGTAAAATATTTTAGCATCATTATAGATAAAACTTTGTGTATTTCAGGTATGCAATGCTTTTCTTGTGTACGATATATCATATACAGATATTTGTTGAAGAGTAATTTTGGGTTTCTTGCAAATACATGACCTCATCAATAACAACAGCGCTAAGACGGTGATAAAAGAGATACTAATATTCTTGCAATACTTCATACATGATGCTATATTGTTGGAGAGGAATGGCATGTATATATTTGTTTTGTTATTCAGTTGCATTTTTTATTTAGGTTTCTTTTATGTTGGATAATTTTTGTAACAAAATATGGTGATCTAGAGTATAAGATTTTACTTAAGTCTGAAAATATACCTACTATCTTATTTTTATTATCTAGAGCGATTAATACAATATTTACAAACTGAGGACCCAGTTGCCTTCTTATTTTTAAAACTCTGCTGGGAATCTGAAATTGTTTATTTTTGTCTGTGAATGAAATTCCTAGTATTTATTTCTTAATTTACTCCAATATTAAAGAGAGAGGGAGGAAGAGAGAGAGAGAGGGATGGGATAAAATTGGGCCCATAGTTAGATATTTCATCTTATTCACCTTGTTTGTAGAGTGGGCCTAACTTGCAAACTTTTAATTTATGAGCAAATGTAGCCACTAATAGAGCCTTGTACAGATGAGTTATTGTATCAACAAAGTTTTTATAATATTAGGTACGCGATCAATGCCTGCAGAGTATTTATCGCTCAAGGCATTTATTAAGATAATATTTCCTCATAGGTAACTTCTGATACATATGCTGAGTTTACATTATTGATCTGATATTTTACTGAGATTATGTTTTTGTTTTGATTCTTATTGGCAAGTATTCAACTACATCTATGGTCTCTCTCCCAATATTCATTGCAGGACAAGTTTTGCTAAGTTAGGTATTGTGACTGTACCTACTAAATTTGTATTTGTATTTCATTGTGTTCTGTATGTTAAAGAAAATTCACCAGTATGATGTGCTAGGTATGTCACATAATTTAAAAATGGAACAACTTAGATTTATTTAGTTCCAGTTAGGATAAAATTCAAAAGATCCTTGTTATATTTATATCAACTTTTTAATGCCCTTCCCTCACCTATACAACATATGCCTTTTAATATCTTTAAAAGTAGAATTAAGGGCCATTCCATGCAGGGATGGACATATGATCAAAATTTTTTTAAATGTTTTAGATAATTATTTGTTCTATTTTCTAGTTGCTTAATCATTGTGTTTAATATGTGTTATATAAGCATCTTGTAAATTTAAGATTGTAGTTAGTTTGTAACAATTAAGAAAACTCTGCACACAGAAGAAATTTTTTTTTCGACAGGATCTGCTTGGTTAGCATACATGTAGTTTCCTTTCAAGAGTGTTAGTCATTAGTAAGGCAGTATCCATAGTACCAATACTTACAGTATTTAAGGACATTCAATAAATATAGTCTCCAGGTGAGTTAATTATAGATATGTGTGTGTGCGCGCGCGTGTGTTTATGTGTATATGTATGTGTGTGTGTGTGTGTGTGTACATATACACTATTTTGTGACTAGGTATACACATCTGTCACACCCATAACAAAAGAAAGGCAAAAGTTTACTTAATTATTCAGCTAAACATGATTTCCACACATAAATATAAGTTTAAGTTTGACACACTTTAATTGTGAGCATAGATTATGGCTATAACATTTTTAGTGTTACAAAAAAATGAATGCTAAAGTCTGTCATACCCCTAACATGAATATACATATATTTCTTAGTTTTTTAAGTGAGGAATAGTTTATGAAGTAAATGATTTTAAAATATGTTAGGCCTACAAAACAAAAAAATTGTAAGCTTTGCATTATATGATCTATGATTTTTAAAGTTTTATTTTTTTTTTTTTTAACAAATGGTAACATTAGGTAACATTAAAGAAAGTGTTAGTAAATTGAGAAAGCAGTTGAAAAATGATCCAGAAAAATGGAACGAAAACCTAAAAAAAAAAGCAAGATGGGTTGAGAATGAAACTAGAGATGCACAAACAAAAGAAAATTTTAATTAAAGGCCTGAGCACCAAAGGATATAGACAGAAGATAAAAAAGAAGAATAAGCAGGACAATAGGCCTAATCTGCAGTCATCACCTCTAGACAAATACAAGTGTCCACAAATATTAGGCAAATCCATCCAGGTGGCAAAGAAATCACTTACAAAAAGTTAAACAAAACAAAAAGGTGTATTGAACAATATAATTCAAGGGTCACCTGTTTTGCTTTCAACTACATCAAAAAAAAAAAAAAAACGAAAAAAATGTTCTGAAGGATGATACTCAACAGAAGGTTGTTTCATTTTATTTGAGAGATGACATTAGCTGGCAGTCACCAGGTAAAAAAGACACCAAGTCTGTGAAGAACCCAATTATTGACAAGCTTATTACTCTTCGGAAGTGTTTCATGATTATCACAATCAAGAAAGTTTATGGAAATTTATGAGAGAATATCCAGATGTAATACCTGGAATGTCCAAATTTTGTGAGTTAAGACCACAGCATGTTCTTCTTTCAACAAATCTGCCTCATAACGTTTGTATCCATGCAAATTTAAATTTCCTTTTAAAGTCATTGAAATGCTTACATTATTTTCCCCAAACACCGATGATTTACTAAAAATAATTTGTTATGATGTTGAAAAGGAGACATGTATGACAGGATACTGCAATGCATGTACAGATAATATTGAACATTTTTTCAATCAGAAAATAATTTAGACACAACCATTATGTTTAGACAGTGGAGTGATGTTGATGGCTACCCAGAAATTATTGAAAGTGAAGATTCAATTCAGGATTTATTGAATCTTATTCAGAAGCTGATTCCTGCTTTTTTTAAGTGTCACTATTCAAATAAGAGGTTGATTCTTTGAAGAACAAAAGCAGAATCTCCCTGAAGATACAGTGGTATTACAAGTGGATTTTGCAGAGAATAGTGCAGCATACCAAGACTAATTACAGAGCACCCATTGGAGCCACCAGTAAATCAAAATTTCTACTTGTTGTACTTGGCTAAGTAATAGTGAAGTGCAATGAGCTTTAAATACAATGAGGCTCTAATGGACCAATGAAATGATGTAAAGGCTGTTTTCGCACTTCAGGCCAAACACCGCCTTAAATTGTGAAATAGGAAAGCAGGCCATACTTCTTTCTTCCAATTGCAGAAATGCAGCATATCAAAGGCAAAAGTATCATACAATTTCATTTATTCAGAAACAGAATCAAGTGATGATCTTGAAGATGAAACCATGCCTTCAGTTAATAAGAATGATCTCAAAGCAGGAAAATATATATTAGTAGAATATCAAGGGAAAAAGAATAGTTATAATTATGTAGAAATGGGTCAAAGCAAGCCCGTTTTAGTAGAATATCAAGGGAAAAGAATAAATATAATTATGTAGGAATGTGTCAAAGCAAGCCTGATGGAGAGATGATATTTTTTAAACTTAATAAGAGACAGTTTAGGATGAATGAAACAGACACATACTCAATCATTTATCAAGAAAATTCTAAAGCATCTTTCAGAACCAATAATGAAGATAGTTAGTAACAAGTGTACTATGAATTTCAGAAGGATGTTGAAATCTTTCAGCCATAATATTTGAATTCAAATTACATGTTTGTTAGTTTAAAGTTTGTATCATTATGAGATAATGCTATTGTTCCTGAATGAGATTTTATTGATTTTAAGACTTTATAGTTCTACAAATAGCCTACCTGATAACATTAAAATAAATTAAGATATATTCAGTGCTAACCATAAAATTATTGTATTGATGCTTACATGTACTGCAAATAATAAGTTCTATGTGTTAAATTCTTAGAATTACTTTAAGGCTAAGCCTAAGTCTTGAAATTGTACAGACTCACGCCCATAACATATGCTGTTACACTTGAACATTATATAATAATCAATTGTAAAAGACAGAAACATCTCCTTTAAAACATACACCCAGCAGAGAGATCAGTATTCCTTCTATTCACCGTCCATTGTTAAATTTTACAGAATTTCTTTACAATTTCTGAAAATTCAACATACACAAGTAATTGTGAATTGGTATGTGCAAAAAATTGTCACACCCATTACATAATTTCAAATGTCTGAAAAATAGAGTGCATACATTTTTTTGCAAAAATGAAAGCATAACATAGTCCAAGTGCAGCAGTGTTTATGCACATACACTTGAGTAAACATTATTATATTTTATCATGTATAAATAATGTTTTTGCATTGAAAATGCTATCCAAATGTCACACCTGCATATATGTGTTGGCCCTTAAGCAGATACTTATTAACTATGTGTATACTATAGATGAATTTTTAAAAACTTCAACTGAGGGATTGCAGTTATTGTGAACATAATATGGTGTTACTTTATTCTTTTTTAATTAAGGTATCCTTGCTAAATTTGATTATTAATTTCTGCTTATTTAAGCAGTTAATTTGTGAATATATTTATATTGTAAATGTATTTAATGCTTTATTATATGATGATTATAAAGCACTTGTTGTTCTCAAGTGTTTTCTGCAAAAAAGTATAAACTATATATCAATATATATTATAATAATTAAAATGACTGACAAACTATTTTGGATCTGTAAATTTCTTATTTGAATGATTTCGCTTAATGATATTAGGTAAGTGTGAGATTAAATTAGTCATGTTTTATGTGCATTCTATATAGCTATAGATTTGTGATATTCTTACATATTTGTTCTAAGAACCTGTCTTTGCCTGTATTATCACTCTATTTAACAAAAGATTTAAATGATTACAATATAAGTATTACAGCTCTTTTTTATTCTATGCAGCCAATTTTTTACATGAAAAGCTTATGCCTGAAATTAACTAACATCTTAGACTTTATTTTTAATTTTCTAGTTAACAAAAGAGAGACATTATTAAAATATTATTTTTAACACAAGTAAGTAGATGCATTTATAATACAGGATATTTGCAAAATTTAGATGTGCCATACACCAGATTGCCAAAAATATATAATTGTTATAATCATGAAGATCTCACATTATTTAATACGCTACCTCTTATAATTAAAAATGCAGGTGATATAAACTGTTTTAGGGTAAAAATGTATGACAACAATTATATGAGTATGCAATTTATGTGTAGTGTAGCCATAAAATTTCATTATACAATCATATATAGTTATTTGCTATTGTATATAGCTTATTGTATTCTGAAATATGATTGATTATATCATAGCATGTTTAATATCTAAGATCAATATAATAGTATGTTTAATTCATTAAAACTGTTGTTTTTTTTCATGTGATGGTGTGTATGAATGTGTATGTTTGTGTGTGCTTATCTGCTATATGTTTATTTTGTATTCCAAACAATTATTGTTGTTATTATTAATTAATTAATTAATTATATGATATTGCAGTATCTGTAGAACTTAAAGAAGTCTCTTGAAGTATGTTATTGTTTACTCAACAAACCCACACTTTCTATTCTAAATTAATGCATAGAAATACTAATAAACTAACTACATTAATAATACCCACTAATTTTAAAATAGCTACATCTTATGTACAGAGATTTGATAAAATAATATGAATACCCATTTCCTGATGGTTTTTCTGACTGGACTGTCATGCACTGAATGACATCTTTTGTTTTCTCCTTATACAATGACTCCACTGCTACAGGTATAGCACACCAGTAAACCTGTGATCATTGGTATGTCATGTTGATCAACCATTGTGCCAGATCTTACTGACTTCCAAAGAGGAGAAATTCTGGTTCCCAATTGTTGGTGCATCTGTAACAATAGTTGTAAATTTAGCAGGAGTATCTAGAGCTACTGTATCTACCATCATATTTTCTAATGAGAAGCAAAAGACTTGGAGTAAACAACAAAAACAGTCATGTATGCAAAAGGGGAAGGAAAACACCTAGAACATTTAATGCCTGTGGATATTCATGGAAGGAATATAGCAAGGCAGATGAACTCCAGTGAGAAAATTCCACCAATAGAATCATTTATTAAACAAGGTGCAGCCATTAAAGATGTAACACAATCTGTAAGTAGTATGGATAACCTCAATAAAAACTGGCATAATTATGATGGAAACTAATGCTTTTGATGCTGGTAAAGACAAAAATGTAACAGATAACTTACTTTATCACTTGAGTCTCCTATTCATGGAGTTGTGAAAAGAATAAACTAAGGAATTTCAGCAAATGAGGTTAATTATGACAATGTCAGGGTGGGAAACACAACCAGTGCAACAAGATATATGCATATACAACATGGTTTTCATTTCAGCAAATGGGAGAAAAGATATTAAGGTAATCATTAATTTCAGCTGTTTTACACTTAACTGTTAATTGTAAACAAGTAGAGCAAAAAATTCAGTTGTAATCAGGCTAATGTAAGCTCCTTGAGATAGCATATACTTCCAACTTTTAAATATTCAAGCGATGTTATTATGTGCTTTAGCATTCATATACAATCATTAAGGAATGAGCTATTTGAAATAGAACCTGTATTAGAATTTCATGTGACATAATTTGTCTCATGAGCATTGACTTGGGCTCAATGAGTATAACTACTATGTACTAATGGCTTTGAATTAGTTTCTAGTTATTGATCATCTGTAAAAGTGCATGATGGTGTAACAATGTACAATAAAAGAAAAATAAGTTTTTACTGTATGATGTTAAGTAACCTACATATAATAGGAAATTTTGAACAAAAGATATAAAACTATTCACAGTAAGTACATTAATAGCATCTGCTTATACAGTATCTAATACTAATGTTTACATTTTTATTAATTGTATAACTAATTTTATCTCTGTTTTGCAAACAGAGAAAGCACTGCATGGTATATATAATAGGAAACATAAATTTAAATGTAATAAACATATTTAAACTTAATTAAGTGTACTTACGAAGCTGTTGACAATGGAGTGGTATATATATAAACAATTTAATACAGTTTTTTTGACACTAACTCCATTCACTTACATATGTTCCAAATTTTATGTAAGTGAATGGAGTTAGTGTGAAAAAACTGTATTAAATTGTTTATATATTTAAACTTTTTTTGATGAGCTAATATCTCCAGATTTTACTGTTTCAATACAGAGGCTATGAGACTAAACGCTTGTTTAGATAATATATTATTCAATGTATGTAGCACTTACATAGAATGGGGAAAATTTGATCCAGGTTTATCAAATCATAATGGCTTGTGATAAAGATAATGTATTCTGAAATATATGCTAGCAGAAAAAAAAATTAGATAATTATGAAATTAGGGGATCAATAGATTAACACAGATAGAAACTACTGAATACAAACTATCATTGATATATTCAGGAAGAATAAGCATATAAGAAGTCATTGCAATGTATATGAACAACTTTGCTGAAATAAATAAATAATTACAATTTAAAAGTAATGCATAAAAATATTGATAAATGAATTAAATATTTCATACCCACTTGTTTCAAAACAACTGCATATCAATACAGAGATTGGACAAAATAATATGAATATCCATTTACTTATGGTTTTTCTGACTGGACTGTTGTGTACTGAATGACATCTTTTGTTTTCTCTTTGTACTATGCCACCTCTGCTACAGGTATGAGTCACCAATAAACCTCTGATCATTGGTGCGTCAATCATTATGCTGACCTAACAGACTTCCAAAGAAGAGAAATTCTTCGTGCCCAATTAGTTTGCATCTGGAACAATGATTGCATATTTAACAGGAGAATCTAGAGCTACTGTATCTACCATCATGATGTTTTCCAGTGAGAAGGAAAAACTTGTAGTAAACAACAAAACACTCATTTATACAAAACGAGGAAAACACCTAGAACATTTATATTTGAATATAGTTCATGAAAGGGATGTAGTAAGACAGATGAGCTCCAGTGAGAAAATCCCATCAGCAGAATCATTTATTAAACTAGGTGCAGCCATTAAAGATGTCACACAATCAGTATGGTTTTCTTTTCTTTTTATTAAATAGTGTTTAATGCCCATTTTTACTACTGAGGCACCACAGGCTGAATCAGAATGTAGTATGAATACCTAAATAAAAAACACGTGTCATAAGAATTTATAATAATTGCATCAAATTTGTAACACTTACATCACTAATATTTTAAAAAAAGAAGAGTAAGTTTCTGGAGCTTCTTTAGTTTTCCTTATTTAAAATGTTAGTGATGTAAGTGTTACAAATTTGACTCAATCATTATAAATTCTTACTATTAAACTTCACTGTTACAAAAGTCCACCATATTTAACTAAGACTGTGTTATTTATGGAGGGAACCAATGATGTTGATGCTGGTAAAGACAGAAATGTAGTAGAACAAATGCAAAACATTCTTTTAATTTAAGTCACACTAAAGTGGTGCCTGTAAACATATCAAAACATATCATTTGAGCCCTTTGAGTTGTGAAAAGAATATCTAAGAAAATTCAGCAACTTAATATCATTATGACTATGTCAGAGATAAACACAACCAGTGGAATAAGACATATTCATACTAACATGGTTTGCATTTCAGCAAATGGGAGAAAAGGATATTAAAAAATTGTTCATTTCAGCTGTTTCACACTTAACTGTTAATTGTAAACAAGTAGAACAAAAGATTAATTTATAATCAACTTCTAGAACACATACTTCCAACTTTTAAATTCAAGCAATGCTGTTGTGTGTTTTAGCATTAATATACAAGCATTAAGGAATAACATATACCTATTTTGTACTTCACTGTATTTTCTATAGATAACTTCATCTTCCTTTTGTAATTACTGTTCAGTAATTAAACTTAAGGATGACTTTCTTGCATACATTTTCTTGCATACATACACCAAATTTGTATTTGATATATTTGGTTATCCTTAATGTGTTCACTATAGTGAAATTATTTTATGTGTTATTATTTTTAATTTCTTGTAATCATAATCCGTTAGTTCTGATGAAATCTATTGCACATGTTATTGTTAAATTATGAATAAAGGATTATCATCAACATCATTTAAAATAGAATCTATCTTGGAATTTCATGCAACAAACTTTATCTCAAGGTTAACTACTATGTACTCAATGTTTTTTTTATAGGTTTCTAGTTATTATTCATCTGCAAGTATGCATGTTGGTAGCAATATACATAAGAATTATGAATATTTACATTTTGTCATCATAAATGTATGTAACCTATATATATATATATATATATATAGAGAGAGAGAGAGAGAGAGAGAGAGAGAAAATTTTAACTAGCAGGCATAATAGTTCTTCACAAAAAATACATAAATAGTATCTATGTATAATGTGCCTAACATTAATAAGACATTATGTAACTAATTTGATCTTTGTTTCACAAAAGGAGAAAATACTGCACATATAATATGAGACATAAATCTATAGGTAATAAACTCAGTTAAATATGTTTACGGAATTTGGGAATCCACACAGTGAAACTTTTGTTAATCTTATTTTGATTTAAAGTAAAACACTAAAAATCATGTCGTCACATTAAAACTCTCTTTAAGTTTCACAAACACACTTATAAAAGTAATTTTGGTACATGTTTCGTGAGGTACATTCCTCACATTGTCAACCAAAACGACGACAAATAAGATCAGTTAAATATATTTCATTTTATTATGAACTGATGTGTAAAATTGTGCTATTTCAATACAGAGCCTACAAGACTAAATTACTGTGTAAATAACATATCCAATGTATGTAGTGCTCACATGTATTGGAGTAAATTTATCCAAATTTATCAGATCATAATGGCTTGTAGATAAAGATAATTTATTCAAAGTATATGCTAACAGTAAAAAATTCAAATTATTTGGAAATCAGAGAATCAACAAATTTACACACTTAGATAGAAACTTCTAAATGCAAACTGGTCATGGATATATTCAGGAAGCTTAAACATATAAGAAGTCATTTTAATTTTTATGAACTACTTTGTTGAAAAATTTAATGAATATTGCCCCAAAGTAGAAATTAAATTTAATGTTAAATTAATATCAAAAGTAAAATCATTTACTCCTAATTTAAGACATGTTTGGAAATAAATTTGAAATATTATATAAACTGTCTAAATACAATGATATGTGTAAACAAAAATCACATAGGAAGGACATAATTATAGCCAAGTAGTCTGTTATTACATGTTATTTTGAACAGTCTCTTAATAAGTGTAAAGTCAAATGGAATATTATCTGAGAATAATCAAATTCTTAGATCAGTAAACTAAAAATATGAATTTTATCATCTAGTTTTAGTTATAGATTTGTTAATTTTGCGCATGAAACTACATCACATCAGTTCTTACTAATGTAACTAGTTAAAACGTTAATAGTCTATTACATCATCCAAAATTGAATTACCTAACCAAAAATTTATTGAAAAATTATTAATTATTAATAATGATAGATTAACAGATTTAAGCAAAGCATTAGACACTATATCACATGATATACTGTTAACTAAACTTATTAATAAAGGTATTCATGGATCTGAGTTCAAATCTACCCAGTCATACTTACTCAATATGATGCAAATTGTTCTTGTAAACAATCAGACTTCAAGTCTCTTGCATGTAAAGAAAGGAGACCTTCAAGTGTTGGCCTTTGGACCATTCTTATTTATTGTTTGTGTAAATGACTTTACATCATGTTTACTATATAAAACTATGCTATAGGCTGATGGTACACTTATATTACCAATGGTAAAGATATGAAAGCAATAAAATAAAAAATGTAACTATATGGAATAAAGCTGCAATGTGATCTCATTTGAATAAGCTTATTATTACAATATGAAAACTGGGAGCATAATCTTGAAATTTTAACATATCGAGTACATACACATCAGGGAAAATGTTAAACATTAATTTAGATTCCTCTTTGAACTGGGAAGCTCACATCAAGCAGCTGTGGTCCAAGATTGACTCATATTAAATATTTGATGTATGCATGAAGCCATACTTTGCCTTCTTCCACACACACTATGGGAGAGTTCCACTGGGACCAAAGGTAGATACCTTCAATAATTTATTTATATATATGAATCAAAATCTTTCATGGTCCAGCTAATATGGGGATCAATTTAAAACATTAAAAATAATTACTTTACACAATATTTACATATTAAATTGATTACCAAATATTAAGACAAACCTTTGCACTTTTAATTATAGGACAACTATTCACAGCCATAATGCTATGCATAAACAACAAATAGACATGCTACTTATTAGGTTAAGGAAAGCACAGAATCATTACAAGTATATATGTTATGTTACTTTATAAACTACACAACACTGCACAAGCAATTTCATTTAATCATTTTAAAAATTAATCTGATTAATGGTTTGAAGTAAATCTACTCTATAATCTAGCAGTGATTTCTGACATCAGTACACATCAATAAATTTTTTAGATCTTTAACATTGACAAATGTGTACAAACATGAAATTTTGTAATGTCCTTTATATGCTAAGCTATTTTATTTGCAAAATTAAATAATGGTATTGATAACTTAGTTATATGTAATTACCACACCATTAATTGTAAATAAATCACTGTGTGCAAGATATATATAAATGAATTGTTTATTTATTTTAGTATGTATATGTGAGTATATGTACTGTAAGCTAGTGTTAACGTAAGATATATATTTATATTAATGTAAATTGTTTATATGTAAACAAATGAATGTAAAAGTTTAAGATATAAATTATTGACATGTTTGATATTATTGTAATATAGTCTATGGACAAAAAAGAAAAACGTGGAAATGAAAATTTTAAAATTTGTATCATTTGTGCCATTCATACCATACCAAATTTCTTTTCCACTCACTTATGATGTATTATTTACTGTATACTTTAGTTTTTAAAAGTAATGCTCAAAGAAGTTACTGTTTATATCAAAATAATTTGTGTACAATGTAAATGATTACTATTTCAATATGTAAAAGATTATTTTCATTAAACATTATGTGTGTGTGTGCGTGTGTGTTTGCGCACGCGTGCGTGTACGCTATTTTAAAGGATATTAGTGTCCGCTTAAGTCACCAGAAACTTGGTTGCGGTTATAAAACTAGGGCTGGCTCTTTGATAGCCACAACATCCACGTAGAGACCTCGCAGATAACGACAAACTGCAAATGTCTAGTCTAGTCTCGTCGATCTGTCAAATCATCTCAATAACGTAACCTACCCCAGATTTGGCCAGAAAATGTGTATTCCTTTATTGAAAGCGGTTCCTTTGGCAGTTAGGTAATTCATATAGGTTTAATTTTATAGCTATCTTACGCATTTCACGTGCAGTGTTCATAAGTTGATGCATAACGTTTCTTCAAAGACGATTGGTCACAGTTTGGTCCTATACATTTACGACACGCCATTAAATAACGAGTAGCAACCGAACAGTATGTTTGCTGCAAGAGATGCAATAATGTAGAGATCATTTGCTCAATCCTAGCAAACCATAATTGCTCGCGGAATGAGTAGGTAGGTAGCCGCTGAGCACAGATAGACTATATTTTGCATGGGACGCAGTGCTGCAGTCTTTCATATTGCCAATATTGTGAAATCGTCATGCCTAAACTATAATATTTCGAGAAAAAATGTGTGGTTTGCCTATTGTACTATACCTTAAAATTTTTCTTAAATTTTTAACCGTCTTACAGGTATGAGCGACCGAGAAAGAAATAATTCCTGCCTTAAAAAGAATAAACAAGGGCTACGGTCCAAACTTTACTCTTTGCTGACCTACGAACATACGACTGTGGGTAACAGAAAAGCCTTTGGTGCTTAGTTTTGCAATAAGGTATACAGTATTTATTGATACACATAAAAATAATTACAATATCATTTTTATGTATATAATAGGAATGTTAAATATAAATGCTTCCGACGTGGAAACATTTTATATACTTTAACGTTAGGGTAAGGTTGGGGGGATCGGGTCAAAAATTGGAAGTGTCTTCGTGGCTTTCATTTAAATTCTGATCGCTATACATGCTTATAAACTACATCACTCTGTGAACACATATCACTATTTAAGAATTTATAAATGTTATCCAGAGTTCCGTAAAATGATTTTGATCATAGTGCTGCATGACCCTATTCGCCTTTAAGTCGGATGAATCGGATTAAAGAGATGGATGAACAGGGTCAGTAGAAATGTTGAAATACCATATGAGAGCAACACATTTCCCTGAGAGAAATTTCTTGTTGCCCACTGGGCCAAAACATCTCTCATGATACCATTCTTTTCCCTTGCCTCGACATTGAATCCGATCAACAAGTTTGAATGATTTGGATCACTGTATTTTATCTTGCAGAGTTCACATTATGTATCGTTATCATTTTCATCAGTGCCTGATGACTCTGATGATGACGTAGACTGATTACGTATTTGCTTATACTTGCTTATACTGCCTGGTGTTACTTTCTTGTTGAGGAAACAGTTTTCTTTTCCTTTGTAACCTTATTGCAGTCTCTAAAATATTTTCTGGACAAGTCAGAAGAACTGACGATTGCATCCTACCAGAACTTTTTGGTGTCCTCTTGTTTGATGCTGGCAACAGCTTATGGAATGAGACCGAAAGGTTTAGAAATTCGTTCTGTTCCTGTACTGGGTTCGCTAAGACTAACTGAGGTTCAAGTGGTCTTTCCGATAATGAATTTTCATAGTTTGACTTGGAACTAGAAGGCTAAAACTCATGTTCAGCCATTGCATTTTCGCTTGTAGAACGAAATCCGCTTCCTGCAATCGCCGGTGTGGCCGCCTTCATCTATGCTGCCTTGAAAAGTCTCCCAATAATAGTTAGTTGATTTTTCTTTCTCCGTTTGTGTTGCGTACGAATTGCATACATTCATTGTCGTAGTAAGTTTTTAACAATTTAAAAAATTACTGTCCAGTGGCTGTAAGCGGTGCATTGTGTGGCTGGGTATGCATATCGCATTTATGCTGTTTGGTTCACAGAACTGGAGAGCTGGTAAACTTTGAGACAGGCACTCCCCGGACTTGAACCCTCTAGGCAATTATCGTTGCCGTCTGAATTAAGTGTATGTATGCACATTATTATATTGTTGCTTAGATTAAGTTTACATACTTATTTCATATATTTTCCTCAACATACATGTCTCACAGTGTATATTTAAAATGTACGAATGTTCCATTCGATAGAAATACCAAAGTGTTACTGCAGAAGTTTATTGCCAGGGAAGCAATAAACATCTAAGGTTCCTTTTCTGTTAGGCAGGGCAAGTGACTGCCCCTACCTTGTAATCACTTATGTAAAGTCGCCCTAAGACCGTTATTTGGTTGGGACGAGGAGTCTTAAGAATTCTTTTAGAGGAGCGAACCATCCATCATATCCTAAGTTTTGAAGGTTGCACTGGAAAGTAGCATTGCTTGTTAGAGGGATGGTATACGAGAGTCCAGCTAAGAGAGGTGAGAACAGCGCAGCCGTAAATGACAATACAGGAAAACAGTTTGGCGCGATAGAACGGAGTAGCCGTGGACGACAATGGAGAACGACAGTTGGTCGCGAGACTGATAGCGAGCTAGCAGAAAAAGCTACGGGATGATTTTTTTTGGAATAATTAAGGTCTGTCCATCTGTGATCATTAACGTCAGTTTATGTCCATCGGTAATCATTTATTAGTAGAAAGGACGAAAATCTGGAGCGGAGAACTTTCCTTATAAAAAAACTGTTGGAGTGGTGAGAAACAAAAGTTAGTGTGAGTTTAGTGCCGGCGCTTCGAAGAACTTCTTAAGACTTCCTCAATAAAACATTTCCAGATTGGGAACCCTGAGCCACCCAGAGCAATTTAATAAATCAAGGCTGTTATCATCAAAACAAGTGTGTTCTATCCACAGCCTCCTTTCCCTCGAGACAAGACATTTGTTTACAAAATACCAGCTTAACATTAGCCGGAACATTGAGGAAACCCTAGCATTAAGACACCACTAAAGGAGCCTGAGTGGGTGGAAAAGAAAGTCTACACGTCATCCATTAAGATTAACCGAATTCTGGGTTAATCCAACACATCATCCACACTTCCGCATCCCCCTACTCACCATAGTTGAGCCGCTCTAAAAGGATTTTTTTTATATTTATTTATTTATTTATGGACGCTCATTAACATCTCAGATCATCAGCGTCCCATTCAACTCAGGGCGTGAAACGGCCGACAAATTTTGCTCAGAGGCCTCTCTTTCAGGCTTGAGGTTCTTTTTCGTGCCGTAAATGTACGACACGGGACCCACGGCTTGACTTCCCTTCCGAAGGAAGCCATACTTATGATTTTTACGCCCGAAAAAATCCATCGGGCCTGGCCGGGTTCGAACCCGCGTTCTTGGGTGTAGGAGGCAAGTATGGTAACCACTACGCCACCAGGGCCGACGCGCTCTAAAAGGGTTTCCCAACTTGTGGCTGTTTGCAACTTTAAGAAACTGCCACAACTTTTATGTAATGTATGACCATCTAAAAGTAAGATGCAAGGTCCAGCAATCCGATGAGCGTGAAAATGTTTCAGCCACTTCAGAAACTCTTCTTCGTTAATCCATCAGGCTTTCGACATTCATCCCAACGACCCACTTGGGCGACCATAATCAACAGAGATCCCATCTGCTTTTCTCAATGCAATATTTGGGATTCGTTCCGTGATGGAATTAATCACGATTTACCTACCATTTTATTTGCATTGGAGAACGAGTGTTTTATTTTATTGGACTCTGCGAACATAAAGGCAGCCCTCCTGACGTCATTTGAATCCAAGGAAAATTTACGAGCACTCAGTTTCAGGATTCTTGAAATTAATTCTTGTTCCTGATCCTTAATAAATATTGTTTGAGCATATTTTACCTTTACTGGAGTATCCTTGCCGTTTTGCAACAGTCTTTGAAGACAGGAATGAGGAACTCAAATAATTCTGCAGCGTGCCACTGGCTTCTTCCTTCACGGAAAGCTTTAATTGCCTTCTGCATATCATTTTCTGTCCCCCAGAGGTTGTATTTTGTTTGTATTTACCATCTATAATTGTAAACGCAAAGAGATAAAACCAACTTAAATTCCCGATTTCGAAAATATTGATACTTTTACTCCCATTTTCGTGACCCTATTCGCCGAAAATGCAAGATTTTGTTTGACTATGTTGGTACATCTGCACAAGCATGATAAAGCGTGGAAAAATACATAACCAAAACAGAACAGTTTAAGTAATTAGATAACCAATGCTCAATAAATAACTATGGCAATTATCCAGACCACTTCAATATCACTTTTATACTATTTTAAAAACGAAAACAAATACAAACTCACCTGAAACAGCACAATGTTACTAAACAAAATACACTGCAATAAACACGTATCACACTGAATTCTTTACTCCGATTTCTGGACGGAGTTGTAATACTTGTTGCCAGATAGAAATACTTCCTTAAGTGCGTCTTGTTTGGTAGTGAGGATGTAATTTAAAAAATTGACCCTATTCGCCTTCTGACGCGATTCACCCTTTCTTACCCTATATAAAACATCAAGGTTACACAACAAATTCGTTTCTATTTTTATTCATTATGAGACAATATGCAGTATTTTAAAAAGGCAATTTAATTTTTATGCATTCAGTGGACTAATCGTACGCAAAACATGAGCTAACTGATGATAGCTTAAGTTCCTCTTGAGTTGTGGCAGGATTAGGACGTATCTCGCTGCTAATGCTGCGGAGTGAAAGTAGATATATATTTCGTGAGTTACGTTTGTGTGTGCGTATGGGCGTGTGTGCACATACATACTGCTGTTTGTTTGTTCGCTTTGTGCGATACATAATTTCTATTATAGTTAAGTATACTGACAGAAGTGTTTCTGAGCAGTGTTCCAAATTGCTCTTTGATGAGACCAACGAGAATGCCGTTAAGAATAGGGATCTTAATTAAATGAAGATTCCGATGCAACGTCGGATAATTTCAATTGCGACGCCTAGTTTTATGGATTTGTTTTTATACAATGTGAATAGTAACCCTAAAGAAGTCTTTCAAGAAGCAAAAATTGACAGCAATGTTAAATCGTATATAATAGAAGCACTGCTTAGCAACCAAACTCCGATAGTTAAACAAAAGAATGAGAGATGTTTCATCGAACGAGTAAGATTATAATCTCAGGGGGGGGGGGGGAGTCTGTAAATCTCGAACGGAGTCCTGCTCCACCTTAGCACAAAGATTCAGTCCTCTTTCCAGGCAAGACGACATCGAAAATTCCCATTGAGGTGACACTGGTTCAAATATACTGTAAAATATCAGTAACTTTGCTAACCTCCCTTTCACTGCCTTAAAAAGTGCCAAATGAACAGTCAGGCTCGTCGATGTTGGTGGAAATACTGGCTATATAAGTAGTTTCGATGTAACGGCAGATTTTTCATATTCGATGATTTCTTCTTTTACATTGTTTTATGCATTAAAAATATCCGTTATCTTTGTTTGTTTGTTGCTTTTTCTTCATTTTCTTCTTACAATTTTCTTCGTTTTTCTAACTGCGGCAAATGATTATACAAGCCAACGGGAAATCCAAAACATTTTCAAATCGCAACTACGTTATTTGCAAATAGTTGTTCTAAAAACTTTCCAAGATTATCGAGTGCATGATATAGCAAGAAAAATTAAACTTACTGGAAAAAGATGCAAGTTACTTAAATAAGTAACATTGCCTTCTAGAAACTTCCATTTGAGAGTATTGGAGAGATCGCAAATATTGGAGAGATGTAAATAAATTGACAAAATGGATAAGCTTAGGCCCGGTTGCATAAAACTCCAGATATCTATGCTATAATTATCTGTTTCATAAAGTTTATCGGACAGATATACTTGATTGCAAGCTACGGGCGGTACAAAGCAGATGCAAGTCACGTCACGTTGTTGTCGCATTGTGACCGTTTTTACGAATAGTATCAGTTGTCATTTCCTTGTAAATGGTGTCTTTGGCCGATTGAAGCGTCATTTGCTTTTGATAGACATTTCTCTGTCGCAAACCAGATATGTATACAGCATGAAATAAATGCATAATACTAAAAAGAAAAAGATTGCCTTTGAATATATACATTCAGAACAATGCACTGTTCACCCGAAGTTAATGGTCTGAGCACTCGCTTAACATCAATATTCTGGAGACGTCAGTTCCATTTTAGTTAATACATAAAAGAAACATGCACTTTATTACTCTTTAACCTGCAACTATTGAAGTTTGAACATGACAAAAACTAATAGATACCAACCATGTGCTCTGTGCATGGTTTCCATTTTGTGCTGTAGCAGACGAAAACCATTTGAATGTTTAATGAGAACAGTAAAAATAAGCTATGGGGTTGTTTCCAATGCTACATATATAACTTTAACCATATCCTTTGGCAACACAATTTGCAGAATGCAAGAACAAACGAAAATATATTATAACGTCCATGGCTAAACATGACAACGTTACGGTCTTTGGGCTTTTTCACCCACACTGTTTTCTTTCCAAGCTGCTACTTCCGCTTTGTACCGCTCATAGCCTGCAATCGAGTATAGACTAATGTCCGTTTCCCAACGGGAATGTACTATTGCGATAGCTATTTGTTTGATAGTGAAGTTCAGAACTGACCAAGAGTTGGCAACACGTGTTTTTATCACAGTCAAGTTCAGAACTGTCCAACAGTTTGCAACATGTTTTTTATCGTGTAGTTTCTGTAGTCGTCACCAGTAGCGTCCTATTGTATTGCATACTTCTGTGAAACAACAGACCATCGAAGTAGAACATAAAATACTACAGCCTTACTCCGCGAAATTATGGTTCAATACATTTTAAATACATAAATATAAGTTCTTTTAAAGTACGGAGTTGTAACTTTTTGTACCACATAAGAATGTAATATTTTAGTAAGAATTTACAGTGATATGTAAAAGCAAAATGGAGGAACAGCTGTTTGCCAACTTGAATTAGGTTATGTCCACTCCTTAATAGTAAACTCATATGTTTTAATATACAGCATAAATAATTATTATTCCTACCATATTATTTTCCCAGAACTATTGGCCAATTAAACACATTATTATGCATTTGTCAAAATTCATGCATAATATTGCACTTGGAGACAGCGTTAATATGTTTTCATGCATTCGGCAATCTTTGGGTTTTCGTTGAATACGGCTATATTACTGCATCAATTTTAGTCTAGCGATGGCAAAATAATTGAGCTTTCCTATTGTGCTCGAACAAATTTTACTTCATTGGTCCATTTTACTTTTATTTATATATTTTAGAAATAACATTTTCATTACAAGCAAAAATTGTAAAAGGGTGTTAAATGAGAATATTTTAAAGAGTGTCGAGCAAAGAAATTATTTTCGAGGAATTTATCGAGAACCTTAAAAATAACAAACCAAGATGCTGTACAGAAATGTGCATTTGAAACTAAAGGCCAATGTCAATTATACGCCATACTTTTATCGGCCGAGATCATTAAGTTCAAATTCATAAGGAGGAGGTCTGGACTTAAATTCCTGCCAGAATTGACCTCCCTGGTGAGGTTTCCTCAGTCCTCATAAATGGCAAATGCCGGGGAAGTATCTTAAACTTAGACCGGGAACGCTTGCTGTAAAATACCCTTATCCAATCTATAATTTCATCTCATGTACCCTCAATGCCGACAACCTGAGGTGCCTCAGCAGTAAAAACGGGCGTTAAACACAATTCAAAATGCAATTAATTGCATTGATTAACTTGAATGGCAAAATTAACCATAAACATGATAAGAGCTTTGATGAATTTCAAGGAATTATATTAAATGAAGTGACCGAAGAGAAGTATATAATTGAAAATAAAAGAACTGATGCCGCTAACCTTAAATACTTAGCTGTGGATTCAAAACTGGAAATTCATTTCTTTTCCGGTTCTCTCTCAGATATCAGTACGCGGAGATATAACGTCAAATATTCTCCAAGAAGGTTTATTCGTTTTATTCGATAAAAATTTGCCAGCTGCAACTGTCTATACATGCAAAACTGTGCGCTATCTTACACACCAAACATATCAAAGAGATATCTGTCAACTTTTCGTCAGATAAGTTATGGAAAGGTTATCTGTTTGATATTCTCTATCTAATGATTCAGAAACACTTCGAACAGATGAAGTTATCTTAGTTTTCGGAAAAGTTTATTTATCGAACAGATACATGGCGTTTCAGAAACCGGGGCTTAGTGCTTTTAATGGAAGCATGGATATTTCCACATGAAAGGCACGATAATTGGTCTGTTCTGAGCAACGTATAGGACAGAGATAATTGGTCTAATCGAGGCGGTGGGCGGAATCGCGCAGTTTTTTTAATAGTGTTTAACGCCCGTTTTTACTACTGAGGCACCACAGGCGGTGGATACTGCTGATACACGAGATGAAATGATATATTAGGAAAGGATTTATTAAGGAAGGACACGTTCCAGGCCTAAGTCTAGGGTACCTCCCGGCATTTGCCATTTATGAGGACTGAGGAAAACCTGGAAAAAACCTCAGTCAGGGAGGACGGTCCTGGTGAGATTCAAATCGCAGACCTCCCGCTAACGAGTCCGCGCCTTAACGACCTCGGCCACCCATGGCGGTATTACGCGCAGGATTGCTGGGTAAAGGGCTTTAATGAACGAAACCTGCGGAAGTATTTATGTAAACCAATAGCATTATTGATCAACTTTATGGGTGTTTCGATAAATTTAACGAAAAATGTATTAAATATTTTACATGACACTTAATTTTAAAAACTGCGTAATATTGGAAAAGTAACATTTAATATTAATTTAAAATTAGGTCAACTGCCCAACTCATTGCCACCATTGGCTGAAGGTGTTGACTCCGATATTTCTGCTATCTTTTGACTCAAATTTAAGTTCTCCTCCTGAACAATGCGGTAACAAATATTTCGGCTTGATAGTCACAGTTATGTTCTACGTCATGTGCTATTGACATCTGCTCTCTAATGACTTCATAGTTTGAAGTTTTGTCATCTGGCAAATTCCATGTGTATGGGGGAACTGGAATTGTTAGTATTCGACGTGGCGGATCAAACGGGATTTTGTCTTTAGGATTTTTTTATTTAGCCTTTTTTCATTTATTAATACATGCTTTATTTAAAGCTTTATTGTTTATGTGTGCAGGAATAGTTATTCATAGACTTACACTTTATTGATACACCAAATGTTTAAGCTATACAAGAGATATCAATAACTATAATGATTAAATTGCTCACGTCACACTGTGGATATGGCCCAATTTATGGATTTGCACTTCCCATTAAACTACTGACTTAAATTTGTCGCATAGGTTATGCAGCAGACCAGCTTTGTCAATATATACCGTACTCCAAAGGAACAGGACTGGTAATGACAAAACAATCTTTGTCAGCATTTCCAATAGGACAGCCAAAGTCCAACGAGAACTAGTTTTTGTAATAGTCGTTATTTCCTTTTGTTATGACAATGGGGTGAAATACTCAGAAACATAACGAGCATTCGCAATTAATCCACAGTTTTTCATCCCAATTCTCCCTCACATAACGCAGAGCGAAATATGACTTTAAACAAACCGTCTGAACCACTGTTGTCACTCTCGGCAAACAAAACGAACCTAAAAATGCTAAAAAGTTCTACGTCTCTTTACTGAAACAAAATAAAAAACGATGCAAATAATCTACAGTAAATTAAATGAACAAGAAAAGTAGCGCATTTTGTAGTAGTAAACTGTACGAAGTGCCTTTGCTAGTAAATTATTGGAGATATAATGAAAATTTGCCTATTCAATAACTGCGCTATTTTCCGACAATACAGTGCTATCAGTGATGATTTCCTCTGTCGTGCGGGCTTTTTTTTTCCCATGATCGCGCCCCACTCGTTTTGCCGCGCCGTGGCAAAGGTAATAAGCCTGCTTGTTTGATTGTTTGACTTTTCTGACTGTAGCATGCTTGGTGCAGTTGTTTTCAGATTTGCGTTGAGTAGTTCGTTCTTAATTCGGTGGTATTCATAAAGTGTATTATGCCTCGTGTTCTTACAACGGCACATGTCTTTATTCACAATCGTATGTGTTAATTCAACGGTGAAAGAATCATAAGAGCAATTTTTTGAGCATACGGTTGATTCTATTACTTATGTGCAAATCATATTAACCCCCCTTTTTCAGAGAATTAACCGAACGGGAGCGTTATCGTGCGTTTTTCAATAGGACAATGCTACTGCTCACACTGCGAATAATTTCTTGAGAGCAATTCATATTGTTTCCATAAGACAACAGTTATTAATTAGGGATTTGTGCCCCCCCCCGATTTAACGGCCTTCCAGGGGTAATAAAAATGCCTTGTACAAGACAAAACCGCACACTATACATGAACTGAGAGATAATATTCGTCACAAAATTGTCCAGATTTCACAAAATGACCTACAGCGGGTGATTTGTTGATTTGGTTCATTTACGCTCTTAAACATCTCAGGTCATCAGCGTCCATTCAATGCAGGGGGTGGAACGGCCGATAAATTTTACTCAGATGTCTCTTCTTTCGGGCTTGATATTCTTATGCATGCCGTAAAACTCCGACATGTGACCCACAGCTTTACTTCCCTATCGAAGGAAGTCATACTTAGAATTTTTACGCCCCCCAAAATTTCATCAATCCTGGCCGGGATTGAATAGTCGATCTTGGGTTTAAGAGGCAAGTATGGTTACCACTACACCACCAGGACCGACACAGCGAGTTATAAATAATTTCCTAAAGAGATACCCAAAATGTGTGGAGAATGAAGGAGAGCATTTTCAATTTGATAATTTGGTAAGTAATGGTTCTCTTAAATTGTTTTGTATATTGCAGTATAGTTGGTTTGTTTTATTACTTTTCCCTAACGCTAATAACCGAGACCCGGTTGGCTGGCTAACCGGCTAACGAGCAGCGCGCTTGGTCATATGAAAAACACTCCCAGGGGAAAACAAAACTGATAGCACGCAATTCCCCCCCCCCCCCATTAAGAGGATTTTTTCGGGCCAAAGAGTTTGCTTTATTTTAAAATGTTCATATAAAGCACATTTTGTTCTTAAATTTTGAAATTATGAAAAAAAATACAATTGATGAAATATTTCGAAGACCATTTTCATATCCTCTATCCTAAATACAATAAAAAAAGTTCACTAAAGGGAACAAACTCCGTGTTCTCTACTGATATAATCGTTAGCTGATGTTAAATTCCACATTTTCATTCAAATTGGTCATAAACATGCGTTCATCTATAATTTACCTGCGTTATATATTGGAATATATGTTATACTTACAACGCAAATTGACAATAAGAATACTTTGCATTTTCCAGTTTCCACCTTAATTTTATCGTACATCTTTTCTTTTCAACAGTCGCAGATCTGAACCTACACTAAGGATGAATGTTTTGTGCCGGTATCACTTTAATGCTCAGTCGTTTGATACCCGGTGACAGCCTAGTTGTCAGGTATGAGCAGTAGCAGGGAACAAACTGAACGTGTCAATTCGCCGTGTAATGTATGCACAGGTATAATAGGAAATAAGCTAGTAGGTTAGTGCACTTATTCCATTGCTGAGAGTTAATTTCTTTGACTTAAAGATATTCTTAATAAATATACCCCTCTTTTACAAAAAATGTGAGTGTTGCAACATTCATACTTATTTAACATACATATATACATATTTTCATCATGTTGTAATTTCGAATTAATATTTCAGACATTTTAGAGCATATTTATCCTAATTTAAAATGATTGTGAATACTTTAATAGTATTCCAAAACACAGTGAAATATTCTCTTTTAGTTCTAAAATGCAATGTAACTTTGAGCGGAATATTTTTACGGTATGTGTTCTCTTTACCCCTACTAAAGAAATACTTCGCATTTGAAAAATGTCATAATTCGATAGTACAATAAATGAGGATGCCTAGACTAACTTCGTTTAGTTAACGGATTTTCTCCTGAACACTTTAGTTCCGCAGATTATAGCCTTTGTAATTGAGGTTGAATTTCTAAGTGTTTGAGCATATATATATTGAGCAGTACTTCTATTGTTAAGAATGTTAGACCCCAAGGTAGGTATTGATAGTTGACAAAATGGTGGAATATGTAATCTCTGTATTATTACATCACGTTATTTATTTGCAGTTATCTGGTTTATTACAATGGTTTATAGTTGGAAGTCAATGAACAGTAGTTTGTTAATTTTAATTCAGTTTATGTTGATTTTGTGAAATAACCCCAGAAACTTGTGTAATAGAACGTGTTTAGAACAAAATGGGTTGCTCTTGTATGTCTTCATTATGGCAATACACAGCACAACACCGTATTTACATTTCCTAAATAGCAGTAATTAAAGGAGTGGATAAAGTGTATACAACGTGCAAGATTTGAAGTTATTGATGAAACTGCAGCGTGTATTTGTGGTTTGGAAGGACATTTTTGATGGGCAATTCTCCTTAATCAATTCTCTTTTTTGACAATGAAGATTAATGAAAAGAAAATATCCGAAAGAACGTATGAAGCAGGTTCTGGAGCGAGAAGAAGGTGGTTTCAATGAATGGTATAAGCATGATCTTATGTTTCGACTCCTTTGCAAGTGAGGTTAAAACAAGATAGGATCGTCTGTTTTAACTATTGCCAAGGATATGTCCTTTTACTTAGAATAGACGATGTTGATTTTTTTTTCCGTGTTGAGGCCCGGTAAATATAGTTGAGCTTGGAAATTTCGTTTAAATACATTTATGAATATCGATGCCCTGGGGAGCAAAAATGGGATAACTATAGTTTAAAAAACAGCAAAACTTGATCACGATTCTTCATTATTCTCACCTAACAAAATTGCAACATTAAACGATTTAATTTAGACAACAGATATAAATGAAGATAATAATTCTAATAAACAAAATAGGACTCCATATTTTATATTTAAAATGTAAATTACATTAATATTCTGCAATCTGAGCTGACTGAATTAGTTATAGTATAAAAATATACAGTAGGGACAGCTTACGTTGGCATCTTTCATGTTGTTGCTCCTAAATCCGCCCCTGGTTAGTTTTACTTTTTAAGGAATCCACTGGTGTCGCTGCCATTGCCCCAGCTAACATATGTGTTTAACGAAACGTTGTTAACCCGTAATAGATACGCCGGTATCAGGAGGACCCCAGCAAACTTTGTTTACTATATAAATCATATTTTTGCTGCAGTACCTTTCAGTACCTGCTTTGAGTTGTTGAGTGATGAAGTTGTGTTGCAGCAGGTTTTCAGTAAGGTGACCCTCTGGGGAGAAAATGTATTATTAACTGCTTATACTAACTTTGTTTATATGCGGATGACGCCATTTCCTGCTGAAATATATCGCAATTGCAATATAGGAGTAACAATTTTAGTGTGGGAAAACTGTGTAAGACATGCAGAAAAACTGCAAAACGAGGATTTTCAGCTAGAAATGATTAGAGACAATGTGATTGACCCGGTCGTCGTCAGTCTTTATCAATCAAAGTCAGAAGACGACAAAAGTGACAGCGAGTAAACAATTAGTACTCTGTATTCATGCAACACTAATACTATCATAGCGAATTGTATTAGTTTACTTTATATATATATATATATATATATATATATATATATATGATTTCTTTCCTTTCTCAATCAAACAGCATGCTTCCAGGACACGGACATATAGCTATCTCTCCCTGCGTATTAGCTAGGTAAGACCCGCACAGATAGCTGCTCCCGACTCTAATAGTAAAACCAGCAAACTATTCGTAACTACACATGACAATACATTTACCAGAGCATTTTCGTGGAGTTAAGACAACACTTTAACAATTGCTCATTAAGGCACAGACTCATGACCGAGGAGATCTAGGAGTGCCTGGCAAATGTCAGGGAGGGACCCTAAACATAGATATCTAATCCCTTCTTATAAAAAAAAAAAAAAACAAATAACAAATAATGGTATTTATGATGATGATGATGATGATGATGATGGTGTCTCAATTTATCATTCCATTTCACCGCCTGAGTTGCCTCAGTGGTGAAAATGGGCGTATAAAACACAAAAAACAATTGCACAGTTTACAGATGATGTTTCTCTGTAGGGTTTCTCATCAAACACCAGCAAATAAAATGCTATAGATTCTATTCGGAAAATGAATGGTGCAAGGAACGAAAAGTCGAAACGAATCCCATCAAATTAAATGCTATGCATTTCACTTATAAAAGGAAAATTAAAAATCACACTGTTACTCTGCAGGGTGAAGTGATTTCATACTTGAGTTTATTTAAGTTACGGGTTGCCTGGGCGCGGCTATGGAAGATAGAGTCGCCGCGAGCAAAGTTGTTATTTATATTTTTACTGAAAGCATAAAATTATACTGCATTTTAAAATAATGACGGTATAATAATGATGATGATAATAATAATAATCATCATCATCATCACTATTTTGTGTTATACCATGTTGAAAACTGTGTCCCCCAGTGGCAACACATTGCCGGCATCTGCATACGAATCCATTGTTTTCTCTAACTTTTCTGCTAACTGTGAGAACACGGCGGTTCCTAACACGTTTCTTGTCAATGAGAGATCCTGTCTCTCTTAGCTTTTTAACAAGTTAGCTCTACCTTAAAAAAATCCCTTTTTACATATGTATCGTATGTAAAAACTCGTTCAATTCTGAATGTATAGAATTTACACAATGAAAGCACCGAGTGACGCACAAACGCACCACACATTGATAAAGTCTCTCTCAAATCAATCAATAGCTGCTACATGCAAATGCATTATAAGGCCTTGACAACTGGTTTCTTTCAGTACGCAGCTGCTCTCTGCTAGCCCGTAACTGAAATAACCTCACTGCATGTTGTTTTGGTAAGGTATCTATAACTATATTTTAGACAGTCAATTAACCTTGAATTTACAATATAAATGAACAAATAAAATAAAATACAAATTTAGTGCTAAGACTCCGTAACAAAAACACCAAATAACACCCCATTAAGGGTTCGTCTCTCACAAATAAATAAATAAATAAATAAATTTGTTATCCTTAATCACAAGTATATGGAGGTGTGTTTGTGTAATGTGAGGATCAGCATAATCAAAAGAATGTGAACAAACGCACAATCGGAATCTTCGTCTAATCGCGGACGCACCCTGATACATCTGCAACTACAGCCTACACAAAGATTCATACCTACCGTTGAATCTACCATGCCTACTAAGTGCATCTTTCCAGTTCACTAGTTAATCACCCAAACGATCTGCTCAACAGTATACCAGCATGAATCTCCCCGCTTCGCCATCTAAGAATATTAAAAAAGACATACATATATCATTATTATGTACAAATAATTATGCTCATATTTTAGTCAGCAAATTAACCTGGAATAAGTGATGCTTGAGAACAGATTGCCTTACTCATTTTTGTTTTCTTTCCCATAGGGCGTGTGGATTGCACGAGAATTTGTAGTAGTACAATTGTTAAAGTGAAATTAGAGTTGATGTTCGTGTAAAGGGATACAGGTAATAGCAAAAAGGCACCAAATAACCATTCCTGATGTAGAAAACATGTGGATGGAATAATTTCTGATGAGAGCTAAGCGTAAGATTAGGAAGTACTGGGAAACTTCGGATGCACTCTGCACATTCTATCTTCAGTGGAGAAATGCATTTAAGCACACCAATGTATTTTGAAAATGTATAATGTCAACTAAATTCTTGTTTCGATAAAAAATGTTCTAAATTATCTTTTAGTTTGAATGAAATGACTACCATTTCACGCACTCCAGCAAGATACCACCCTGCAACAACTAGTCATCATCAAGAAGGGCACCTTCAGCTATCCAAGCAATAGAGGCATCATGGATCCTTTAAGAACCATCAAATATATAACAAAAGAGCAGTAATCCTGCGTGACACACAATTATACACCTTCAATGCTCATTAGTTTTTTTTTTTTTTTTGTGTGTGTGCTTGGTTATTTTTATAAGGTTTTGCAACTATCCAGCTCAATAGACGTACCACAATGGGTGGCAGAGGTCGTTAAGACTCAGACTCATGAGCGGGAGGTCTGGAGTTTCAATCCCGCCAGGACCGTCCTCCCTGACGGAGTTTTTTTTCGGGTTTTTCTCAGTCCTCATAAATGGCAAATGCCGGGGAGGCATTTTAAACTTAGGCCTGGAACGATTCCTTCCTTAAAAATAAATCCTTTACCAATACATCTATTCATCTCATGTATCATCAGTGTCCATCGCCGGTGGTACCTCTGTAGCAAAAACGGGCGTTAAACATCATTCATTCATTCAATCGGGCATCAATGACTCCTGTAGGAGCACCTGGGGCCTGTTTCATAGAAGTGGACAGGTCGTTGTTTTACAATTCAATAATTTGACAAGTTTCTGTTTCATAAAGCACGAAAATTTTACAAAATTATCACGACATATTTGTATATTCTGTTTCATAAAAAGTGGCAATTTGTCAGAAATATTTTGACATATTTGTTTTATGAACTAAATTGTCACATCCAATAGTGACAAACTGTACTGTAAATGCTACAGGAGAATATTTACGTGTCGTAGCATGTGCGCCAGCGATGCGCAATATGCGACACAATTTTAGCCTTAATTAGGTATGCGATAGTGTTTGTGAAATAATAACCTTACGTTTTTATTTATTTATTTTTTTTCGAAATTTGCATAAGAAACCAGCGATTATATTTTCTTCAATAATCCCATTGCTTATCTGATATTTGTTCTGTAGCTGAGTTAATGTTGTTTATTATAACTTATCGCTGTGTTGTTTACGTTAATTCCAAAATATTCGGTAAGGTGACGGAGATAATTCTTTTAATATAATTATTACACATAACAATGTGCTAATAATAGTAATTTCATTAGTTGATAATATCAAATAGATTGCACTTCGTCATTTTTAGTTTACATTACGATATATCATATATTCCTTATGAATACATATGATCACTCATGAACTTTTATATAAGAAATAAAGAAAAAAATGTTCTAAATCAAAACATACATGACAAGAATACTAGACAAAAAGCAAATCTCCGTAGACCGCTTCAACATATTCTTGCCATCAAAGAGGAGTTTATTATGAATGCATTTTAGTACAAAATGCTATTCCCTCTAGCCTAAAAGCCTTAGTAAACACTGATAATTCCTTTAAATCTGCTCTTAGAAAATACCTATATAAAAAGGCCTCTTATTCTGTAAAGGAATGTATGGAGTGACAAATTATACTAGGTTAAAAATACTGCATTAATTTTATATCAATGCATATGTAAACATGTATATAGTAAAAGTGTGTGATTAAGTGACTTGTCTGTTTCTACTTCTCTGTTTTTGTTGTCTGTTGAGTTGTTTTTTTTTTTTTTTTCCCTATTTTTATTGTAAGTATTTATGTAGATTTACACAATATTTTTTTGTAATCGTTGATTATGTGCTAATATGGTAATTGTATATGACAAGTTCTATGCTCGTAGGTCTCTGTGACTGCTTCGCGCACTCATTGAATGCTTTAGGAACTAAACTAAATATATCACAATTATTACAACATCAACGTAAACAAAGGAAATAAAATGCTCTGTAAATAGCAGTCTTGAACGTTTACATTTAATACGTCTATGTTCGTAACAATAGTCATTTGTTGACAATTTCTTTTTACATAATTGTCAGATTTATGAAACAGCAATTTGCCTTGTGACAAGTTACAATTTTATACCTGTCATATGTGACATATTTGGATGTTGTATGAAATAATTAACTGCCCACAACCGATAAATTTGTCAAATTGTCACTCCTATCATCTTTTATGAAACAGAGCCCTGATATATCACAAAAGATCGGGAGCCCCATGTTTATTGAACATCAGAGTTTATGTACTTGTGCGTTTTATAAGGGTTTGCAGCTATTCACCGCAATCGCGGCATCAATGACTTAATTGTTGTGTTGTTACGCTATGATGCTACGGTCTCCCGTTATAACATCAAAATAACATGTATTTTGACTCCCTTAGTTCTCCGCATCGCCTTATTTATGAAACAGCAATTTGCCTTGTGGCAAGTTACAATTTATACCTGTCATATGTGACATACTTGGATGTTGTATGAAATAATTAATTGCCCACAACCGATAAATTTGTCAAATGGTTACTACTATCATCTTTTAAGAAACAGAGCCCTGATATATCACAAAAGATCGGGAGCCCCATGTTTATTGAACATCAGAGTTTACGTACTTGTGCGTTTTATAGGGGTTTGCAGCTATCCACTGCAATCGCGGCATCAATGACTTAATTTTTGGGTTATTACGCTATGATGCTGCGGTCTCCCATTATAACATCAAAATAACATGTGTTTTGACTCCCTTAGTTCTCCGCATCGCCTGCCTAGTGGCAGCTCTGGGAAACAAAGAAAGAACAAATGAATAAGGTGACCTATTGTCAAACGTTACCCTGGAATGTACAAATAAATAATTTAGTTCTAAAATTCTGTAACAGACTATATTAAGTAAAACATCTCATTAAGGGCCCTTCCTTTTGCCTTTACACAACAAATATTACTTTACTTATTAGGCGTATGTGGATATATAGTTGTGCATCACAGGAATCTGCACAAACTTCTCGATCAAGAGAATTAAAATACAAAATCGAACCCTCACCTAATACTGTCCGCACCCTAATATGGTTGCAATTACACCTACACCAATACCTACCGTTGAATCTACCGTGCCTACTATTTGCATCTTCTCAGTTCATTGGTAAATCACCCAAATGCTCTGCTCAAGAGTAATCCAGCACATATTCCATCGCCTCGCCATCTAAGAATACTAAAAAGAAATTGATATACACATATCAATACTTAATTGCACTTCTTTTTTGCAAGATACAAATCACAGTACTGATACTTCTACAAGTCTATACACGTAGCCTTGTGCTTTTTTTTTTTTCTTCTTCTTTTTACACAGTTGTAATAGTTGTTAGCACAATTGTATTGTACACTATCATATAATAAAATTATTTTACATAAAAACATATATAAGCATATTAGTAACCGTGCATATACCTTCTGCATAAGTTGTGCCGGTTGATTTGTGATTACAATATCAAAGTTCGTTTGTGCAATTGTAGAGTTTTCAATCAGTTTGGACAGAGTGCAGCACGTCCGTATTATGCAAGATGGCCACCTGAGTTACAGGTGGGAAGGTGTTTGCAGAATGAAGGTGGGAGCCATGTAGTTAAGGAGATGGAGGTTGACATCCTCCAGACATGGATGAATCGGGACAGCATCCATGTGTATGTGTGAAACGCAAAAATGTGAGACTTGTTTGTGAAAATATTCAGAAAATTCAAGACATATTCGCTGTTCGCCTATCTGAGAAAGCCGCGGAGAAACAGGATGTGTCAAAATCAAATGTGGTTTTTTGTGTTGAACAGGAGCGAAACGATGAACTGTCATTGCCAGAATTGGTGTCCAAAATTCAGGTAAGTTGTACATTAAACTTACGGTTATTAATCGTAAACAAGATGCAATTGATAGCCTACATTATAATACAAAGACAACTTTCTTGCTGTACTTGCTTGAATGCGAATTTCCGGAATTGAACTTGCTAGTCAGTAAACTGATTAATGTAACAGGAATTTGTGGATTTTTGAATTGAAGCATAATGCAGCAATGTTGATATATCTATGTATTCTAAGTATCTGTTTATAAGATGTAATTTCAGTTGGATGAAAGCAATTCAGAAACAAGTAAATGCTCAAAATATAATCCTGGGCTAAGAAAAATTGGAGATTTAGATTAGTTAATAAGAAAAATCATTTTCTATTTATAGGAAACAATCTCTTGTTATTGCCAAAAACATGGTAAGGTTGCTTAAACCATCTATGCCTGCATTCTTCACACACTATGTAGATATTCTCTTCATGTGTTTATAGATTAAGGTGAGTCATGTTTGCATGGGGTATGACTGAATCAGCTATACTTCTTTAGTCAACATGGGCCTACAACAATTCTAAATTTGGTTATAGTTATGGACTGTCAACTAGTAATGCAAAGTTTAAGTTTACCACTGAAATATTATCTACTTTAAATAAACATGAACTTTCCTGTGCAAATATTTTGTGACTTGGCTTTTGATAGCATAAATAATAAACTACTCTTAGAAGTTGAAATTCTTTGGCATTGACAAGATATCTTAAGTTGCTTCACTTCATATCTAAAAAAAAAAAAAAAATATGAGGAGTTGTTGGAATTATTAAACTTGGTGTTCCATAAGGCTCAGTACTGTGCTGCATTGTGTTTCTATTATTTATCCTAAATAATGAATCTAAGACTGCGCTTTTTGGGAGATGCATACTGAGCTTTCAAACTTAGACACAATGAGGGTTTAAATATTTTGTTTGTAGCTAATAAGCTTTTATTACATTTTCACAAAACTCTTATTCAGATTAGAACTAAAAACAAGCAGGTATAGAATTTAAATATTGGTTACACTAATTTTGCCATAAGGAAATTCCTTACACCATTTTTTCATGCAGAAACCTGTTTAGGCTATTGGAAATTTTAACTCTTCCATGTAAATATACATGCTATATCCCTCATGAACTTTTATATAAGAAACAAAGAAAAATATGTAGAAAATCAAAATAAACCTGACTATAATACTAGACAAAAATCAAATCTATAAAGACCAGTTTCAACATTTTCCTGTCAAAAAGAATTGTATATAAATGCATTTTAATACAAAGTGTTTTTCCCTTTAGTCTAAATGTCTTAATAAACAATAAAAATCCTTCAAATCTGCTTTTAAAATTACCTGTGTAAAAAGACCTGTTATTATGTAAAGGAGGTATATCTGTATATATATATATATATATATATATATATATATATATATACTTTACATAATATTATACATTATGTAAAGTATTATAGGAGTTACAATACATTATACTGATTTAAAAATATTGTAATGATTTTATAACATGTATGTAAATATGTATATAGTAAATTTGATGACTATTTGAGTGATTTGCCTGTTTCTGCCTCTCTGGTGTTTGTTGTTTTGGCTGTGTTGTTTTAGGGATTACTTTTCTCCCCTCTATTTTTATTGTAACCATATATACAAATGTATTCTGTATTTTTTGTAAATGTAAAAGAATTTATACAATTGTAATCATTGTAAATGACAAATTTTGTGTCTGGAAGTCTTTTGGACTATTTTGTGAATTCACAAAATGCACTCTGAACTGAGCTGAAGTTCTTGGGCTAGAAATTTATGATAAATAAATCGGAAGAGAGACAGAGACTACAGTTCCAAAGATCAGCTATTTCTGCTGTGCTGTGAGAAGTATGGATATTCTTGTGAACCAAAATGCATTAAGATCAGTGTATTAAGAGTATTTTCATTCTATCTTGAGATATAGGATAGGGTGGTGTTGGTTTTTTGAAAATCATGTAGACCATTATTTAAGAAGCTGAATATTCTTACTCTTGCTGGTGAGTATTGACTGGCATAGATCAATAAATTCACAATTTTTTTTTTTCCAAAGTGTAGCTGTTACTCTGTATGGTCAATAGTTTATTGAGTGCTAAGTAGATTACAAATTTATGGATATCTAGAGATTGTGACCCTAGTCATTATTTCCATAGCACATCCCAACAAATCAATTAACACAAAAAGCAAAAGAACAAGTACAAGAAAACTAATATTAATATAGCAAAATCTTTATATTTTGTATTTGTAATATGCTAATGCTATCATGGTTTCATTGGTCTCAGCTGTTCCCCTTTATTTATTATTTTTATTCATTTATTCTGTTCACACCCATTTTCTTTTTAACTTAAAAAAAATTCACCAGATTTCCTAATCTGGTCATCCTCAAAAAGTCTTCTTTATGCTAATACTTTTCTTAATCTGAACCATTTTATTTTAATAAGCTCCTTTCTTCATTCATTAGTTCCTGGACATTCAAACAATATATGGATTTCTCCTTCAATTGCTTTACAGATTGGGCATATGCCTTTTTCATAATTATTTCTGAATTTTCTCAATTTCTAACATCCTAATCTGAAACCAAGCAATTCTCTCTCTTTCCTCTTTGTTGCACTTCTCAATATATCTTTCTCTTTTCCATAATTTATCTTCATTTCCCTATAGAAAATTGAGTGAGCTTTTCTCCTTTATTGCGGCCTGCATAATCTGTCTATCCATGTCTTCACACCTTCATCCACCGCCACGGGTGACCGAGGTTGTTAAGGCACGGACTCGAGCGGGAGGTCTGGGGTTCGAATCCTGTCAGGACCGTCCTCCCTGGCTGAGGTTTTTTCCAGGTTTTCCTTTGTCCTCATAAATGGCAAATGCCGGGGAGGACCCTAAACTTAGGCCTGGAACGTTTCCTTCCTTAAAAAGAATATCCTTTCACAATATATCAATTCATCTCATGTATCATCAGTGTCACTGCCTGTGGTGCCTCAGCAGTAAAAACGGGTGTTAAACACTAATAAAAAAAACACTATCTGTTCCAAAATTCCTCCCTTAGGCATTTTTTCTCCATCCATACATCACCCTTCTTGTTCTTTCCAATTGAATCTTTATCTTATTAACCCAGCTATTAATTCACCTGTTGATGTCCTGCTATTTTGCACATTGCTTTAAAATATGTTCTTCATTCAGCTGGTATACCCTAAATCAATATTCTAATACCCAGTCCATCACTAAACCTCTCACACTAACCTTTCCCATTTCAAGTAATGAAGAATTTTGTGGAGGAATTAAAAATATCTTGATGAACAAATAAGTAACTCTATCCATTATCTCCCAACCATTCTCCATACCCCATATTTCTATACCATAATTGCATCTGGACTCAACTAACACTCAACTAACAAATCATCTGCTTAAGTAATCCTATAATTTCCATATTATTTGCATTAGACATGTTTATTCACTTTCTTTAAACCAATTAATGTTCACCTATAAACAAATTGAGTGGAATATGGCTCAGTTTACATACTTGCCTAAGACCATATTTCTGATTTATTTCTGAGGTTATTTCATGATTTCCCCATTTTATACAAAATATATTGTGTTCAACCCAATGTCTAAGGGCATAAGAGAAAGAAGCATTGTGTTCATATAATACTTTAAATAAATTTACTATCTCTTTACCAAAGCCCTTGACATCTTATATTACAGTTCTTCTTTTATTTTTCTGTGGTGTGCCATTTCTAGATCAATTAATACCTTTTAGATACTTCCATGCTTGTTTGTTAAATATTTGTACATTATCATTTTTAAAACTAGTACATTAATCCATAGGCCTACCATTCTTTCTAGACACTGATAGAAATTGTGAAATTAGCTAATTATCTTCCCCTCGCATTTGTATTCAACATGCCAAGATCCCTGTAAATTTCTTACTCATAATTATTAGAAGTGCTATGCTTCTGTAACTGCTGAGATTATCTTCATTTCCTTTCCCTTTATAAATAGGACAATAAATTGCTATCTAAAAACTCTTTGCCATTCCTACACTATTTTTAATTGCCTTTAGCAATCTAGTTAAACAACGCAATCTCTTAAACTCAGTGCACCAAGTATGCAACTATTTTACTAGCAATGTGTCAATACCTGTTGCTTTTTATTTTTAAATTTTCTGGTTACTTCCTCACCAGAAATGGAACCACCCAACTCATCTATAAATTGTGGATTTAAATCACATTTCAAATAAGTATCTAAAATAGTTAACCGATTCATTCAGCTTATTATTGCTGATTCATTGTTCATTTCCTTATAACATACTACATGTGGTGATCTTACCCTAATTTAACTTTATTGCCAATTTCGGAGGCCCAAGCAATAACCTGTTGCTCTCAATTTTTTATTGGCATCTCTTTTTAGATCTATTTAAGTCTTATCATTTTTTATTTCTGCTTTTCCCCATTTCCCCCCATTTAATTACAGGTCTTTTCACTCATTTTCTCAGACTGCCATGGGTGACTAAGATCGTTAAGGCACAGGCTTATGAGCAGGAGGTCTGCAATTCAATTATTGCCAGGACCATCCTCGATGACTGAGGTTTTTTCAGGTTTTCCTCATTCCTCATAAATGACAAATGCTGGGGAGGTACCTTAAAATTTTCATTTCATGTGCCATCAATGTCCACACCCTGTGGTGTCTCAGAGTAAAAAGGGTGTTAAATACTATTTATCACTATAGAGTTGAGTGTGTGTGTGTGTTTATATATATATATTCTCAATTCAAATATCCCTTATCAAACCAACTCTTACCATTCTTGTTACTCTGTTGTGCAATTCTTCCAGCTTCATTAAAATTGCTATGTAATTCACAGAAGAACAAACTTTTTAAGAAAAAATTCAAGAAAATTTTACATATGTGCATGTTCCACAATATGGATGAATATTTTAATTCCAGTACAGCATAACTAATAAACTTATGCTATTCAGCAAAGTGAGCATGTGCTAACTGTGGTTGAGGGTGATTTATTAAGAAATGAGGATCACTTTCCTGCATAACATATTATTATTATTATTATTAGATATTATGACAAATAATAATGGTTTCCTCTTGTAATTTTTTGTTATGTTTGAATATTTCATAAGATGTATGAAATATTTAATATCCTTGTGCATAGCTCCCATGGGATCTAAAAAACAAGAACAACAGGCTCATAGGCTTAATACCAGAGTGCTGCTAAAGGGGTGATAATAGTATCACTTAATGAATGAGCCTGCTACTTATTAAAATTAAAAATTAAACTGCACAAGAGAGAAGTTCTTGCACTCTGTAGATTATGCTTTGACAATTTTCTATAATATGGAATTGTATTTGAATCAACTGTGCAAGAAGAGAGCCTAGTGCTTGCAACTTAGCATTATTTATTAAGGTCAGCTAACTGTCAGCTAAACAAGCTGAAGATAACAGGTAGCCGCTGCTTAAATCTTTGGAAGATATCCCTCATATTTATGGCAGTATTCTTGTCTGGCTATTGAACATTGTACAGTGTTTGAGGATTAATATTAAGCTAATAAGAAGCTAGAACATACATATATACACTCACTTTCTCTTAGAATTACATTAGAAAGGGTAAATAATTTCTTGTGTTAGTGGTACATTTTTTGTTCTTAGATGCTATGGGTTATTTATTTGATTTATTTGCAAATACTCTTTAAAGTGTCATATCATCAGGTCCCTATTCAATCCAGGCATGAAATGGGCCTCTTTTTTTCAGGTTTCAGTTTCTTTTACATGCCATAAATCTACAGTTTTACTTCCCTTCTGAAGGAAGCCATACTTGGTATTTTGCCTCCAAAAGATCCTAAGTATGGCTGGGATTGAACCTGCAATCTTGGGTCTAAGAGAAATATGGTTGCTTATAGACTACCAAGACTGACTGACAGGTCCTATAGTTAGAGAAACTCAAGCATATCAAGCACATCATAATAATTATAAAACATTAAAACATATGATATAATAATACAACAAACCATTACCATTTATAATACTGTGTAATTAGAAGTACGCCATGCAATTTTATAACTACATTTATTGCTTAATATAAGATATCTATCAAATTTTGGAAATACTAATCTAGACTTAATCACATATTAATTTCATTGGTTACTTTGTGCTAGGATATAAACATTGATCTATATTATAATACTCTTGAGTATTTAAATTTTTTAAATTTAGTGTTGAAAATGTTGCACTTCTGTAAATTACAAAGCAATGTAAGACTGTTATATACATAAAAATTATAGTAAGGATATTGGGCTTCTTAAATAATGGTATACATGATTGTCCAGAACCAACATCACAGAGAATTCTTGTAGTTCTTTTTTGGAAGATGAACACTTTCTAACTGTGGACAGAATTATTCCAAAGAAAAAATTCATTTCTCAACATGAAATGAAGGTATCCATAGTATGTTCTTAATTTTCTAGTGAGTCGATTTGATAATCTTATGCTCCACTTACTGTTGAATTATGCAAAACTAGTTTCACAGGCTTTTGCCTGCATCCTCAGTTGCCAGTTGACTGTCTGCTTCATTGTTGGTTGGATGGAACTTGATGTAGCTCTCGTGAACGTTTTATGAACTTCTGGATTAATTTGTCTTCTGTTTGGATCTCAAAGTTCATAATCTTATCCTCATGTTTTTTATATAAATTTTTTCCCTCAATGGGTCGATCTATGAATTTCAATAATTTCACTCCCATTTCTATATCATGTTTATCTCTCTCGCTGGTTTCTCTATCTGATTGTACCTTATGTTTCTCCAGTGTTCCTTCAGCCTGATTCCAATGCTTCTTTTTGTTTTTCCAATATGTACTTTGTTACATTCTGAACATTTGATTTTGTATATTCCTGGCTTCCTCTCCTCTGGTATTCTATCATTATCACCAGAATTGAGCAGATTTTTTAGGCTAAACTTGTTCACTGGGGACAAAGTAATCCCAAACTCTCTGAGTATTTTTTGGAATTTTTTGGTGGCCTAAGATTGAATTTCATATGGATTCTTTTATTGCTGTCAATGTTGTAACCTGCTTTAACCTCTTCTTTTGTTTTAATTTCTTGATTTTGTTATCTACAATTTCTTGGTCATACCCATTGAATTTTGCTGTTTGTATAATATGATGGTATTCTTTGTTGTATTCAAACTCATTCATAGGTATGTTGATGAGTCTATGAGCTAAGCTATTGAGAACTCCATGTTTGTATGCTGTGGGATTGAATCCACTTGCCTTTATGTAATTTTCAGTCTGCGTGTCCTTTCTGTACATTCCAAATGGTTCCCTGCTCTTATAATCTTTAATTCGAGAAAGGGAATCATGGTTGCCTTGTTCTGTTTGAGAAGTGAATTTAATTTCTTTATCTTGTAGGTTTAGCAATTTCAAAGCTTCATCAAAGAGTTTTTGGTTGACCACTGCAAAGTTATCATCCCATATCTGTGCCATACTTTGAAAATGTAAGGAAATGATTTGGTGATGTGCATTTCTAAACTTTTCATATACAAATCAGCCAGGAAAGGTGATAATGGATTTGCCATAGCTAAACCTGCTTCTTGTTTGTTAAATTCATCATTGTGCTTGAAGAAATTCTGACTAATACGTACTTCAGTTAGTTGGATGTATTCCTTAATCTCCTTGTTGCTCAGTTTCACCAACTGTAACCATTTTCGAAGAGATATTGGAAGTTTGCATTTTGGTATGCTGGGAAAAAGTGACTTTACATCGAAAGAGACTAAAAGATCATCCTTTTGGAGAGACAGACCTTTGATTTTCTCCACCAGCTATTCAGAATTCTTTACACGTAAGCTATCAAATTTTGGAAATTTTTGAAACCTCTGGAGGAACCATCTTGCTAGTTGGTAGGAAGGTATGTTTCTGTAATTGATGATTGGTCTCATGGGATTTCCTGGTTTGTGTATTTTCGGTAGACCATGTATCCTTGCTAATAAGTTGTCTGCTTTTAATTTTGGTTTGTCCTAGGATTGTATCATTGTGCATTTATCGACTCCCTAGATAATTAAAAACATAACAGTCGCTTCACTGTATTGGTTCCGACACAAAATTAAATGTTATATTTATCCATAGTATATTAATCTTAATGCATTTTGGTTCACTAGATATTCAAAATTTCTCAAAGCAAAGCAGGCAGGGCTGAGCTTAGGAACTGTGGTTTCTGTATGTTTCTTCTAATTCATTTCCTCATTATATATATGCGCGCGCGCACACACACACACACACAAACACACACACACACACAGCTGTGGTTGCAGGAAAGTGATCCTCATTTCTTGCCTTATGTAAAATCTGTGACCAATCTGATGGTATGTATAATGCCCACCCATATCATATGCAGGAACCATTTTTAACACAGAGGGTTTAGTTTAGACCTATATTGAAAGCTGTTAGATGAAGTATCTGTTGCGAGACTTTTCAGTGCATATTGAATTTCATGAAGGTTCAGGGGCATCTGATCATTAGGTTGATGTATCACAGTCATTTGTTATTTACATTTATGAATCTATCAATTTGGATAGTAGGATGTTACTGATCAACATAAATGCATAAATAGATAAGTGAAAACTATTTTCAAAGTATTTATTGTTAATTTGGACCAGACTAAGGATTAATAAAAATATTTTGCAGTTGATATATTGTTTTTGTTTTTCCCCACTATTTCGTAGGCTTAATGCTCGTCGAATTTTCAAAATGCTATGTCATAAATAATGAAAAGACCAAATTTAACATTGCAGAAAGCAAATGAAATGGTAAATATCAGTTTTTTAATGTTTGTTCATTAGAAGTATGAGAAATCATAATTTTGTAACTAATTAAGAAAATGTAGAATTCAAATTATTAAAATTGCTACAGCTCAGCATTTTTTTTTTTACTTTTGGCACAGAGGTGTTTGTGTGAACAGTTCTCATATTTCCTTCTTCAGGTTCTAATGACAAATGTTTTAGTGTCATTCTTATTGCTTCAATCCTACATCCATGATGACACACATAACCTCAAAATTGCATTAGTTAAAGTATACTCTCTACTGAATCAGAGGTCTTTTTAATTTTGTAAATAATTAATTATCCTTTAAGAATAAATTCCAAAGGGAATATATTCATCATTACTTGTGCTATGATTATGTAATGTTGGAGTGTTATTGTACATTGAGGGCCTCCATAATGTCCAATTTCTCCAATGATAAAATAGTGCTTAAAAGCACTAGTTTTCTCAGAATTTATGTGGAGTTGGAGGCTGAAATTTTTGCAGGTTATTTAAGAAAATTTTGGCAGTAACTTAAACAGGAATATTTTTTTTTTTCTATGCTTTCTTCAGAGAAATATTACTTTTGTATTTGTAATGAATTTTCACTACACTTTTATGTCTTTTTCTAAATGTAAATTCAATAAAAATTACTTTATCAGAAAAAGCCATATTAAGTTAAACACAAATGTTTGTTAAACATTTCCTGAAAATTTGAAGTAAATTAGTACATTAAATTCTGAGAAAACATGCATTTTGTTTGATAAAAGAACAACTTTTCGAGGAATCAGGCTGTAAAGTTTAGAATATCTTGCATTGCATTTCAGTCCATAGTTAGTAGCATATTCCTCTACTAACTATAATAACTAGAGACATCTAAGAGTTTATAAAGGTACCACATGTATTTAGAGCTTTCCCACATCATTTAATTTTATAAAAATCAGTAAAATGTACCTCTTGAGCTGGAAGTTTGGAAAGAAAGGTATTTGTTAGTAGTTGGGCAATTCCTAGTTAATGCACTTACACACCCATGCACAACATTTTTGTTTTCCTTAAATTTATAACATATTTATCAATTAGAAAACTGCATAAGCCTTACATCATTAAAAAGAGGAGATTCCAAAGATTTTTAATATCTAAATAAAATACAAATTAAAAATGGCATCATTTTTACTCTATCTGGAACCCCTTAATGCAAGTCCCCAGTATTTGTAAAGAATCAATAACTAGGGATAATTTTTCGCTGAAAATGTTCTAGTGGATATTTTTCAGATGTATACCTTTATGACATGTGTTACACAGATTAATGGATATTATGTGAGAATATCAACTGTTTTGTTTCTTGACTTAATGCACATAAATACTGTTTCTCAGAAATAACAACAATCTGAATAATTTATTGTTATATATATTTTAGGTAAGGTTTAGTATTTTCTCGTCCAGCAAAATCATGTGATAGCACTGCAATGTATATGGTTTCATTATCTAAGAATCTCTACCAGGAAAGACTCAGGATCTCTGTCAGTACTGCTACAGAGAGACAGAAAGGCTTATGGGTCCCCATCCTTTTGGAGAAAGGAGCTCTCAAAATTGCAGAAGAACTCTGGTCTAATAATTTCAAGTATTTGAAGAAACTCACTATCACATATGATTGCTATTCCATCAAACAATAATAAATGTTGTAATAGATCTTGCATTGAATTTGAAGAACATAATGGCCCACCTGAGGATGTAAATCAAGAAAAAATTAATATTTATAATACCACCATACCATACTTAAGAAACAAATATAAACTTCAGAATATAGAAGTGATTGGCCTCATGGTGGGAACCTGTGGTACTATTCTTCTACACTTTTTCACTGCTTGGAAATGGTTTAATATGAACAAAGATAAAGGAGATCATGACAGCTGCTCTATATGGGTTTTTATTTCTACTTCATTACCACCTGTACAGGCAATAAGAATCCTTACAGAATAATTTTGAATAAGCTCTCCTTTTCATAATTCACCTTCTTTTTATACACGTTTGTTTTGTTTTGTTTCTTACAATTGTCTTTTTTTCTTTTCCCTCTCTCTCTCTCTTCTAAACTTATTCATATATGTTCCTATGCTCAAGATGTAGGTCCTGGTAGTCTAGTGGTAACCATACTTGCCTTGTAGACCCAAGATTACAGGTTCAATCCTGGCCAGGGTCAATGGATTTTATTCCGGCGTAAAAATCCTAAATATGGCTACCTTTGAAAGGGAAAATAAAACCGTGGGTTGCATGTCATGGAATTACAGCATAAAAAAGAATCTCAAGCCTGAAAGAAGAGGTCTCTGAGCAAAATTTACCGGACTTTTCATGCCCTGAATTGAATGGGACTGATAACCCGAACTGTTAAAAAGCATCTGTAAATATACCAGGGAAAATGAAGCTCTAGATCATGACAGCTGCTCTATATGAGTCTATTTCTACTTCACCACCACGTGTACAGCCAATAAGAATCCTTATAGAGTAATTTTGAATAAGTTCTCCTCTTCATAATTCACATTCTTTTTATACATTTTGTTTTATGTTTTTGTTGTTAAACAAATTTTAATTTTTTAATTTCATTTTTTCTTACTTCATTGTGCTATAATTTTAACAATGTCTTGTGTGCTGATTAAGTAAGTTTCAGATGTTGAAAATTTGTTTGGACAAAGTGTTAAACAAAAGATAAGAATTAATGTGATTTTAACTTGCTTCACATGTACTCATTGATAGATAGGTTGTTTTAGTCATACCATTCAGAGGGCTGTACCTTTTTAACTGTTCTTAGCAAATGCAGGGCCAGCAAAATAATTTACCTCGAAGTGCTCTCACACAGCCATTTATGATTACTACTCTGGCAAATTCTGGGGAGGTACCCTAACCTTAGGCCTGCAACGTTTCCTTCCTAAAAAAAAAAAAAAAATCCTTTCGCAATATATCATTTCATTTCATGTATCACCTGTGTTCACCCCCTGTGGTGCCTCAGTAGTAAAAACAGGCATTAAACACCATTAAAAAAAATTATTACTATTGTACTAAGTGCTTTGAAATGATCAGGTTTTACTCGTACCTTGCTATAGGCCATTCGGATCTTAAAATTTCATTCCATTCACATCCTTTCTTTCTGAAAGGGAATCTCCAACAAAATAGTTATGATGTCTTCACTATTAGATGAACTAGAACTAGGCTTTTCCAATACTGTTTTCAATAAAAACAGTATAGACACTCATAAACTTACTACAAGGAATAATCAATAAATCCACTATTTATAAATAAAGTATGATAAAGTTGCTGTACTGAGATCTCTCATTTTGCTGCCTGCTTTCATGCACCTCAAAACCAACTTCACAGGCTGGGAGTAGGTGAATCTCCTTCATTTGTACCCATAGCAACCATGACGTCACCTTCAGTATGAGGTAAATTCCTGAGCCGTATTACACAAAAGTGTGGTCTAATACATACAAGTATATTAGTACAAGCTGTTGTAAAGTATGGACTTGTAACTTTCTGTTCCACAACAGAAGTGCAAAACTAGTAAAGTATTAGTAGAATGTTACAAGTGATGTCATATAAGAGCAAAATGGGTGCAATCTGTTTGCTGTATGTCTTCATACCTTGAATTAGATTATGTTCACTCCTTAGGGATTTTTAATGTACACAGCAGATTATTGTCATTCATGCTAAATGAATGTTGTATTTTTTCTCAGATATAATTATAATTTAAATATTTTATTATGCATTTATAGATATTTAAGCATAATAATCCACTTTGAGAGGATGGTTCCGTACACCTACATTTAAGATCAACAATTCCAGTCATCAAGAGATGGCAGAAGAATCGAGCTTCCCAATTGCTCTAGGTCATTTATTTTATTAGTCCATTTGATCATTTATATTAATTTGTTTATATTGCTTGACAATCACATTCTCATTAGGAGAAAAACTAGTGGGAAAATTTTGTCAAAAGAGATTATTTTAAAAAAAATGAAAAGAAATTATTTTTTTGACATGTAGCAAGAACCTTAAAAATACATTAACTAAGATTCCAGTTTGAAGCACTTGAAACAGGAAATGTCAATATCAGTCGTAAGTTGTAGTTTAGTTGCATTTAGCCTTTCTTTATACATATCCCTACTCATCATCATCACTCTCACTAATACTTAGCATATTTAGGTTAACTGACTCCCAAAATCATTAAAAAGATAATAAATATTGTGCTATTATTTTAAGTTACCAATATTCCTACACATGTGGATAAATTTATAGGAATTACCAGTGCCTGACTAATACTGATACTTCTGTGGAACAAAACAACAAAAAATCACTTCTGCATTTGTAAGAATAGGGTTTTAAAGTACAAGCATATCAGAAACTTTTTACTGATAACTACAAGTTACAAGCCCACTTGCAAAATATTAGACTATACTTTCGTGGCACAGGGCCCTGGTAGCCTCAGTCAGCTACAAACAAACTCAGTGTGAAACAGAACGTCTTTGGATAAGCGATAGCTCACACAAGAGAGTCACAAATATATAACATCAACATTAATTAACTGGTGAATGTTTGAGGTTAGCAAAGCACAATTTTAATATTGTAAGAAATAAGGGAAGGGGACAAAGGGACTTATATTCTTGTACACACTCCCATATAACTTGAAACAATGAGCAGTTTTCATGGTGCAAAATGTCAGGAAGAGTAATAGGAAGATTCCACTTTAAACACATCCCTACTAAACATAAATATTTTAATCAGAGTATTATTCCTTTTGCTTGCTGCAGAACTATAGACTTTTATTGTCAACATGCTGCAAATAACTTGTGTGGTAATTATTATGCAAATCCTCTCTATAGTACAATATTCTAAAACTGGCTCAGAAAAATAAAATGTATCCTATATAAACAAAATATATAAGCTATTGGTATGAATTAATGCACCAACTGCTATTACAGTTACCTTCCTTTCTTTCTTTCTTTCTTTCTTTCTTTCTTTCTTTCTTTCTTTCTTTCTTTCTTTCTTTCTTTCTTTCCTTTCCTTTTTCTTTTTCTTCTTTTTCTTTTTCCTCTTCTTCTTTTTCCTCTTCTTCCTCTTCCTCCTCCTCCTCCTCCTCCTCCAAATATAGCCCCACTATATCATGGTCTACTTCATGTCTTTTAAAGGTATTTTTTGCAAAAAGTTTACTTTAGCAAATTTATCCTCACTTATTGGATTCTGGTACTACATTTGTTCCCTTTAAATGTGCTTTTCATATTTGTCGTCCTACACTGTGCAAAACTCCTGATGTACCATTAAATACTAAGAATAGTTAATTTTATTTAAAGTGTAACTTGAGTGCAGTAATAGTTTATTACTGTGCATCCTTTAATGTGAATAGAGTATTCATATCAAGTCTTAGCTAGATGTAATGAACCTACGAATTAATTTTTCTCAACAAGACAAACCAAACATGCTATTTAATGCTGCCTTCCTGTTTCAGTCATTGGGGGGAGGGGGTACATAATATTATCTTTCTATTCTTGAGTGTGTTTATCAATCTTATTCATTGAATATTAAATTATGACAATAGTAGGTAGAAGATGCAACTAACCTTATATGGCTTAAGCATTACCTATTGTTTGCAGTTGTCTGTCACAGTAATGAATGATTAGGGTTCGAAATTTTAGGTGCTGAAATATGTGACAAAAACAGAAATATTTAACACGGCGTTAGTCGACATGTGAGCCCATGGCTGCACAGTGTTGGGCAACGCCTAAGTATTTGATTATTGTTATTTAACACTTGCTTTGACTATTTTCGAAATATGTTTTTTGGGGGGAGGGAAATATGATTGTTAGTATTTATTTTATTAAATAATAATATCAGCATATAAATGAAGTATCGTGCATAAATTTGGGGGGGGGAATTTTCCGCAACCGTAACATTAGTAAAGCAAGCGCATTTCCATAACAGCCGTGGACCTTTCTTATGAGCAGTCAGTTTTGTAGAGGTAGATCGTAGGGTACTGAATAATTGTTCTTTCCCCACGTAAGACCAGTCAGCTCATTGACATCGTTGTTTGCATTATAGGTTATATTGAAACATCAACGTATTATAGTCGCAAAATAAACACCTACATGTTTAAATGAAAAACATAAACCACAGTACGAAACGCCAACTTCTGTGTTCTTGTTTCCACAAGACGCAGTGCGTAAAGAAGCAAAAACGATATACCGTCTGCGCGCACTGTATGTGTAGAAGGGTCTTGGTGTACAATTTCCAGTGCATGCGTACTTCTTTCCCGACAACTGAAAGGAGCTAATATTAGCCTATTGTGAAATTTCAACCCTGTTATCGAAATAGCTATAAATACAACATTTTCTTCCAATGCATTATCCATGAAAAATCACTGCCAATGTTCACTTTGTTTTTTTTTTTTTTTTTTTTTTTTTTTTTATTTTGCGTTCGTAGTTACTTTTTTTATGCCCTGCGGAAGAATAACAACATTCCTGTTCTGTCTTAGGTTTCGTGGTAAACGTTCCACAGTGTCTTATTACCTCTTCCTGCGTAATGAGATAAAGACATTTTTATAATCAGAATCTGAATCATTTGCAGGGACCTCAGAGGCTGTATATAGGATTTTCAGTGTTTTCCGTCTTACCAGGCACATTATCTTCAGAAAAGTCTATTGGTGAGATACATTCATTTCCAACCTCCTCAAGCCACGTCAGTATATGCTGCTCTTGACGTTCCATGTCATAGATTGAAATTTTTACTTAAGAATTGCAGAGAACTAACGCGACAATGAATCGATGTTGCATGTCAACAATACAAAAGTTTACCCCTCAAATCCAAAAAGATAGTAAGAGAATTGAGGAATACTATATGTTGACTCCAGTGGTAAACAACATAACCAACTTTTATTTAAAATAAAAGTGAGCGCAGCCCTCACATTTTGACCGACGGGTTAATTAAGTTTTAATTATTTTATAAACAGAATGCAGTACTCAGCAATATATTTTATATTATGCCTCCCCAACTGCTAAAAGAGTTGCAGCACACAATGAGACTCATCTTCAAGTTATCCATCTGAAATGAATGCAGAACGTTGATTTATACAGGGCGATTATAAAGTCCTTCCCTGGTTTCGGGGGTTCATAGAACAGTAACCATGTCAATCATGGCAGAAACGCTTATATTAATGAAAAGAATATTTCTCCAAAGTTTGTTACATACAGGTGTTCCATATCTTCTGTTACTGACACGGCAGACATCAATCCTGTGGTCAAGCTCTTGTCACACACGTTCCAACATCTGAGGTCGATACATGCGTGATCCTCTCACTTACCCTTAGTACCGAGCCTCAATAACACCTTTCACAAACGGCAGCGGAGAAACCCGAACGTCTCCTTAGTGAACGGCAGCGGAATGTTATTGCTCCATGATATTAGTTTGGAGTTGCGAATGTTATTCCGCCTGTTCCATTTTTCGTCTTCTAACGTGGAGTGTGAGTTAATCACACGCTCAAAAATATCTACCTGCATGGGAAAATGTGAAACGTTTGTATAAAGCAATATTTGCTCTAATGTCATTTCTTAAAGACAAGCTCTTTGACGGGCTCATCAAACTTAGAAAAGTAAAACTCCCCAACAAAATGGTCATTTTTCGTAGCACAAAACAAGTTTGGAAATAAACAAGGATAGCATTTTAAGGAACATTGTGGTTATAATGTAGCTGAAATATATTTTGTGCAAGGAAATGACGTGCAGTGTAAATGCTAATTAATCTGCAGTGAAGGTAATACATGCATACACAGATTCTTGCTCGCGCGCTAATTCCAGTATTAAATGAAATATGTGTAAACACATACACAGCATATGTCAATTTCCGCTCCGCTAAGAACACCCTATAGGATATGCTGAAGATACTAATGTCTTTAAAATAGACATTGAAGATGTTTCTATTCTCGATGAAAAGGAGGAAATACTAGCCAAGTGAGCAAACAAGAAATTTCTAGCTGTTCTGTGCCCTTGTCAAAAAGGGTCGCTTCAAAGGTGCTTTTGGATACCATTAAGGGAACTTCCACAACAAGAGAACTTGAAGTTGTGAAGAAATCCAGGGCATCCTTCAAGGCAATATTAGCTGCAGTTCGCAACCATAATGAACAAGTATCCCTGCCCAGAACTAAAGAAATGTCCCAAAAGAGTAACATTTTTCCACAGTAAAAAGTGGAAAGAAAAGAAAGGAAAACTTATCATTGCATTCCCCTTGTAAAACCCGATACAAGGGAAGCCAACACCATCTTGCTTTCTTTGCTGCACGATGGAAAAAAGCAAACATCATCTCATCGCGTTCCTCTTGTAAAATCTGTTACAACGGATATTAACTCAACTTCAAATTAAGGCAAATCTCGCTTATACAGTTCGGGATACATGCAAAATTTATATTGTTAAAAGCGCATGCCTTTTCCCGTGTAATCATAGCTTCTTAAATGTGTTACATTGCTACATTACAGTTTCTCATTTGCTTTCGTTGTATACTAAATGTGAACTATTAACATGCTTCAAAATTACTTTTGGCGTACGATTGTTTGTTTCTGTAATTACGAATGTCTCGCTTATACAGTTCGGAATACATGTAAAACTTATACTGTTAAAAGTATTTGCTCTAGTATATTAAAAGTATATTTCCCATTTGCTTTCTTGTAATTAACTATAAGGTTGCTTTTGACCTACGAAACTACATATCAACTTCTGCGCAATGATGCAGTCATTCCATGGAACTTGCTCGGTTTTCTCCACTGCCGTTCGTGAAAGGAGGCGTGACTGGTGTGAGGCTTGGTGCTAAGTGTAAGGGGTAAGTATCCTCTCTCGTAACTATGCTAAATCATATGGCAAAGGCTGCACGAACACACCGTTTTTCACATAACCCCATAGGAAAAAAGCATATGAGGTTAGGTTAGGTGACCGTGGAGGTTGCAGAAGAAGAGGAGAGTCATCTCGAGCAGCACGTCCAAGCCAACGACGAGGAAAATCAAAATCGAGGTATCCACGAGCTTCATGATGAAAATGAGATGGAGCTCTATCTTTCTGTCAAATAAAGTCCTGGCTATCTGCATATAATTGTGTCATTGGCCATTGTTGAAGCATACTCAGATATACCGAACCGGTAAGTTTTCTCCGCAAAGAAAAATGGACCGTACACTTTTGACGAGAAAACAACACATAATACATCGACCTTAGGAAAATCATGGACGTGTTCTACCACAACACCAAATTTTTTCCATTCCCCAAATGCGGACAGTGTGACGGTTCACTTGGTGTGGCCTCGTCACTAAAAATCAGTTTCTCAGCAAAACCGTCTTCTTGTAGCCGCCCTTGAAAATCAACACAGAATTGAAGACGATTGTGATCCTTGGGACTCAGCGCCTGAAACAGCTCTATCCGGTATGGTTCACTTTAAATCGTTGACGTGAAATACCCAGACATTTGACTGCTGAATCTGCAATTCCTGGCTCGCGCGGCGTGTCGACTTTTTAGGGAAAAATGCTCGCACACGCTCGGCGGTCTTAACAGACACTTTTGGGCCTCAAACAGTCATTCACTTCATTTTTTTTATCATGCACGCATTGTAGTCTGTGCAGTAGGCCAGCATAGTACTCCCCATTTACTGTCGTGTTTCTCTTCTTGAAGTCAATGAAGGGTATTCCTTCAATGTTCCAAAATATTGTGCCCGAATCTTCTTGGTTGATTGAAGATGCTTCTTGTTGATATTTCGTTTCGTACGAAATCGTTGCTGTACCGTCACAACGGAGTCACATTTAACCAATTGTAACACGTAAAAAGCTTTATGTGCACCAGTGAATGCAATATTTTCGATATGATTGCCCTCAAGCGGCTAAATCTGCAACTACGTCATGAAGCCTATTACGAATGCAAACTTGGATAGGCACTCTTTCCACTGATATAAGTGTTTCCTCCACGTCTGATGTGGTTTCTTCTCTATCGACTCCTGAAACCAGGGAAGGACTTTAGAGTTACCCTGTACTAATAAAAAGAACGCTCCACATCTCTAGAAATCAGTTGGGCAAATTTATACCCGGCATGTAACTCACGCTTTGTAACCGTTCCTCCGATTCGCCCCACTAATATCTAATTATCATGTATATTAATGCAGCCCTATCATCACACCTCGGCATTGTAATTAATAATTTAACTATTATATATTTGTCTCATAAGCAGTAACTACAACATAATTGTAAATAGAAACTTCCTTTGGTGTTATCCGAAGCAGTAGCTGGACTTGTCAACAGCATCATAAAATCTTTTGAAAGCTTTTATGATGGTCGTGCGCGTAGTTTTATGAAGGAACAATCGCCAACGAAGAAGCAATTAAAGACTCATTTTTCCGCGGCAAAAATGAGTTAACCTTTTTTGCTTTTTTAATGTGCTCAAAAGGGTATACACCGGAAATCTGCTTGGAAAAGATGTATACGATTTACAGTGCAAAATATTGATTTTCTGACCAACAATCTGAAGTCGACAATTCGCACCAATCGCTGAGGCCTATTGTTAAGGAAATTATTGTTGCACAATGCAACGCCACGTATGGCCGGCCAGACCGTTGAAACCATTAACCATAAGTTCTGAAATACCCCTTCCGACTTTCATGTCATTGGAGCGCTCAAAGATAAATGCATAAATAGTCTTCTTGAAGGCAATACATCGAGAAGAAAGGGGACTGTACAAAATGAACATACTTGTTCATTCTCTATTTTTGTGTAAATAAATAGAATGAACGATAGTTCCGATAATGTTTTACTTTCCCCCGTACTTGATGGGCGGAGGCTGCAAATTTTCTGGTAAGCTAAATATGCGCGAAAAACATTCTTAAGGTTTAGGCTACCTTCCATTCTTAATTACTAAAGTAAATTAATCTTTATATATATAGTTAAACGGTTTACATCGCCACGGGTGACCGAGGTCGTTAAGGCGCGGACTCGTGGGCGGGAGGTTTGGGATTCGGTTCCACCCAGGATAGTCCTCCCTTATTTGAGGTTTTCCTCAGTCTCATAAAAGGCAAATGCCGGGGAGGTACCCGAAATTTAGGCCTGAAACGCTTCCTTCCTCAAAAAAAAAGAATCCTTTCCCAATATATCATTTCATGTGTCATCAGTGTTCACCACTTATGGTGCCTCAGTAGTAAAAACGGAAATACTATTCAATTAACCAGGTGGTACTGTCCACATTTGTACATAACCCTAATTTACCGACCATTACATAAAAACTAAACAAATGCAGATATGTTTTTAATAGTTAAGAACTTTCAGCTAGTTGTTAGCTATCTCTTAACCTAAAATGATTACTGTGAAGGCTATGTGTTTGAATTGAAATAGATTGAATTACATTATGAATCTTTGTGATCTGTGAGCTGTGCAGTTGAAATATTTAAACATACCATTTCGACCGTAAATGCTCCTTGCTACCTGTGTATTTAGAAATGAACTTTGTTCATTAATTTGTTTATGTTGTGAATTAAATGATGTTTGAAGTAATTTGACTTGGACAAACGTCACATAACACCACTGCACGAGTCCCGTATACACATAAAGTTATAAAGGGAAACATATTACGTGAATCCAAGTGTTTCAATGTCAAGGACTCTCCCCAGGGATACGCCACATTTTTGCACATTTGCTAATGGAAACGAGCAATATGGCTCCTCCCACCAAGTAGGTATTGCACTGTCCAACATTTTTGTGTGAATTACACCAGTGAAACTCATCTCTAGCTGGCACGAGTGCATTGCCTATATATGTTCGCATAGAACCTGTTGTTATTTTTTTGTTTGTTTGTTTTTTCACATTTATTTTTAATTGAACATTTTAATCCCTCTGTTAAGAGTCAGAGTACATTGTTGATGAACTGATATTATTTGATAGAAATAAAATCTGGGAAAATAGCTGCTGGTGAATATGTAGGATGGATCACATAAAACTGCCACCGCTAAACGAAAGATGCTAATGCTGCACTGTTTTCACCGAAATAAAGTTCAGATAAGGGCTGATCAATGCAGTCAATACAAAGGTTCTAACAATGATTAAAAAATACATTTTTAGCACAGAGTTACATTTTTCATAGGGAACAGTTCCTATTTACTTTAAGAAAATGAAATTAGACGATATTAGAATTTAAGTTTTTTCTCACGATTCTTGGCCAAGTGGTTTATAAGATATCGTCATGTAATATTAGAACTCTACTTTCAGACTCTTTTTAGAGAATTCCCATTAGGCAAAAATAGTTGCATTTCCTCTATTGTTAGGCAATGCTCCCATTTTGTCTACAATTTAGCGAAATGATTAACGGTATGTTGCAGTTTATCCTCGATGGGTCTAAAATTTCAAGCCCCTACATATGAAACTTTGAGAGGTTCTGTCCCATTTAACTGCCTCGGTACTGGACTGGAAAATATACATAGATTTAGTGATTTCTCAAGAGTAAAAACACCGATGGTCGTGGTAGGTAGGAATGTGCGGTGCATTTCCAGTCTAGTATATAAGCACTTAAATGGGGCAGACAACTTTTTAAAAAATTAGTGCGTTTATGGCTTGGAATTTTAGACCCATCTAGGAAACTATTTATCATCTTCCTAAATTGCAGACAAACTACGATCAGACGTGTACTGATTTTGTCATTATTGGATGAATGATTGCTTTTTGTTTAACAATCACGTGAATTCTCAAGGCGGTTTTCCACCAAACGGACTAGTCAGGTTACTGTTTTGTTTCCTAATTATGAAATAACACACCAAAACAGAACAGAAACAATAAAAAAATCTATCACTACACGAACAGGTTTCTGTTTAGGGGCTATCAGCTGCTATCTTTAGAAAAGGAAGTTGTAAAACAAAATTTTCAATGAGAATTTTGTGTGTATTCTTGTATGTTGTGATTTATACTGCTTTCTATGCAAACTACAAGATGGAAACGTCGTAAGTAGAGATATTGGACGAAATAGCTTTTGTCTAGAAGCGAAAATAATGCAATGAAAATATTCAATGAAAAAAGGATGATAATTCATTTCATGCAGAACTGTGATTATCATATTTTCTGAATGTATAGTGTCGATTTAGTTGGCAGTAAGATTTGCAAGCAGAATAGTAGTTATAGAAATGTTATTTCTATTAAAGATTTAGCAATAACTGTGAGATGTATTGCTTCTGGAGACAGCCATCAAAGTCTAATGTATTTGTTCCGAGCATCTGTTTCTTCCTTGTCAAGAAGTGTGCCTGAAGTATGCAGTGCTATATGCAAAAGTTTAATGGATACTATAAACATGAGTGAAGGCAAATACATATATCCAAAACTCATTTTTTTATAAATAAATTTGCGAACGACTGCAAACACTTGATTCTTCATAGCTTATTTGACAATATTTTTATTGCATCCAAAAACATTTACAAAAAATAAATAAAAAAGATAAATGAAAATAGCTTCTCTATAAACTAGCTGGAAAACAAAAGTATTTTCATATCACTTAAATAACCTAAACGTTATTCTTGATACCTACTGAAATATCATATTTGTATTTGATTAAGAAAATATATATGCCAGAAGGAAAAATAACAATTTGTTTTATATTCTGTACAAAAGAAAGTATTTTATTGCATTTCGCTTGTTTCGCAACTATATTCAAATGCAGATTGCATGGCTCATTGCAAAACATTTCTACCATCGGTTTCCCACACCTTACTTGTTGAGGGTTCACATGATTATTCTCCAAAGTAGATGCAGATGTTGCTGAATGATTTCTGTTATACCAAAGAAATGGCGTGGAAGAACTAGAGTTCTGTGTGAAATCATAGTACCCTTAAGGAGCCTCATAAATAAGTTATTTATTCGGTTTTGAACTGTACTTCTCGCATATTCAGTATTCGGTTTCTGGATATTAAGAGCTGTGATCTCGTCAAATACGTCACGTTCATCACGTCTTTGTGATGTACTCTATCTCTCCGTTCCAAAACTGATTTCAACACCAGAAACCGCAAGGTGTTTGCCATCATCTTTGCTGCATTTCGTCTGTGGGTGTCTAGACTTACATTGTTCCTGAGTTTGTTTTGTTGTTTCTTTTGGTACCTGTTCAGCTATATGTCTCTATTGACTTGATCTATGATTTGGACCACATCTACAGTTATTTGACATCTTTCACCTTCACTGTCCATATGTACATCTTCAGTTTCTGCCTGCCTGAGATTCTTTTGTCACGATCTCATCTGATGAATTACAACAAAATAATATTGGTAAGCCTGTAATGCACTTTTAATGAAAAATAAATTAGATAAATCTTTCGCCAAACCCTACGGAATAAAATATGGATTAGATATGATTTATTTTTATACAAACATTAAATTAATGTGGTACTATTTTTTCAGGTACCTGCAGGTTCAGAAGAGTGGAAATGAATTGCAAACCATTATAACGTAGTTTGGAACTTTCCTATGTGTATTGACAATATGTATGGAAACCGTATCGCCAAAGTACGGTGGAAGTGAATTTTTAAAACTGTAAAGAGACATTAGCATTGTTCTATTTGCAGTAGTTGATGCCAACTACAATTTCATTTACGTGTCTTATTGGATGCCAAGGTCGCACATCGGATGGAGCAAGTGTTCAAAAGTACGGGATTTGCAAAGCACTGGATCGTCAACTATTAAATGTGCCACCAATGCCCACTCTTCCTGGAAGAGGCAAGCCTGTACCTTATGCCCTTTTGGTAGATGATGCTTTTCCTTGTGAAAGAATGTAATGTAACCATATCCAGGACACCAAGAACGTGGGTGAAGGGAAAGGATATTTAATTATCGTATCAGCAGGGCACGAAGAGTCGTAAAAATATATTCCTGTAATTGGTATGTTTTGCCAGGTTCTTCGTAAATCCTTACTACTACAGTCTGAGACACTATTGACACTCTTAACCTTTATCGCCACGGGTGGCCAAGGTCGTTAAGCAGGAGGTCTGGGGTTCGATTCCACCAGCACCGCCCTCCTTGACAGGTTTTTCCCACGTTTTCCTGTCTTCATAAATGGTAAATGTCGGGGAGTTATCCTAAACTTATTGAAAATTCTTCAGACCCTGCTTTGCTACACAATTATCTACGTAGAAATGCAGAATAAACATTTTGATATGAAAGATTTGGACAGTAGTGCTGTAGTTGCAAGGTCGTGGAGAAACAACCACGTGTGTCATTGCTACCGCTGAGATGTGTGCCAAGAAAATAATCGAAAGAATCAAAAGAGAAGCGGGACGAATTAAGTGAATATATGGAACATGTATCTGGCAATTACAGTATGCTTAAGTATCATACTTTAATTTTAAAATGAAGTATCTAACACAATCAAGCAATATGTATAATGAATAAATAAATATAAACTTGCCTTTCATTCCATATTAATTTGTGTACCTTTCCTGACTTAAATTTTGTGGCGTGAAAATCTCATTGCATCATAGCCAAACCATTTTATTATAAATATGTTGCCCGAGCCAGATTTTTTGCTGTATTATTGTTGTTGTCTTCTTTCACGCCGGTATTTATTATTATTATTATTATTATTATTATTATTATTATTATTATTTCGATCTCATTATACGTGTTGTTAAAATTACTTATTTGTGTACATTCCTAATTCGATATATCCCATAATTTGGATGTTCGCGGAAAACGTGAATTAAATTGACAACTTCTTCTACAATCCAATTTTTTATTTCCTCAATCATTTCGGATTCGCTACAGTCTGTCCTCACATTAACCTATTTCACGAAGCAGACAGTTTGTACACAAATGCAAAACCTGTTGCCGTTTCCCGTTTGAATCGTGACTCTCAAAACAAAACACAAACAGTCCCCGAAACTGCGTAGAACGCTAGTGTAGTAAACGACTGCATTGGTGACAAGAAACAAAATGAGTTTGTTTTCCGGTTTGTCTCTTTAGTGGAAACAAATTTAATCTACACAAACAGTCGCCATCAACTCCAGTTTACAATATATTTAATAAATGTTGCATTGTGTTGCAAAAGACATGCCTTTCTGTTTTGTCTTTTTGGTGGAAAACCGCTTTATAAAGGGTCTGAAAGTCCGAGCCCTACATATGGCTATATTTCATGAACTACTTGACCTAGAATCTTCCAAAAATCTTATTGACACTCTTAACTCTAGTTTTATTTTCTTCAGTTCCGTAGACATTGCTCCTTTTGAATAAATTTAACTTTGTGCTAGAAACACACTTTTTTAATAATTTTTGGATTTGTTGGCGAGTCCATATCTGAAGTAAGTTTCGGTGTAAACAGCTCATCTAAAGCACCGTTCGTTTCAGATATGCCCGTGGTAATGGTTTCAGGTGTTTCATCCTATATAATTTGTAAACGGGCCGATTGTATCTGACAGCTTATATATTTGTTGCAAACCAACAGACTGCATATTTACGTGCATTTGCAGTTTTTTTATTGAATTTTCTAAACTAGCGCAGATTTCATGTGCCCAAATTTTACCTCAGCGTTCTGAGCTTTCAGCATAATCCACAAAGGAATGAACAGAAATCAGAGATATTTTAGTTTAAAGGTTTAGTTCAAGATTTTTGGAAGTGTAAAAATAAAGAAAGAAACTGGTGCAGTACATTAGATGGGTTTGAACTGAACGTTTTCTCCATGTTTTAATGGTAAGCGTTGCTGACTTCTGTACGGGATGTCCTGGTTTCGAAATGTTCTAAATTAGGGAGGTCTGGAAAGGGGTCCACAGAGCCTCGCGATGACAAATCTGTAGCTACCTGTTGGTGAGGTAGCGACCTCTAATCAACAATGCTGCGCCCAATAGGGTGCGGTGTGCTGATCACATGCCTCCTGCAATACTGCACTCTGTACATGAAGTCGCAAGACGAAGACGGAGGACGCAGCGGTCGTGTGGTAAGCTTTAGCCCTCCAGAGCTGTTGAACTGGGGGTTATTTTTTAGTTTTTTAACTTTTGTGATTCCAATAAAAATAAATTTTAGCACATATTATGCCGTTGAAGGGGATCTTTATGCCATTTATTAAGAACTTCTTGGGTTGGCATTTGGTAGGTGAGCTGAAATTGATTCCAGATTTAAGAAGGAGGAAAAGAAAACGGAATGAAACTTAGCCACTTCTCGTTTGCACACTATTCATAGTAGCATCATATTGTCTTCTACCCAAAATCCTTCTCAGTTACGACTTCCCTCTGTTATCGGCATATTCCCTTCTAACGGCGAAATTGCATTATATTTCTTTATCCGGTGGTGGTCGAAAATGTTGCCCGACACACACACCAATGAACGAATCTCTGCAATTTCTATGAGTACTTGAATTTTCAAGTAAACTTATGAGTGTAACAATGCTCTACATACAACTGCATTTGTCTAAAGCATTGCTTTAGCTATTCTAGAGTAGTGAAATATTAAATATTGCTCTAATCGGGCGCACATACAAAAAATATCACGAAAAATAACTCGAGGGAATCGAAACTCATGTTGTATATGTCAGAAGTTTTAAAGTGAAGTTCAAAATATGCGTATAAAGATGTTTTCAATTTGCGACTCAGGCACCAGACGTCCGGAACTGCCAAACTCTCAAAATTCAATTGGTATAAGTATCCATGCATAGGTAGTCAACGCTATCCTAGTGGATGAATGTAGTACGAGGACTTCAATAGAAAAAATATATTATGCTCATCCCATTTTTCGGTGTTCAAGGAATGATTATGTCTAGAGGGGTGATGTATTAAAAGAATGCTTACACCGTGCTGTACACGAGACTGTTATAGCCCCTTCCCTGAATGTATTTGCACTTGCTGTCAAAGGTGGACCGCTATCGCTTATCTCTCGTTTAAACACACAGCTCGCCTTTCTTGTTCTGCAGTAGACAATTACGTGCTAGTTTTAGCTACTGACCTATCAGAATGAAGAATCATGTGAAGTTGCCAGCATGTAGATTACATTTTTTTTTCATACGCATTTGTATCGCTGTTCAGGAATAGGGTTTATCGGGGCAGTGTCTCTCAAGTTAAATATGTGGCATCCTTGGTTTAGTGTGCTAGTGAATTATAAGCAAGTGCATTATATTACGATGCAAGTGAATGATGAGGAAATGCATGATATGGAAGCTGATCATTTTACCGATACTGCGGAGTTTGTGCCCAGGCACATTTTCAAGTATAAAAACAGCTCTAAACAAGAAATGACAGAAAATGGTGTATAAAGTGCATGGCTTTGTTGAGAAGAATAAAGTAAGTAAAGAACCCGTAATCGCGAAAGTAAAATTTTAGCATTGAATAGGCGAAAGTAATAAAAATCGTCACGGGAGGGCCAGTAATACCCAAAAAGACGGAAACAAAATCAAAACCATTGGGGAAATTTGATGAATTCGAATGTGAGATAGTTCGGCGAGAACTCTACAGCTTCTACAGGCCAGGAAAACCTTCCACATTCCAAGAACTCTCAACATATAAATAATTCTCATACAAAAGAACATCCCAATGGCGCCTTGTACGAAAACTTGGGTTTCGCTTTCGTATACCGTTAATAAGAGGCATATTATCATGCAATCACCTGGAATGGTGCTTTGTAACTATAAATACCTACAGAGCATCAATCAATTGCGATCTGCAGGGTATCGGTCATTGTACATATTTGTATTTCACAGCAATAAGTTCTTGACCTGGAATCATAGTTTCACCTGCGCAGTATACTTGCGAGACGTGACAACACTGTTTATGGGACTATATGTGAAACGGAGGCGAGAACCCAATAGCTCGTCTGGTATCTTCCTTCAAAGTCTGCCGGGTGGGAACGTATTCAGGGAACAAGCTGCAACTATTACTCCGTTACAAAACACTATTGTACTTATGTGTAAAGGGATACTGTGCACAGCAGTGAACAATAATGTGCATACGGAGATTGTAGAAATTGAACGTTCTGCATCTCTCACGTGAGAAACTCCTTTCGATATCGCAAGACGTAATAGCTGCGTACGAATAATATACTATATCACCTTATTTTAACACTTTATGATCTGAAAGGCCGTTTCTGTTTACAGCCACACAGGATAGCATTTTTTTTTTAATTTTCTCCCCCCCCCCCTTTGGTAACTTCGCGGGCTTTGGTTTCCGTAAGTTTTACAGATACTTCTTCCACTATGTTTATAGCCTTTGGCATGTCTAAATCAAAGTTTCTAAAGATGATGTGGCATTCGGTAAGAGACTAAAACCATTCGTTATGAAATAAAAAATATTCTAAAGTTAAATTGAAATACGGATTTTGCTATTTTAGTTGCATGTGCCTGTGTGGAATCTAAACCATTGATCATTTTCACAATTTTATCATAATAGAAGCCAGACTCCAAGCACCTATTCCATCTTGTTACTACACCATTAGGCCACACAAGAACCAAAGCATTAGAAAACACAGTTGCCATTGTCGTGTTGTTCACTTTTGCTGTTATCTCACATCTTAGTAAATATTTTTTCCCAGAAGAGTAGGTACACTTACATTACAACAAACCTCCCTGTCGTCTGTGATTTAATCCATACTATCGAATATCTTGCTGCCACCCACTTTTTTCCTGATTTTGTTCACAACGTTTTGGTATAAAGAGGGGAAATAATTTTCTGTAATGTCGATTCACTGGAAATATGTTGTTTTGTATATTTACGTACAAAGTCTCGAAAATGTGGATTATCAAATGCTTTAAATGGGATGTTTGCACCGATCATCACAGCACATATCTCATTTGAATTTGCAGCCAATGTTGACTGAGTTTCTTGTATGTATTCCATGTGTTTTCTGCTGTTGCAGTTTCTTGTATGTTTCCCTGTGTTTTCTGCTGTTGCAGTTTCTTGTATGCTTGTATGTATTTCCTGTGTTTTCTGCTGTTGCGGTTTCTTGTATGTATTCCATGTGTTTTCTGTTGTTGTAGATTCTTGTATGAATTGCCTGTTTTTACTGCTGTTGCAGTTTCTTGTATGCTTGTATGTATTCCCTGTGTTTCTGCTGTTGTAGTGTTTGTATTCCCTGTTTTTACTGCTGTTGCAGTTTCTTGTATGTATTCCCTGTGTTTTATGCTGTTGCAGTTTCTTGTATGTATTTCCTGTATTTTCTGCTGTTGCAGATTCTTGTATGAATTCCCTGTTTTTACTGCTGTTGCAGTTTCTTGTATGCTTGGATATATTTCCTGTGTTTCTGCTGTTGTACTGTTTGTATTCCCTGTGTTTTATGCTTTTGCAGTTTCTTGTATGTATTCCCTGTATTTTCTGCTGTTGCATTTTCTTTCTAATTGCCATTTTTTCTTAGCTCTTAATTTGAATTTACACATATTACACGTAATTATTTCTTTTTCACTGCTGAAGAATTTCCTCCGAACTTGAGTACAAGAAGTTCAGCTTTTTACTTTGCTCACGTTTTTCCTTAGGTGTTCTAACGGTTGATAACAACGCAATAGCACACGGTTGTTCCTAACTGCTCTGTTCAACTGTAAGGCCTACAACTATGCATAGTATATTGAATACATGTGTGCTCAAATAATATCTTTGCATATGCATTTCTAGTGCTGTAGCAGTAGCATACACCCTGTGTTTGATAAGCGGAACATGCCGTATATTTCTGTACGCAGGGAGCGCATGGCAAAACATTGCGCTCTGTGCACCAGTAACTCTGATCCACCCTCCAGTTATGTCATACTACAGAGATGTCCTGGGAAGCCGTACAAGGTGACATTTCCGTGAAAAGCTGGATGCTGCACCACAAAAGTGCACTGATTACATCGCAAATATTACTGCTGAATATCTCACGTAAATCAATGTGAAGTGCGTCCTGCCCTACCCTTATAGTGCATATTTAGTCCCGGGTGATCTTTTCCGAGATGCAATTATAAATGTAAAGTGTGTCCTTCACCCAGAATTAGCCCTATGTGACTTTTCCCTTTTTTCCAAATGAAGAAACACCTTCGAGGGAGGCATTTTCCCTCAGCAGAAGTAGTGGTGTAGGTTGCGCGGGCGATTCTGAAGTATATGTCAAAAATGTCTTTGAAAACTGACAGAAACACTGGTTGCATCTAGCGGGAACTACTTTCTTTTTTTTTTTTTTTTATTGATTTATTTAAGGACGCTCTTTAACAGCTCAGGTCATCAGCGTCCCATTCAACTCAGGGTGTGAAACGGCCGACAAATTTTGCTCAGAGGCCTCTCTTTCAGGCTTGAGGTTCTTTTTCGTGCCGTAAATGTACGACACGGGACCCACGGCTTTACTTCCCTTCCTTCCCTTCCCAAGGAAGCCATACTTAAGATTTTTACGCCCGAAAAAATCCATCTGTCCTGGCCGGGTTCGAACCCGCGATCTTGGGTTTAGGAGGCAAGTATGGTAGCCACTACACCACCAGGACCGACGGGAACTAATTTGACAAAAATAATTAAAAGTATGAGGGAATGAGGTCTTATTGAACAACCCGTGTAGAATATCCCAGCTGTGTACAAAGGGTGATTGCGACTAGATATGTGGCTTTTACCAGGAAATAGGTTAACATAGCAAATATTATTAACTTAATTTAGAGTGACCCGTTAAATGTCCAATAAACCAGTGCATCAATGCAGAAATGCCTTAAGTTCATGCATGCGATTCAAACATTTCTTCAGTTAGCTGTAATTTACCACTCCACCAGATTAGGAAAACTGCGTGATTCCTTTTGCTAACCATTGTGCACCGGAGGTTATTGGATGGAGGACGGATAGGCGGAAATACTGAAGGTCATCATGTTGGGAGCGGTGCATTACGTTTGGGCCAGGTCAAAATGTAGTGGATTACAGCAGAGCTTATTTGTACTACAAGCAGTAGGACTTTTCCGGACCAATCATGCAAGTGATCGTAGCTTGAATACACCAGTAAGATCAAGTACTTCGCTGAAATTTAGACGAAAATGAATGTGAACTAGGTTTGCATATAAAAATATGTACTTTCTATGTCTATGAATTAATATGCAGTGAACCAGGGGATTGGCATACATAAATACATGTGCATAGGTTTAACAAGTTTATCAGCTAATTTATTGAAAAGGAAATAAATTGATTACTCCTTCATCATGTATGCAGGAAGGGTATCTACGAGTATATAAATAACTTTATGTCAGTTATGGAGGAAGTTTTCAGTTAAATTTCAAAGGCTTGCAAAATTAAATTTTGTTTAGCGCCATAAGGTTCAATAGTATATGTTAATTTTTGGTGTACTGAACTTAAGTTCCTTTTTATTTTCTCGTGTCGTGTAAGAATTTTTGTAGTGTAGAAATGAAAAAAATAGTTATTTGAAATTAATAACTCATATCATTGAATTTTAATGTGCGTAAAATACTGGCGTATAAAAAAGCAGTATAAAATGTCTTGAGAAAAAAGTAATCCTTACAAGAAAGATAACCACAAATATAAGGAAATTAGCATAATTAAGTTAAAGAAATATATATATAAAATAACGCATTTTATATATATATATACATATATGTATGTATATGACGTAAAATATATCAGTGAAGCAGTGCAAGTATATAATAAGCAAAAAAGTTGCAAATTTAAGCATGAAATAAAAGTTACAGAAAAATATAGAAAAAAGTGGGCATTCTATAGTGATCTTTTGGGTTTTATAAAAGGTATCGAATATTATTAAAGAAATTATTAGTAATTTTGGATGAAGATCATCTTAAAGTAAACTTATTACTGAGCAGTTGAAGACGAGATGTTATGCTAATTTCTGAAGATATCATACAGTGCCTCTGTTCATATGACGAAGGTTGGCAACGGCTCCTCGAACTTTTAGTTATATTGTTATTGCCTATATATCTCCAACAAAAGCCTAGCGCACTTCCAGGGGTTTCAGTCTCATTTTAGTCCGTTTGGCTGAAGAGTAACGTTGCAAAGACATTTTTATCTCTTTGTAAAATAAATATTTTTAGTGTTAATCCATGAGTTCGCTTTAGACATTCTCTTAAATGGCGACACCTTTTCTTTTGTGGGATAGCAGGCAGCAGGATTCGAAAGACATCTTTCGCAATTTCTTTCAGTAGTATGATGTGATATGCCGGCTACAGGAATCTTTAGTCAAATTAAAGCTGTTTTCCTTTCCTCTTCTAGATTTCTGACAGCAGGGAGATATTTGTAGTCATTATGCAAGAGACATCTACAAACGTGCTTTAAAAATTCCGTGGCCTCTAAAGTAAAATAAATAATGTAGGTCTGATTTGTTAAAAAAAATACCTGGAAGCAAATTCTTTTACCTTCGCTTCATGCAAATGCCGTATTAAGTATTTTACAAGTATTCTCTCATTATTTGGTGTCAATATTACTGCCTCTCAAGATTTCTGGAAATACTAAAATTGGGAGAGTGAAAAGAACATGTTACATAAAGTTCATACATCTCGCATTCCTTGTCCCCCAACATTTGCATGAAGCTATACTTAACGGATGTGTTCTCCGGTATTTTAAAAGAAACATCCTGTAAGTACTGCCGATTCTATGGCACTTCCGCACTTTTGTTGCGAAATTTAATTTCCAAGCCTGGCGCTGGAGGCAAAGACCGCTTCTCTCTCAGAATTGTTCCTAGTAAACACAAAAGTAATAGTGTGTGTGACAGAGAGAGAGAGAGAGTTTTCTTGGCACCAAGTCCTTTATTTTGGACCAGTTTGTAGGACTTATTCTATTTCCCTTGCACTAGACAAAGTTATGAAAAATTGGTGAAACTTCCTTGATGTCCTAAGAAAATATTGTGTACCCAAATTATAATTGGTATCTATGCACGTTGACCGCCATGGGTGACCGAGGTCGTTAAGGCGAGGACTCATGAGCGGGAGGTCTTGGGTTCGAATCCCACCAGGACCGTCCTCCCTGACTGAAATTTTTTCCATGTTTCCCTCAGTCCTCATGATTGGCAAATGCCGGGCAGGTACCTTAAACTTAGGCCGGGAACGTTTCCTTCCTTAAAAAAAAAAAAAAAAAAAAAAAAAAAAAAAACCTTTACCAACTTAACATTGCATCTCATGTATCGTCAGTGTTCACCACCTGTGGTGCCTCTATAGTAAAAACGGGCGTTAAACACTACTCAAAACAAAATTAAGCACATTGAACACATTTCTTTAGACTCCTTTATTCGAGCCGATGAACCAATATTTCGTTTTTTAACATTTCTTAAATTATCGCTAAAGGCAAGTGTAGCAGTACATACTGATTTTATTTACTAAAATTTATTTGAAATCTTTCTAATACTCTACTCGTAAGATTTTCTAAGCACAAAAATATACTTCTTCTTTAAATCTTGAATAAATTAAACTTAACTTATTTCTTTAGTGAAACTTTTTTTAATTTCTTTTATTTGATCAAATCATATAAATCTGATTGAAAAAACAGATTTAAATCTTTTAAACCTGATGAACGCATTTATATTTTCTCCGTTATTGTGATGTGATATTGTCGTTGGTTTAATGGAAACGTGGACACATTTTACTCAAGGAAAAATGACAATGTAATGATTTGGAATATTAGTTACAAAATAAGTAGCATATTACAAATTTCATTGTGCATTTGATTTTTTTTATCTTAAAGTGACGGTTTTGCGTTAGCGAAACATAAATTATAAAACTTGTGACTGTAAATTTCATTAGCGGGTCGAATTTTCATTCCAGCCTATGTAACTTAGACATCGGTGCTGTTTCCTTTACTGATATCATCCACACCGCATGGACTGCTGTATGCAGTTCAATTTGTTGCTGATACTTAAGTGATTATATGGTTAATATGGCTTCAATGGTGAAAATATCACTAGAAAAAAGTGCTGCGATTGTAGCATTAAGGAAAATAGATTTATCGGTTAGCCAAAATGTGCCATTGTATTGGAGAGTGCAAAATATCTTTTCCCGGCACACACATACTGGCAGTAACCAAGGTTTAGAATGACCAGGATAGCCTCGCAAAATTATAAAAAATTGTGACACATTTTAGAATTACGAGTAAATGAATAGATTCAAAACTGTACATCAAATATGAGTAGAATTAATGAAAATGAAGAAGATTATGGATCTGTTGAAATAGTAAATAGGAGACTTTGTGGCAATAAGAAAACCAGTGCTAAATTATGTTAACATAAACAAGAGACTAATAAACTAGACAACATTGACACTGGGCACTTGCTGATTGGTCTAAGTGCTTTTAACAAATGAATGCAAATACGAGGGATAAATCATATGTCATGGCAACTATTTTTCTTCCACTCTCTTTCGAAAACAAAGAACAAGACGTGTATGCAATGTACTTTCGAATGAAGCCACCATGATAGAACTGAGCAACCCCCAAATTTCACTTGGTGAGCGACAGTGGTCAGCATTGAGGTCACGTGTTTGTGTGAAAGTAGCATTTCTCCACGGTAAGCACTGGGTGCGTGCACCTTGCCCTATCGAACAGTGGCGAGGCGGAGAGAGACCTTCCCATCGCTGACAACGACAATCGATGTACTTTGAAGGTTGCTAAACATCGTGAATTGTCTGGGAGATCGATTTGCAACCCTGTGTAAGTATTTGTGTGTCTCTTTTGCTCATGTTGTCCGGTTACCTATGTTTTGCGTCTTCCCCACGCAAGTCGCCTACATTCACCTTCCGTTGGTGGCACAAATTGGCAGTAATCCTCATATACTTTCATTCATATATCTTAGATTTTTCGTGTTGTCCCTAGTTCTCGAGGGAAAAAAAAGTTGTCATGGCTTCTGACTTGTCCCTCGTACTTTGCAACCAGGAGAATAATATATGTCCGCCAATGCATTGGAGATAAGATTTCCCACCAGTGTGTTCTGCCAAGTGTTAAACATTTATTTTGGGAATGAATTGGTGATATTGTAAAAATGATGGAAAGATGGTTTAGAAACACTATCATAAAATTCTTCAGTGTCGTGCAATGCCAACTGGACTCCATCGTTTCAGGCTTGCAGTAAGATAATTATAAACATGAATCTGGGTACTGCATTTGGTGCATTGCATCTAAATAAAGCAGATGGTTGTCCCAAAGTCCTAACTGGAATTCCGTAGAATTGTTACGGGACAAAGTGGATAGAGGCATCCTGGAAACGCATTTAAAAAGCTTTAGATTATTTCTGGGAAGGTAGGATCAAAATATCTCCTGACATAAATCAAACGCCGAGTTTGCTAGGCAGTTATTAAAGGTTGGGTATTTTGATAAAAAGATACTTTAATTTTGTTGTTCCTTGTAAATGACATATTTTGACTCCATAGTAGTATTTTTTTTTTACTTAATAAACTTTTTTGTTTATTTGCTTGCCTCTGCAGGGTATTGAAATTAATGAGAGGTTGTGTACGTGAACGAACCTTTTAGTACCACCATCTTACATCTTGTGCAGATGTTCATACATCATATGTATTAGCATTTAGTTATATGACAAATTAAAATTCTTTAATTCTCAGCCTTCATCTGTTTTTTTTTTTTTTTTATCATCTTTAGATAATTAATCGGACGTGCCATTTTAATAACTTATAGGAGGGAATGTGCACGGAGAAGAAGACTCGAGGGGGTTATTCTGAAAGTAAAGGGGTATACGACTTGGTCTTGGGACGGAGTTTCGCTGCTTTTAGCACTAATACTGCAAAAATCTAAAACGAATACATCACTAGACTGGCAAGAAAAACAATTTAAGACATTTGCGAAATTGAAATGTTGTGCTATAACTACAATTTTAATACTCTTTTGCTATTCTCATTGTGTAAAATATAGAATTATCGAATATACTACTCATTAATTATTAATATTTTTGTGTCAAAGCAGTTTATATAATGTAAAGGTTTTCGTGTCATAAAAACACTGCAAACCTTTCTTATGGAACTGATGTTGAGTTATCAGAGAGAGAGAAACTAATATAGAAAGAGCGTAGCATGGCTTCAGTAAGGTGTCTGGAGAATAAATGGATTAAATTTATTTGTGATACGGCAACAGATATTAAATGCGTTTTACTGCCAAGGAACAGAGCAGTTGAGAAATGAATGAATTATACAAAGAGAGTGGATAGTTACTAAGAGAATAGCATTAAAGATGGCTTTCAGAGATATATTCAAATTAGAAGATTAAGAGTGGTTTTGTTAGAGTTAAAAATAAATTGATATGAGGCAATAAAGAGAAACAAAATGGTTCTTAGATGGAATGCGAATAATGAGGCAGTAAATAAGTGAAATAATAACATAAGATTTTTTATTTATTTATATTAAACACTTGACATTTTATGGGTATATATGTTGTATTTTGTTATAAATTGAAATTTCATTTTAAGTTTTCTGTATTATTTTTAAATACTGTAATAAATTGATATTAGTTTTGTAGCGGTATTCTGCAAAGAAAATGGCGTGGGCCAAAATCCATGAACCTTTTTGTATATGATATTGTACCTCAATAAATAATCTAATTCATCATACTCCGGAAAGCATCCCATTCCTCGGTGGAAAGTTTCATTTTTTTTTTATTGAGAAAGTTTTTATATATATATATAATTTCATACTGTGGTGTGACCTTAAAAAGTGCATTAGCTGATGAGGCTTTTTCATATTTATGTTCTACAATACTTGTGCTTGCTCTAACTCTCTTCTAGTGAGTGGTTTTTAGGTTCTTCAGGGAGCATTAATTCAATGTCGAAAATAGCTTATATTTGCGTTGAAAGAAAATGAGTTATTATTACTTCAGTATGTATACGATGAAGAAGCGATTCCTTCCATATCGTGAACTCGATATAAATACTTTGCAAGTGAACTTAGGAGATGTTCTAACGTGCACTGAGGAACTTTCCTCAAGTTTCCTGAGCTAAATATGTTCACGCTTCAAGCTGAATCCCAAACCGCTGCCCTCTACTACATGCTCTTCCTTATCTGAGCACAGGTGAAAGATGCCGACAAAGTATCTGAGCTGCTTGAGGCCTCAAAAGTCTCAACATTTCACTTGACAATTTGGTAGATACCAAGAATTGATAGCAACTTTTTCGCTTTATCTGTTTTAAATACAACACAGTATCATGATTGGCAGCAACAGGAGCTTTTTCATACAGCATTTCTGAATTTCTAGTTTCTTAACATTCAGAAAATCTCACACTATTTCTAAGGTGTTTACGCTCATAATGTTGAAGGTTATTTTGCATCACCTTCTGTCCCGAAGTATCTTTAAAAATCTTTCTTCCATATTTCTTTATAAATAATTTCTCAGTTTTATTTATTTATTCATTTTGCAATGCAGATTGTCGCATTCTAAATAGTGTTTTCAGAAAATGCATGTTTTCTTAAAGTGTGTCATCACTGGAGGTATTATTAGTTGAGCACTCAAAACGATAACAATCGGCAGTTTTTTATGAGAGCATTTCGCTCCGGTGAAATTATATCTCACATTCAGTGCCTCAGCACCAATGAACATTGTAGGCAATTAGAAAACACAAAGTACTAACACATTTCAATCCACTTAGACCGACCAGCAGCATTGCAATTCATTTTCTGCGTGAAATGTCACAAAGTATCACAGCTAGGGTCGGGTTTCCGACCGTGTCTATCCTCCAAGAACATCGGCGACTACGGAAGACCCGCACGATGAGTTTAATGCATAATCTTTTAACGCTGCTTTGTTAATTCTTTGTTGGTGAATTTCCCACAAAATAAATGGCAATAATTCTAGGTAATGCAAGTTATCATTCTGGACTAAATCACCGCTAGATCTATCAAAAATACATGGAATATAGCGGACATTCCGAATGCACTTCCAGTTAAGAAGTCATTAGGTCAGCAAACCTACAAAAATAGTCTTATCATTTGATGAAATTACAAAGTGTCGTAATAATGTACTCAGGTTACCCCATATCGTTGTAGCCTAAACCCAGTCGAACTGGATTTGCGTCAGCCTAAAAATTGGAAAGGGAAAGAATGTTACCCCTCTTGTAACTCACAGTGTTTTGCAGGCTCTGTGTCATTGTGTCATTGTGCAAATGACACAGATGCAAATTTGTGGAGGAAATGTCTTGAAAAGAGAGAAAATGTGCAGTCCAGGATCTTGAAAATGAAAATATCTAATTCATAATATGGGTTGGAGGAAATGACACTAAGTGACTTATCATAAAACATGCATTTTATAATCCTAGATTAATGGGTATATAAATTATAGGAAAAGACACTAATAATAATACTGGATGAATATTTAAGCAACGGAAATGTAAGAACAGCATTTAACCACTTCCATCGCTACTTGTGAATAATTGCCTCTCATTGGAAACATGCTGTATATTAACATTATGAGCGCGCCGATAATTGTTTACATTTAATAGGTATACGTAGTCGTTTGATAGTATTCAGTATCAAATAATACTTGCAAAGGTGGACAGCCACAGGTTTCTCGATTTTTTTCTTTGAGGTGAATCAGGATCGAAAGTTAAAAAGCACGTCCAAGTGATTAACGTAATGGGAGCTGCGTTTACTCCTTCTAGAGTTTTATTTTAAAGGTGTCTTCATTCTTTCATACTTTTACTTTGGGGCCACGAAGAGAAGTTGTCCCATCCTTGGTTCACAGATTATAAAACTCCAACGTAAATTTTCCAATTAAGTAGCAATCTAACTGTTGGGTGAGTGAAGCTTCAAAGATAACAGATTTATATTTCCCCTATGGAAGATTGTGTAACCTTTATTTATGTCAATGTTAGAAGAATAACCTCAGCTTATATAACTACTGAAATTACTTTTTGGAACATTGAAGATCAATTTTGGAACTCAACGAACCGAAAGACAGAAAGCTGCAAAATATAGAACGTATCCCACAGTTTTAATACTGCTTTGTATTATACCTATTTAATATAATTTACATATTTTGGAAACTATCCCGTACTTGTTTTCATTAAGATATATTAATATATGTAGCAGAAGTGGAATTATACAGGATGAGGCACTTATAAATGCCACCTGAAATGTATTCTATACTAGTGTTGATATCCACAAGCTGTTTTCCCTAGTTTTAAAGGCACACAAGGACTCACAAAATTAGCTTATTTAATATTAATAATAAGAGTATTTTCAGCACAAAGCTTTTATTTTAAATAGAACAATACCCGGAACTATAGCGGAAATTATACATAGTGAAATTAGAATAATAATTGCGTTTACTGCATTTTTCTAATGCAAATTGCTTACGAATAATATATTTAAGATTTTCCGTTAAACACAAGTGAAGAGTAATATCGTAAGTAAATATGGACTTTTAGCTGTTTTTCTTTTCTATCTGAAGCTATCGTCCCTGCTTACCATAAGTCTAGAAAATGTCTGGCTCATATATGTTCAAAATGACCATTCCGTGGAAAACAAGCTTCAAGTTTTTGGTGCATTTCCACGATGCTGTGTACTATGTGGTGTAGTCGGAACATCCTTGCAAACCACGTCTTCTAATTTTCTCCTTATAAATAAATAAATAAATAAATAAAAGTGCATAAAATCAGGAGATCAAGGTAATTCATTTGAAAGAAAAAAAGTTTGAGAAACAGCTGAAAATCTATCACTGTTCTTTTGCTTTTAATGGATAAACTTAAAGAGACCAGTATTTATAAACTACTTGCATAGGAAGCATGCGATGAAATAATTATTATTTTAATATGATTTAACTTAATTCCTGCTCGTGATGCACTTAAATAATATAGTTTCGTGCTGAAAATACTTTTTTGTTAATAATAGTTCTCCAGGGACTAGTTTTGTGAGCACTTATTTAGCGAAAACAGATCGTCCATATCAATAATAGTATAGGAGATATTTGAGGTGGTAATTTAAGTGCCTCGCTCTGTGTACTCGTGACATTTGTGTGATGAATAAATATGCCCATTTTTTCATTTACTTAATCGGCCAGATACATTCACATTAAGAAGATAGGAACAGCCACTTACTGTACAGCCCGCCCGAATCTGTTAACTGTATTGTGCTGTAGAACTGGCGCAAATGACCATGAGCGAAAACGAAGGTAATCCGCTCTCTATGGCCGGGCTATTCACGCATCAGGCCATAGCATTTCATTAGAACACGTGCATTGCGGTTAACAGATTCAGCATGCAAGGGGTTCCAAATGAATTGAAGGCATATTTCCTGGTTTGGATTCCAAACCGTTACAAAGATATCAAAGCTAAACAAAGCACATTCATTTCGGACGACTTTGCCTTTTGTTTTTGTACGCTTGAGTGCCGGCGCTACCGTGCACTAAGCCAGTAATTTTTACGTTGTTTTTTATTTTCGTAGTGGCCTGGAATACAGCCGGGTTGTTGAAAAACCACAACTATTCAGTAACGTGTGTACTTTGTTTAAAAACATATAAACAAAACAAAATATACTTAAAATAATAATTAAACATTTCACTTATAAAATTGTAAATAAAATTACAAATTACTGGAAGCCAGTAAACATAGCCCATCTGGTAACTGCCTAAGCTAAAAATGTTCCGTCGGAAACTGAACGGTTAAAGTAACCAATACCTTCCTCACCCTAACTATTAAGAAAATTATGCTTGCTTACATCTTCGAGCTCACTTAGTCTTTTATAACCTTCCTTCTTCCCGGTCCCATAACTTACCTTTTCAACATCCCTTAATCTTCTTCTGTAATCTTCCTTCTTCTCTCTCTTCCCGGTCCCACAACTTACTTCTTCAACATCCCTTAATCTTCTTCTACCTCTTCCCGGTCCCACAACTTACTTCTTCAACATCCCTTAATCTTCTTCTGTAACCTTCCTTCTATCTCTTCCCGGTCCCATAACTTACATCTTACAGCTAACTAATCTTCTGTACTCTTCCTTCTTTTATGTTATTTAAACCATATAAACTTTTTTTTTTTTTTGTTCAAACAAATTTAAAATCCAAAGAATACATTTCCTTACTATTGACCAACTATTTTTTTTATCATTAACCTTTACAATTATATATGACTTTTATTTTAATAATTGCTCATGGACTACGTTGCATAAATATTTAATTAATTATGCTGTCTTCTTCCCGGTCCCATAACTTCCATCTTCCAGCTCATTTAATCTTCTTCTATATGCTTCTACCACCTCATCTGTTCTTCTGCGTCGGTTCTGGTGGTTTAGTGGTAACCATACTTGCCCCCTAAACCCAAAATTGGGACACGATCCCGACCAGAACCGATGAATTTTTTCCGGCGTAAAAATCCTAAGTATGACTTCCTTCGGAATGGAAGTAAAGCCGGGTACCGTGTCGTACATTTATGGCACTATAAAGAACCTCAAGCCTGAAAAAAAGGGGCCTCTGAGCAAAATTTATCGGCCATTTCACGCCCTGATTGTAATGGGACGCTGATGACCTGAGATGTTAAAGAGCGTCCGTAAATAAACTAAATAATAATAATAATAATAATAATAATAATAATAATAATAATAATAATTCTGCTTACACAACATGGAACACCCATTGAAGTATCTACGAACTACGAACCAACTTGCGGTGCTTTTCTCTGAGCTTGTGCACACGTGTTTCCCGCTGTTGACTGGAACAAGGTCACGGTAGCTTCTGTCTGTCAGTGTGAATATGATAGTGGTTGAGTTCACTTCAGTTATTACGAGTGATGTGTTTTGTTCTGTATTTAATCCAGAAGTTAATTATGGCTCAGTGTGTGTTTTCTACAGCACAACGTATTGTTGTTATTGTTATTATTATTATTATTATTATTATTATTATTATTATTATTATTATTATTATTAGTAGTAGTAGTAGTAGTGGTAGTGGTAAATTTATTCAGCTCCTGAAGTTCAGACTGTTTGACGGCAGATTCCAGGCCGTAGAATAATCTTACTTTATAACGAATTTCGGGCCACTAACGGATAATAATAATAATAATAATAATAATAATAATAATAATAATAACAACAACAACAACAACAACAATAAAATCCAGGTATCTCTTCGAAGAAACATTAGATAACAGCGGTCGCCGTTTGGAGAATTCCCAAAAAATTACATAGACACCCTTCACAACAAATTGGCATTTCTTATGTCTCTTTGCAAACAGCTACTATATTTTTTTAAGTTAAAACCATGTAAAATAAGCGTAAATGAATACAATTTTGCACTCCTTTTTCTATAGAATTAACTGACAGGAAGCGTGATTTCGCCTTTTTCAACAAAACTCTGCAAACATTTCATTGACAGAAATTGAAAGTGTGTTTCAAAATAGCTCGAGTTATTAGTAAGAATTTTTGGCCCCCTCAGTCCCTCCGACCTATCCCTTTAAGATTTTTTATTTCTAGGATAAATTTAAAAAATACCAAATGATTGATAGTTTTTTTTAATGGCTGTCAAAAATGTATGGTCATTTTCAGCATCTATTATAAAGTTATTAAGTGAAATCTTTGAAAATAATTAAAGAAAAATTATGTGTAGTAATTTCAATGCCACCCAACGATAGCCGCAGACGGCGCGCTCTCGCTTTCAAGTTGGTTCGTAGTTCATTGGATTGCCGCCGTATATTTTGGGAATGTACTACATTGGCACGATTTTTACTATTAACCATTAGTGCTTAAGATCAGCAGTTAGTGATGTTTGGAAATGTAGCGCTGTAGTAGAATGGAGACATGGGTGTGCATAAGTGGGTTCAGAGAGCTCACATGGCCTTTCTTTCTTCAGAAAACTGCAGATATTTCCCAGATTGAGAGCTTACAACTAACAGGAGCGCAAAGGATTCTGTATATTATCATTTAAAATCTGTCGTGTATATCATATGCCTAAATGAAATGCTTAAACACGTCATTTCTATTTTTATTCTGAAAAATGTGCCTGGCTGGCTATTCAAGCAAAGCTGCGTATGAAGCCATGAAATTCTTAGACAATCTTTTGGCCGAAAGTAGTAAACGAAACCGTCATTAGCGCACCCTCCTCGTAGATAGGATCAGGTAGCAGCAAAATGGTCAAGTTTCAACTTAAACCAAAGAGACAAAAGGGCTGAGAAACACTTGCACAGTCATAGTCTCTCAGTGGCTATTGTACATATAATACGTGGTGACAAGTTGTACCTATATTTAGCAGTGCTTATTTTGCTGGCTTTCGTATGATTATGGTTCTTGTTGGGAAACGAGAAATTCCTGTGCAATCAGATGGAAGAGAAATTGTGTGTAGGGTGTACACGTTCTTTACCGATGAGGTGAGGGCATTGAAATCCGGCATACCAGCAATATAAGTCGCGCAGGTAGTGGAAAACATCTGCAGTCACCGGCGTATCTCGACTTCGATTTACACAATGATGCAGGAAAAGAATACGAAAACGGGACAGCTGTTTCAACTCCAGAAATGAAACGACCCAACAGAACACCAATGAAAACAGCAGTGGACTCCTTTACGAAATGCGCTATACGCCGTACAATTTATGGTTGGTATAAATCACATTTCTTGCCGAGCTTAAAAGATATGAATCAAGCGTTAAAAGTAGCAGACATTTTCCTTGGAAATAGGTGGGTTTTACGTAAGATAATGAAGGGCATGGGTTTTAGTTACGTAAAGAATAATCTGGGACGTAAATTCCTGATGAACAAACCCGGTATTGTTTTGAAACAGTTTAATGTTTTAAGCAAAAAGTTAAGAAATACTGGGCGGCCAATCATCTGTTAGCTGAAATTAGGGTGAATGTTCATCACTCGAAAGGGAAATCATTTCCGATGTTAGCTGTCAGAACATCCTTTGCATGTGCCATTGGGAAAGTGTTCAAGATGTATTACTTGGTATGCTGGAACATCTAATGGATTTGTCCCCAATGCACTACATGTACTTAAGTCTAAATCCACAAAATATTACCACGAAGAAATGCATGGTAATGTTTTTAAATCATGGTTTTGTAATCAACTTCTGCCGAACATCCCTGCGCGAAGCAATATTGTTATGAATAATACGCCATATCGCTCAGTTGAAATAAATTAAGCCCCAATTTCAAATTTGCTAAAAAATGCAAAATTGGTTACCAGATTGGGTTATCGGCTTTGACGAACGAACTACAAAACTTGTTTTGTACGATATTATTAAGAAATATAAAGATGCATTCAGACGATACGAAATTGACAACATCGCTTGGACACGCTGTAGTTCGTTTGCCTCATTACCATTGCGACATGAACGCGATTGCACTAATATAGAGGCAAATAAAAATGATGTGGAGAAATGTAACGCAACTTTCAAACCATGTGACGTTGCTGAGTTGTTTCACGCTTTAAATAAAGTTATTTCCGAAAATTGGAGGTGCGCTTGTGAAACATTTGAAGAATACAGAACAATTCTATTGGCCGAAAGACTGATAAAGTTTTGGGCACTTTAGTCATAAATTTAGATGAAAGCGAATCGGACAGCGAGATTGTGACCGTGAAAAAGAAGCTAATAGCATGCTGGTACCCTCTAAGATGACATTAATGGGTAGTGTATCTTTTCTGCCGCCATCCTCCAGTAAACCATGAAATGCAGTGTTTGATAGAACTGAATGGCGAGTCATGTTATATCTGTTTAAATTCTATGTTTCAATCTAGACCTTACTTTAAATAGTAATGTTTTTGAGATTAGGCATTTAAGAATTGTCTAATGCCATGCTAAATACAGTGCTCTTTCTTCTTTCCATGTTCAGCTGCACTGTAAACCCGGACCGCTGAAACTTTGCATATGACAGCTACCTTGTCATTTGACAATCATACAAATTAACAAATGAGGAATGCTACACGTTGCACTTTTGAACCAATTACAAAGTAGCATTATCGGTCAGTCAGTCGTGACCTAGAAGCTCCTGTGCTGCCGGTTTTTCTTATTGTGTGTGCAGCTGATTTCCATCACTGTTTGAATTGAGTTTTGTAATTAATTAGTAGCAGTTAAGAGTCCCAAAGATGTAATATGGAAAGTGATTCACGGAGTGATAACTAATCATTTTTCGTCGAAGTGTTACACGGACGCAAAATGCTGTTAAAGATGGCATACATCGTAACGGCTCAAAGCTTTTTCCTACTTAAAACCATGAGCAAATATCTACACAGTACATCTCATCTCTCACTGTCGAAAGGTTATTCTTCATTGTGCTTTCATTACTATGCAGTAAATTAATTGCCTTATAAGTAATTCTAGAGCGAAGTAATTCATGATTACGTAGTTTACGACGACATTGAAAACTCTCCAATACTAGCCGTTAAATAATGGTGGATGTTGCAACGTTGCAACCATAGCATAGCGAACATTACATGAACTGACACTGACTGTCAAGTGCAAAGTTTCAGCGACCCGGGTATAGGTAGGTTTCTGCTCAAGACGGCGAATCTTTAGCGAAGACTGTTTGCAAACAAAACAGTGTGGTGGTTTTGGATGCGATTGAAGAGCATAAATATATGCATAAAGATCAACGTCCGGGCTACAAAATGCAAACATTAAATGATAGTGATTCTTTAGAAATCTGTCAAAAGAAGCCAAAGAGAAAATGACTTCTCTGTTTGGATCTTTGGTTGTATAACAAGTTATCTGCTGAAAGCAATGTTAACTCACCCATGGCATATTATGCTATCTTACGTTATACTATTTATAGGATTTAAATATTAATACAGTTACTTTGGTAAAATAACTTATAATTATGCTGTATAGAAAAATCTTGTAGTGAAGAAATACAATGACATTTATTTACATTTTATATTAAGTTGTAGTATAAGCAATGTTTCAATTGAAAATCTAGGAATCTTTGTCTTGTCTACCGAACGGATACATCAGCATAGGTTTTGTGGAGGAATACTTCAACCAAACCAGTGGCATAAGTTTTGCTGTTAGACCCTGAAGTCATTTGACAAGGGGGAAGCATCCGACATCAGACGATATGTACATTCTTATGTATAAGTTATAGCGGTTTTTTTTAATTTGAGATGAATAGCATACAGAAATTAATCAGAAATATATGATCCTCCATTATCAATGGCTCTCTCCCAACGTTAATCTTGAATAGGAATGGTCGATGTTGTTCACGAGCAACACCTGACGAGTAAGCAGAGATGCCATGCACCAAATTTTTTACCTATCCCATGGAATTCAATGTCGCACAGTGGTTGAATGGCCACAATCACACCTGCTGATTCTCGGTTTGACTGGCCTTTCACTAAAGCCCAATGATCTTCCTGAACGTAGCGAATCACGTCAAACAAAAGAAATTTAATGTTATCCTTTTTCAAATGACATTCTCTCCGTAGATGTCACAAAAAATTTAAGTCACCTTCGCTGCCTTTGCCCCTCTATCAAACTCAAAAAGAGAAGTATGTACATGTTTTTTCCTCCCTCCTTGACACTTAATCTTCTTTAGCTCACAAATAGCTCAAACTTTCTTCAAATCTGCAAAATTCAAGACGCATTTACAAGCTCAACTCTCCAGCAACGAACTATGGATGACAAACTGCAATGTCCTAGCAACGCATTGTGTCATAACGAACAAAAACGGCGAACTTATGCATCAGTCTAATACATTAAACAGTTTCCTATATAACAGCTTCCAGTTCTGTACACCCAATAAACAAAGAAAAACTGCAAGATATTTTTAGTTTATTGATTTATATTATACCACGGATACTACAGGACTTCCATAATGTCTTTACGTATTAGCATCTGTACATGCTACAGCTGTACTGCGACTTCGCTTCCTATGCGTCCTACACTAATTGCACAGCAAACTTCAATTTTCCTACCATAAAGAGGGGTTTCTCATATACAATTTGAATTTTCGGAACGCTAATAGATTCTTTTCTGAGTGTTCACACGACCATTTTGGTGAAACCACTCATCTGAAAACAACACAGCCCGTGGATCGATACACCCACCAATCACTGATGAAAGTAACCACTCACAATAACGCACACTTGCTATGGGATCGCTTTGTCTTAGACATTGGACACGTGCATTCTTGTAAGGTTTGAGTTTTAACAGTTTTGTTGCCGTATGTACAGAAAACATTAAAACCCCAACTTGCGATGATTTCGGTAGTTGGCGAACGCTTTGCGCCAATTTCGTCTAATTTGTCTTCTGTGAAAACTGTAGTCTTTGCGTGTTTCTTGTTTTGCACTGAACCAGCAGTATCAAATTTATACACAAGTTCATGAGCTGCAGTTCCGGAATGGGACAATTGCCCAGGTAACTTCCGAATAAATTTCTCATGAACGCCACAAGCTGATGTTTATTAACATTTACACCTAAAATATGTTGTTGCAGACAAGTGATTGCTCAGAAGTTCAAGGGCAGGGAGGTAAACAGACGGCCTTAGCCGAAACGCTAAACTCCGTGCGAGCGGCAAGTACATATTCTGGAAACCTGGTACAAAGGACTGAATCCACAACTTGTGCATTTGGTGAACGATAAAATAAGAGTGCCAAAAAATCAAAGAAATAAATAAGAACTTGGCCTGTAAAAACAATTTCTTACTAATTCTAATGTTCATCTGCTATTCAGCAGTGCCAAAAATCAAAGAAATAAATAAGAACTTGGCCTAAAAATAATTTCTTACATTTCTAATATTCATTTTCTATTCAACAGTTATGTCATTTGTTATTAATAAACAACGCTTGATTTTCAAATTGTTTCATTACTAACCAAAAATCCCCTGAAAAGTCGTATCTAGTTCGCATGTAATATATGGGAACTACTGCTTACTATTGAATCATGTAACTGCACGCAAGTATTTTTATATATGGGGTGCTATCAAAAAGTTCCCAAACTGGTTTTGTTACAAAAAACATTTTTTTTTGCCTAATTTTTAGCACCATCTCCTTCGAAACAGTCACCCTGGGCAGCAATGCCCGGCCCCAGTGCTTACTTTTGGAATGCGGCCTACAGTCATTTGCAAACGAGTGTAGAACTTTCTGCCATTCACGCTTTAACGGTGTTGAAATGGCGTCCATTGAGACGGGTCTTCATCTGGTGGTAAAGGAAGAAATCCGCAGGAGTTGATGGTTCACCTGCAATCTTCAAGCACAATTACCCGCACCTTTTCAGCTTCCAGGGACGTTGTTACACTTTTGAATTGTCCTTACCTCTTGAAACATTGCGTACGCTCCATTCGCATACTCGTTGTAAGCTTGCCGAAGCATGTTTAATGTCCCTATGGCCGATTTCCCAAGCTTAACGCAAATTTCGCATTAGTTCCTTGTTCCAACTTAGTTCTATGATGAAATTATATGCTAATACACCACGTGATGACAAAAATACCGATTGCACTACGTCCAATATAATGATGTCGCCTGGCACACTGTTAGTTCAATGTACTCTGCGCACCAAAGCTTGTAGTAATATCTGTTGGCGCACTACAGAACGAATCCAGAAAAATTTTGGACCTCCTCGTATGATCGGATTTTTTTAAAGAAAAATGTTTAGTGTAAATATATAAATGCACTCTATTAAAATATATCTATAAAATAGTATTATTTCATTAGGTCAGCAGTAAATGTTATTAGTTATGCTTGAGTTAAAAGTGCCCTTTTTGAATTTTGGAGGTAAGTAGCTTCATATTCGAAAAAGTGTTTGTAATATCTATATTTTATGTTCATAATATTCCTCTAAATTAGGAAATCTCTACAAAAATGGTTTTACTGTATTTTAATTGCGGATAAATCTATGTTAATCTTCCGCGTTGTAAATTATACCTCTTGGGGCGTAATAGGTTAAAATTATTCTGGCAGTGTAGTTAAATTATATATACATAGACTACAGAGGCATAGGAAACTCATTAGAAATTTGAGGGCAATGACTAGAAAAGACGTGTTTTTCGGTACCTAAGGCTGGGAACGACGGGGAGTGAGTAATTAGCATCGCATATTGCGCAAAACTCTTCATGGAATAGGAAATTAAATGTCAGTGACTATTTCACTTATGTGACGTCATCTTAAAGTCTACAAATGGAAGGGAAAAAATTGAATTTTGACCAATTACAGCCGGATATCGCAGTAAAATTATAGATTAGGGGGATTAAAAACCCGTTTTATCGTGCGACTTGCATTTGTCTTACCATCAATGTAGCCAACTCTATACCTCCACTATATAACCCCTGAACACTCATCACTGACCACATCTCTGTTTTCAGTAATGGTAAATTTGACTAACTTAATGCGTATTCACTAAAGCAATTGATTTTACGTATTGAGCCAGTCTGAAAGCATTGTATACATTGTTTAGCAATGTCTGCCTAAGCAACCATAAATCTTATTAAACACGTAAATATTTTCTCAGTTGGTATCTAACGGTAGCGACCGTAATAGTCGACTTTCCTAAATTTCACTCTCCCGGCTTCTGAATAGGTAGGAATTCATAAGTATAGCATTTTATACAGTTGTTAATATATATAGGTATATATTACTTTTATTCTTATTTTATTCATGAAATAATCCCGAACCAGTATTTGGCTCTTCTTTATTAGCATTACTGACAATCGACATTCGTCTGTTGGTGGATGATTTGAAAAGGTTAAGCAATCAATAAGTATACGATCATTACAACATTTTAAACCAAGTTTACGGAAATTATGTTTAAATTCTATTTTAAACGTGAAACAGTCCTAATAAGCATCATTCTAGGGTCTAAGCTTTCCAGATAAATCCACAAACGTTGTGAGTCTGGCAATCTCAGGCCCTCTTGTGACAATTAAGTAATATCCTTTTATTTATCGTTAATAGGTAATTCGCGAAACAAATAAATGTCATTACTCTTGGTTGAATGTCAAGAGTCTGGGACCTGGTGTTTATGTTCAAAACAATATATTGAAATGTTTAATATTTCAGATATATAAGTATAACATATATGCTACATAAAAGAAAAGTTAGTGTACATTATTTAAAATAAACAGTGCTACATAATCCACATGTGAATAATGCAAAAGGTTGAATATCACAATTTAAAATTAAATTTGAAATAAAAGGAAAAAAAATCATTCGCCTTGGAAAAGTAAAGACCCAAGGGAGATTACAAGCCCCCTAACATCTATGGAGCTACGTCCTTATTTTTATTGTGTTCATGAATGTTTTGTAGTGCGCAAGTTTTGCTTTTTGAGGGCTTGATTTAGGCGGTTTTGCATAATACAAGGTAGATTGTAATTCCAATTACACGAATTGTTTTATTTCTTCGTGTTCTAAGGTGGGGATGTTTGACTTATTTCAGGGAAATGCACAATTTCGGAATGTCGAAGTTACGGATGCTGCAGTTGAGTGCTGAGGACATCTCTCGGACACCTTGCACACTACTAGCACGAAGCGGTTCATAATTCTGGCATAGATCGTGCTTCGTACTTTTCAAACGATGTTCTGAAATATTGAGATTACTGATATTCCTCATCTTTGCCTTATAAATAACTTGCAACTTTCATGACACACATGACTTCAAATTACAGAGTGATTTAAAGATTATCTCTGTCATCCAGCAAGGCAAATTTGGATTGTTTTGTTTGTTATTTCCTTATATAATATTGAAGATTTTTAACACTAATGAGAAGTGTGGCCGCAAAGATGTTTGCAAAGACATACATTGTAAAGAATGGTTTTAAAGCAAGGTTTAAATTCATTAATGAAAAATAAAATTTTCTATGTGACAGTAGAGTATAAAACGTGTATACACATGAAAAAAGAAAAGGTATGTTTTATAAGTATTATAACTTAAAAGTGTCTCATTACATTAATAAAACTACACAAATGTTCCCTTCAAAATTAATGAATGCTTAGGGCTTTCGCAATCATAATTGTTGCCACAAAATATATATTTCTTTTAACGTTATTTATTTAAAAAATGTAATAAGTAAATCTGCATACAAAACAATATTATGTTTGATACACAAGATTCACCCCCAGCACAAGGTCAATACATATAAACAGTAACGTATATTTAAGACATTTAATTTACGAATGCCTGGATTTTTATAAAAACAGAACAGTCTGAAAGTGCTATGAGTGATTAATTCCTAAAATAGTATTTACAACCTCTTTGGATGATGATTATTGTTTAAAGGGCGCAAAACAGCTATGGTCATTAGCGCCCAAACACACTAAATACTGTGTCAATAATAAAAATATCTACACCAAAATCCAATGTAGAAAAAGCAGACAAAAGACTGGTTTGTAACATAAAAACCCCATAACAAATAACATGGGTAAAATGGTCAACTACAAACAAAAGACTGGTATTAAAACACAGCTGCAAGAGCTGAAAACAAAAGTCTTATAACGGTCTAAAATTGTAACAATAAAACCCACAACAAATAACAAGGGTAATATGGTTAACACAAGCAAAGGATTGGTACCGAAACACATCAGCAAGAGCTGAAAACAGTTCAAAAAAGGTCTAAAAATGCTGTCATAAATTAAATGATGTAAAATCACACCTTGCTCCAAAAACCACAAACACGAATAAAACCGAGCACTTGCTCAACAGTAACCACATCATCTGCAAGTACTTCCTCAATAGAAGAGGGCAAACCTAGGGAAAGTCTAAAAGCCGCTAGATGATGGCATTCAAGTAAAATGTGATGCACTGTAAAGGGGTGGTCACAATGAAGACATGCTGGAGCTGGTTGGTCACTAAAAAGGTGTCAATAACTAAAACGGCAATGCTCAATTCGTAAACGTGCTAAAATTACTTCCTCGCGACGAACTGCGCGAGAAGAAGATGAACAACATGTCGAAGCTTGTTATTTTGGAGTAAACTCCATTCCTCGCGACAGCACGAGAGAACACCTCAGCGTAAAGAATGTTTCAAATCCCCCGAGTAAAAACGTTGCTCATATTCAGCAGGGTCTAAAAGGGCGGATTTAGCTGCGACATCTGCGGCCTCATTGCCTAGAAGTCCCATATGTCCGAGAACCCATGAGGCCTAAATTTAGGGTACCTCCCCGGCATTTGCCATTTATGAGGACTGAGAAAAACTTGGAAAAACCCTCAGTCAGGGGGGATGGTACTGGCGGGATTCGAACCCCAGACTTCCCGCTCATGAGTCCGCGCCTTAACGACCTCGGCCACCAGTGGCGGTCAACAGGAGCTTGTCTACTGCTTCAAGATATACGTGCCTCGCTCACAGTTTCCTTTGGAAGACGAAGAAATGCAATTAAACCTTAACGGTCGTATTTTACTTGAAGGCGCCGTTTACTGGCCTGTTTACATTATCAGTTTCACGTCAAGATACAGAATACTTGGAGAAACTAGTGGACTACAAAACATATTTGCAAGTGTCTCTAAAACTGCTCCCATAACTTTACAGCACCATTTGTGGTATTTAAGTGAATCTTTGGCTGGTTTGGCACTTTTTGATGAGAAAACTTTATCGAAGCTAAAGTGTTAAATGATGAAAAACTTCAAAGCGATCAGACCATCAGGATACATCTAAACGTGCTGAAATGAAAGACGTTTCAATTTCTTCCTTGCGGCTTAGTGATTTTATCTCATCAATTTCCAATAAATTGCTTATGGCATTACATATTTCTCAAAATTTACTTTAAATTCACCGCAATATATTGCATGCAAACGATCAATATATGAAAGTTGAAATGAAACTTTAGTCTCTAAACGCTTTAAATGATGCTGGAGAATGGTCCGGACATTCAGGCACTAACAACTTAAAAATAGGAAGGTAAAAGGGCACTTAAATACTAAGCAGCCAATTAAAATGCGTCTGAATGTAATTATTATTATTATAGAAGACAATATGGAGTGACTTTTTGGGCCTTCAATTCATACTCGTATTTCTCAAGCAAGATTAAGTAATATGGTTTATTCGCTAATTATTGCAGTTTTACACAGAATTGTATTCAAACAAATGTCACTTTTTAAAATACAGAAACGTCAGGTCAAATTAAAGAAACATTTCCCAAATACCTCAATTAGAAAAGTAAAATAGATTCTTACACATATACGGTATATTCTTGCTACTCACTTAGAGTAGCCTAGTAGTAGCCTAGAGTAACCTAGTCGGTAGTGGTAACCATAGCCTCCTAAACCCAAGATAGCGGGTTGGATCCCGGCCAGGACCGATGGATTTTTTGGGACGTAAAAATCCTAAAAATGGTTTCCTTCGGAAGGGAAGTAAAGCCGTGGGTCCCGTGTCGTACATTTACGGCACGATAAAGAACCTCAAGCCTGAAAAAAGAGGCCTCTGAGCAAAATTTGTAGGCCGTTTCACGCCCTGAATAGAATGGGACGCTGATGACCTGAGACATTAAAGAGCGTCCGTAAATAAAACAAAATAAAATAATATCTAAATACACCAAAAACTTAAAGCGGAATACCTTGAACAACTTATCTCTTTGTAACAGCTCTGACAAAGTGCAACTTCCCATCCGTTGTAAAATTTGGAATATCACAGATACATTGCTTTAAAAAAGCAGTTTTTGAACACATTTCTATTTCACAAATAGAGGCAAGTAGCCAAGCGAGGTGAAGCAAAACTTAGTTGTACTTTGCAATAAAAGCGAGGAAGCAATATTATTCACACATCAGCTACAGCTCTAGTTACCCTTCCAGGAAATAAAGTCAATGTCATTGAGTCGGGAGGTGAATCACCTGCATTTTTCTAAAGCTTGGACTTTTGCAGTACTTTCAATCGCACAATTATCTGTAATGACATACCTAAACAGTTACCTTCCTGCTTGTTTTGTCTCGCAGTTTTCATTGCTACATACAAGAGTACCACTTTGATTGTTGGCAATCGAGGAAATTACAGGCGAAAACACCAGCAGCAGAGTTTTTGTTTTACAGATAAATAAATACTGGATAAAGTATGCATTTATAAACCTTATTTATATTTATAGGCGTTATAAAACTTGTGCTATACAGAATATACGAGAAAACTGATTTTGCTTATGTTTGCGTTGGTTTCTGATTTTTATTGTGGAAGAATGCAGACTTAAGTTTCCAGAAACTTCTTGTAAAGTCTGAATGTGGTAAATGGTAACATATAGCTTTTAGTTGTCACCTTCTGCTATATTAAATTAGTTATTAGGCATGTGTACTTTCCTCCATGTACAACATGTTAATAACTGTGAAAGTAAAACATTCAAGATTTTGCGCGACCTCTACATCGACTCTTGTATTTTTTTGTGAATAACCTACACGCAAAAGGGAATATTAAATGGTTAAGACCATTTGATTCTAAAATAAAGATGTTGGTGTCGCCCTAAAATAGCAACAGTTTTAAAAGCAATGCCTTGCTCATTTCTAACTTTGTACAACGGGCGTTCGGAAATTATTTCCAATATCGGTGTTTTACGAATACCTCGCAATCTATGGGCACGTCCATATATAGGGCGATGGACTGACACTGGTACTCCATGCAGGCACTAGATGGCACTTGTAAGCCGAATATATAGATTGAATGGAAACTAACAAACTTAAGAAGGTGATTTCTGACAGGAAAAGGAACAAAACATGTCATATGATCATAAGTTTGGAAATGCATATTTTCTAAAGCAGATGACACTGATGAACGGCAACATAACACGTAGAACAAAATATTTTCAAAGTGGCCTCCATGAGATGCAATGCAAACGTCTACACGTCGCAATCGTGGATTGCCTCACATTTTAGAATGTTCCAGCCTGTACCCGAATAGCGTCACAGGCCACTCGGACACGCTGTTCAAGTTTGTGCACACCAAGAACTAACTTCGCGTATATAACACTTTTGAGATGCCACACAAGTAAAAATTAAGGGGGTTCAAGTCCGGTGATCGAACGGCCATGAAACAGGGCCTCCTCATCCTATCCATCTTCTGGGGAAGATGTTATCGCGGTGATGAACAATAATGTAAAAGATGGAAGCCTACTATCATGGACAAAGGTGAACTGCATGGTTTTTATGGAAGGCATAAAAACTGCAGAAATTCATAGAAATTTAACTGCGGCATGTGCTCAGGAACCTCGTGCACAGAAGACCGTTAACAACTGGTTCAGTGTGTGCGCCAGCGACAGGGAATCTATACACAAGAATGTGAGTATTGATCGTCCCGTCAACATTGCTGCCTATAAGGAACATTGAGGTTGTGTCTGAATTGATTATGGCTGATAGGCGCATACTCTTTGATGAAGTGGAATATCAGACAGGCTTCGCAACCCTGCACCCATTATTCACAACGATTTGAATATTAAAAAGTGTGCGCACATTTGGGTACCGGGGCTTGAACAGGCACAGAAGAACAAAACGGTTGAGGTCGGTCGTCGGCTACTGAAAATGCATAATGAAAATCTGAATTTTTGGAGAAGCTGTTGACGAGCCTTGGCGTCACTATCACACCAGACAAGAAAATTCGCCATGTAATGAAAATGTACATGGAGTTCCCGTGCCAAGAAAATTCGTGCTGTTCCATCTATGGGCAAGCAAATGATTATATTTTGGGACACTTCAAGCATACCGCTATTGGACCGACTTCCTCAAAGAACAATTGTCAACAGCGAGGTGTACACGGCATAGACACACGTTTCAACAACGGCGAGTGGGGTAATTGTCCACAGGAGTGTTCCTCAAACACGAGAATGCGCGGTCACACACCAGCAACACTACGACTGCAAAGCTGACGTCGCTGGGTTTCATTGTTGTGTCGCATCCGCCATATTCACGGAATCTCGCTCCGTCTGATTATGAATTATTCGACAACACGAAGAACTCGCTGCGAGGTATAAAAAAATCGGCAACAACGAGAAAATTAAAGCAGCTATCCATCACTGGTGGTGTAGAGTACCCTCATACCATAGATGACCCTAATATAGATGGCTCACATCAACGTTAACCGTTGGTCCGAAAACAGCAGTGGCCTCTACCGAGTGGGGGAGTAGTAAATGATGCCCACAGTAGCGCCTCTAGTGGCCTTTAGAAAAACTATTTACTGACCGGTAATGTTGTCCCACAGGTCTCGTATTATTTAATATGACTTACATTAATTAAATCAAGTTATAACAGTTTGTCTTAAATAGAGCATAACTTTAACATTTAAAGGTCCCATTTTGAGCAACTTATAACGCGATTTCATTACTATATGCAGCATATTAATATATTTCTTTTGCAAATTGCAAAAATGCAATTCGCAATTATACACAGAATTAAAAATTTTTATTGATAACAATATTATGCAAAATGACAATCTGCATTTTCAATACGTGTAATATATATTGAAGTAAGGTAAAGGAAAAGGAAAATTAAAAGGAAAGGCTTCTATTTAAAATATAACAACAGTACATGTAATTTCAAAAGAAATATTTTATTTGAAAAGTTAAAAATTACATTTCCCTGAAAGGTTGTTATAGGAGCACTAAAATCATTACTGCCTATTGCTGGTACACAAGCATTAAAACTGATAATAACGTTAATATGGTGTAATATTTATACTAAGTTCACAAAACTGCAAACCGCCACTTGTGGCCGAGGTCGTTAAGGCGCGGATTCGTGAGCGGGACCGTCTGGGGTTCGAATCCCACCGGGACCATCCTCCATGCCTGAGTTATTTTTCAGGATTTCCTCAGTCCTCATAAATGGCAAATGCCGAGGAGGTACCCTAGACTTAGGCCTGGAACGCTTCCTTCCTTTAAAAAAAAAATCCTTTCCCAATTTATCATTTCATCGCATATATCATCAGTGTCCACCGTCTGTGATGCCTCAGTAGTAAAAACGGACGTTAAACACCACTCAAAAAAAAAAAAAAAAAAAAAAAAGCGAAACTGCAATTAGAAATTATATCCGTCACACTACCGCATCGTAGCCGTGCTCCTATAGGAAAGCGGTTAAGTGATGTTTTGCTTCCATATTCAGTTTCCAGCCCTTGTTCTCGCAATTTGGAACTCAGCAGGATTTATTAACAATTATCTGCAACAAAATTGAGCACATGTTGGATAATTAGCCAATAAAGTGCAACCCACATAAACAGACCTAAGCTCTACGCGGTTATTACGTTTGATTGTGCATCTTGAAATTTCCACAATCGCGTACGTTATATTTCACTTCATTCCTTATCCTGTATGTATTTTGCATCCTATGTCAACCCAAATAAGTTATTACAGAATAACCTTATGAAATACTTACCACAAGCGTAAGATAACAGCGCTTTTTGCTCACGTTCTTCTTACTCAGGCATTTCCGTTACACACGATGCTAATGATAAGCAAGCTGAAAGCGTGTTTGCAACCTCCAAAAACAAAGTTGATAAATTTGAATAGTGTGGATGTCACTAGAGCTTTTAAAATATGGCATTAATAACTACGGGTTTTTAAAGCTAATGTATAATGTTAAAGTAGTTTTATTAAGTTTACCTTGGCTTCATTTTGAGATTGTGTTGATAATACTAAATTTCTCTCTCGCTCTCTATCTCAAACAGTATATTAACATTACCTGCCTACTGGAGGAGTACTAAACGTAAAGTACCAAGTACTTCCATTTGCGTGAACACCCCCTGTAGCGTACAACGGTTTCGCGACGCCATAATGAAGTTACCAGGAAGATGGAAACGGTGCATCGACGTTGGTGGGGAGTATATTGAGAGATCCCATGAGCATTAAACTGTGTTGCATATAAATAAAGTACAAAGAGCCATTATTGTAAATAATTTTCCAAACGCACTTCATATTAAGACCTAAACGCTTGAATGGCTTCACAGGAAGTTGATGTTTGAACCAAGATTATCGTCTGAAATAAAACATATCGTTTTTTTATTTCTTCTCTCCTCCGTAACAATTTCACTCGGCTTAACATTTTCTTATGGGCCGTGGAACGGGTGACCGCTGTGATCTATCGTAGATGTTAAGTATTATCTTTGAGACTATAATTTATTTATGACGAAATTTCAACGCATACAAACATAAAAGGCAGTCTCTGGGTTGTGCTATGTACAGTTTTTTGTGCTACATCGTATGTAACCATTTTAGGTGAATTCGCTGTAGTAGCAAGGCGAAAAGGTTATGTTAACTTAATTTATAGGTGATGCTTAAAAAAGTAGAAAACAACGATTGGTTACATACTAACAAACTGTGAGAAAATTCTCACACTCTCAAAATAAATAAATAAAAAACACAGCTAAATGTACCCGTGTTTTTATTTGCACTTCTAACGGATGAATTGAGGTGTAACAGTCATAGAAAGCGCCTTTCATTATAGCTGTGACTTGCTACTTTTATAATCTTATCTCTATTTGAACTAAAATACGCCCGCTCTGTCTTATAATTCGCTCTTCAAGAAAGGACAACCTTTTTCAAATGGTTCTACAGACATGGTCGCCAGTTGCGGAGTTATTTTGTATCGCAGCTGTAAAGTAACCACTTGTAATTTTCCTTTACTAATGCACTGAATTAATTGTGTTGTTCAGTGTACATATTCATCACAAGGGCTGGGATATTTTGGTGGAAAATGTTAGTTTTGTGCTAAAATACTTGCACTATGTAGGTGATTAAATGACAAAAAAATATTAATTAAATTTAAATTATTTTATATTATTATAAATAGCGTGCATTATTCACCAATATAATTTATGCTATACCTCCTCAACTACTAAAGATTCATTACACAATGAGACTCATGTTCAAGCTATCCATCTGATGACCAACGATTATCGCGAAACATTGACTTATACTGTGTAAAAGATCGCCCCACATCACAAGAAGTTAGTGTGGCAAATTTATACATGGGCATGTCACACTTACACCGATATCCTTTTCTTGCTGGCCGTCCAACACATTCGAAGTTTTACAGTCCACTATTTTTTCAAACATTTCACACTTCTTCTTTTATGCTGTATATCCATAGAGAATGCAACTTTTTCCATCTGTTTTATGAACATGCTGCACTGCTTCTGGCAAGATGATTCCACTAGTTTCAAGTTCAAGTGCTGCAAAGGAAACCAAATTAGAGGAGATACACGCCAATTTTAGCACTGTGTTGCACAACATTTTCTGAAGAACAAACAAATATCCTTGAATTCTGCAATATATTTTTGCAAACGATAACATTGTTGTTTTTACCGCCATGTGTGACCAAGGTCTTTAAGGCGCGAACTCGTAAGCGGGAGGTCTGGGGTTCGAATCCCGCCAGGACCGTCCTCCCTGAATTGAGGTTTTTCCAGGTTTTCCTCAGTCATAAATGGCATTTACCGGGGATATACCCTAAACTTAGGCCTGGAACGTTTTCTTCCTTAAACAAATCCCTTCCCAATATCTTTTCATCTCATGTACCATCAGTATCCATCGCCTGTGGTGTCTCTGTAGTGAAAACGGGCGTTAAACACCATTCTTTCATTATGGTTGTTTCTGTTTTGGGCATCGTTAAACACACTAAAGAAAATAAACTGTGTAAACAACCACCACACAACACCAAAAATTAACTGCAAATGAGTGATCTCAGCTCAGATCAGATCTCACTGTTGGCGGCAGAACACAGCGGCCTTCTCTCGTACCACCACTGCATTTCATTACATTACATTTTATATATGCGGCGACGGTGTGAAGCTGCAATCACAGTAAAGACAGTGTTCTCTTAAACGCAGCTCTAGCACCAGATTCAAACATTTTCAATAAATAGAGACATACAGGAAAAATGATCAATTCTAGCACAAGTTGTGAATTCGCATTATATAAAGTTCTGAAGAAACATTTCAAACTGCAAGCTCTCACGCTCGCACCATCATATTGGCGGGTCCACAACCTACTGCTGTTGGGAGCTGGAGAGATGTAAGCACGATGCAAGTCAGGGGAATGTGTTGATAACGCAATGTGTCAGAATGGTGTTTTGTTCACGTATCGTAAACAGAACCTGTGCATCTGCTGTGATGTGTTCAGAAAACATTGGGAGCTCATATACTTAACATTTCCTAACGTATCATACACTTCATTTCAGGTCACTACATATTATAGACTTGTTACTTATATTACTCTGTCTGCTTATTAACGCGTACCATTAATAGAAATTTAAATTTTAATTGCAGCGGGGTGAACATTTACAAACTTTCCGTTATGGTTAATATCCCTGACGTGTGTATTTACAAATAGCATTAAGGGAGTTCCCCCCCCCCCCAGTATATAACAGAAGTCTGCGTCTATGTTCAGGAGTGAAGGAACAAAAAGCCATAAGTGTATGTTTCAGTAAGACTTGCATATTAATTTGCCCTTTAATTGTTCTCTTTTAGCAAGAGTTTTACTTTGGATGATGCAAGCTCAATGGGGTTCAGTTCACACATGTATGTAGACAAACTTAATGCTTCATGGCTTTGTATTTCTAATATTTCGTCAATGCTGAACACTTTTTTTTTTGTGCCATTTATGGATCTCTATCAATATATAGAGTTTAGATTTTCTCCGTTCTCTTGACGAACGAGGAATGCTATTTTGCAGCCATAATCTCACCTCTTTTTTTACGACGTATTTCGAAAAGGGTTTGTTTTCCTGAATATTGGCAGGTTGGAAAGAAGCTGATTGTGAATACAAATGTCAACGTTTCTGAAATTCATTTGACCATAATAATCTCCTTAATTTTTCACTCCTTAATTTTTCACCACCACTATTTTGGATCTAGCACGGGCGACAATGAGACGGTTAGCGAAATTCGGCTTAGTCAACACGGCTGCTTCACTTTCATTTTGGCAGCACTGCCTTTTAGTTAATTATCGTCCACTCAAGTCTCATTAATATATATATGAAAAAGAAACTATTGAAACAATGTAACTAAAATAGCAAGAAGTAGAGAAGCAAAAATATGTATAATATTGTGGCATTGTTTATATACCGAGGGTACCAAAAAGCTATACACACTTTCTCAGTAGATATCTGTTTAATATATTTCAAAGTTGGACCGACAACAGTAATGTGTAGTGTGATGTTCTGTAAACAAAAGTGACTCACATATACTAGGGGCGTTCAATAAGTAATGCAACACATTTATTTCTCGGCCAATTTTGGTTTAAAAAATGGAAATTTTCCGTAGGATATCTTTAAACTTTCCCGCTTCAACTCATACAGTTTCATTAATTTCCGATAGGTGGCAGCGCTATAACTAGTCTTCAAAATAGCGTCTGTAATGGAGATTATGTTGGAAAATAGGGTTTTGTAGCCAAAACATTGGGGAATAACATGCTGTATTTGAATCCTGAATAAAACCAACCTGCTCTAAGAAAAAAAAAGTGTTGCATTACTTATTGAACGCTCCTCGTATTATGAAACTGTTGCTACGTGACAGGTAAATCAATAATGAACAAATGAGGCCAAGATTATCGTATGATGTTTGAAACAGATTTGACTCACATTACGTAATGCGCATTGCTACAACAAAATGGAGCCAAGATTATCGGTTGAACAGCAGAAAGCAATTTTGAAGTATCCAAATTACTGGATAGGACGAAGAGGTCCAATTGAGTTTCCACTGCGTTCTCCATATCTTACTCCGTTGGACTTCTACTTATGGGGAACTCTTAAGGATGTTGTATACCGTAGAAAATCAGCTACACTGGCAGCACTTCAGGAAGAAATTGAAACAGCATGTGCTGTAATCGCTGAGGACACTTTCGCAAACGTTGCTCAATCAGTAATTCAACGTACTCAGAAGCGTATCGACGCTAATGATGGGCATTTTGAGCAACTGTGATAACTGTAAAAGCCTAAGATGATTAATGCTCATCATTTTCTGTTTGTGTGAATTGAGTTTTATTATGTTAACACAGTTTTTTCTTTGCTTGAAATGTATATACATTTTTGGCACCCTGTGTATGGGTTTTTTTTTTTTTTTTTTTTTTTTGAGTAGTGTTTAACGCCCGTTTTTACTACTGAAGCACCACAGGCGGTAACCTGTGTGTGGGTATATGTGTGTGTGTGTAATAGTACGATTCTGTTCTATAAACCGGCGCATTTCTTTCAGATGCAGCGCCATTCCATTTATGTTGGCCTTTTAAGTTGATATTTTCCTTTAATTTGGCACTTTTCCCATTTGTAGCTCATTTCTTTAAGAACTCATCTCAGAGAGTGAACCCTTAAGGAGATGCAATCCTTTCTTTTACGAATGTCGTATAAAATGTTGGACATGTGAGAACTTCCTTTCTCATTAAATAAAATTCATCTATGCACCAGCGTATCCTATTCTTGTCATAAACATTCAAATTCACTTTTGTACGCACCGGACTATTTTCTGGGATAGACAGGGAAGACTCGCCGACTTCAGCTCTTCTTACCGTGGTACTTGTTCTCATTGAAACATAAGTATAGTGGAATACACGTAAGTTTGTCTTAATCTAAATTTTACTGCCTCGACTCATCACGTGTAGCTATCAATATTGTCAGTTCCTCGAGCTCTACTGTGTATAAATGTTCCTTCCCCCCAGTTGTAATGGTACATTCATTATTTGTATGTATAATTAGTAGGCCAATATTTAGAACATATACTGTCATCTCAGCACTGAGTTATCGTGTAGGATGAGGAAGGGTCATTGCTTAAGCTGTTCAGTCCTGAAGGCGATTGGGTGCAAACCCTGAGAGGTGTGATCCTGAGGATAGTCCTGTTCAGGCCAGGCAACTCACCTAAGCCAGGGTGGCGCCCAGGAAGCAGTCTGCCATTGGAGCCAGTTGCATTGTTAGAGGAAGAACTCGCTGTGGTGAATAATCCTCACCAACAAATAGAACGAAAGAGAGTGGAAGTAACAGAAGTAACAGAAATGTCATCCCCTTGTTACTTGGTTATATGCTGAACAGAAGAATGTCAGTTGTTTTGTCATGTCATCTCACTTATAACTCGAAAGGGCATAGGTAATATCTGTGGCTGTGGAACGCTGCGGTTAACCCAGACAAATGCATTACTTAAGGCGGCAATTCTGCACGGATTTCCTGTCCGTGTTGAGCAACTTAGAACCTAAAATCGTCTCGTGGAGTTATTATCGCCACCATACTTCATGGAATTACTAGAGGACTCCCGCTCGTTACCCATCCGATTGATGGAATGTTGGATACCGAAATTTAGAGTTATCTGGCGGAACAAGGCGTTACATCAACTTATCGCGTGCAGGCGAGGAAAATTGAGGTACTGCTAGCCCGTACTCTCTTCCTCGCTTTTAACAGGGTTGAACTACAGCATAGGATCAAGGCTGGGTACGAGGTAGATTAGGTGCGCCCGTATATTCCCAGACTTATGCGATGTTTCGGTTCAACGTTTCGGCCGCACTGGCATGTTATGTAAGAGTGATATATTTGTTTCTGCAACCTGCGGACAGGAAATTCATGAGAGCATGTCTATTCAAACTCGTCTGCGTGAATTGGTGCGGAGATCATCAGCTTCGTCACGCGACTGTCTTCGTTAACACGAAGAACGAAGAGCGCTGTATCCGGGAGAAGGAAACTCTTTCCTTCTCTGAGGCCCCGAAACATTTTCAACTCGTCAGCCTATGGTACCGACGACCGGTATCTACAGCTCTGTAAGCCTCTTAAGGTGATTCCGATGTGTGACATGAACAAGCCCTCCACTTAGTTTTCACTGGAGTCCCTAGTGCACCAAGTTCCTCCAAACGCTTTACTGGCCAACCTGATAGTTTTTGATGCTCCGACTATTAAATTCAAGACGGCCTGTACGAAGACTGACTTTCTTAACATGTCTATTAACGCTGAAAGGATTAAGAAGACTTCGAGCCCTTTTTCTCCTCGTAGGTGCAGCTCCTATGATGGGTCAAGGGAAAAACCCGCTAGGCGGTCACTATCGCCGCCTATTTGTACCTCGTCAACCGATTCCAGGTGTTGAAATCGGTTGCCCATGCTCAGCGAGAGAGATTCTTCTGAGATCATGGAGCAGGATTTTCCTGCTTCTGCGAAACCACCTAGCCCCATACGATTAAAGAAGGAAAGGTTGATTCGCCCTACGCCGGCCAAAAAGTAAGATTGTCTATTTGCTTATTCCAAATTATATTTACAATGGCTATCCTATCTTGGAGTATACGGGACTCCCTACTCGAAGACCTCAACTGGAGTTATCGTTTCGGTCTACTGACATTCCGCTATAGACAATTTTTGTCCTCAGGAATTATTTGTCATTCGGGGTTTCTCTTAGGTCCGTTTCGACCTTTCACCAGAAGATGGCAAGCCCGCGGATGATTGAATTTTAATCTTAACCAGAGAAGACATGCGCAGCTCTCCGCTGCGTTTACATTTTCCTTTATAGACTGCGGCAATTAACGTTTGCTTTTATGGCGTTCGTCTTTATTAATTGTGCTGTTTGCCTACATCCGTCTGCTACCATAGCAGCGGCTGATGTTGATCATCTTCTCTCCCGCTACTTACTCCTTTTCCAATTTTGGGGGACTTTAACGCGCACCATCTCCTATGGGGCTCTTCCACTGAGCGCGGGATACCATGTTACCGGATTTTTGTATTGCCACAGTCTATCTCTACTTAATACAGATCACCCTACTTGTTTTTCCAATACTACTATCAGTTTATCACATTTGTATCTAGTTGTTCCAGCTTTCTTTCTTTTAATCTTACCTGGAACGTTATCTCTGATCAATTTACGTGCCAGATCAATATGTCTTCCCATGTACATTCAAAATGCGCGCGAAGTGGTTTATCGGCAAGGCTAATTTGATTCTTTTCAGTTCTCCAGTCGTATTTTCAGGGTGTGCATTTGTTTCTATTGACCGGAGGGTCGAGAAACCTCGAGACTGTACTCATTTCTGCCGTAGAAGCATCCGTTCACTGGTCCTTTTCCCACCCCAGACGCCTCCCAATTATTTCGTGAACCGATGTATGCCGAGACGCATTGTGTGCACGCCGATGTGCTCTTAGAGCATTGCGTTGTCACACTACATTGAAAAATGTGATTAACTATAAACAGCTGCGCAGTAAATGCCGCGAGTACTAAAGGATAGCTAAAAGGCGTCTTATATTGCTTTCGTTTCCTCTTTTAACCGCTGGACGCCATCATCTATTTTATGAGATAAACTACGCCGCGTTGAAGTTAAGCCTAGTTTTTCGCGCATACCCGATCCCAAGGTACAACACCGTGTAGTTGATTCTCCTGCTGAAATTGCCAATACCTTAGGCTACACTTTCGCTGAGATTTCGAGCTCCTCTAATAATTATCCTCCCAAGTTTCACACAGTTAAAATGCAAATAGAATCTAAAATAATATCTTTTGCCTTGGACAGTGTGAGTTTAATAATGTCCCATTTATTGCTCGGAAATTGGAGCATGAGCTTTCCTCTTCTCAACATTGCAATCCGGGGCCAGATAGTATAGATAGATTGCTATATTGCAGCCTCTTGAAGCTAAAGCTTACGTACTCCAGCTTTTTAATCGAATCTGTTGCGATGACAGTTTACATGCGCCAGGCGAATGGCCACCATCTTACCAATAGCGAAACCCGATAGGAGTTTTACTTATTTTAACCCTTTGTTTTGAGTTAATTAAATAATTGAATTGTATTCAAGTATTTTATTTATTTTCCTTTTGTTGAATTGCCCATCCTCCTTCCAATTGCCCTCATCCGGTTGCGTTTACAAGATGGTTTGGATTGATTCATTTATGGGCGCTCTTTAACAGCTCAGGTCATCAGCGTGTTTACAAGATGATGGAAGGCATGGTTAACGGGCAGATTATGTGACTGGTGACTGGGATCGCAGCACTTTCTGACACATGCTCAATGCGATTTTTGTCTCCACCACTCTTCAGTCGATCATTTAGTGTCTCTATCAACGGATATCTACGAAAGTGCCAAACTATCGCTGTCTTCTTTGATCTGCGGAAAGTTTATGATACCTGCTGGAGAAGCAACATACTTCGCACGCTTCATGAGTGGCAAATATGTGGTCTCCTTTTCATTTTTTTCAGGATCTTACGAAAAACTGATTTATAATGAACACGTGGATTCTGTTTTATAATCTCGTTTTATTCAGGAGAACGGAGTACCTCGGTTCTCGGTACAGTGTCCACTGTTTGTCGTCGCTATCATCGACGACTTTGAGGTCTTTCTTTCTTCTCAGCATACCAATCCGTTGGAAATCCGTCGTTAATGCTGCCTGAACCGTCTCTATATTTGCAGTGTCAACCACAGCTTCCGGTCCCCCTTCCCTTCCTGCAGAAAAGACCGTTTGCATGAATTTCTGGCGCTGCAGGAAGTATTCCTCGCCTTCTCTTCCTTTTGGCCCAGATACTTTATCTTTCGCGTACAAAGAGAAGTTCCTTGGCTTGCTTTTGATAGGAAGCTATGCTTGTCATCGCACAGAGCACTGCTGTTAACACCAAATGAACATTGTTTTTTTTTTTTTTTTTTTTTTTTTTTTTTTTTTCCCCGTGTATTGATCGGAACATTTTAGGGGTCTGACCGGACGGTGCTAGTGCACCTCTACCATCCGAAAATCCGGGCCAATGCTTTGTGCATGGCTCGGCGCGATCTTCAGTAATTTGTCCCCTTAATCATTGGGGAATCCGCGTCGTAATTGGAGCTTTTCCTTTGAGTCTTGTGTCCAGTCTATGTGCGTAGTCTGGTGAACCTCCTCTGACGTTTTCGAAGAGGCATTTTACTTGGTGGTTACGATTGCTGATTAATTAAATATTCAGCCTTTGCATCCCACGAATGAGGTATTTTAATTCCCTGCTTCACATCTTATACCTGCAAGGTGTGTGACTCCAAGCCACCCGGATATCAGTTTCGAGAGATTTTAAGGGCTTTAGACCTCCAATTGCCTGCTTATTTCGTAGCTGGGGAAGCTTGTTATCCCCCTTGACTGACGTTTTGTCCGAATTCTACCGCAGCAGATTCAGTGATTCCTCAGCATTTCAGCGCAATACTCTTCATTTGAGGGACGTAATTCTATTTATACTGACGGATCGAAAGCGGACATAGGTTTGTATTTGCTTTAGTTTCTAATGCACATAGTTTTCTCTGGGTATAGTCTAACTCTGCGATATCTATTTTTATGGCGAACTTTACACGTTTTATAGAGTGCTTTTATAGGGATTTAACAGCTGCTGGAGCATTCGATAATTTAGTTATTAATTTTTTTTATTTATTTAGTATTATTTTTCTTCCATGGTAGCTGTTTTGAGTTATCGAAATCTATACAACTTCCATCCTCTTGTACAGAAGATTTATGACGCAATGTTTGTGCTTGTTGATGCGGGCATGAGCGTAGCACTACTGTAGGTTCCTGGACATGTGGCCGCAGATGTCGCAGCGAACTTACCTGTTTTGGCCCCTGCTACAATCCTGAAACGTATTTACTCCGAGAGAACAGACTTCAAGAGTTTTACTTGACTTACTGCTTATTGCGCTGTTTGTCGAGAAGTAGTAGTTTCAGTTCGATTGCAGATTGGGCATTGTATCTTTAGTCACAGTCTCATTTTCAAGGGTGAACCTCCTCCAGCTTGCCCACATTGTAGCCACTTCGTATACAGTGCGTAATATTTTAATTGAATGTCACCACGTACCGCCTTTCAGAGTGTCCCTGTGTTTCCTTTCATCTCTTGCGGCTGTTCTTACTGATGTGATCGTTGCTGTTGAGCGAGTGTTCCTTTTTATTGGTTTCTGGAGCAAGGTGTTACTTTTCATTTTATACGTGACGGTTTCCTTTGCATTGCATTTTAAGCCAATTTTGTTTCCGGCTATTGGTGGTGTCTTTAAAATGTACTTTGTATATTATTTCATATTTTTGCCCTAGTGATTTGTTTATGGGTTTCTGTTTTAATGGCCAACTTGCTGTTTTCTTTTCTGAGCAGTATTTTAGTGAAGGTAGTTTTATTTAATACTACCTTATTATTGGCTTAGTTTTAGTATGTTCGGGCGCTAATGACCTAAGCAGTTTGGCGCCGTAAAACATTTTAAATTCCGTCATTAATACAGAAGTTTTCATCAAAGTAAATTTTTACATAACTCCATTCAATGTGCTGATTGTGGAGCAATACGTAAATTTGAAGGCCTATTTTCTTTTTGGTCATGGTTAGCTTTACAGAATTTAAATGTGTTTTTGTTAATAGAAACTTATAACTTTTAAGTTTCATTGCCTGGGTCAAATGTTGACGTATAAACTTGTGTAACAAGCATCAGTGCTGCTCCCTGTACAGCTATTAAACCAGAGTGTACATCAATGTCGTATTGCTAGATAAACGTGTTTGTGCAATTCGGTTTGTTAGTGGTACATAAAATATTCATGTTATTGCTATGGATCAAAGGGTGGTTGAAAAACATGCTGTAATTGTACCATTGAGGAAGATATGTTTGTCGATTAGTCAAATATGCTGAAGAATGTGACTATCTATTGGGAGAGTGCAAAACACCCTTACCCGCCGTACAAATACTGATAGCAGCTAACAAATACCATCGCCAGAACAAACTTGCAAATGATAAAATGATGAAAAATACATTAGAATAACCAGTAAAAGGAATGTATTTAAAATTTCAACAAAGATACTTGCGGAGGTAATAGAAACGGACAAGATGTCTGCATCTTTGGCAATAGTAAAAGGGAGAGGAAGAATCCAGACAAAAATTTATGGGGATTCAAATCACGAATCTTCGGCGTTAAGTGTTGATACTCTAACCTTTATATATATATATATATATATATATATATATATATATATAATAGATACTCTGGGATCATTGCTTTTACTATTTGCACTCATCGATGGAACAAGGAGTTTGTTCATCTTGGAAAAAAAAGTGTAATAATAATAGCAAGGGTAATACTAGTCGACTATCACAATTTTCGGGCTATTTCAGAGCACAGCCGTGATAGAATTGAAGTAATTGCAAGACGCAGGAGCTATACTCTTCTAAGAGAAGTCTAAAAAGGGGTTGGTTAATGGTTATAGGAAGAAAGTAATGAAATTGAAGAAGCACTAACAAGTACCAAAACAAAATAATAAAGTAATAACGAATAGGGAAAGTTCTGCTAATCCCAGCAGTTTGTGACAAAGCATGTACACAGAACATGTGACAAGTATAACAAAAACGCCGCATAGTTCAGACCGCAGAGGGAGAGGTGAGAAATAAAAATATACTGATACCACAATATAACAACTTTGAGCAATAATTTACATTTAATTTCTTGGATTATATAAAACTTCGCGGCATATAATATAGAATAAACAATGAGGCGAAATTTATGAGACCCCATATTAAGAGATATTATATTAATTAATGTTAAGTAAGTTCTTATTACAGTCATGAATGTAATATCATTTCTATCTTCTGTACATGTGTTGAAATGTTATGTATGATATGATTCTCTTACCAAGGAGAAAACACTCCATATTTTCTGTTCTTGACCTGTAAATGAGAACAGAGAGACTTATTACCCATAGTAAACAATATTTGTAAAGATGACCCAAGCAAGACCGATATTTCCTGGAGAAATTTTCTCAAGCAAAGCCCTTGAAAAAGAGAACTGTAAAGCAGGATAGGCGTAATCAAACGCATAACTACGGAGGTGAAAGACAAGGTAATAACCTCTCAAAGGGAGATCCTAATGATTTCATTTAATACGAGAGACGTGGGCGACATGCAAGAAACCTTGTAGTACGCATGACCAATAATATAGCAGAAAAGGACCGGAAGGAAATATTTATTCAATAGTAACGCGAAGATGGAAGAAAATATTCTTGATTTTCTAAATCAATTTTGAAAGAATAAGGATAGCTTCGGGAGACCGTCAGACTGCCATGTTTATTTGGAGGCATTGTTCAGTTCAGTCAGTGGAAGAGTATTCAGCGAAAGGACACTTTCGTCTCAGGATCAGCCGTTATCAAATGAAGCATTATATTTGTATCGGTTTAGGAAGTTTTACAGTTATTAAAGTACGTCAGGGTGATCGTCATAGTTAGTGCAACAGTGGAGCATGTAACAGTTTAATTCTGTAGGAAATTACAAGTATAACCCACTTGTTAATAAACCGTGCTTCCTTTCACAATACTGCAAATTTAATCTTTCTCCTTTAAAGTTCCTGGTAACCTCCTTTCCTTGTGATATTTGCTAATCACACAAAGTCCAGCTAAGAAGTAAGGGCTAGTCGGCGCAACAATAGGTCAGCGGAAATATCGGAGAGGAGAAGAAGAAAAACATCAACCCCTGTGAATCCAATTAATTCAACTACCTCCATAAATCTTCCCTCCATCCATTACATATTAATTATTTCCTTACCTCTTCGTTAACACCCCTGTACCAAACATCTTCATCAGTGCTGCGACAGAGAGTGAAATACAAATATATGCAACTGATGCCGCTGTTCTGCAGAGCTGCTGTCCAGAAGAAGGAGTTGATGTTGCCTTGGAGAGAGCTGGTCTTGGAATGGACAGCTGCACGCTAGGCTGTAATATTTATACCAGCGACTGGCGGGTTAGTCTGCGGTGATTGGTTCGGGTTAGCTGCGGGCTGGACTTGGGTGGGCGTTGTGTTGTGCTGACGTCTGATTGGCGACAGACTTGACTTCGCTCTCCCCCATCCTTGCCCCTTTCCCACTCCCACAGTAAACTTCTACAGTTATTGCGGAAATTTCTGTCCCGTCGATGGATTCAGCTCTCCCCTTAGAAGGAGGATCTTCTCTAACCAACAGCTAGATGGACACTGCTAATCAACAGCATGCCGGCAGTTCTGAGAGCTGCCTCTCAGTTCAGGACGAGATATGCAGCCGGGAGAGGCGGACTCCCGAGCGGTGAAGGGACACTGACGGCTTCACTATGGTGTTCCATCAGAAACGTAGCAGAGTGTCGGATTCCCCTCCCCTACTCACACCTCCTCTGGAGTCACTATTTCCTTCTTACTTGACGGTGATAAAGGAGATTGCTGCGATCACCCACAACAACGTTGAGGCCATAAGAACCGAAGAGAAATACAGCTCCAAACTTACAGCCAAGAGCACCATTGAGCTGTGGTAGCGTATCTCAAACGCAAAGGAATTTGACACCATACTTTCAACTTAGATAAGTACAAGGAACATAGAAGAATTCTGCGTGAATTTGACCCAGAAACAACGCCGGAAGAAGTGACAATGGCACTAAAATCATTGGCCATACTGGTGAAGCAAGTTCAACGGATGATCAAGACCGTGCCCAGTGAAAATAGCAAATGTGCAACAAAAGTGCCACTGCCATTGTATTTGGTGGTTGAAGCTGCTGCGCTGGGCCAGGGCTGTCTTTAAGTACTTAAGCACACGAACCCTGATATGGACACGTTTGCGCTGGGAGCAAGTACAAGCACGAACTGGCCCTACGCAATGTTTCCATTACTTGGGGTCTCGACATATACGCTTAAAATGCACCGGAGCATTAAAATACCTCAGATGTGGAGGTAGCCATCTAGCCGCAAACTGCGAGCAAGCATCAAAGACGTCTTCTTGCCTATAGTGCAAAGAAGCACATGTTGCAAACTACAAGAAATGCCCAACTAGGCGCCGTATTATTCCTGAGATTCCTGAGCAGGGGGCTCCAATTGAAGAGGTCCCTCTACTAAGAAGAAATTCAGCTGTTGCTGATGCTGTGGAGGAAGGCACGAGGACCTTGGAACAACGACCAATCTATCCAAGGGCACAGAAAAATAATGTGCGGGCTAGTGGACCAACACCAGCAACGAAGGAAACTAAGCCACGATCGCAACAACTGAATAAACCAACTGGTACAGAGACACATACCTCGGCGAAAGCTCATCCCTTGGACCCCAGGTTGAAGTCAGCAAAGGCTCGACAGCGAAGAGCGCAGCAAAGTGACACATCTCCTGCACCCAGAAGAGAGCAGATTGCTATTCCCAGAGAAACGCAACACTCTGAGGCTCGCACCTCATACGCTGATGCAACTAAGGTCGCTGAGAGGTGAGCAGGAATGTGGAGGACTCTGTATGAAGCTCCGAACTCTTTAACAGATCTTGTTACTGTGGATGCGTTAACTGAGTATGCCAACTTGTTGCAGTGGCTTCCTCTAATTATTGAGCACTCACTTCCCATTCTGAGGGAATTATAAGAAACAGTTCATAGTGACTGTGACCTTGCACGTAAATATGCAATTTTCTCTAAAGTAGTTCGTATCCTTCGATTTTCCGGTTGTGCACAATGGCAGTAACCTATCCCAAACTATTTCATTTTGCGTACTACAATGCGAACGGAATTAAAGACCAGAAAGAAGACCAGCTTGAGTTCGTGGTGCAGCATGAACTCGATGTGATGCTAATATGTGAAACTCACCATAAACCAGAACGCTCATTCAGACTTCCAAGTTTTCTTATACATAGAAAATATAGAATTGGAAGACCTAAGGGAGGGGTAACAATTTTGATTCGTTCACATATAGCACACAAACCAGCCCCTTTGTCTTCCACTAAGTACCTGGAAGCAGTTGCAATACTAACGAGAATTGGGGAAGGGAGACTGCTCTAATTGCCGGCTATTGTCCACCTAGCACTCCGTTTTTAGAAGCGAACTTTCGGAGTGCATTTCTTTTTCCAAGGCATTGCTAGCTGGAGATTTTAATTCTAAGCATAGACAATGTTCCGTGGGGATCGCTCCCCGAGACCAGGGGAATATGCGCTTTTGTTTTTGTTTTTTTCAATTAGGACGGTACCTAGAGTCTAAACCGCCCGCCTTTTGGCTATAGACGATCTCGTCGCCCAAGAGCGCTAAGCGAACTTTGCTACCAGATACTCATTGGTAGATGGCCCACTAGTCACCCCATGACAACAGTGATTCAGGAAAAACCTGCCCCCAAGGTACACGTCTGAGGCACTCCCTTGGGACACACTGCCACCGTGGGTATTCATTTACCCGTGAGTTACGGGATCACTGCCACGCCGAGTCCACTCATCCGGACAACTGCCCAACGGGAGGGGCTCGAATAAGTCTGACCTGGCTGCCTCTAGTATCGTCTGAAGTACCACCGGTACTCAGGGTACGCAGAGCCCGCGCATGGAGCATTTGTAGAGCAACGACCGAAGTCGCGCCCTTAACGGAGCTAAGCATAGACGGTGGAGTTGCATTGCAGCAAACTCTCATGGTCAATAAATGACAGATTTCATAAATGCGGACGCCTCCCTTGAAATTCAGGGGCCGGATGTTCCTACACTAATACCGAGGGCTGGCAGGCCAAATGTAATAGATATGGTTATCACTAGACACATTCCCTATTATTTAAGTTTGCAGACTATTCATGATTTGGACTCAAACCGTGACCCAGTATTAGGTAAACTGTTAACTTGCAACTCAGCAAGGCCCAGAGGAAATTGGATACATGAAACAGATTGGGATGCCGCAATTGGGACTTTGGATGAGGTGCACCAGCCAAATCCTATTATTCAATCTACAGCAGAGAAGATACAGCTGTAGCAAACTTTTTCATGGATTATTTTGAATATTGTCAAGCAACACACTTATAAATTCCCCGCTGATAATGACAATCCATATACTCTGCCGCAACACATTCATGGCATGAAAAAACGGCCTCGTTCCATGCACAGGTTGATGTAGCGTCATCCAGCTCTGCGCCGAATATATAGAGCGTTTCAGGCTAGGCTACCGACGACTCCTAATTAAGCAATATAGGGGACCTTAAAACGGGACATTTAAGCAAATCGCCTCGATCTAAATGACAAGAACGCTTGGCGGCTAATATGCAAGCTTATAGATGACTGTCATCAACACTAACACCCAATACATGATGTTCGTTGCCGAATGGTCTTATGAACCAGAAAAAAATAGCCACTGCGCTGGCTGATGAATTAAAAGATACTTGCATTCCAGCCGATGACCCTAGGAATGACCGCCAGGCCCGTCCAAAAATATACTAGTGCGCAACTATCTGAACAGGGATCTGGGGGATCAGGAGGAACAAAATAAATTGAATAAGGCTTCAGGAATTGCGAAGACGGCCCATACTCCACATAAACAAAAATGTTAATAGGTACATCAATTTTTCTGCTTCCACGACAGTAGAAAGAAGCAAATATTATGTGCATTTTGAAAAAGGGGAAGGACCCTGTCCGCTCCTCTAGCTACCTGCTTATCAGCCTGCTCCCGACGATATCGAAGGTCTTCGAAAGAATACTTTTGACTCGTTTTGAGCCATAATTTGAGCGACTGATCCGGAACATCGTTTGATTTCAAGCCTAAACATTCCATGTCCGATTTCCCCTCTGGAGGGAGAGAACAATGATTTTGGAATATTAGGAGGATGTGCTTTACTAGCACAGCACAAGAGACTTGAATACGCACTAAATTATCTCTGTGCCCATCTGACTCAGGTGGAGGAAGGGTGCGAGAACTGACGCTTACACATAAGCGGAGAAAAAGTGAGGCTATTGTTTTCACTAAACGCACACCAGCTGATCTAGGAATATTACACATGAATGGTCAACCAATTCCATGGAAGAGGCTGGTTAAGTATTTAGGGGTGACCTTAGATCAAGGTCTCACCTTCAAACATTATGCACGTATAGAAGGAAAGAAAGCTAGAGTATTTATTACACAATTGACCCTTGTTTTAAGAATAATTCCGTTCCAATCCGAATAAAATTACGGATATATAATGCCATTATACTGACTGTTATGTTTTACGCATGCGAGGTTTGGGGATATGTAGCTCACAAATTCAATTCTTACAAAAGGCACAAAATATTCCACTCGGGAGCATTTTTGGTTCACACAATAGATATCCGAAAATGTGCATCATCTTTCGGCCTAAAACGTGTCCTCAACACTATTAGGCATTGTGTACGTAAAGTTTACGAATGATTGGAACACTATCCTAATAGATTAATCGGTGAGCTTGGCAACTACAATGCTGAGCGTGGTAGTGGAAGTAGGGCCCACCCCTTTCGCGGGAGATGCTGGCTACTAAATGACAATAAAGGGCACAAAGTATCCCCGCAAAAGCGGGCTTGGTAACCAAATTTCGTATTCAAACTGTGAGAGAATACTGTTAACTCCAGCTGATGCCTCGCCAAAGAATTGATGTACACCGGCGGTACTAAATAGGCCAGATGCCCTCCCATCACGGGTATGCGAACAAGCGAAATTGCTTGTGTCAGCAAAAGCCGTAAGTGCTAGGGGAAGCACTCACAGCCCTTCGCATATTACATTTCGACTTCAAACTTGAGTAACCGGCAGACCTAGTCACGACGTGGTCAGGTGCTGCCAAAAACTCGGCCTGAAAAGAGTGAATCGGAATATCTTTGTTTTCGTGTTGGAGGATATGCTCCCCTTCAAGTATGGATTTTTCCGCAATTGCTAATTTTTGGGTATGTCCGAAGTAATTTACTGATGCGGTCCGTGACAGATTTGATGTATGGGAGAAAAGTTTTGCCTTTTCTCCCGTTTGAAGCTGTTTGTGTGTCAGAGGAACTTGTAGCTCACTTCTGATTTCTCGCTATGAGTAGCCGTTAACTTGGAATGCTTTGTCTAAATTCTGAAGCTCTTGGTGTAAATGTTGCGGTTCGCAGACTCGTATAGCGCGGTCCACAAGTGTCTTGATCATGGAGCGTTTCTGCGGATTCTCGTGAAGGTAACGATCGCTGTTGGTTTCCTATATACTTTATAACCCAATGTACCATCCTCCTTTCTGTTTACCGTGACCAAGTCAAGCCTGCAGCTAACCCGAGCCAATCATCGCAGGTTATCACAAGTCAGAGTGCAACAAGCTTCGTGGCCGTCTGGACTTCTGTTACAACACTTCGACCTCGCTACTGCCACTGAAGTTGTCTACCGTAGATAGAGCGAAACGTTGCGGAAGGAGACCAATAGACCACGGCCTACAAGCCCGATATACTGTACGAAGTGAAACTTAAAATATTTCAAATCAAAGAGTTCACTAATCTTACATTTAGCAGCAACATTCACATTAACAGTATTTATAGACCTTGTTCAAGCGCAATAATCCTGACTATTTTCCAAGATAGCATTGTGCTGGCGTGCTAAGCATTTTACCAAAATGCAGGTAAAAATATTCATATAAGAACTGTGCTTGCCTTCAATTTAGAAATAAACTCTATGCAGTTGAACTAACAGTACCACAAAATGGAATTAAAAGAAATACAACTTATGTTCTACCTTGCTCACTACAACGAACCTAACAATTTGTAATTAAATGGCCGAAATGTATGAACCCCTTGCATTCGGTGCTCTCTCTTGACAGCAGTAAACAAGTCGCCTTGCTCACTACAACGAACCTAACAATTTGTAATTAAATGGCCGAAATGTATGAACCCCTTGCATTCGGTGCTCTCTCTTGACAGCAGTAAACAAGTCGTATCGATTCTCAAAAATTACGCTCGGGTCTGAAACCATAAGGAAGAACACGTCAATACAAATTTTTATCAATGAACAGGCGGTAAAAGAAGGGAAGAAAATGCGTTCGGCACAAACTTGCACCACATAGCGTTTAAATGTTTTTCATAAAAACTGCCGCGTTGCAGGTCATCAATATTTCCAAAACCTTTACACTGAAAATAATAATAATAACAACAACAACAACAACAACAACAACAACAACAACAACAAAGCCTGAGTACTACTGTCAACTTCGCCATAGCCCCTTGTTCTCATACGAAAATCCAACTGCTTGTGTCCAGTAAGTTTAGGTTGCGCTGTATGCTTTCATGAGATTTCGTTTTGCGTGTAAAGCAATCTCACCTGTGTCGCACGGACAAGTGGTGAAGAGTTAGTAGGTTCGACAACACTAAATTCTCCTCGTTAATCGCTCGGCTATTTGGCTATAGTGCTCTTATGACAGTTTTGAGAGGTGTGTGACGCGCAAGACTTTCGCTGGAAACATAGGGAAGATATCAAATTCAGGTTTATTGAGCTAGTGCCACTGACGTTGGCCGAAGGTGAACTAAATCTTGAAGCGGAATACTTTTGTGTGTGTGGGTGGGTGTTCAGTTACAGTTGTACATTATCAGTATCAGGAAAAAAAAAAAAAACGTTGCTAGATGTACAATATTCAGTAAAGTGTAATTGCAATGGTGTGATATTTGTTTGTGGGTTGATAATGAAGGCAATGAGGATTCATGCATCATTTTAAAATATTTTACACTTGCTAATAACGTTCGAGAATTTGTCAGGTGAACTCAAAACAACACATAAAGACATTATATTAATGTGCCAAAATGTAGAATACGGCCACCTTTGAATTTCTTAATTGTTACATAAGTAACTATTAAAACTAAGTGATATTTTGTTTTAAACTTTATCCGATTTATCGTCATCTGAAAGTGAGGTGGTGGTAGATACAATTATATTAGCATTTATAAGTTACTGTGAAGTACATTTTCCAATTAGATCGTAAACACATCTACATAACTGAAGGCTTCATGTAAAAAAGAATGTAAGTGCCTTTTTTGTGGAAGTAAAGTTTTTACAGAAATAGCGAATTATGTTGCTAGCTCTAAAACACAAACAAGAATCAAGATCCTGACAAATTCTTTTGTATTTTTGAGGCGTGATAGGACGTGCATATTGCAAGAGCTTCAGCGTATAAATACAATGAACTAATAATAAATGTTAATTATCTATAATGGCAGAAAGGTGCCCATAGCTCCCAAGTGACTTTTTCACGAGTTGTAGGCTGTGACTCGTACGCTTTCCATTCAGTTTTATTATCTGATAAAATGGTTATGATTGCTGGTATTAATATTGTAAAATTCGTATATAATGTTAGAAAATAAGCAATCGCAAATGATGTAAGAAAAGAGGAGGAAGAACACCTAAGGTTGCACAGTGTAGGTAAAGAATATATGATTAAAAACAAATGTATACCTAATAATAATAATAATAATAATAATAATAATAATAATAATAATAATAATAATAATAATAATAATAATAATACAATGGTGGTGCGTTCTTATCTGCTATTGCACTACGATTTTTTTCAAATACTTATATCTTATGTTCTATAGTTCAGTGTTTACTACATATTATATCATTTCCTTGTCCAATTTGCATGTTTGAAATTTAATGTTACTGTCGACGTCTTCGCTGTAGCCTATGTATGAAATACCCGTGTACCCAACGAATAAGGACAAATATGCGTATGCGCATGGGCTTGTTCCAGAGGGAAACGTGCTACTTCAAAGTGGAGCACATTGGAATATCGATATTGTTAAGTGGTCACGGAGTAAAGTACCTGTTTCTCAAGGGTAGGCCTACAACAATTTGATGACGTAATATCAATCTGGACTAAAGTACATTTCCAATAATGAAGCAATACTTACGATCTATTAAGATTTGCATGTATTAGTTTTAGTATGTAAGTAAACTTCGCGTTGTCATTTTGTTAATGAATATAATAACAAATGGATGCTTCCAATGGTTGGCATCAGTGATCGTCATTGATAAAAATCAACTGTGGTGGACAATCACAATTGTGTCCAGAATATCGGCATATTCGGTAAGGAGTTTGTTGAATTATCCTTTATCTTGAAGGATTTTTGAAGAAAAAGTGTGACATATCTGTTATGCACCTTACGGATTATAAAGCTGGCTTTATATTCATTCCCATTCATTTAATTTCCCTATATCCTACAACTCCAGGACCAAAAGTATAAATGACAATTAGGAAGACCGAAGCCAGTTTTGAATACAACGCAGCTAACAAAAGAGCAGAAGCAACACTACCCAGAATGTTTAACCCAAAAGTATAGGACCAAGTGAACGATAAGCTGCTATAAATGTTACAATGTTCTGCAAAAGAGTGTGTTGAAAACACAATTGATTTTTTTTATAGAGGACTGGATTTTAGAAACAATGTACAACCCCTGCAATATATACCAATATATAATTTACGAGTCATTCTCTGAAGTGACCGAATTGTTAGAGAATTTGGTTAGATGCCAATGATCACCGCTGAGACAGAAACTTTATCATGTTTAAAACCTATGAAAACATTTTAAAGGAACAGTATATCACAAGATTATCTCATGATTTCAAAAATGGAGTTCATACGCCAAAGTCATCAGTAGTTTTTTTCATTTTGAAGAAACGCCGCAGACTATATTTCGTCATTAGGTAGGTATTTGTTTTTTGGTCATAGTTAAGATATTTTTTCCCCCAAATAGCACACACACAAATTTTTGCCCACCATCCGCGACTGAAAGTACAAAGAAATTTTCAGATGTGAATATATTTGTTAGTCCTTATCCTACTCATAAAAAGGGGGCTATTCCAAGATAATGGGCAATAGAATTATTTATTGCGACTCATATCAATAAAACATATAAGCCGGCGAAGACAAGATACTTATGATGACCATCTCAGAGTAGATGTCAAACAATTCCCATTGACACAATACTTTAATGGTGAAAGCGAACTATTAGGGCAAATCGAAAAGTCTTTGCTTCTATCTTTATTCATCCAAAATAATACAAAAACAAGAAACTCAAACACAGGAAGTACCTTTGACTATTTTTCCTCATAGTGGCCATAGCGGTTAAGGCATTTGTCGCATCGCACCACTTGTTTGGAAACGCCTCTGTTACAGAATTCGGCCGGTTGATCGCGCAACCACTACCGTACACTTCGTCTCCGAAAATGAACCGCTGTTCTGCCAGAAAGTTTTTCAATGGACCAAACACGCGGTAATCACTAGGAGCGAGGTATGGACTATACAATGCATGCTCCGTAATCTTGCATCCGAATGAACGAAGTCTAGCGGTTGTCCTAGCTGCCACATGAGGCTTGGCGTGTCATGAAAGAGAACCCCTTAGCGCTTTTTCTTGATGACAGCTCGTGGACGTGAGTATGCCACAATAGCTGTCAGCGTTGATGGTGTCACCTCTTAGCATTATTTCCAACAACGATCTCAGAAAACTGATGCCATTAGGCGGAATTTCTTCGTGACAGGTAAAGTGAAAATTTAATATCCATGTTTCCAGTGACAATGAGATCCAGGAACCTTTCTCCGTCCTCGGAGTAACGCTGCAAAAGTTTCAGTGACGCCAGCATCCTCTTACGCTTGTTCAGGTTATCCAAAAGCCTAGACACCTACCGACACGAAACTTTTTGATACCCTAAGAAATTAAGAGCGATGTCGTAAACACGGTAAGAAATAAAAGGAGGAGGGCGGGTTCCGCCCATTGAGTCGCCAATTGCCTGTACTTTCCCAGAGGGTCGATGGGGTTTTCCATTAGGACGATATCTACAATTTAACCCGACCCGTCGTTCGTCTGGGAGCGATTGTGTTGCCATACGCCTCAAGGAACAGCTACCAGTTTCAATGGTCGGTCTGACCCAGCACAGGCCTACTCATTCGTTGACCGGTGAGTCAATCGGTGAGTGACCAGAGAATTTAGGGAGCTCACCACCCTTCCTGCGTAAAAGAGCGCTGGATGACTTAATATCTGCCAGCATGGTACACGCCTGAACACTCCCATGTGGCACACTGCAGCCGCAGGTACCCAATTTAGCATGGGTGACGGAAACCGCATGCCCACAGGGTCGAACCCATCCGGATACTCCCGGAAGGGAGAGGCTCGAATAGTCCAGCCCTATGTTCTTCTAGTAACGTCAAAGGTACCACAGGCACTCAGGATACGCAGAGTCCGCACCTGGAGCATCTGAAGGGACAGCGACCGAAGCCGCGGTCCCCCTTACGGCCATTAAGAAATGGCAAACTCCGTGGAAATGGCCTTCGTGTGCTTTCACCATTGCATCCATGCTGGCAATTTTTCCGATGTGAACGAGGTCGCCTCGACCTCTCATTGTCATTAATTCTCGACCATTATTGAACTTATAACAGTACTAACGCCGCTCACTTCTCAGAGCGAAACACTAGTTCCCATACGTCGGCTACGGATCCTGATGAGCGTTCTTCCCTTGCCTCATATAAAAGTAATAACACTTCTAATTTATTCTTACAGGCTCGAGAAACCTGGAACCCCAATCTCGAGCGGCAGCGGAGAAAGCCGAAGGTAGTGGTCCACAGAATAAGTAGATAATAATACATTTAAGTTCAACAGATGTAAGTTCAGATGGTTAGGGTATCGCGCTATTAATGTGAAGGTAGTGGGTTTGAATCCTCACGTCCTGAAGCCTTTTTTTTTTTTTTTTCTGGAGTTGAAATTTGTCACCATTACAATGATTTACTCGCGCTAACATAGTACCACGCTCACAATACCCTATCAATTTATATTTACGAAAAAAGAGGCGAGCGTAGGCCGTCAGGCCGTATCACTGGGTCCACCGATTTCTAGGATTTATTCTGGGTTACGATAAGGTTAGTGTTTGTTCATATGAATCAATTGCGAACTTCAATAAGATAGCGGAATAAAAAGTGAAAAACTCAGTTTTGTAATAAGGAACACCAAATTGCAGCCAGAAAGTTACGGAGGACAAAGCATAGGTTTCATTAACTTTAACAAAAAATAATAATTGCAACCTTTGCACTTTACAATCGGGTGCTTTTTCATTTTGGTTGCGGCTCCAGCCCCGCTTCTTCACTGTCGTTCGGGACTGAGGAGGTCGGCTGTCTCCGTTGTCACTCGGGACTGCAGCCCAGGTTTCCTCGAGCTGTGAGGGTAAGTTTTCGCTGCTCATACGACGTGGATGTGTTGGGCATTCCAGTCATCTTTGTCATCTGACAGTGACGCCGTGCCGCGGAGCAGCCGAGAGTTAATGCTAAGCCGTCTTAAGAACAACCAGTTGCACTGCTTGTATGCGTCGGTTTCTCAATCACACTAAATATTTTGGATTTTCCTCGTAGTGTGCAGGTCAATATTCTGTGAAATGTTCTCCTATGAGTGCAAACTTTAGTGGAAATGCAAAATAGTCGTATATCCATTACATTAAGAAGAGAGGAAACAAAAAGAAATATAGCAAGTATTCTCCATAAGGTAAAGTTATTATTTGTGATTACATCAACTGCATACCACGTGAACTAGTCCCTATGGTGGAAAGAAACCAAGACAGGAAATATCATTTTAATGTTATCATTTAAAAAATTACCGGGAAAAGCACATAGCATGTCGTTTCTGTTACGCTTTCCAAACCAAATTTCCAAAGCTCTGTTTTCGCACTGCAACACCTGATTTTTGTCCTTCACTTACCCATTAATCAGTAGCTGTGGGTGGACAGAAGAGAACATTGCAAGGAAAATTTAAATTCTCATTTTAAAATCAGATAAAGCTTGACCAAAAATGAAAATATACAAACACTCAGTGTCCTAATTCTAGTAAATATGTATTTTCGATATACTTTTAACAAGTTCTCGCGTGTAGTGCTTACATCAGTTGTTCGCTTATAACCTTTGTACCAATTTCCATGATGGTAGGAGTATTATGGCGTCATGCATTTTCAAAAATTTTAAAGATTATGGTATATTAGAAAGTGTTTTAATGCTTTGGAGTAAATATTGCTGGCTCAAAACAAGAAATAAGACAATATTTTTATGTATATGCTTGTACAATGTGCTTGAAAGAAGAAGCGAATCACAAATGTACAGTTATCTAATAGTAACCTCTTCCATATTACAGCGATCGGACTTGCCAACGGCGAAAAATTGACTTACCTAGTTCTTTCCCCGTTGCGTTTGACTCGTTTCATTTTCTGCCAGAGTAGCAATATTTTTGGTGCAGATAACTCTTTACCAATCTGATTTTTTTCGCATTTCTTCCCTTTAAAATAAGGCATTATTCATGATGAATAGAATGATACCAGTAACTTGACTGCGAAAGACAATTGGTTTATCTGCCGCCCTACTCCCCCAAATCTTCATATAACATTTGTATCATCCATAGTCCACAATTAGGAAGGTTGTATTCAGTCTCAAGTATAGATTAAGGTATTTGTCAGTAATATATTTTAATGTCTAAAGATCGAAGTCATTGTTCCCAGAATAACAGACGATATGCAAGTTGTATGTAATGTCCATTTTGCAATCCATGGATGGTAAAGAAAATTTTGTAAAATGCTTATTACAAAATATGAATGTGCAATCCATAAAAAGTGCTCATATTACATAAGGTGTTCTTATTCTTTTACAAGAAAATGCAACATTGTTATATCATTGATGAAAAAAATATAATAAAGTTGTTCAACACAGCTTGCATCTATATTCCTGGACAAATTTGACAGGTGCAACTTACGTCACCTGTAATGCATGTTCTTCATATATGCCCAATGTCTAAAAGTATCTGGCAGTTTCCTAAAGCAAATTACTATATAGTAATAATAATAATAATAATAATAATAATAATAATAATAATAATAATAATAATAGCATAAAACCACCCCTCTCTAATTATTTTAGACGTTCTTTTACACGCACACACATATGATCTAGAAATTTCCCCTTACAGGTGCATTTACTATTTTTCGATTAATTTTTCCTACATTTTGGTTATGCTTTAACTTTGAACTAACAAAACCACCTTTTAGAATAATTAACATTGTATAACATTTTTTGTTCATAGTACTGCCAATCTATTTCACCACATTTGAGTTGTCTAATTTATAAAATGTAATGTTTTCTAATGATTTTATTTCTTTTCTACGGTCATCAATAATACATTTTATTTCCATCGAAAATGCTAAAATGATGAAAGTGTGAAAAATAGTATGGTATGAACAACTGACATGAGGCATGGTGCTGAATGGTTAACGGTGTTTTTGTTGTACTGTTGACATTGACATCGGTGTAATCCAGCTGGGCGGTGTGCTTTGTAATTATTACATCAGCCATTATAGTAACTTATAATGCCCAGATACACTACACATCAGGTAAAGTGCTAGACTAGTACACACAGTTCTTGATATTCCGGAGAATAATAATGTTGTCAACAGCAAGTTTGTGGTATCAATGCCCGACATTCCTTTAGCGGTACTACTACCCGGGTCATGCTATGTGTATAGTTTACATACGGCTTTGATTCACTTGGTATTGTGATGAATAAAAATTACATTCTCTACGAGTATTGAACGAAACCATACCCATACCTGGTAGGTAGCAGAATTTCATATCACTACCTAAACTAGTAATAAACGCTAATGTGCCTGTCCCAAATAATTCGAGTTAACAAAGTAGTCCTACACGGGTGGCCGAGGTCGTGAGTAGGGAAAACCGGTTCGTCTCTCAACACTTTCATTGTCGGATGCACTATGTCCGAGCAAGAATTGCTCTCTTCGATTGCACAATGCATTTACTTTTTGGCGCGGAGAGCCGATCGACATTTTGCAAAGATTAGGGACACAGTTTGGGGATTAGACGCTCCCTAAGACTCAGGTTTATGAGTTACACAAAAGTTTCACAGAAGGACGAGAAACTCTAGAAAACGAAAGTCACCAATGTCGATTTCGAACGAACGTAACGGAAACAAACTTTTGCATCGATCGGAACTTTGTAGTGGTTCCGAAATCATTTCTGAGGTTTGGGTAAGTAACGGAAGTGTCCAGTCCATCTTTTCAGATGACTTTGAGTACCGAAAAGCCTTGCCAACGTGGGTTCCTCCAATTCTCACTGAGCACACGTGTTGGGAGAGTCAGAAGCTTTTGGCTTACTTCTGGGATCAAAGAGAAAGGTCTGCATTGAATCGTAACCTGCGACCAAACATGGTACACTCTCGAAGGAAATAGTCATGGAGTAAATCCGCTCCTGTCATATGGGGGAGGTTTTTTTGGCACTTTTTTGAGAACTCCATGGCATTTTCTTCATGAACGTCATACAGTTAATGCACTTTATTATTACCATCTTCCGATTGAGGCAAAGCGTGTTTATTGGCGAGAAAGACGTGAACTGTCTCTAGAGGTTTTTAAAGGTAACGCCCATCCGCATAACAGCTGCTTTGACAAGGAAAACGCTCAAGAAAATCCACTGAGCACCAATGTAATTCAGTAGTTCATATTATTTGCGATTTCCATATATTTGGTCCGCTAAAAGAAGCTTTGGGAGGTCAGCGATTCGACAGTGGCGACGGTTTTGAAGCATTCATGCGCAACAGGCTGGAAACCCGATCCCACTTTCTTCGATAATAGAATTAAAAAGTTTCCTGTGCGCTTGGAAAAATGTGTTTGAATCCGAAATTACGTAGATAAATTACATGTATCCAATTTTTATTTGATTTAATTTCAAAATATCACAATAAATTTGATTTTTACTTCATTCAAAGTAGTAGGTGAACGGGTAAGAGACACTTTTATTTCAGCAGCATTTATTTATTTTTCAACACTATCATCAAATTTACTCAAATTTGTCTTTGCATATGCATACGATGAGAACCGACACCTTGCTCGTTAAGCCATTTCAACACATTATCTTTGACGGAGTAGAAATCGCTACTCCACATTTTTCCCACCCAACAAAAGATTATCAACTATGGGTGGGGAACGTTATACTTCTAATGCTAACTCACTAGCCGGTGAGGCATTGAAGTTCCGCACATGGGTGGTAGAGGGTACTAGCTCAGCTCATTTTACAAGAATCGGCGAGAAGAGGGTGAGATGAAAGAACAATGACGTAATGAATGGCTAGTGAACCTGGAGGCCCGTCACAAATCCCGCTGGCGGTTTGTGGGATCAAATCCGGGTCGTGCTGGTCTGGCCACAACTCTGTCCCAACTCCAGTTGTCTAACAGGCCATTTCTAATTGATGAGCCTTCAGCAAATACACGACATACTTTTCGCACATTTTGGATGAATATCACACTCGTTCCATACACAGATACAAACCACAGGTTGCCCATTTTCTGTCCACAGCATTCAAATAAATGCACACATTTCCTCTCTTGACCATTCAGATTGTAACCATTGTTGCGCCTGTGTTGCTGCACATCATCTGGCAGTGGAACTGCACACTATTGAGTACAAAGTTGCAGCTGGCTGCGTACTTCTATTTGGGGTATAAAATGGGAAACTTTATTTTTGACTCACGCTGTGTAAATTTATTAAAATATATAAACCGTATACCATTTTTCTACACAACCACCCTTCTTTTCAATGCACATATCACACTGCTCACGGGTGGCCGAGGTCGAAGGCGCGGACTCGTGAACGGGAGGTCTGGGTTGGATACCCTCCTACCTGGCTAAGGTTTTTCCCAGGTTTTCCTTGGTCCTCTTAAATGGCAAATGCCTTGGAGGTGCCCTAAACGCTTCCTTTCTTGGGGAAAAAAAAACACCCATTTTTCCATTTCATTTCATGTATCATCTGTGTGCAACACCTGTGGTGTCTCAGTAATAAAAACGGGCCTTAAAACACTACTCAAAAACACCATTTCACCACCTTGGGGGAAAATGTGTTTGGTTGGAACTGTGGGCAGGAATGCACTGCTTCTTTGATTTCATATCACTTCAAAATCTTTTGCTCTCAAAGCGTCTTTAGGGACGCAAGCATATGATGATGTGAATGAATGTGTTTAATGCCCGTTTTTTCTACAGAGGCACTACAGGCGATGGACAATCATGATACATATCGGTCCTGGTGGTGTAGTGGTTACCATACTTGCCTCCTACACCCAAGATCGCGGGTTCGAACCCGGCCAGGACCGATGGATTTTTTCGGGGCGTAAAAATCCTAAGTATGGTTTCCTTCGGAAGGGAAGTAAAGCCGTGGGTCCCGTGTCTTACATTTACGGCACGAAAAAGAACCTCAAGCCTGAGAGGCCTCTGAGCAAAATTTGTCGGCCGTTTCACGCCCTGAATTGAATGGTACGCTGATGACCTGAGCTGTTAAAGAGCGTCCATAAATAAATCAATCAAAAAAAATCATGATACATGGGATGAAATGATAAATTGGAAAAGGATTTTTTTTAAGGAAGGAGCAATTCCAGGCCTAAGTTTATGGTACCTCTCAGGCATTTGCCATTTATGAGGACTGAGGAAAACCTGCAAAAAACCTCAGTCAGGAAGGACAGTCCTGGCGAAATTCGCACCCCAGGCCTCCCGCTCACAAATCCGTGCCTTAACGACCACGGCTACCCTTGGCGGTATATGATGATGTGTATGGTGGACGTTGTGAAACCCGAAATTTCAATCTCCGCTATTGTCAAGAGTTGGAATGGCTGTCTGGGGGCGTGCATTATTGTTAAGGAGAAAGCGTAACACAAAAGTCCTTTTCGACGACTCCGTATTGTTGGCTTCAGTTCCTTCAGCAGAGCATTATACCGGCCACTGTTCACTATTCACCCTTTCCTTGATTGTGCTCTAAAGTTGGTCCTTACATATTTCAGATGGAAGTAAACAGGCGGATGAAATTGCAACTACTTCTTGGCTGGAGAATCCCTATTGCGCTGTTCTTGAGAGTTTCTTTTGTGTTTGGGCTCCTAGCGATACAATCAGGCTTCGTCTCTTGTGGCAGTACATGCCGAGAAATCTTTTCTTTAATCTTTATGCACCAAAAAGTGACTGTGAAAGTCTGCAAAAGAATAATCTTGTCAACATTCTCCACCAAGCGTACAGCTTGTGATACTTGCCAAACTCCGTAAAGTGGTAGTGCAGATCTAATGTTGCCTTACAGTTTCCTGTTCAGAATTTGTAAACAAATGCACATTTTCAAGAGTACTAGTGTCAGCTTGAAGCCGATAAATTCTCAATTGTAATGATGGAACAATTTCTATCAAGGATGTGAAGTTGCCTTAGCATCAGCCATACAGTGTAGTTGACCCTAAACTCTGCCTACGCCTAGGGTTCTTGTGTAAATAACAAACTCTACCCCCTCACACTGGTGTCTTGCTTATGCTGATATCTTGTTCCACCTCTGCTCATAACGGACCACCAGGGTCCTGTTATATAAACCTGACAATTCGACTGGTCACAAGCCATAATTTTACAATGCAGCAACTTGATAATTTAAAATTTGGTGTGACTGATAAAAGGTGTCAATTTGTTACAAATATTTTGACATATTTGTGTCATGAAACATAAATGTCACATTCAATAGTGACAAACTGACACGTGTATAACATTGTCAAACAAATTCGACAGGAAAGCAGAAGACCTGTCATAGCATGTGCGACACCGATGATTTATTGCAACATACGATATGATATTTTAGCCTTAAAGTGATATACGATATAGCCTAAGTGAAAAGGAACATAAGCGTGTAAAACTTTTTTTTTCTTCTTCTTCAAAATGTACCTATAGAAAGCAGCAGTTTTTGTCTCCCCCCCCCCCCAATGCTCCCATAGCTTATCTGATATTAATGTTGTCGTCCATAGCTAACGTATCGTTTGTTTTGCTTCTGTAGGTTATTTTAAAATACGCGGTAAGGTGAGATCATATTGTTAATTTCGATTATTATAGGTAATGCGACAATAGTAGTAATTACGATAGTTGATAAGCATTACCAAATAAATTGTACTTCTTCAGATTTAATTTACACTATGATTTATTATTATTATTATTATTATTATTTATATTATTTATATAATATCGACGTACAAAAACTAAATATTAATGCTCCGCAAATAGCAAACAGGTTTGAATAAATATAGCTAATGCTTCTATGATCGTAGCAACACAGTCATTTATGGACAATTTCTTTTTATATAATTTGAGCTTTATGAAACGGCAGTTTGATTTTGTGACAGGTTACAATTTCATGCGTCATATATGACATATGAAATGACAAATCACAATATACCGACAAATTTGTCATAGTTGTCAACTTTTGTGAAACAAAGCCCAGAGGTCTGTTTCACAACGGACAACTCTCATTATGACAAGGGAAAATACCTATGGGAATAAACAAAAGTATCTGGGTTGTGTTTCATGATGCGATTAGTGACAAGGGACAGGTAGACGCAGGCAAGGCCAAGGTGAATTTTACCCGCTCGATAAGCGTTACGTTTAATGTACAAATAGCAAGAGCTCTTTATTTGTGAGAATTGTAACGTGAGTAGGAATAGACTAGTCCATGCAGCATGCTTGTTCATAGATAATAGACTTAAACGATGTGGTCTAGTAATTCGGATGATGAAAATGCAATAGTGATGACTTGTAGAAGAATTTTCAGACAAATTGATTAATTTCGGAGAAGATGGAAGAACCAACTTTCTTTGCACAAAAAGTTTTAAGTGTGTGCAAGTTCTTCAAGCAGCACTGCATTGGCTGAGTACAGAAAGATAAACTATTTTTGAGGTGAGATGCAGGAAATTTCGAATACAAGTTTATCCCGTGTAGTTATTTGTGTCTATTAATAGAATGTTGTCTTATTGTGCCCCCTGGCCCCGCAATATGATTAAAGTTGTAGGCAACATTTTTCGTTTGGAACGGATGCCATGAGCAGTCCTACGTCATTAAAGGTTAATGCACTAATCGACAAGGGAAAAAGTTAAAAATTAAAAGTACATTTCCAGTATTTTCATAATTGGGTTAAGTAATGCATTTTGTAAATCTATACATTATATAAATATTAAAAGCCAGTAGCGTTTGAAATGTGAGTTGTATTATTTAAAATATTTTTGTCTTCAACAAGTTGAGTATTTTTATTTGGAGCGTATAATATTGTACGGACCACCTCCTTGGTCTAGTGGTTAGCGTTGCTGACTGCTGGCCGGAAGACCCGGGTTCGATTCCAGGCACCTTGGTTCCTATTTAGGAATTTTTCTAATTTAGGGAGGTCTGGAACGGGATCCCCTGCAATACTGCCCTCTATCAATGAAGTCGTAAGACGGAGGTAGAGGATGCAGAGGTCGCCGCGGCACGACAAGGCTCACCCCAGGCTGTAGTGCCAAGAAGAAGAAGAAGAAGAAGAAGAATATTGTACACACAGATATATCTTTCGTATATTTTGAACCAGGAAAATAAAGTTTCTCTTCAATTCTTGTTCTATTTGGAGATCCATTTTCTTTTTTTTTTTTTTCCTTTTATTTTTAAACTTTATTGGAAATATGCTCGGCGGAGTCCTTGGAATCCATCCTTTAGCTATGAAAAAAAAAAAAAATAACAGAACTTCACTAATATGCAGTGCATTTCAGTCAAAACTTCGTTAAAACTATTGTAAACGGAACACTTTTTTTTTATTGATTTATTTATGGACACTCTTTAACATCTCAGGTCATCAGCGTCCCATTCAATTCAGGGCGTGAAACGACCGACAAATTTTGCTCAGAGGCCTCTCTTTCAGGCTTGAGGTTCTTTTTCGTGCCCTAAATGTACGACACGGGACCCACGGCTTTACTTCCCTTCCGAAGGAAACCATACTTAGAATTTTTACGCCCGAAAAATCCATCGGTCCTGGCCGGGTTCGAACCCGCGATCTTGGGTTTAGGAGGCAAGTATGGTAACCAGTACACCACCAGGACTGACAAAAGGAACACATGGATATATATATGTACACATATCCATGAGTAAACATGACAATCTTACAGACCTCTTTTAAATTACACTTTATACTATCATCATTCAAAAACCAAATAATTATACTTTTCGTGCAGTTATATGAAATTTATCATACCTACTATGTTTCACTTTTCAATATAGTTACCCTTTATTGCATACACTTCTTCCATCTTTGCATTAGCATTTCAATCCCCCCCCCCCCCCCAAATAGAAGTCTAGCCTGCAAAATGGGCACAAACAGCAGCCTCCGTTTCTTTGTCACACTTAACTTTCCTTCCTCGAAAGACTTTAAGTTTTGAGGAGAGAAAATAGTTACTGGGAGCTAGATCTAGGCGGTAGGGTGGATGGGCGAACTCCTTGAAGCCACAGCTTCCTTTGCAACAAGCGCTATATGCACAGGCGCGTTGTCGTGAAGAAGGCGCGCACCACCATTCAGCTTTCCTGGCCTTTTCTCTTTAATGGAAGCACGTAGTTTGTGCAGTAGGCCAGCATAATATTCCCCATTTACTGGGTGTTCCTCTCCTTGAAGTCAATGAAGAGTATTCCTTCACAGTTCCAAAGATTATGCCCATGATCTTCTTGGTTAACTGAGTGATATTGGCCTTTAGGAGCGATGCTTCGCCACGTTTACGCCACTCTTTTGTTTCTTTTTTGGACAAGGGATCATAGCAGAGGAACATAGTTTCATCTCCTGTAACATTGGTTTGCAAAACTTCTCTCTCGCTGCCACGGCAGAACTCCATAATGCCTGACAACAGATGACTCGTTGCTGTTTTTGGACTGAGGAAAGAAATCTAGGCACCCATCTTGCACTAACCTTATTCATGTTTAAATGTTCATGAATAATTCGAAGGGCTGTTGTTTTAGAAAGGCCCAACCTTGCTGCTATTTCTGTAACTTTGAGTCGCCGATCTTCCATAATTTCTACTTTCACAAGAGCGGTGTATTCAGGAGTGAGCACCTCCAAGGGCCGACCTGCACGCTCTTCGTCTTCAATGCTTTCTCGACCCATTCGAAAATGTTTGACCCATCCTTCCACCGTAGAATATGAGGGGGGATGCTTTCCCCATATACACTGTTCAATCACTGTTTAATTTTATTTGGAGTAAGTCCTTCTTTTGTGAAGAACTTAATAACAGCTCGACTCCATTTTGAACATGTCACAGCCTTCTACACATAGCCTTCTTTGTGCGACTATATCTGAATACACCGGAGTAGAAGTTACAGCTGCAATTATTTACTAAACAGAAAAGGTATGACACCCGATAAGGGTTTTGTGAAGGCAATAATGATTATCGGCGTGACCGAAAACTTATGGACCTACCCTCGTATATCGTCATTGATTATCGTTTACCACCCTTGAGGACAAGTGCATTTGCTTTCAAATAAAAGGGAACTCTCACATTCTTCCTAAGTTTATCCGCGAATGTCATAATTACTTGTTCGTTTCCAAGAAAACCTGTATCAGCATGGTCGGAAACGGTAAAATAAGAACATCTACTTGAAGATTATATTTGTAGCCATGGGTTTTATTTCGATGAGCCTAATATTATTTTATGGAAATTTAGTAATACTGCAATTGAGTGCACAGGTCATAATTAGTGTGAAAATATCAACCAAAGTCGGCTTTTTTGCTATATTACTCAATTATACCAGAAACCAAAGACTCGAAAGTACAATGGAACTAGAGGACTGTTTTATACCTTTGTGTGTGCGTGCGTGAGTGGTTTATTTGTTTGTTTGTTTTTTGTGCAAGAAACGCTCTAGCGTCTGTAGGAATTGTAATATTTGTAAAGAATGTAAAAATATGCATTCATTAACAAAAGAATGTTACAAATAAGACTTGAAGCATTAAAAGATTACTTGACAGATGGAGACACATACACATCTGTAATGGGGAAACGGAGGAGAGTGAATGATTGAATGAACTGTTACAAACTGAAACCAAGACAGGAACCACTATATCTTAGTAAGGGATATATAGTCTTTTTGCCATAGAAAGACTCCACGAGTCCGAAATATAGCGATCTCAATTGTGACTTTTTCTTAGTGTTTTATCCCTTTCTACTATTATAATCACTGCTAATTTCTTACATTGTTAATAGTGTTACTTTATTTTTTTTTATTTTATATTATATGTATGCCATAATTTGTAAACTAAATAAATAATGAAAAATCCTTCATTGACTTTGCAACATTTAACAACCGTAAAACTGGCAATCGTTTCTTCCTACGCAAAATGTGCACAAGCAAAGTTAATAATTAAGAGAAGAATTATCAGTGACCTACGAAACGGCCGAACCAATAACACTGTCTATAAAAAGTTTTCTCTTGCTTTTTTGTTTTTCCACCTGGAAATATGTAATATGAATTCTCTGAATTTCACAATGTGTTTGGGTTTACTCTATTGGGCTAGGTTTTTAAACAAAACCACATCAAATGTAATGTACTATTTTTTATGAAATATTATTAAGTTTTTAAACATATGCTAAGACAAACCTGTTTTATAGGCTTCGTTTTAAGTTATATATTAATAAATATATTGAAAAACATAATTATGAATTTCCAAATATTTTTTCTTTATAAATAAGGAAAAAAATGGATTTTTTTCAAAACTGTGATATGTCCTTTATTAGGGTCTCTTTTCAAACAGCAACAATAATCAACCATTATTGACACATCCCAATGGCCTTGATAGTGGTTTCCATTGTTTTAATATCTTTATAAAATTGCTCACCTTTTGCACCAACATGCGCAGGGAAGCAATCAATGTGGCTGTTGAGAAAATGCACTCAACACTCATTCTACACTCTATTTCTAAAATGTAACATTTCCTCAAAAATTTCCTCATATCTCTCAGATTTCTTGTTGCCAAGAAAATTTATGGAATTTTTTTGTATGCCAACCGTGCTGACTTCTAAGGAAAGGTCTCATCCTGCATAAACTAGCGGATCTGGAGTCCATCGAAAAGCCTGCTCGTATCGTAGCTTCAGTTTTTTGTGGGAACTTGGTAACAAGAAAGTTGAAACAATCAGTAGCCTTATTCAGAGCAGTAACAAATTGCTTGATCAGGCCTAATTTAATATAGAGTGGTGGAAGGACAATAGAAGGAGAAACCAATGGTTCATACTTCACATTCCCCCCCCCCTCCAGGAACTAAATTGCTCCCTTGGAGCCAATTTTTTTTAGTCCAATGCTCTGATTTTGCCCTACAGTTTAAATCTTTCAGAATATTTATTTTATGTATTTGCTCCATGAGCAAATAATGAAAATGTTATTTTATCTAATGCCGATATCTGAAAAACTGTAATCCGATGAGGCGAAACTAAGGCTGGTTTGAAAGATTTTATGTGGTAAGGAATCAGAAAATATAAACAGTTTTCATTCAGCTACAATTGTATAGACCAGTGCAATCTGTGCAACTTACTGATTAATTAAAACGTTTCTGCAAGAGATCAAACCCGAGGGATCCTTTGGAAGTCCGTCTTGAAATATGGTTTCAGCATAATGACGCCCCGGCACACTGTACTAATGTCGTCTGCAAGTATTTGGATGAAATATCTGCCAACAGATAAATGGACAAGGAGGTAAAATACTCGTACCCTGGCCACCTCGATCCCCTGACTCAACTAATTTGAATTTCTTAATCTGGGGGTAGATGAAAAGCTTGGTATGCGAGACTCCATTGAAGGCAGAACAATTGCTGTGGCAGCTGAAGCATCCTGGAAACGCCAGGAACCTTACAGAGTTCGGTATGATTTGGTCAGGGGATGCAGAAAATGGTGCGGCCTTTTGAGAAAATTTTATAAAGTAAAACAACAACATCCGCAAAGCTGCTAAAGCTCAAACGTAAGTGCCATAAGGAATGGTTTCCAGTCAGTAAAATTATCATATTAAGCATAATCACTTATAATGAGCGTTTCAACATTGGTGCGTTGTAAATGGGTACATTTTCCCATTTTAATATAAATATTCATCTTTTTTCGTGTCATAAACTTAATTAAGTAATAATTGGCGAATTGGAAAACACTATTAAAGGTTATTATTAAAGAGGGAAATACTTTTGAGACAGAAAAATAATGAAGGGATATAACGCAATTAAAATGAAAAATTAGAAATAGGCTTTAAAAAAGCAAATGCACTTGTCACAAACAATATAAATATGAAATTAATGAAATATGCCAGCATGAAATGGAAAAGAGGTTTATGCAATTATTAAATAATACCGGCAGCTGTAGTTTGGGCGCTAATGACCTAAGCTGTTTTACGCCGTAAAACAATAATAATTATCAATACCTGCAGCAGTAGACAACTGGAAGTTAGCAAAAGTAATTAATATACATAGAAATGGAAAGAGGAGAGAGAGATTGTTAAAATTTTAGGGGTATGTCGCTACTAAATGCAGCGTACACGATAAGTAAATTACAAACTATAGATTAAGAGTTCTTGCGAGAGGAACAGCGTGATTTTACAAAGAGCAATTCACGTATGAATGGAGTCTTTATTATGAAACTAATGGAAATATGAAGGGCATTCACTCTTAACAACATTTATCTCATTTTTAGACTACGAAAAAGCGTATGATGTAGTAGATAGGCAGAAAATATGGAAAATACTAAATTATTATTCTTTATTATCGAATAAATATTGTACTGGACAATAAAAGTTAATGAAGCCTTCATATAGGACTCTGGTTTAACACTTCTATTAATATTTAGAATTGGCAAACATCAGGTCTTAAAAAGTATTAGATTAAGAACAGGTAGATTGCTAAATACCTGTAAAATACCTTGCTCTTTGCTGTTGGCCAAATCTGAAAGGAGTCTACAAATGAATTTAACAAGATTATTGAATAAAGTTTTAGAAACTTGCCCAATGAAAATTTCTGTTAATAAAGCTAAGGTGATGGCTATGGAAGGAAAATGTAATAGAATAGACAAAACGGTAATAAATGATCAGCCAATAGAACAGGTGAATACTTAAATGTCTGTATGTGAACTCAGAGTATATAAATTCAATCAAGATGTAGACAACAATATAAAGTATAATTCAATAAATGGATGCAGCAATAGATACTTGGAAAATACAACATGGAAAGAGATTAAGTTAAGACTAAACAAGCTGTATCGGAGCCGACGCTAATCTATAGCAGTGAAACGTGAATACTGAGGGACACAAGAGAAGAATAGAAACTTCAGAAATGAGATGTAGAACAAAGTTGCTAGGAGAAATCCCTAAGAGATAATGTTGCGTTGAAAAACAGAACTGGGTGTTAAAACGAGTAAGCTGAAGAAAGAGTAAGATATCAAAAGATCTGGGAAATTCATGACAGAGTAATGTCCTCTGACCGCTACCACACAGCATTCTTTTATAACCTGGATGGAAGACGAAATATAAGACGGCCGAGAAGCAGATGGAAATACCAATTTCAAGACTGTAGATAACTTTGGTACGGACCGGCATAAACCATAATCCCAAATAGGTAGGAGAGGACCTTTTGAAAATCACTAACGATATACAGCTTTTTGTAGCTAAGAAAATCTGTTCATCATATTTAGCTGTATATTTGGAATTATAAGCAGCAAAGAGCTTTCGTTATGTTTTTAGCGGGATATTAAAATCTCTTCATAAAAGGATGCAGTTCATCCTAATTCCTATACCACCACGGGTGGCCGAGGTCGTTAAGGCGCCGACTGTTGAGCGGGAGGTCTGGTTTCGAATCCCGCCATGATCGTCCTCCCTGATTGAGGTTTTTTTCAGGTTTTCCTCGGTCTTCATAACTGACAAATGCCGGGGAGGTACCCTAAACTTAGGCCTGGAACGTTTCCTTCCTTCCTTTCCCAATTTATCATTTTATTTCATGTATCATCAGTGTTCACCGCCTGTGGTGCGGCAGTAGTAAAACGGGCGTTAAGCACCATTAAAAAAAGTCCTAATTCCTATGAATCTTGAAAGAGATGTTTATAACGTTGCCGCGATGCGTCATCCCTGTTATGGTCATTGGTTATATTTCTCCGATCCCTGAAGAAATGTATTCCGTGGAAATTCTTACCGCACTTTGTTACTTACGTAGGTTGAACTCTAATGCCACAAGACTTTCAAATGCTCCACGCCTTTACTTAATTTAGACTGGATTTCGTTGTATCATCTTATGGAAGGTTTGCGACTTGCAGTGAGGACAGTCTTCACATTAACTGATCAAAATATATTGTCCTTTGAGGCACATACATGAGCCACTTTTGTAAAACAGTATATTCCCAGGTTTAACCGTCTCAAAAGCACGAATGCCTCAGTAGTAAAAACGGGCGTTAAACACCATTTAAAAAACCATGAAGTCCTTTAATTATACAGAGATCTGAACACCACAAATTTAAGAGTTTACACATTCCTTGGGATTTCAGAATTACTAAACTTGCTTTAATATTGAATTGATAGAATAGAATGGGAGAATGGCTTAATAGAGTTTATATATACAGTAATTATAAAAGCAGAAAAGGATCAAACACTAAGATGATGGTTTATTTATGGACGCTCTTTAACAGCTCAGGTCATTAGCGTCCCATTCAACTCAGGGCGTGAAATGGCCGACAAATTTTGCTCAGAGGCCTCTCTTTCAGGCTTGAGGTTCTTTTTCGTGCCGTAAATGTACGACACGGGACCCACGGCTTTACTTCCCTTCCGAAGGAAGCCATACTTAGGATTTTTACGCCCCGAAAAAATCCATCGGTCCTGGCCGGGTTCGAACCCGCAATCTTGGGTTTAGAACGCAAGTATGGTAACCACTACACCACAGGACCGACTCAGGACACTAAGAGAAAGTCACATTTGTAATCGCTATATTTCTACTACCAGAGTTCTTGCCATAGAAGAACTATGGTACAACTCAAAACCGTTATAATTTATTTATTGCGCATTTTATTCATAACTAAATCCAATAGTACATGAATGGTAACCTGCTGAAGGAAATGGAATTTGTGCATTTGTAACATGCATTTGTTAATGGAGTAAAAATTAATGCTATAATGTACAATAAAATGAAATGGGTAAAAAGAAAGCTGTTATACAGTTCTTGCCTTTTACTGAAATTGAGTTAATACCGATTTAGAGGGTTAGTGCAGGGATGCTTTTTTTTTTTTTTTTTTTTTTAATTTTAAACAAACTTTCACCTTCTAGTCTGTGAAAAGATTTTTTTCTATCTCTGGAAAATTGACCGAATTTTGCATTAAAACATGTTCGCATGCGATCAAGGTTGAACATTTAAATAAACCCCAATCGCGTCCCTGTTTCTACTTCACATCTTAAATTATTCCCAATGCATTAGTTTAAATTTGTGCAGTCGCTGAATATTTTTCATTTTAATAGTGAGTCAAACCTATTAGCAGTGTGGTTACACCTGTTTTGTTACAAATTGGAAGCAATTGTCCAGCTCTGAGTTGTTGCTTTCAAAGTTGAAAGCACGTGGTGCCAAGATTTTGTTTGTAAAGTATAACGAAACAGGGTAAAAGAAAGGGGCAATACTGCAAGGGGAGGAAAAAAACCGAATAAAGATAATTAATACGAGGGTAGGTCCATAAATTTCCGGTTCGCCGGTAAGGATTATCACCTTCACAAAACCCTTATCTGGAGTCATACCTTATCTGTTAAGTAAATAATTGCAGCTGTGTCCAGCCGTTCACATATAATTGCATAAAGAAGACAATGTGTAGAAGGTTGTGACATGTTCAGAATGGAGTTTCCAGCTGTTATTAATTTATTCACAAAAGAACGACTTACTCCAAATGAAATTAAACATCGATTGAATGTGTATATAGGGAAGCACCCCCCTCATATTCTACTGTGAAAGAATGGCTCAAACATTTTCGAATGGGCCGAGAAAGCATTGAAGAAATAGCAGCAAAGTTGGGCCCTTCTAAAACAACAATCCTTCGAATTATTCATGAACATTTAAACATGAATAAGGTCAGTACAAGATGGGTGCCTAGATTTCTTTCTACAGTCCAAAACAGCAATGAGTCATCTGTTGTCAGGCATTTTTGGAGCTCCGCCGTGGCAACGAGAGAGAAGTTCTGCAAACCATTGTTACAGGAGATGAAACTATGATCCCTTGTCGAAAAGAGAATCAATGGAGTGGTGTAAACCTGACGAAGCACCGCCTCTTAAGGCCAAGGTCACTCAGTTAACCAAGATCATGGCCACAATATTTTGGGACTGTGAAGGAATATTCTTCATTGACTTCAAAGAGAGGAAGACCACAGTAAATGGGGAGTACTATGCTGTCCTACTGCATAATCTACGTGCTTCCATCAAAGAGAAAAGGCCAGGAAAGCTGAGAGGTGGTACGCGCCTTCCTCACGACAACGTACTTGTATACATAGCTTTTGTTGCAAAGGAAGCTGTGAAGAAATGTGGCTTCAGGGAGTTCGCCCATGCACGCTACAGCCTAGATCTAGCTCTCATTTTTCCATTTTCTATTTCTATTTTCTCTCAAAACTTAAGATCTTTCGAGGAAGGAAATTTAGGCGTGACGAAGAAATGCAAGCTGCTGTTTGTGCCCATTTAGCAGACAAGACTTCTATTTTGGGGGGAGGGGTTGAAATGTTAATTGAAAGATGGGTGAAGTGCATTGCAAGGATAATTATGTTGAAAAGTGAAATATAGTTTTTGTGTTTATCATACCTAGAAAATAATTAGGCCGAAAACTTTTGGACCTACCGTCATACATCATAACTGCTTAATTTAAGAGCTATATATCGAGTATCTGACCTAAGATGTTTAGAATTATTGAAGTAACTCCAATAGCACTCGTGACATGCTGGAGGTAGTTGGTTTGGTAGGGTTGTTCATTGCGAATGTTACACCGCTACGGGTAGCTAGGTCTTTGAGACGCGAAATCGTGAGCGGGAGATCTGGGGTTCGAATCCCGCCAGGACCGTACTCCCTGACTGAAGGTTTTCCTCAGTCCTCATAACTGGAAAATGCCGGGGAGGTACCCTAAACTTAGGCCTGGAATGTTTCCTTCCATAAAAAAAGTCCTTTCTCAATTCATCATTTCATTTCATGTATCACAGGTGTTCACCGCCTGTGGTGTTACAGTAGTAAAAACGGGCGTTAAACACCATTCAAAAACTGCGAATGTTACGAGTTTTATGTTAAACATTTGCATGCTAATGCTTTTATTTGTCTTGTGTATTTTCGCCCTTTTTTTTTTTTTCCTCGTCGCCCTGTTGATAACAGTGTTTTATCCTAGTCATTTGCACTTCTTGAACCTCGATAGTACCGTATTGTAATATGCAAGTTATCTCCAATTCCGCAAATCGATTTTCATACCATTGGAATTTAAAACGGTCATATAAAGAACATTACTTTAAAGAGCAGACAACAATTTATTCATATGAAGGCGTTTTGAATATATCACCCACAGTGACACTACCAAGAAACGTTACAACTTGAGTACACCAAGAAAAACGTTGGATCCAACTAAAAAACCATGGTCTAAAGCATAAGAGATAGCAACAATGACAATAGGATATGTACAGATAACATCGACAGTGCCTGAAGTTAAGTCCTAGCGCTCTTGACACTGGAGGAAATGGACTCGGCGCAGCATTTTAGGTATTTATTTCAGATCCCGGCTGGTCTTTGGTCGCATTTCTTATGCCTACACTTCAAGTGGGTCGGATATGGCGACCGAGCAGGTTTGCATGGATCCATTGAAACCGATCCATCTGCCCGGATAATGTGCATGATCGAGATGTCTGTTACGGTAATGGAGTGTGCCATCCAACTGAAGCAGTGATTCCTCGTCAGTGCCAGAGGAACATTCTCCAAATGAGTGCTGGTGTTTACTTCCTCTGGAGGAAGCAGAGAAATCTGGAGACCATCAGATGATGCGGGAAGAAGGTGCCATATCTGAGATTCCCACATCATTTATTGCCACTCCAGCGACCTTGCACTTCAACTGTGTGAGGTTTTCATCGGACCAGTAGTGCATGTTGCGTCTTAGAGAAAATCCGAATTCTGTTGGGATTCTTGCACGAAATCTGCAGCATCTCGTTCTTCTTTCGCAATCGTCCCCATGGAGTTTCTGCCAGCGGCTGGTCCGATGAAAACCTCGCACAGTTGAAGTGTTTGTTTCCTTGTTTTTAAAACTGACTGTACATACTCCGGTTAGCTATTCATAAATGAAATACAAGAAAGAAATAAGCAATATTGTACAGTTAAAGTGTATTAATCATAGATTTTGTAAACAATGTTAAAGTGTGTGAATAAGAATGCTCCATACTGTATGTGCTGTGTAGTTCTTGCTGGCACATTTGTATTGGAGGTACAGGAGAACTCACTGTACTGTTATTCGATTGGTGTCGTGCCTGATCCGTATGCTGAAGGGAAATAGCGCAGTCAATGTCACACATAAAACGACACGTCCAGCTGGAAAGAGCAGGGAAGAAGGTCGGATAGAACCAGTTGTATCCTCTCTCTCTGCCATTTATCTTCAATGGTATCGGAAACATGTTTGATTTCGCAAAATGTTAACCCAAACAAATAGGTAAATATTCCGCCTTCGTGTTTAAAAGCCACATTAAATCGAATGGGAGTAAAATAGCAGCCAAAGTTGATGCAAGTGAAACAAAATATCAGACATCGTTTGAGTTTGTCACTTGGTAGAGAAAGTGTAAATGTCTGCTGGTCTGGGTGAATGAATAAATTGTGTTAAACGTCCATTTTTACTACTAAGGCACACAGGCGGTGGACACTGATGTTACATGAGATGGAATGATGTATTGGGAAATGATTTTTTTAAGGAAGGAAACGTTCCAGACCTAAGTTTAGGGTACCTCCCTGGCATATGCCATCTATGATGATTGACGAAAACCTGGAAAAAACTTTAGTCAGGGAGGACGGTCCTGACGGTATTCGAACCCCAGACCTCCCGCTCGCGAGTCCGCGTCCTAACGACCTCGGCCACTTGTGGCGGTGCTGCTCTTGGATAAAGAGATAACCGTTAAACCGGTTTTTAAATTTTAACTGAAAGAATTAAGTGTTCTGTTGCACGAAAACATATTAATTCAGTTAGATATGTCTTACATCCTACTGAAATATGCAGAAAAATGTGCTGACAAATGCTGAAAATATATCCCATGTGGTTCCAGTCGAAATTTAATTCTTAGTAAAATCCTCGACGAACTAGTCTTACTGATGTAGTTCGTGTGTATTCATTTATTTATTGTGTAACAAAAGTGTCTAAAGATATTAGAAAAACTATCTTTGGGCTAAGAAAATATGTGAATAAAATCCTAAGCCTCGACTTGGTCGGACCAACCCACTCCAAATGTGACCCTGATTGCAACCCACACAACATAAATCTATACTTATAAAACTGCTTCTTTCTCAATCGAAATGCACACGCCCACGGGTCTAAAATATAGTAAGAAGAGATTGAAGGGAATAACAGCGCAGCATACTGTAACGATGTCTTGAAGTCGTACAGGAACATTTAAAGAAAGAATGTTAAGAACATAGTAGCACTAAAGGACTGTATAAGCTCGTCCAAGAGTGCGTGAACTGTAAAATATTAGGAGCAGCTCTTTGTCCATGACTTTTTCTTTCTAGGAATTACATGCAAATACATTCTTCAGATGTTTTGCTAATGGGTGAATTAAACTACGTTGAAATCAGCTTGTTTACAATAATTTGAAGTATATTAGTTGCATATGGGATGCACACGCAAATGTGCCAATTAATAATGAAAAGCTTTAATGGAACTATAAAACATAGGCATACTGCGTTAGTTCTTTACTTATTGAGAGGTTAAACTTCTGACAAAAGCGCACCGGTTCATTCATTTATAATCTTGTGATTGTTGCTTCTATTTTGAAAACTAGAAAAACTCGCAAATTAATTTCAGTAAAAGCATGCTATTTCCCAACTTTAAATCAAAAAGGTTGCAGTGTTTTAACTTAGAGAGAATGGCCGATAGCAACAGTAAAAGAATGGCTACATATATTGATTTTTTTAAGTGTAAATAATTCAGTGCAAAGTTAGATGTACAGTTTAAAATAATGTAAATATTTAAGGTTAATGATAATTTCATTATAGAACATAACTGCCCAACATGTGCAAGAAAATACGATGAGAATGACTTTATCGGCAGAAAACCAGTAATTGTCTAAATCGTGAAACAGGGCAGGACATTTTTACCCGTCCAGTCAATCAGTAATGCGCTGAACTGCCTCTACTGCTGATGTGATCTAATTAGAGGCTTTTTTTCCGGATCGAAGACTTGAGATCAACCCGCAATCTGGAAAACCTATTATTTATATAAGCCGTAAAGGGGCTCGCTTAAAACCCCTATTAATTAAAGAATATCTTATTGTTTAAATACAAATATATTGAAAAAAGTAACAGCAAATTAAATATGTGAATTGAGAATGAAGGCGGACAGTTTCAACCCCTCATTTGATAATTTGGCAAGAAATGAGCCTCTTAAATTGGTTTGTATTGTATGATTTGTTTGTTTTATTGTTTTACTCTCCTGCTAAGCACCGAGACCCGGATGGCCTATACCGTTTAAAATCGAAATATATATTCATCTATATATACCGTGCGATCAGTTTTGTTTTCCCCCGGAGTGTTTAGCCTATATGTTAGTCGGACATCCGGTTCTCGGTGCTTAGCAGGAGGGTGAAACAGTAAAGCAAACAAACCATACAATACATAAACCAATTTAAGAGGCTCATTATTTACCAAATTATAAATGAGGTGTTGAAACTGCCCGCCTTTATTCTCCACTCATATTTGGCATCTCTTTAGAACATTTATCACACGTAATTCATTTTGAGATCTCCCGACAATATCCTGACGAATATTATCTTTTGAGTTCTTGTATTTTGTGTGGGTTCCTCTTGATACGGCATCTTTTTATTTACTCTAGAGATAATAATCGCAGGCTGCTACATCGAGGGACCAAGGGGGTCACAAATCCTTACTAATAACTCTGTCTTGTGGAAACACATTGTGAATTGCTCTCCTGGAATTATTCGCAGTGTGAGCAGTGGCAGAGTACTGTCGGGAAAATACATGATCACGCTCCCTGTGAAATAATGAAGTATAGTACTCATAAGTAACAGAATCAGCTGCGTGCTCACTAAAAATTGGTCCTCCGATTCTCTCACCACTGATTGCGTACCATACACCGATTTTTTCCTGATAGAGGGCCGCTTCATATATGAAGTTAGGTTTGTCAGTACTCCAGTAACGAGTGTTTTGAGCACACAACCGTAGAGGTGGAATCGTCCGAGAAGGATATTAAATGTGGGCCTATATGTTCGTTACACACATTTTCCAGAATCCACTCGTACAGTGCGCCTACGTACGGGATCGCCTGGCTGAGAAGCATGTATCATGGTTACTTTATACGGCTTAAAATGCACCTGCGCGTAGGGTGGGTCCTAACGGTCAGTTTGTTTGGTCCCGCGTGTCTGTCAGCCATTTTCTTCGGTCACATAATTCTTCCTATAACAAGTTCGTCGCGCGCTTCCGCCACCTCCCGTCCGTGCGAGATCCGCAGGGTCATCCTTTTTTTTTTTTTTTAATTTTTTTTTTTTTTTAACTTGCAGAGCAATACGGCTGCGAACATCCATCAGAAGCTCGTGGAGGTTTATGGTAGTGGTGAGTTGAGTCGACAGTATGTCACGAAGTGGGTTAGATTGTTCAGAGAAGGCAGTGGTGATATTTACGACGAGGCAAGGAGTGGGAGACCACCATTTCTGACGAACTTGTACAAAAAAATTGAAGATCAAGTGCGAAATGAGTGCCGACTGACGCTTGACGACCTTCAAGGAAGACTTTTCTGACATTTCTCGAAGTCTTCTTGGTGATATTGTGTCGGAAAAAGTTGGTTTACAAGAATTTGTGTGCGAGATGGGTGCCCAGAATGCTCATACCGGAGCACGTCAACGGTTCACCGCCGCGCGTGAATTTTTGGGTCGTTTTGCACAGGAGGGAGAAGATTTGCTGGACTCTATCGTGACGGGGAATAAGACGTGGGTGTGTCACTATACCCCATAATCCAAAAGACAATCACTTTATTGGCGTCATTTACCTTTCCCAGCCACCAAAATGTTGAAGACTACCCGTTTAGCCGGAAATGTCGTGGTATTTGCTTTTTGGGACCGTAAGGGGGTCCTTTTGGTGGATATTATGCCTATCGGGACTACCATTAATGCAGAGGCTTACTGCAATACCCTAAAAAAAAAAAAAAAAAACTCCGAAATTCAGAAGCGCAGAAGGGGAATGCTGACCGGGGTAGTCAGCTTCCTGCATGACAACGCAAAGCCGCACATCGCGCGAGTTTCACAGGAGCTGCTGACATCCCTTGGATGGGATATTCTTATCCATATCTCCTATTCACCCTACTTGGCGCCTTCAGACTATCATCCTTTCACTAAACTAAAGGAGCTTTTGGGTGGGAAACGTTTTTCCAACAATCAGGAGATCGAAGAAGCTAAGAAGAAGTGGCTGAAAGAGCTGGTGGCGGAGGTTTATGACACTGGCATACAAAAGCTGGTACCCCGATAACGGAATTGTATCAATATCGACGGCAATTACGTTGAAAAATAGTTTAATATATTTGTGAAGTGAATTTGAATTAAATACAAACATTTTTGGATCGTACGTAAATGTTGTAACCTAACTTTCCCGATGATCCTCGTGGTAACCTTTTGCACAGACTCATATGTACTTGTGCAAGCCGGCGAGATTTTCTAGGGGAATTTTCTGAACGATTATCAATGTCGTGTAATCTTTCTTCGGTCGGAAACCTACGCTCTTGTTTGGTTTCTTAGGCTGGACACTTCCAGTTTTCTGAAATTTATTGTACAGATCGTGGACCATTTTACTATCTGGAGCGTCTACACCCGCGAATCTTGCTTCAATCAGCCTTCGAACTTCTTGAGCTGATTGAGTTAATATATGAATCGCGCTCTCTCTCTCTCTCTCTCTCTCTCTCTCTGTCTCTCTCACTCATATAGAGTTTAACACCTCTTTTTACTGCTGGGGCATCACAGGCGATGGACACTGGTGATACGAGAGATGAAATGATAAATTAGAAAAGGATTTTTTTCCCTTAAGGAAGGGAAAGTCCCAAGCTTAAGCTTAGGGTACATCCCCGGAATTTGCATTTTATGAGGACTGAGAAAAACCTGAAAATACCTAACACGCTGTATACTGTCGAATTAAGAAACTAACAGTACAACACACCCGGGAACAGCTGCGCTACAGTCAGCAAAATCAACACGTAAGCAAGCAGGCCAGGAAAAAGAATGGGGGCTCACTCAAAAGAAAACTTCGCGTTCCGGGGGAAAGCATTACTGATCGTACAGTGTATACATAAACTCTGTGTGTGTGTGCGTGCGTGCGTGTGAGAGAGAGAAAAATGAAGTAACTCTTTGAGTAAAATAAAATAATAAGTAGAGATGCAGAGAAATACATTAAACATTAAATAGTCATTCCATATATTATATTTGTTTATTGCCCATATTTATTACTGAAGCATCGCAGGCGTTGGTCACTGATGAAACGAAAAATTGATTTTTTATTTATTTATTTTTGTGTCAGGGAAGAAAGCGTTCCAGATCTAAGTTTAGGGTATCCTGAGGAAAACCTGAAGAGAAAATATCAATTGGAATTGGAACCTCAAATCCATGACTTGCCGATCTTGGCACGGTTTTAAGATACATGTTTGTTTCTTAAAGCTCTATATGCCATTGTGTTTTCATTCCACTCTTACATATTTGCACCAACTTATTTATTCTAACTGAAATAAATGACTGTGCCTGAGGCCAGGAATGCACTACTTCTTTTAGCACAAGACTCCCAAATCTTTCTCCTCTTAAAACGTCCTTCAGGGAAGCAAATATCGACAATCTGAAGGAACAAATTCAGTTCTTTATGGGGGGTGCTGTAGAAGCTGAAATCTCCATTTCCGGATGGTGTCAAGAATTGCGGCGGCCGTTGGAGAGAATGTGCAATATCAAAGAAGAAGAATGCATTAAATAGGGTTCCCCTTCAACGCTGACTTCAGCTTCTCCGGCTATAAAGAAGACTTCACTATTTCATCCTTTCCTTAATTGTGTTCCAAAAGTGATCCTTTCGTATCTCAGAAGAGTCAGCAGGAGATTTCCGTTGGAGGGTTAAGACTAGAACTGCTGCTTGGCTGGAGACGGCTTAACCGTATTCTGCATAAAGTGTCTCTTGCTTTTGGGCTAGAAGTGATTCGTCCCTTGCGGCAGTGTGCGCGAGAATGTCATCTCTCTAATCGTTATTCAGCGTCAGTGGCAGTGGAGGTCTGCATACGGATCACATTTATTGGACTGTATCATGAATGAAACCAGCATCCTAGCTACCCCTCGTCCATACACCTGAAAACTTGCGTGAGAGTGTTGACATTCGACCCGCACAGGCTGAATTCTCTGGCCAGAACTTCTAAATAAATGCGGTTGTTTTAACGAATAGTTCTTCAACTGATATACTTCATCAGTGACAGCCATGCTGAGGGGACTAGGGCTCTGTGTAATCTAATACATTACAAGTGTATGGATTTGTAACTCGTAATTGTTGGCAAAATTCTATTCCACAAAGGTTTCTTCTATACTTGTGCTTTACAACTCCATACTTATATTTGTACAAGTAGTTTTTTCTCGTTTTGTTCCACAGAACTATTAGTCGTTCACTTGTATTTATTTATCTAAATAGTACTGAGTATACAAAAAAATACAATATGACCTGGTACTAACCCAGGTAGTCGTGCTCAAAATGATTTCTATATAAGTGTAGGAACATTGTAACTACAAATACTTTTTAATAATTTATAGAATCAGTTGGTCTAAATATTCTAAGTATTGACAAAATTGATGATAATGAAAAAAATAGATTGAATGAAATTAAAATATGGCTTGTGGCCTCTCCTGTTTCAAATGCATATTCGAGTCCAACATTTTAGTTGTTCCTCTTTTTTTATTATTTATTTATTTTTATAGATTCTTGCTATATGCCACTAAAATAATTTCCTTTGGTTCCTCATTCTCTCTTAAAATACTCTTGTGACACTTTTCCCCAATTTTATGCTTATAATGAAAAAGTCATTGCCAGAGAATATAAACAAACTTATATTAGTATAAATTATCAAATGAACTAATCAAATAAGTGACCGAATGCAATCGGGAAGCTCGATTCTTTTGTCATCTCTCAAGGATTGAAATTGATGCTGCAATGTATTCTTTGCGATCGTCGTCTCAAAGTTGACTATTATTCTTGAATATTGAAACATGAATAATAAAGTATTTAAATTATAATTATTTCTTGAGAAAATTCCAATACGCGTATAGCATGAATGACAATAATCCTCTTTGTACATTAAAAAATATGAATTTATTACTAAGGAGTGAACATAACCTAATTCAAGGTCGCGTGGCAAACAGCTATACTTCCATCTTGCCCTTATATAACGTCACTTGTAGCTGTTTACTAATTCTTTATGAATGTTGTACATTCTTTCGTGGAATGGAAAGTTATAAGTCCATAATTCACAAGGATTTGTATCAGTACACTTGTGACGTATTAGATCATACTTTTGTGGAATAGGAGCCAGAGAGTTGCTCATCAGGGATTTACGTTTGCCCTTTTGAAAACATATCTGCCCTTCTCTCACCTATGCAGGGATCTTCATATAATCTTCATAAGATTTTCGCAATGCTTTACGTCCCATACCACAAAAATCTAAATGCTATTTGTTGTCCCTGTATATGATGCAAACAGCCAAGTTCGCTACCATTTTGTATTTACTGCATTTCGAATAAACAATTTGTTGGACAATGTGAACATATTCCCAAAGATTGCATCTTCCCTGCACTGAAGCTTGAAATCCCTGGGATGTTCACTTATTGAAATACTGTAGTTTTTTTTTTTAGACATCCTTGTATAACGTAAATTTAACCACACAGCTGACAAACCGCCACGGGTGGCCGAGGTCGTTAAGGCGCAGACTCGTAAGCGGGAGATCTAGGGTTCGAAATCCCACCAGGACCGTCCTCCCTGACTGGGGTTTTTTCCAAGTTTTCCTCAGTCATAAATGGCAAATGCCGGGGAGGTACCCTAAACTTAGGCCAGCAACGTTTTCTTCCTTTAAAAAAACTGTCCTTCCCAATATATAATTTCATCTCGTGTATCATCAATGTCCACCGCCTGTGGTACCTCAGAAGTAAAAACGGGGGTTAAACACCATTAAAAAAAACACAGCTGACACACTAAAAGCATATATATTTTTAATGGATGTTAAGCGGAAAGGAAATTTTGTTGCTGTGACACTCCAGAAGAGCAGTTGATCGCAATCTAATCAACCCGCTATTTTGCGTTGTTGCTTTTTAACATTACAGCGAATCCTATGAGTTTCATGTTAGACGTCAATCGTTTGTCATATAAAACTATTAAATGAGGTCAGAACGTTGAAGTTGGCACAAAAGATTTGTATTTTAAATGTCCTTAACAATGGTGAGTTTCAACTTTTTAAATGCAACTAGGGCCAGGACAACACACTGTTATTGTACCTTCTCCCCATTACAGAGTTGACCTTACATGCTGTGACTTTACCTAGAATTATTCCGGCATAATAGAAGAGACGCTAAACGCTTAAGGCCAACATTTATAACCTTTTAATGCAAATTTGAATTTGTGTGCAATTGGTTCATAGTTGTGCATTTTCCGTAACACAGTACACACAATTTAGACGCAAACAAATAACATACTGAAATTAAATTTGTCATAAAAATTAAAGAGGGACTTATTAAACACACTATCATTAATATCAACTCTGTGAGAGATCAGAAGCAGTTGCAGAGCGTTTGGCCGTCTCGAAGATTTCAGTTCTAATTTTCTGCTAAATTCCTGCTGAATTATCTCTGGGGTAGGACGGCTGTTCAGCATTTGGTCCCATTTTTGTGCGTGTCAAATCATTGTTCTAGTGAAAATCGACCTTCGGACTTTCATTCTCAGTACGAATAAGGTAAACATATTTTAACACCGAATCATTTATATTGTTGTTGTTGTTGTTATTATTATTATTATTATTATTATTATTATTATTATTATGTTTTTTATGTTTGGCCTTTTGGTATTTGGAGGTCCCGATGATTGCATTGCATTTTATTGTCCCAAATTTGAAGTTCTTAGATTCTTCAGCCTTTCATCAAACAAGCCTGTGGGTTTTGTACTTTTATGCTGTTGGTGTAAATAATCTTCTGTCATTATTCCGAAGTATAGTTTTGTGTGTGTGGGTTTTCCTTAACCAATTGTCAGCACGTGCACTCTATTTGAAGTAGTAGCTTTTATTGCACTTAATGGCAATCACATATCTCCTGTGTTATCCCTCTGTTTCCTAAATCCGTGGTAGCCGTCGTATGCCGCTGGCGAGGTTGTCATTGTTGAAGGCGGCTATGGACTGCCCTAGAGGAATACCTGGGAACCTGGTGCTTCACAGAAGTTTTTTCAACAGAGGAAAGAGGTCGAATCACACGGGCTCATATCCGGCGAGTATGGCGGATGTTGCAAGACCTTCCTATGCTATCTGGCCAACAATTAAGTCACCGTGCCTGCCGCGTAACAATGAGCGTCATGCAAGATTGTGTGTTCCTCAGGAAGTGCGCAAGTAGGCGAATTACCTTTTTGTGACAACAAAATTCCTAACAGGGCAAACTCAGCGGGATTGGGTAGAAGAAGTGGTTACTAATGCTGGGTAAAAAATTCATAGCTGAATGTTTGCAGTCGCTAGGGGTGGGGGTTGAAAGAGGTGAAAATATGTTTTTCGCGATTTGCGGCGTAAATACTTGTTTTATCTAAAAAAGTTAAATGAGAAAGTTGTAGATACTTATAAAATCTACAACTTTTGAACATAACTTTTTTCAGATAACCTCAAAATTTTGGAGTAAAACGCGAAAAATTAAAATTTTGGTTTTAATTTTTACTCCACCAAAAATATCCAATCCTTATTAAATTTGGTACAATTGAAGTTATTTCTATTCCAAATAACTAGCAATTTTTGTTTTGGATTAACTTTATTCGTTTCCGAGAAATTAACGATTTTCGAAAAAAAAACAACTTTTTTTTCCGAGTCGCTCAAAAAGATAGCTTTTATAACTCTTATGTTTTTTGTAATTACTTCAACTTTCATATGACAAAATAAAAAATTAGTACTACAAACAAAGATATCGTTAAATTTGTAAATAACTGAAAAATCTCATATTCAGAGAGGGTCTTGACTATTTTTATATTAACAATGCTAATTCTCGTTGAAGTTTGCGACGAGATGGAGGACTTCTGTAATGTTTCATATACAACACCTAACAGCATATCGATGCCAGAGAATCGCCAATAACGAGAGACGTGGCAGGTCTAAAAAAAAAGTATCTCAATTGCCATAATTTTGAAAGTGTCGAGTTCCAGCAAAAATGTTGTATTGTCATTGAAAATGGTTGGAGCACCCATTAAAGTGAATGGTGAGAAAGTAGCGATAAATCCATTGCTGTTGTTGCAAATAATATCCTGCAAATAACAGAACAATATTGTATGAAAAAGTATTTACAATACGAATTAGCTCCTTGCCCTATTTCACTGTTTAACGATAAAAAAAGTGTTAAATCTGATTTCACAACTCTCAATGCTCTACCTAACCATGACAATCTTGTTCATATCGTTGATGGAGGATTTTTATTACATACGGTGATTTGGCCAAAAAAAAAAAGGACAGAATTGCATATATAAAAAAGAAATATTTAAGTAATGTTCAAAATAGCTATGTTGAAAACAGCCATATTACATTTGATGGTTATCCTATGGCCGATAAAAATTATTCCTCGAATCCTACACCAGACCAGCAGCTTCGACAAGTACGAAATAAAGTGAACGATCACGAAGAAAAACATCCGTAGCACCAAATGTTCACGAGTTTGAGGATCACATTCGAATGTCCTTTTTCTCTCAATCATTCTTATCAAATGAAAAAAAAAGATAAGTTGATAAAAGTTTTATCTGCCGAATTGGAATCTGCGCACAAGCTGAAGAAGATGCAGACTACCTTATAATTGATACAGCAATAAAAATCGCGGAAACAAATAAAACTGCTGTGGTTGTTGGACAAGATATCGATCTTCTTGTATTATTGAATCAATTGAATGTCAATAATTTGGATGTTTATTTTTATAAACCAGGAACAGATACTGTAGCTGATTTTTATTACGATTCGGATAGCTTCAACTATAATTCATTTCAGAAACATATTGCATTTTTACACTGTTTTACTGGATGAGACACACGACATCTGAATTTACTGGAAAAGGAAAGAGAGTATCCATTAAATCATTGGTTTGTATACAAAATTTCACTCAACTGGCGGATATTTTTTATGATAAAGATGCTGACAAAGAGGTAGTGGCGAAAAATGGTAGTGAATTAATAGCATCAATTTATTCTTTAAAAAATGTACTCTCTACGATTTTCGATTTCTATCAAAAACTTCAATAAAATCGAAATTTAAATTAGAAAAGCTACCACCAACTGAAGGAGCTGCAAGGCAGATTCGTTCAGGGCATATCTTCAACTTCAAACCCAATCCTACGGGTTGGGGTTGGAAGAAGATATCGACAGGATGAATTTTAATGCGAATTACACCGAAGACCAGTTGATTCCTTATAATCTGCTTGAACAGATTTCTTTCATTTGTCATAAAGGTTGTAATACGTTAAGGTGTAGTTGCCGGAAACGCGGATTAAAAATGCTCTAATTTATAATCGAATTGTTATTGCTCTAATGCTAAGCAACAAGCTATAGAAATTTGGATCCATCGGAAAAATCTGAAGATATTCAACCTGGAACTGAATATACAGAACAAAAAGAAAATGAAGAACAAGAAGAAGAAGATGAGGAATTACAATAACTTTGTACGTTCGTTAATGTGCTAAATGTTCAATAAACAAAGTTCACTGGATTATCGTTACGTTGCGTTCTTTTTGATTAATTGATAATTTTATTGAATTAAATTGAATGAAAATAATTTAATAACCTTAAAAACTCACACATAAAATTGTTAATAGTATTTTATATCAATTTATCAAAGTGGTTTCATTAAATAATATGACATTTTTAAGTAAAATGAGAAGAATCATACGAAAAAATGAGATTTTTCATTTTTTACAAATTTAACGATATTTTTTTGCTTGTAGCACTATTTTTATATGAAAGTTGAAGTAATTAAAAAAATAAGAGTTATAAAAGTTGTCCAGGACAAAAAAAAATACCTTTTTGAGCGACTGGAAAAAAAACAACTTTTTTTAAAAAAGAAAATCGTTAATTTCTCAGAAACGAATAAGTTAATCCAAACCAAAATTGCTAGTTATTTGGAATAGAAATAGCTTCAATTGTACCAAATTTCATAAATATTCCATCTTTTTGGCGGAGTAAAAAATTAAAAACGGAAAATTTAGTTTTTCGCGTTTTACTCCAAAATTTTGAAGTTATCTAAAAAAAATCTTAGGTACAAAAGTTGTAGATTTTTTATTATCTACAACTTTCTCATTTAACTTTTTTCGATAAAACAAGTATTTATGCCGCAAACCGCGAAAAACATATTTTCACCCCTCAGCGACTGCAAACATTCAGCTCCTGAATTTTTTACCCAGCATTAGTCACCACTTCTTCGACCCAATCCCGCTCAGTTAACCCTGTTAGGAATTTTGTTATAAATCGACCCCTTTTTGAGGTAGTTCGCACGAAACATCTTGACCCATTGTGCAGTCGTCCGATATGTTACGCATCTTTGTTTATGGACGCTTCCTGCAACCCGGCGTGTAAGCCACTTGGATTTTTGCCTAAGAATACTGTTACAGTTTCGTAAACATGCTGTAGAGAACCTTACACAGGAGAATTCAACCACGTACAACACACTGGTTCAAACTGCCTTTATTGAGGTCCTACTCGCGCAGGAACATGCGCAGACTTAACCTTCCAAAAAAGTTAGCACTTCTTTCTTTGCAGCCCATGTATGAAGTGCCTATTGGACGTTCAAAATGTGTAACTGTTCAGTTTACGGATTTGATGTATTCACTTAATTTCCTTTTCAGGACTACTGTTTTAAGTTACAAGATTCTGAAATATCCTACTCCTGCCGTGTTCGAAAGCAATTTATTTTATTATGTTATAAAACAGCATTACTTACAATTCCCATCGTTTTATATTAGGATTAATTAATATAAAAATATGTGTTAGTCGTTTTAATAATTAAATATTACGGTAATTTTATAATGTAGGTTTAAAAAGAATTTATATTTCAAAATATAAGGAGTATCATCAATATTAATTGAACAAATACTCTATATAGTTTTTTTTCAGATGTATGTTGATGAGATTAAGTCTAGAGATATGTGCATGCTGCAAGGAATTCCCATGCACCATAAACATGTTCAGCAAATGTTTTGATGAAAGAAAACGGTTGCAAGGGATATCCTGTTTCTTTGTGATTCGCAGCAATAGATTCAATTTGATGTTTCGCAGTCTTTTTCGGATTTATGCAAGATTTCACTAAATAAATGATCTCAAGATTATAGAAGACCACTAGGGTAGACTTCCCAGAACCACTTGGGTCCGCTTACCATGTTTGGGAAACGCTGACCTAGAGATTTTGTTCCTTACACATTTCAAAGCCGGAAGTAATTTCTCGTCGGGTTAGTTTCCTTGAGAATGTGCATGCTACACAGTTCTTTGCTCGCATATCCAAGAAACATGACCCAGTATAAAGACATCATGTAAATACATGCATTAGCGTTGTAAATCTTGATTTTTTCCGGGTCTCTCTGCAGGTTTATATGCCATTTCTTTTGGATATGGGGTTTCCACATTTACTTAAAATACATACATTATAATATATATATATATATATATATATATATATATATATATATATATATATATATATATATAAAATAAAACTATCGGAAATAATGTTAGTAATGCATAATGTTGCGAGGTGCAGCAGTTCCTTAATACGCCGCAGTTGAGCCAGGTTAATAGATGCACATTGTTCTTTTTTAGTATTACCTTCGAATGCAAGAGGGTGCATAGTAACGCGAGTCATGCCTCTTATCAGTGAAAAGTGTTAAGGAGCTGTGATTTTTATGTAATGCAAAGAATGAAATGGTTCAGAATTTAACGGAGTTAACTAGTGCGAGTGCTACCTGTGTAGAACAATGAGCATTCTCTCAGTACTAGTAGCGGACGTGTTTTTTTTTTTTTTTTCCTTGACTTTTTATTTAGCCTGCTAGCCCCATTCTGCAAGCTGGGTGCTCAGGCGTTTCCTCTCTACTTTCATGACATCGGCTGGCGACCTGGGAAAATCCGAACAGGTTTTGCAGCAGCTATTCCATTTCTTTGTTTTATTTCAGTAAATTTGATTACATAGATTATTTTTATAGGACTGACAAAAGTTACTCCCCCCTGAATATAAAAATGTTTGTAATTTTACCTTCCTTTCTTGCTGAATTGTTAACCGTGCAGCATTTTTAGGGAACATTCCAGCCATCCGGAAGTAACGGCATGACGTCACATGCCAAGGGCAAATGACGTCAAGCAGTTTCAGTATCCCGCTATGGAAGGCTCCAGCAATAGTGCTGCTTATTGAAGTAAACAGAATTTGACATTTAGCACATATAGTACGCAACATCATTATTCATACACTTTGATTATTAAACTTAAACTGCACAGTATTGTAATTGTATTTTTTCTATTTGATTTATGAATAGTATAGAAATAGTGTGCTTATATACAAAGAAACAATATTATTGTAATGGTTTAACAAAGTGCATTTTTATTTAGCAACTTTTATATTCCTACATTTTAAACTAAAAACGAAACGAACAAAATCAACTGAAAATAGATATACAGGAACATGTCTAATATTTAATTGGTACCCTCTTAATTTCATGACGAATTAACACATTCTTTTCTTTGATAAAACCACATTACTCATTTCTGAGGTTCGACTTTCTCCCATTCTTCAAGTACAATACGTTTCAGTTCCTCTTTTGATGTTACTTTCCTTTCTGACTCTTCGTTTAAGAATAGGTCAGAGTTGCGTTTCAGAATTTTTTTTGAATGATTTATTTATGGACGCTCTTTAACAGCTCAGGTCATCAGCGTCCCATTCAACTCAGGGCGTGAAATGGCCGACAAATTTTGCTTAGAGGCCTCTCTTTCAGGCTTGAGGTTCTTTTTCGTGCCGTAAATGTACGACACGGGACCCACGGCTTTACTTCCCTTCCGAAGGAAGCCATACTTAGCATTTTTACGCCCCGAAAAAATCCATCGGTCCTGGCCAGGTTCGAACCCGCGATCTTGGGTTTAGGAGGCAAGTATTGTAACCACTACACCACCAGGACCGACCAGTTGCGTTTCAGATGAGTATGTCATGTTATAGAGAGACGTGTGTTTGCTATCGTTATTCTGCTTGAGCATGTAATGAGACTGCATTCCTGATTCTTTAACATTAGTGGATATTGTGGTAGACCTTTTTCATTTATTTCATTTATTTTCATTCTTATTAATAAAATGCATTGTACTTACTCGATTAGACATGCAGCCCCAGATCTGATAACAGCTCACATATTTCAGAAGTAGAAATATATTTCCTCAGCAGTATTAGGCCTTCTCCACACCCAAAAATATAACTTTTCTTTTGTCTGACCTCATCACGTTGTTCCAAAACGCTTGAACCTTATTAACGTGTTCTTTAACAAAAGCTAGCTTGTACTTATGAGTCACTCTGCTAACAGATGGTTTCTTCCTCAGGTATCCTGTTACGGTATTATTGTCTCCATAAAGTGCGGCAGATTGTTCGATTGCTGCATTGCTTCCCAGACAGATTTTCTATCGGTGGTTTATTTTTTAAACACTTGTTGAATTTCTTCTGACTATATTTATTTCCTTCATTCAAATTTTAGTTGTACCCGCATTTAAAATGTTTTTTACAGTATTCTGTACAGTACCACGCAACTTGCCCATTGTTTCAACTATTTTCCTCACCGCCACGGTGGCCGAGGTCGTTAAGGCGCGGACACGTGAGCGGTAGGTCTGGGGTTCGAATCCCGCTAGGACAGCCTTCCCTAACTGAGGATTTTTCCAGGTTTTCCTCGGTCCTCATAACTGGCAATTGCCGGGAAGGTACCCTAAACTTAGGCTTGTAACGTTTCCTTCCTAAAAAAAATCCCTTTCCAATTTATCATTTCATTTCATGTATCTCCTAAACCCAAGATCGCGGGTTAGAACCCGGCCAGGACCGATGGAGTTTTTCGGGCGTAAAAATCCTAAGTATGGTTTCCTTCGGAAGGGAAGTAAAGTCATGGGTCCCGTGTCGTACATTTACGGCACGAAAAAGAACCTCAAGTCTGAAAGAAGAGGCCTCTGAGGAAAATTTGTGGGCCGTTTCACGCCCTCAGTTGAATGCGACTCATATGACCTGAGATGTTAAAGAGCGTCCGTAAATAAATCAAAAAAGAAAATTGATGTATCACCAGTGTTCACCGCCTGTGGTGCCTCAGTAGTAAAAACGGGCGTTAAACACCATTCACAAAAATATTTTCCTAAAGCTGTTGATTTTTAGTGCAAAAATTATAATAGTTGCTTTTAATCAGTATTCAGTTCTTTTGTTTTTGACGTTGTGAGTTCAGCTCACTTTCAAAATAATCAAAAGTAGATTGAAACTTTTCAGTGCACGTTAAAGTTTTCTCTGTTTGTATTCTGACCTTTCTACTTAACCTAGAAGTCTGTGTTTACATCTCGTAATGCTGAACACCGTGCTAGTGTATTAAAACCGAGTTTTTTTGTTTTAAAAACTTCTTGACGTTTTCTGTAATGTTATAAAACAATTTATGGATGCACATATATAAAACATCGCTATTAATGAAACGATCATAAGTAAGCAAATGAATATAGTTTTGCACATAGGAAACCGTACATTTTAATATGAAAAGAGAGACTATGAATAAAAACGTTACATACTGTAGAACGGAATATTTTCATCGTTCGCACTAAATAATGTGAGACGTTCTCGATAAAGTGTTCTGTTTCATTATTATGTGACGTCTATGTGCAGACAGACGTTTAATAAATCGAAAAAATGTTTATTTCGTAATAACTATATAGCGAAAAATTAACAGAAAAAAGAAATATGAAACTCACATCACTACAATTAAAAAAATGAATAACGCAGCTAAGATTAAAAATAGAATTAGGTTATCAAAATATACATACATTTATCTGTTGCAATATATTAATTCGAACATGCAGTACCTATTTCAATAATAAATTAAACGCATTTTCTGCATGTTATTTTCTTTCAAGAATTTGTCAGTGAGAATGTTTTGAACGACGAAAAGCTGCGCTGTAAGTCATATGATGTGACAAATGTGCTACATTTTGTAGCTTTCTGTTCGCTGGAATAGATTTGGCCTCATTTAGTTTGCAAGAACGAACTTAAAATATTTCCGATGTCATTCTTACATTACGTGATTTTACTGTCGCGCTCGTTAAGAAACTCATTTTATGCAAGATATAAATTCCCCCAACAATGTAATTTAATTTATTTAGATATTATCGAAAATTCAATTTTGAAATTTTACAAATGATATGGGGCGTGATGACGTGATTCTGTGAAACAGAGATATCTTTGCTATTAGTAATGCGCATATATTTCCCACTGAAACATTTTTAATTTTTTTTAATAGTTTAACGGTCCTGATAACGAAGACCTAAAGAGAAGATTAATTAATGTTTGAGGAAATACTATGTGAATGAGCTAGGAATCCACGTCTCTTAAACCTACCGTTCAATTTTTTTTCAAGGTAAGGAAAAATCTGGGAACTTTATGGGATTCGAACCCTGGACCTGTGGATTTGCAGGCAGACACGTTAATCACAGGACCTTGGGGATGATCACTTTCATTGATGTACACATTATAAATGAATGAATGAATTAATTAATTAATTAACTCTCATTGCAGTATTTGCATGTCAATTGTACAGCATATGAAACGTGAACACCATACTCATATAGTTTATTTCGACATCTTGATATAAACAAAATAACGCAAGTACAAAGAAGCAAAGTGAAGGTACATGCTGCATACTGGCTCTGACATTACTTACAATTTACCAGAATGTACTGCAGCATTGTTGCAAGATTGCTGTACATCCAGCCCTAATATAATATCTGTGATTTTATTTATTGAAACTACTTCTAGGTAGAGCTAAATTTTCCCCACACAAAAGACACTCAGTTGTTTCCGATCATTTGTTAATTAATTTATAAGTACTTACATAAATATAACAGAATACAATAATACATGTTTCTTGGTTTCGTATATATGACATTTAAAAAAATATTGAAGCTCAGACCTACTGTCTCCGAAATGCATCGAAACATCAAAGCAGCAGCAGCTGAGTGCTATCAATAGCAATGTGAAAGAATATGGGGGGATAGTCTGCGCATGCTCATGGACGAATAATTGGAGTTAGCCTCACAGACAGCGGCCGTCCTGCGGCTTCAGTACCGAACGGCAGCGGAAAAAGCCGAATTCCAGGGAATGCTGAAGCGATGTGCAAATCTTATCAACCTTGGTAGTGTAAAGTGTACAATAAATGCCGGCGGAGAGAACACAACGGTTTCGGAGCACAGAAAAACAAACACTCCTACGCCTAAAATTAACTATGTAGCTTAAATGTTAATCACATTCCGTTTCGGTTGTTATACAGCTAAGTACAATTGGAAACGTTAAGCTAACAATATAACACGTAAGTAAAAGAATAATACGGTAAATACATATAGTTTTAGCCTGGAAGTTGTTTATATTAAATAAATATATTTATATCTTCATTCAGCGCTACTTGTTTTTTACTACATTCTCTGCTCAAGCGCTCTTGAATAAACTACACAAATTCCATCTGCTGAAGAATTCGCTTAGTTTGCGCAGCTTCTGCGTGACGGACTTTTTGTTTTTTCTATCTTTCTTTGCGTATATTTATCATCATGTTGACATGACTGAGGTAAGAAATAGCTGTGCAGTAACGTTTGAAATATTCTGGCAGTGATAATTAAACCCGTAAGGAAAAAAGCGAATAAGTCAAAATGAAACAGCTGTAGAAGTTGATGCCAAAGAAGCCTGTGACTCAGTTTCAAGACATTCCAAAGCAATGAGGTGCTGTTTTCTTTTTCGCTTATTGATGCACAACATTTCAAAACATAAGATATTGCATGTTTCTCCCCTGTTTCGAAACCATCACTTCAGCCTACCTCATGCTAAATATAGAAAAACTTAAATGCCAGTTATCCGCAGCTCATGGAAATGAAACTGCGTCGTTTCTATATGAAAATGGTTTGACGGACACGTTTTTGGAAGCGAAATCGCCATTACAACCCCCGTGGCAACGGCTGAGTCTGAACTTTGAAACGTGTTAAGACCTACCACAGTAATTCGGTGGACTGTTCTGTACAGGACTTGAACGAGCGAGTAATATAGAAATATCCAGCACTAAGAACCGTAGAGCAGTTTACCTCTACAAGAAATGAGTTTGTGTTATTACTTAAGATTCTTCTGAAGTAGTAACTTTAATTTACACATGTATACTTTTGTTTACCTGTAAGCACTTAGTGGTCATGTAGCTGTGCCGCTGGCCCACCCTTGTAACACGGCCACGAGCAGCCATTAGCGCGACATTGGCATCTTTGATAAAATGCAGATTTTCCCAGTAACTAATCCGCACAATGAGTTGCTAAGAATGTGATTCAAATTTTATATTTAGCAATAACAGCGCAACCATAAGCAAGTTTCCGGCATTTATAGAATTAGATGAAGGAGGTTCGCGGTTCCGTATTTGGAAGAGGGCACGGTGGCTTTGTGGGTAGAGCGTCAGCTGAGACGGTTGAAGATCCGTGAAGTCTTATTCTTTATTTCAAAATCTATATTTGCACCTCAGGAACGTTTTTACGCAAACAATGGAATTCCGAGCTTAATTAATGACACATTATTGACAATATATTTTTTTTAAATGTTTCTTAAGAAAATTGCCTGAAGTGAAAATGCCTGTACTTGATCGCAGTCGTTCACTCCCCTTCATGTCGGTCCTGGTGGTGTATTGGTAAACATACTTGCCTGCTAAACCCAAGATCGCGGGATCGATCCCGGCCAGGACCGATGGATTTTTTCGGGCGTAAAAATCGTAAGTATGGCTTCCTTCGGAAGGGAAGTAAAGCCGTGGGTCCCGTGTCGTACATTTACGGCACGATAAAGAACCTCAAGCCTGAAAGAAGAGACCTCTGAGCAAAATTTGTCGGCCGTTTCACGCCCTGAATTGAATGGGACGCTGATGTTAAAGAGCGTCCGCAAGTAAACCAAATAAAAAAAAAAAAATAATAATAATAATAATAATAATAATAATAATAATAATAATAACTCTCCTTCATTTACGCCGCCATGCAGAAGGACCTCGATTTAACCTAGTCGATGTCCGTCTTTCATATTTACCAAATGCTTGTTTATATATCTGTTGTCACCACTTGGTTGTGCTGTGTCGGCCTGGTAACTGTGTACCGAATTGGTCATCTTACGAAATTATTCTGTTTGGTGTGAATATGAAGAAAGACAAATTAAAAAGCTACAAAATATTTTGTGACGAAGCATAGTTTACTTTTTAAATATGAAAAATTAGAATAATGTTAGTTATTATTTCCTTCCATAGTATAATTCTAATGTTGATCAAAACAATCAGATAATTCGCATCTGTTTGCAATAAAATACTAGCATCAACAAAGAAATGTATTTATAATTGTCACTTAATATCTGGAAACAAATTCCACGAAGCATTACCAGAATTCAAAATCTTCTCACCTAATTCAATCACACTAAGCAATAAACATTTCTCTTATATTATTATTTTTTCGTGTTTGTAAACAAATAATTCATGAAAAGAATAGTTTCCTCGCAACAATTATGCCAAATTCCCACTTTAATATATGTTAGGGAGAATATAACAGTATTTCCTCTTATCACCTAATGCAACTGAATCAATAGGCTGTCCAATTACCTTGCCTGCCAAGTATCTTGAGGCGCGAAGGTGTAGACTCAATCAGATGTCGGAAATAAATATATTTTGAGTTGTTGATTCAGACAAATAATATAAAAGAAATACAAAATGGAATAGCCAAGGATAAGTACTTTCTCTTATTGCGTAATTATGTTTGTCTACATTTTATGTAGGCTCGTCTCGTAGATATTCCAGACGATTCCTGCACTGTTTAAGTAAAGCAGTTCTTTTATACCACAGTCTAATAATCCTTGCCCAAAGTTTAGACGGGCGATTTCGGTATATCAGGATGTCTGCAACGAATTCTTGGGTATCGAATAGGAGTGGGAAATGAGAGTGTATGCCTCGAGAATCTCAGGAATTTCTCGATACCTTGTTGAAATACGACTCATGAGCCTCTCTAGAAGAGTAAGCACACTTCTGGCGTCACATGGTACACTGACGCTGTGACGTCTCGGCATGCACAGCGAATAGCATCGAGGAGCGTTCTAAAGTTCTCGGCCTGACCAAGAAAGCACAAGCTATAAGAGAAAATGTTATTTATTTATGTTTTGCAGCACAGTTTCCTTGTAAATCAATACACTTATTCCAACGACTTTCCGACTTTTAATGCTCCCAGTAAAATAAGATTGTCCAGTTGTGAAAAACAAGCGTCTGTCTCCGCCTCAGCCTCTTCATTTGATGTGAATCTTCGTCCACCGAGCCATTTCTTCAGGTTTGGGAACAAAAAGTAATCCCTGGGAGCCAAATCCAGCGAACATGGTGATGTGGAAGAACTTGGAAACGAAGGTCGTGCAGTTTTTCAGCAACAATCCCTGTCGTGTGTGAAGAGAACTTTCTTTTTGCAAGATGTCATTTAGCCCGAATATCATCCTTTAGTTGGTCCAGTAGAGAAGGGTAAGACTCCCCGGTGATGTACTGCCTTTCTGGAGGTCGTCACACCATGAGAATCCCAAAAAATCATATCCATGACTTTTTCTGCAGATGGAACAGTTTTTGCTTCTTTGGAGCACTTTCACCTATTGCCACTCACCGTTTGGACTGCTTCTTCGTCCTTGGCGTGTAATAATAAATAATCCACGTTTCATCTGCTGTTAGGAAACGGAGAAACTCGCCGGAATTGCGTTTGAACAAGTCTCAACATTCCTGCGAAATGTTCATTCGAATGCGTTTTTGGTCCATTGTCAACAAACGCGGCACCCATCGAGCACAAAACTTTCTCATACTCAAAACTTCGTGTAAAATGTAGTGACACGGCCTATGGAGGTCTTTGCAATGTCAGCCAACGCGCGTACCTTCAATCAGCGATCATTGAGTACGACATTGTGAATTTTTGTCACAGTCTCGTCAGTCGTAGCAGTTTTGAGTTCCCCTAAGCGTTAATCATCTTAATGTATGTACAACCATACTTTAATTCAGCAGCCCAATTTTTAACTTTCGAAAATGAAGGGGAAGAATTCATTAATATAGAACCTAACTCCTTTGTGTTTCTGTTGGAGTTAAACCCTTCAAAACGAAGTAGTTTATCACAGCTCGTATTTCAGTTTTCTCCATTTTGTGGAAAATGTTAGCACTATTTGGTTTACACGATCGTCGCAACAAGTGACTACATTTACGCGTCTGAAACTTTACAATGCGCCATCTGAAGGATGATACTTAACATCTATCAAATTTGGCCATCTTCATGACATTTCTGAGTAAAGCCCAGAACTTTTAGAATACCCCTCTTATGTTCAAGCGCTAAGATAGGTGGTAGAAGGTTTGATTTATCCCAGACAACCCACGAAATGAATAGCTTTTCATGTGATCCTAAACCTTCGCTTTGTGTTGGAAAAGATCTGCGCCCTTGTTGTGGTAACGCATTGCATTTCATTGTATTTTTGGCGCACATTGATGAGTAATAAAAGGATGATGCCCCTGGGAGTATTTCACAGAAGTCTCAGAAAAGAAAGTGCAATGTAATGTGTTCCCTGTGTATTAGTTTTGAAAGCAAAAATACATCGCGCATGATGCGACATCTGAAGGTAGGCCAGCATCGGCTGGTTGGAAATAATGTTTGATTTGTTTTTGAACTGGATTTTTTCTGTTACATTTCGTTTTATAAATAAGCAGTTATTCAATACTTGAAAGGTAAAGACTTGTTAAAAGATATTTCACACAGATTAATGAAAGTTGCAATCTGTTAAACAATCCGAGAGTCACTCACTCTCTCTCTCTCAAGAGGCTTTATGAGATTTTCGAAAGTTTGGCTGCGGGCCTCGAGACTCTCAAGCGAGGTGCATTTCCATCCCAAGCATGCACGCTACCTGCACCAGACAAACTGCAGGCATTTCGTGCAGCAGGTAGAACGATGACCATCTTTTCCATAGCATCCATTCTTGAGGTGTCTACTAGCTCTGCGATCCAACTCCACTAACCATCTTAATACTGCACAAGAAATGCGGCAATGTCGTCGTATCACCCGCTTAGGTCAACTGGCGATGAGGGTCATTGCAGAAAATCACCATGGTCGTGCTCCGAACCTCAAGTAAAGCTGAAAGTTCTTCAAGGGCAAATTCCATTCGCAGTTTCTCTGTGTAATTAACATCAACTCGGCGAGAAACCTCACTAATGGGCAACTCTGTGCATTAGCACCGATTAGTGATTGAAACTGATGGCAATGCGTCTGTAAACAGAGCAGCGTCCACCTCTGGAGTGTGTTTCTTTCTTTCTTTCTTTCTTTCTTTCTTTCGACCGCAATTTTTGATCTGGAAGACCTCCCCTTCTTGACATTTTGCAATCCACATTTACGCAGTGTGGAGGATCGTAGGTATTGCCCTTCACATGCCCACATTTCGAACATCTACACTGCACTTGTAAAATACCAAATGTGATAGTACGACACTGCACACAAGGCTGTCCGCAAATGCTGTTGTGACTGCATAAATGAAGGAGAGAGAATGTACCGTGATGATGAAGTTTCGATCATTAAAAAATATTTGGAATGATCACACAAAAATGATATATTTTCCTTCAACATATGCTATTGATAATGAAATCATTATCTCTTCTGCTTAGTTTATTCATAATACCTAACAGTCCAAGTGCAAAATCCACACTGTTGTGCTGTATACTTTTGTTGAGAATCATGATTTTCTTTTCTCGAAGACAGTCTTCTTGACCTTTTGAGTTTCAACATTGTATTCAATTTAACATGAGCTTGTGTCTTGACCTTTCGTTTTCTAGACGTAAATTTCTTTTCATGAACGGCGAATTTTGTTTCATAGTGTAATCACGAGAAACACGCTGATAGGAACTTGAGAACTGTGCTACCATAGTGATTGAATTACATGGTAATTATGTTAGTTTTGAATTTTGAACTTCCATTATTGTTGATGAGTGGTTGATCAAGTTTTGTTTGAGCGCTTGATGGAGTTTCAGAAACTGCAGACAAAACATCTTTGACAATCTTCCGCATGCTTAAATAAGATGATTTACATAAACTTTTTTTTTTTATCTTTTATTAGACTTCTGCAAGGAGAAAAATGCATAGGAATCGCACATCAAAGATGTACACTGTCATGTGATTGAAAATGTATATACCTTACTCACGTAAAGGGAAAATAAGTCATCACTTAGTTATAGAAAATTGCAATAAATGTTTTTATCAGAATTAAGCGCCCTTCTTAATATTATGGGAACGCGGCATTTTTCAGCAGCAGTGTTATACGTCCAAAGAAAATGACGCAGAGCTTAGCTAACATGTTCAAACTTAAATCAACGTAAAGTTAAAGGGACCGTCATTCATCTTGTCAAAAAAAGTGGTGGATAAAATAAATTAATGTAATACAATGCAAAATTCAGCTTCGTAAACTTTAGCATAAACTAAATAAAACGTGCAACAGCAATAAAAAATAATGTACTTACAATTAATATTCACAAAAATAACTATTTAAAACAAAGGCTCGCGTAACAAATCATAAAATGTTTGCCCATTTAACCTAAAACGCATTTCAACTCTCGAATGAATGATAAATACTAAGCATGCGTAAAGCCTTTCGTTTTACAAGAAACACATATCAAAACTCTGCCAGAAATAAATGTACTTTCCAACTTCGCTACCAGTGCACATTCATTCACAATATATTACCATAATAACTTAATGCAAACTGATAAACAATTATATTGATTACCTTAAAAATTACAATAAAATCATTAACTATTAAATAAATATTTACAATTGAAATAACATTTGTTCAAACACAAATACCCCGGCCAGTGGGTACACACAGAGGAAACTCCGTACAAAAGTTTTAATTATGAAAACCAAACATCCCCAGATCCCTGAAGCTTGACTGCATCGTCATCAGAAGGAAGAAAGTAGCTACTTAACTAAACATGTAGCATATCGTTATTAAGCAAAGTGCTTCAGTCAATAAACAAACTCTGTGTGTCTACGTAATAACCGAAGAAGATACGAAGAAGTAAGAAGAAACACGTTGAAATATTTATTGTGGAAAAAGATGAGCATAAATTTTTCACAAACAGCAGTAATCAGTAGCATTCAGGTTAAAGTCGTTCACAACAGAACTTTGATAAGCACTGTAGGATATAAAATACAGCGTAACTGCACACTTAGTGAATTTCAGTTAACACAGGATTTCACTTCTTCGTATGTTATGTTCAGAACGTTTTCCTTCTTCATTTGTTGTTAACTGTACTGCATGTACTACATATGTTTCTAGGTTGAAATTTTGTCAGCGGGAAGAGTAGGAAACAGCAAATGAATCATGCATGAGTAACAGTTGAGAATGTTACCGGAATGGTAAATAATTTTTGCTGTAAAGATCGGTTACCAACGATATTTAAATGCTGTAATGAAGAAATGGAGAGAGCATTTCGAATCAAATCTGCCATCACGTAAAGCTGCTTATAATGTAATTGACAAATTTGAAATTGAAGGTTCTGTTTTGAATGCACCTCGTGAGTGACCTAGGACAGCAGGGATTGAGGAAAATGAACGCAGTATCTTTCTGGCTATCACGGCTGTTAAATGAAGTCCACAAGACGTTTAGCGGTAGAATATCCAGCAATGTCATGTCGATCAATGAAAAGGGTATTGCAAGTAAAAGTTTTCTGACAAATGGTTTGTTGGAAGATGACCCAAACAGGCGGCTAAGTTATACTAGATCAGTATCGACATAACCCCAAGTTCTTTCAAAACATTGTCTGGTCGGATGAGGCCACCATAATTTATTTGGACGTGCAAACCGACATATTAATACAGGGAAAACCATCATGTTGTTTTGGAACAAGCGCTAAATCAACCCGGCGTCAATGTGTGGGATGCAATATCGGCAAATGGTGTAATTGGGCCGCACTATAGGAAATATTGATGGTAACAAGACTCTACTTCAAGAGATTACATCATAAATCGTCATGTATTTGGACAGCTTTGATCTACTGTACTTCCAGTATGGCGGAGCTCCTGCACATTTTGCTACAGATGCCATGACTTATGTTGATTTCGTTTTCAATAGAAAAATGCTTGAATGTTGTACAGAAATTGAATTCCAATCACGATTCCCTGATCTTACCCCAATGGATTTCTTCCTTTGAAGTATGGTTAAAGATGAAGTGTATGGAAGGAAAACACAAACTGTTGAATAGCTTTACAGTTTACATTGAGGACGCTTTCCGCTATCTGGACAACACATTTAGCGCTGTTCGCATGTGTCAGTGTGTTTCAGGTAGATTCCAACGGTGCGTTAATGCAGAATGGAAACAGTTTGAACATAAAAAGGAGTGAAATCCTTTGTCAACTGAAATTCTCTGAGTGTGCAGCTACTTTTGAACACAAATGGGAGAGCAATTCTTTGTTAACTAAATTGAGAAAGTGTGTAGATACTTTTCGCCACCTTGTATTCACTATCATATTTAAGCACCGTAAATATAAAAATAAGTCGCGGTGTTGAAAATTAATATAAATAGCCTTGAATCACACACTAGGAACATATCTTTCAAGCATTAGAACAATTGTTTAGTCAGCATTTGAAAAAGTAAATAGGGTGATATTTTATTTATTATTGTTCTCATTATATAGTGTAACATAGGTTTTGATCCGTTTTCATCACATAATAATTTGTTATAATTGAAATGTATATTAAATGTACAATGTGTGTGTGTGTATATATCTACACATTCTTTATCTTAAATCAACATGGCCGCATTGCATTTCAAAGCATTATGTGCAACGTTAGAATGTAGGCATGTCGCCTGAAGTGCTTTTGCTTCTCGAATACGATTCTTCAGAAGCTGGAACTATCTTTTCTTAGGTTTTGTGCACTTGTGAATCTTTAAGCTCCCAAACAAAAAATCTAAAGCCGTCATATCCGGTGAATGTAATGGCCGCATTGAGGTGACCTCTACCTGTCCATCTGTTGGGCAACGGTTGGTTGATGTATTCTCATCTCTCACATCCAGCGCAACACGAGGTGCTCCATCTTTTTGAAAGACAGCGTTATGCATCCGAGATTTCCGAGTTAACTGCTGTTGCACCTCTGCAAATGTCAATCCGCGCAATCAAGCACTGACAATAGCCACTCGTTGCTCTATAAACAGCATTCTGTAGTGATACTCTATATTGTTTTAAATGATTTAAATTAAGGAATGCTATTTATAAAATGACTTTAAAGACTGTGAAGAATGAAGAACCTCTAATATTCCGACACGTTAAGGCACGGACTCATGAATGGGAGATCTGAGGTTCGATTCTCGCCAGAACCTTCCTCCCTGACAGAGGTTTTTTCTATGTTCTCCTCAGTCCTCATAAATGACAAATGCTGGGAAGGTACCACATACTTAGGAATGGAACGCTTCCTTCCTTAAAATAAAATCCTTCCCAGTTTGTCATTTCATGTCATGTATTATCAATGTCCACCGCCTGTGGTGCCTCAGTTAAATCGAGCGGTAAACACCGTTAAAAAGAACTCCTGTGGTACCTCAGTTGTAAAAACGGGCGTTAAATATTTTAAAAAGTGCAAGTGCACACCATCTGTATAATTTATGTAGCCCGCGTGGATTATAATCAAATGTAACAAATAAATGACATGGCATTAAATGAACTATATTTAGATTTATAATAGGGCTTTCAATTAACGAATTAGGTAGAATAAAATGAGAATATGTAATAGTAAGGAGAAAAGTTGTGTTGGTTATTTCCGCACCTCTTTCTACCAGGTGATGTTCTATTACAAGCCTACCAACTGGTCTGCTACCACTCCAACCAGTCGGTCGTATTTTTGAACATAACAAAATGCACTGCTCAAAAAAATTAGAGGAACACATGTTTAAATCGAAGTCCCAACATTCATATTGATACAATTTAATTTTTGTCAGTTTATAATTATAGATTGAAGAATTGTGTAACATTAGAATAGGCATCGTAACAAAGTTTTATTTCGCAGGATTAGAAATACGAACAAATTATTGATTGATACAGAAAACAATGTGGAAATACAAGATGATATTGTTTAAGTAATCAATGTTTCCATGGTTATTTTAACACCCAGTACCTAGTGTGCCTTCAGTGAGCTGCGATAACTCATAACACCCACATGGCATGTGGCATGCACCAGCCTCCTAACCAAGTTTGCGTGATTCTCTCCCTTTCTCAGTGAGTGCATTAGCGAGTTCTCTCAGGTTCTGTGGCACAGCAGGACGCTCGCGAACAAGTTTTTAGCTTATCCCAAAAATGCTCAATGGGAATTAGGTCAGCACTCCATGAGGCCAGTCCAGTACCCCGAATTTGGTATTCTTGAGAACATCTTTGGTATCCCTTGCGTTATGAGATTTAGCATTGTCATGCATTAGAAGAAAATTAGCTCCATACCGTAAGCAAAGGGTACGGCATGTTGAAGGACAATACCATTAATGTAAACATTAGCATTCATGCTCTGTGGGACAACAACTAGCTTTGTCCGAGACTCAATAGTAATGCCATCCCTAACTATAATGTAACCGCCTCCAAATGTGTCAAACTCAATAATGATGGCTGGAGTAATAAGTTCACCAGGACGTCTCCATACACGTCTACGACCATTGCAATCCTTCAACAAAATCTTGACTCTCCTGTGAAGAGAACAGCCTTCCATTGACGCAGCTGCCAGTTGAGATGATCCTGAGCAGATCTCAGCCAGTCTTCCTTGTGCTGACGTGTCAAACGAGGGACTTGAAAGAGGATTCTACATCTCAATCCTGTATTTCTCAGCCTGTTTCGTGCAGTCTGATCAGAAACCACCACTGGTATATAGTTTTGAGATCTTTAGCTGTAGATTTGTATCTGCACAAAGCTGATAGGAGATACGAGAGTAGGTCCACAAGTTTTCGTCCTCGCCGATAAGGATTATCACCTTCACAAAAATTTTATCTGGTGTCATACCTTTTCTGTTAAGTAAAAAATTGCAGTTGTAACTTCCGCTCCGTTGTGTTCAGTTGTTCAGATATAGTTGCAAAAAGAAGCATATGTGTAGAAGATTGCGGCATGTTCAAAATGGAATCGAGCTGTTATTAAGTTTTTTCATAAAAGAAGGACTTACTCCAAATGAAATTAAACAGCGATTGGACGGTGTATATGGGGAAGCATTCCCCTCATATTCTACCGTAAAAGAATGGGCCAAACTTTTTCGAATGTATCAAGAAAGCATTGAAGACGAAGAGTGTGTAGGGCGGCCTTTGGAGGTGCTCACTCCTGAAAACGTTGCTCTTGTGGAAGGAGAAATTATGGAGGAAGACTGACGGCTCAAAATTACAGAAATAACAGCAAGGTTGGGTCTTTCTAAAACAACAGTCCTTCAAATTATTCATAAACAATCAGACATGAATAAGGTTAGTGCAAGATGGTTGCCTAGACTTCTTTCCTCAGTCCAAAAGCAGCAACGGTTATCTGTTTTCAGCCATTTTGGAGCTCTGCCACAACGAGAGAAAAGTTCTGCAAACCATTGTTAACAGGAGATGGAAATAGTTCCCTTTTCCAAAGGGGAATCAATTGAGCAGCGCAAACCTGGCGAAGCACCGCCTCTAAAGGCCAAGGTCACTCAATCAATCAAGAAGATCATGGCCACAGTCTTTTGGGACTGTGAAGGAATACCACAGTAAATGGGGAGTACTATGCTGGCCCACTCCACAAACTACGTGCTTCCATTAAAGAGAAAGAGCGAGGAAAACTGAGTGGTGTGCGCCTTCTTCACGACCGACAACAAACCTCTGTGTAAACAGCTCTTGTTACAAAGGAAGCTGTAAAGAAATGCGACTTCAAGGAAATCGACCATCCAATCTCCAACCCAGACCTAGCTCCCAGTGACTATTTCCTCTTCTCAACTCAAGAAGGGCCTTCGAGGAAGGAAATTTAAGTGTGGCGAAGAAGCAATGGATGCTGTTTATATCCATTATGTAAATAAGATTGTTTATTTTTTGTGGGGGGATTGAAATGTTAATTCAAAGATGTAAGAAGTGCATAAAGGATAACTATATTGAAAAGGGAAATATAGTTCTTGTCTTTATCATATCTAGAAAATAGTTAGGCCGGAAACTTATGGATCTACCCTCGAAACCTGATGGATGACAGAAGGATTGACATAAAGAATCTTGGAGACATGCGAATGGAACGGCCATCTTCAAACCATGCAACTGCTTGTGCAACTGATGTTTCATTCAGATGCCTCATTGCTCCGTATTAGTCTCAAAGAACACAAAACCACACTTTCCTACCATAGATTGCTGTTTAAACCGACTGTAAAAAAATAATAAGTCAAAGAGCACTCACTTTGGTTTCAACAGTTCTTGAAATTTCACTAATTTATTGAGAGAAAAACTTAACAAATCCTTAAAGATCTTTATTCTAGTTTTAAACAATACTTCAAAACATATCATCTGACTGTCAAAATTTGTATTGTATCAATATTTATTTTGGAGCTTTGATTTAAACATGTGTTCTTCCGTGGTGTTTTTTTTTTTTTTTGTGTGTGTGTGTGTGTGTGTGTGTGTGTGTGTGTGAAGTGCTATGGAAAAGATTGAAAACGTTATAGGTTTGTTCAAACAGAAGGATGCGAAAGCAAAGCTGATTTATTCTTTATGGGAATGATATACGTTAACCATTACATGAATTTTACAATTTTCACATATACATTACAAGTGTTGAATATAGGCGTACCGGATGACACAGCAGATGCCTAAACGGTAGTCAATTTCTTCCCAGACACGTCCCAACATATTCCCATGTACCAGTTGCAGTACATTGGAGGTGCGTTGTTTCAAATTGCCCAGTTGCAGTAGTAATGGGGAAAGATACGCTTTGTCTTTGATGTGTCCCCATGCAATTAAATCGCAAGATGTTAAGCCTGGTAATGGTGGAGACTAGAGTACCTCCAGCAAATCCCCGGCTCTGCCGACCCAGTGTCCCGGTAAATGGAAATATGGAGAAACTTCTTTCTGTTGAAAAACTGCATTGGATAATTTCTTCCTCTAGCTGCGGCATAACATAAGCCGTTCTGTTAACATATCTGGCAGGAATGGCCGGAGACTACACATTTGGGCAAAAAATGTTCCCTTTTGGGAGTCTCTCAGAAGCTCCACAATGACATATGTTCCAGATCTTGATATCATTGACTTTCCCGCTTTCCTCATTGGTGTGCACTAGCCCGTCAGCAAATTTATCCTCTTCTAATAGCAAAAATTACATAGTGTTTTCAGCGTTTTAGCGAATGCAATGTGTATGGTTTACAGGACAAGTGCTTTTGCATAAGTAAAATGGGTTTGGGTACCTGGAGTTCCCCAATTACTCGTACTGTCGATTTTCTTGTACTCTTTTCATACGCATCTCGGATGCCTTGAAGTCTACGGGCGCCCCAAACTCTTAGCAATACACGAAGACCCAGTAGATTCTAACTACCCAACGTGCAATGAGGTTGTTGTGAGGCACGCGCTTACCGAATTGTGTGCCTCTACTAATTCCATCGCGCAAAATGTGTTTCCTGGTTTCTATATCGCCATCTTGCACAAACAACGCCATTATCGGCATTTACCAAAGCTACACATACACACACAAACAATTTAATGCTGACCTATCTTAATATCTTTTAGTGACTGCTTGGTTACCACTTTTGTCTCTTGCTACGGGCCTTCAATTTTTCACCATTCTTTGTAATAACTTTGTATTTTAGTTTTCGTCATCATCACTTCTTGAATCAGGAATTATTCTTGTTCCGTCTTCCATCTTTGGCGAGGGTGACCAATGTCTCTTTTTCCCTGCGGCGTATACATCAAAGTCTGCAAAGGTATATTTTGTGTCATTCCTTCCAGGTGTTTCATCCAATGTCTTCTATAGTCTCATATGAGAATATCCTTTAACATTTGTAAAAAATTTAATTTCTGCAGATTGTATCCGGGTTTCTTCTATCATTAGAACTGGGACGCCAGTAACTTTATAACATTTTAAAAAGGTTTCTTTCCTAATCTTCTTTCTGAAATACTTGTTATTATAGCACAAATATTTTGAAATTTCTTTAATCTTAAATTTATTTCGTCGTTATATTCATAGGTTGCATCACATCCCAAGATTTAAAGCGTTTAATTTGTTTTACAGCTTTACCTTTATTTTTATTTTTTATTTTATTTATTTATTTTTCCCCCTCGGTTCAATGTTGATACTTTTAATAATTAATCCTATTTAGTTGATAAAAGAACGTCAGTTTTTCATGAATTGTATAAATACGGGTAGCATCTTTTTTATATTAATCTGCAGTTGAAACACAGATTTTAATAAGCCAAAAGCTTGTTCAGTGCTAATATACGAGTATGTACAACTTGGTTCAGGCTGCACACTGTTCATAACATTGTAACACAACTGTACCAAACTGTCGATACTGCCGCTATTTCGACTTCCGTAATCATCTGTTTTCTTGTCAACAACTAAACTAGCAGTTGCAGGTTCAGCGCTGGTCAAGAACACAGGGAAACAAGTGAGAGGAATCAGTCAGGTAGTGTAGCGGTAGTAAAAAAATCTTGCAGATTCATAGCTGGTACTGATATTACGCATTTCTGTTTCAGGTATGGTGGTAGCTTTCCTGATGCATAATATGAAGGCAGCACAAGTTGCAGGTTTGAAATGTATTGTTTTTTCTTTTGAAAGAATATGCGCAATAATTTATTAAAATATTTCTATTTAAGGGAAGAGATATTGTAAGCTTTTCTTTGGCATAGGTCTCTATGTATAATTTTGGAATGCTGAAAGCCTGTGAATGTATTACCTTTGAATTGCTGCTCCGTTTGTTGAACCTCGTTTTTATTCTTTTATTGCACCTTAAAAGCTGAAATAAATGTCAATTTCTGTGTGTATAAAATATGTTAATATTTGAACAGTGTTTACAGCTGTGCTAACAGGTTAGAAAAATTAATGACAGTTGTTGTTTGTTAGCATTAGTTTGAAAATATAATCTTTCGGGGCAGGAGAAAGATTTCTCCTCTCAACGTCTAATAACGCTAACTGCTATAATCTCTAGGACAATGAAAGAAATAGAGTAACGGAAGAGGTATCTGCTGTAGCGGAAACACGTTCCAAGAATCCTGGGTTCAAAATCTGGCTGTGGTCGTCGGATTTTTTCGGACATAAGTTCCATGGGACACATGACCCCACTCGAGGGCTAACACAGATGATACCGCCTGGAATGGCCGAGGTCTATAAGGCACAAACCTGTGAGCGGGATCTGCAGTTTGATTTTCACCAGAACCGTCCTCCATGCTCGAGTTTTTCTCCAGGTTTTCCTCATTCTTCATAAATGACAAATGTCAGGGAGGTACCTACCTCAAATTTAGGCCCGAAATGTTTGCTTCCTTTAAAAGAATAAATAAATAAAAATAAAAGTTTCCAATTTATCATTTCATCTCATGCATGTGTCAACCGCCTCAGATCTCCTAAACCCAATATCGTGGGTTCAATCCCAGCCAAGGTCGATGGATTTTTGGGGGGGCGTAAAAATCCTAAGTATGGTCTCCTTCCGAAGGGAATTAAAGCCGTCGTAGATTTACGGCATGTAAAAGAACCTCAAGCCTGAAAGAAGAGGCCTTTGAGCAAAATTTCTCGGCCGTTTCACGCCCTGAATTGAATGAGACGTCGATGACCTGAGATGTTGAAGAGCGTCCGTAAAAAAAGCAAAATCAACAATCGTCTCTGATGCTCCAGCAGTAAAACGAGCGTTAAACAGTATTAATACACATAAATGATTCCGGAATCCGTCAGCTCCTAAAGTTTCTTGCAGTTCAAAATTCAGAGTGAGAGAAAGCGGGAGAGAAAATCTGGCTATACTTTGGGACTCAAAGCGAGGTACTAAGGGGATTGTAGTCCTAGCATAAAATACGATAGCCCTTTTTAGTAGAATTCTAGTCATCCAAGTTTTGATGATATTATGTTTTCTGGTGAAAACTTGCACTATCGCCAATTCAGTTGATCATCTTCCGGTAATTTAAGCCCACAGCGTCAGTTATAATATTTGAAAATTTATATATATCACACAGATTCCGCAAAAGTTATTTACCCTTAAAAAATTAACTTATGTGCTGAAGAGCTTTTTTATGTTTTGCTGTCTCGTCTTCTCAAATTCATTATCGGAGTTTTACAGTGCTTCTCTAATGGGCTCAGAATATTACATTAATTGTTAAACGAGAATTAGGGTCACGTTCTCAAGAAGGTAAATTATAAATATAAAAAAGCCGCTGGTCTTTCTGGAAGCTATACCCAGTAGCAAACGTAGCGTGCAGCATTGACAATTCGGCGTAATCTCTGAAAAGCAGCTTCAATGTTAATGACTACCATTTTGCAAGATGCAACGGAGCCCTTAATCACGCAAATTTCTACCTTGGAATAATTAAGAATCTTTAGGCATATTAAAGGTGGGGAGTTGTGTTTGTATAAAACATCTGTAAAACATGATTAAAGAACTGGGACAATTATAACGCACTCAAACACTAAGATTTAGTTGCCGCAAGAAGTGCGTATGGGAGTTCATGTTAAGATATTATACCGGCACATCCATTTATTGGTTCGCTTTATGCAGCAAAAGAACCGGCTGGCTTCAATGGAGCGCGCGGCTTATTGGGTCAACCCAACGCCAATAGGTACAGTACTAATGAATTTCGACAAAATAGCATAGATAAACCTTTTTATAAGTGAAAAGTTTATGCATAAACGGACAGGGTTAAATTAGCACAATAGTTTGCATTTTAAAACTTGTAAACGGACCTAAAAATACATAATTTTTTTTTTTCAAAAATGTACACTAATTGCTGAGAAAAGGCGTTGTAGTTGCTAATCTAATTTTAGTTCAGCTTTACAGCTCCGCTTTCCAAGATCACTTTACCTTTTTTCGGACTGTTGAGGGAACCATAAGAACATTTTAGCTGATCTTGCAAATAGAAGCTAAAAATAGTTTTTCCTATTCAATGCAGGAATTAATTATTAAAGCACTGCAATAAGCAAGTTATGATTCCACTAATTCGTCATTAGTTCTTCAACTATTGCACAATAAACAGCGCCCTCTTCTTTTTCCATATCTGCCTCCCCTGTTCAGCCTGTGGACCCAAGCAGAAAGTTCTGAAATGACAGCGCTTAAGTCAAAAAGTAGCTACTAAAAGTGTACCGTGGCATATCATGTTACATATTCCGTCTTAACCATTTTCTTTCCTTTCTGCTTATGATGTCCAGCTTTGTAAAACTTTATCGCGAACAGTGTCTACCGCTAATTGGTCAGAACATATAGTGATGTTTATGCTTCATTGGTTGGAATAGGTGGCGTTGTCTTCCCGACCTGAGTATTGCTCCATTGGGATCGGAAGGTTAATCGTCACCTTTCTGTCGTTAAACATCTTTCAACCCTTGGTCAGGGGACCGCGCAAGGCACCGTCCCGTGCTTTGTGTTAATTCGTTGCATCGGGAGGCCCCTTCTTCAGTCCCCTTATTTGTACATCATCGATCAACTCCGTCGTTCATTGTGCCAGTGTGGTAACTTTTTAAGTGAAGAATTTTGTAAAATGGGATTAACTATGCAATTCCTTTGTCATATTATTCTTAATTCAATGTATTGTTTTTAAGAAAGTAAATAACGGCATTCATACCTTTAGGGTAAAACGGGATGTATTTTATTTACCTAATGTGCGCATACTTTTCGAGAATTTTGGGAATTTTTTTTTTAAGAAAGTGGATAAAAAGTTTCCTTTGGTTTAGTATTTTCTTAAATTGAGATATTATGTGTTGCGAAAGTAGGGGAGCACTTCTATCTTATGTTGCATGTAAAACATGGAAAATTCCTTTTGTATGCTTTCTTAAATTCAGGTGTTGCTATAGTTATTTTGGGATACATTTGTTGTTAATTTTTTTTATCTTATTCCGAGGTAAATGTGTTGTTCAATTTATTTTTTCTACATTTACTGTGTTAAATTTAAAATGCTTTTAGGTCATTGTAATCTCTACATTATGTGTTATGGAGTGGAATATTAAATGTTCTAATCCATATTTTAATGAATTGAAGACCATTGTATTAGAATCGTTATAAACTCCTGCGGTAATATCCAGGACTAAATCCTGGAGATTTTATCACACCAGTATACTTCCTTTAAAGTAAAGAAAGAAAACTGCGCAGCACAAACGGGAGAGAGCAGATAACTCGTATCAAAGGCTATGACATTGGGTTCCCTTTGTACTTTATAATTACATACTCAAGAGCATTAATAACGATCATCAAACATTCCTTTTAGTTATTATGTTCCAACTCCCCTCTTTAATTGAAATATATGGTCTAGTGGCAGTGTTTGCGCATACATTTCCTGAGGTCCTGGATTCAAATCTCGGTCAGGTCGGGCTTTTTTATTTTATTTATTTCATTAATTTTTTATGATGGTGTTTAACGGCCGTTTTTACTACTGGGGCACCACAGGCGACTCAGGTCAAGCTGCCCGGTTAAGTTTTTTCATAGTTTTTTCCTAATCTGATGCCTGATAGTCTTAAAGCGTCAAGAACTCCGAGCTCATTTGCGCCATAATTAATTCATCTCTACGTTTTACAGCTACAGCATTCATGTTTATAATCTACAGTTTTCGCAATAAGACCAACAAATAAATAGTAAAACAAATTAAAGTGTAGTATCAAAATATAGGATTATATAAATCCACCCAAAATTATTTTTGTAAATAACATCAACGTCATGCTGTGCTGATTCCACGAAATGTGGAATTTGCATTTATTTGCTATACCAGGAGCAAATGCGGGTCAAAAAGCTTTTCTTCTTTCATACCGTTTTTGAGGTTGTTCACGTATGTGTGGGAAATGTTCACATAACAAGCTTCACTGAATCCAGGCTTTATTTCTGCCATGCTTTTAACAGCCTCGTTGAAGTTGATGCAGCGACTCCACGTTTGGTGAGCTAACCGACCGGAATATTCCGAACAGTGTGCGTTTGAGTTTAAGCGGAAAACGGAACTGTGTGCATAAACCTTTAAAGTCATCTGTCCGCCGTTCATAAATTTGTTGAAAAATGTAGTTTCAGTGAGAAATTATTGCACGTTTTTCTCTCTTTAGTGTAAAGCCCATCCATTATACTACTAATGAGAATTCGGATTAACAATCTATTGGTGATCCATTAGCGTTATACCTATTTGGAAATGCAGACGTTATGACAATTTTTATATCGTATTTTTCCCAATTCACATGCTGTAATTTTAAATAGTGCTTTGCCAAAACACTGTACCAGTGTTACGATAGCCAGAATGCCGTTAATGTCCTGCTCATAATTCTACATAGTGCTTATTGCATTTGCCCAACGGATCCAGTCCTTGTGTCGAAATCTGTTGTAGTGCTGGAACGTTTCCAGTTAGCACAGTTATTAAGAGAGGTTCTTCCTCTCAGAAAATAGTACACAATGGTCAGGATACTAGTACTATTTCCTCGATTCTTCTTTCAAGTTCAATAAAGGAAGGGGACCAGTGCGTAGAACCCAATGAAAAAGTCTTGAAATGTGGGCTGGAAATAAAAATAAAAACGGCCCATTTATTCCGGAACATGGATATTTTAAATGGTATTTAAGGCTCCATTTTACTACTGAGGTATCACAGGTGGCGAACACACATGATACACGAGAAGAATTGATAAATTGGGAAAGGTTTTTTTAAGGAAGGAAACGTTTCACGCCTAAATTTATGGTACCTCCCCGGCATTCTCCATTTATGACTGAGGAAAACTTGAAAATGAACCTCAAACGGGGAGGTTGTTCCTGTCGAGAATCGAACCCCAGACCTGCCCACGACTCAGCGCCTTAACGACCTCGGTCACCCGTGGCGGTGCTGTCCTTGATGTTGGTGACTGAAATACTGGCATTGTCCAGGTTTGCTGCGGGTGGACCGAAAAAGGCAGTTGTGAAGTGGAAGAAGTTCTGCAGCTTCCTCTGGATGTGCTTCTGACACGAAATCCTCTCAGAGGCCCGGTAGCAAAAAGCTGTTAAATATCTACAGCTATCTGTTCTACTAAAGTTATCAGATAGATATTTAAATGTGTTTCTGATCCAAAATATAACATTTCGATACCATCTCTTTCATAGCGGTAAACAGATTTCTCCAACAGATGACCAGTTAGTGTAGTGCCCGCAAATATTAGAAATATCAACATACCATGTCCGAATTGGATGTCTATGAAATTTTCTCTGCTCAGTATGCAGGTAAGAATTATTAAAAATTGTACTATCGTGGCAAGCGGGCTACAGTGTCGCAACATTTCCAATTTGCATTATACCTAATATAAACTTTCAGTAAAAATAGTCCTTGTTGTTCTATAAAGTTATGCATTATACCTATAGTTGTATGCGCGCGTATATTATTCAAATTTCGCTAAACGTGCACCACAAGTCCGCCGTCCGTTCGAACCCGGCCAGGACCGATGGATTTTTTCGGGCGTAAAAACCCTAAGTATGACTTCCTTCGGAAGGGAAGTAAAGCCGTGGGTCCCGTGTCGTACATTTGCGGCACGAAAAAGAACCTCAAGCCTGAACGAGAGGCCTCTGAGCAAAATTTGTCGGCCGTTTCATGCCCTGAGTTGAATGGAACGCTGATGACCTGAGATGTTAAAGAGCGCCCGTAAATAAATCAATAAAAAAAAAACGAATAGGTAAAGTTATGGAATTTCGCACATTTCGGAAACTTTTATCAATCTGACGTTTCAGAAATCTGGACTGAATGTGTCAACTCACTCGATACCTTTGACTGTCAAAGCATTAGAAACTCTTATCCATTTGAAGACAGTGTGTGTGTGTAAATATATATATTTACACACATATCTGTTTACCAATTCTGAAAATGTAAGATTCTCCCTCCTTTTGATATTCTTACAAAGTGTTGCGAGGGGCATTAAAATATTTGTTTGCGCTTTCGTAGTACATTTTCTTTTCCCTCACTGTTTCAATGCCCCCCCCCCCTGCAATCCTTGCACTTCGCTATCTGAAAATATTTAATATATCAAATGTTGTCCCCATAAAAATAGGATTGGAAGAGTGAACGAAATTACGTACATTGACATCATAGCTGTTACAATGAACCGCGCAATCTCATAACCTGGATCTAATTAAAAGTCACGAATATTCAATAACATACAATGCTTATCATAAGAATAGCAGCTAAGAAAGATTCAGTGACTCACCACAGATCGAAAAATGAAACCTTTTCTTAGACGCGATTTCTGCTCATAACAAGCTCTCACAATTACACAATAGAATAAGGCAGCGTGTCCGACTGTTGATGTGTTGTGGACATTATTTAGACTCCCTATCTTATTAAGTGCGAGTTAAGGAACTAAGTGCGTATAACAAGTCTATCTGTTTTTGCAGCAGATAAAATACTGGATTCAGTTGGCAGCATTTGACTGAGTTCTGCAGTTCTCAACTCCTCCCCACGCTTGAAAGCCGACCGAAGAGTCGGAGGGAGGTCAGTAAGAGTAACTCTAGGTCTAGGAAGTATGGACGAGTTCTTTTGTGTTATGTGATAGTGTATTAGGCGGCTTATTGCAATGTTAATTACGTTAATATAACTCGTTTCATGTATTTATTCCTCCAAAGAGTATTTACATACGATCCGCACGTGCGCACAGAATCATTTCTTGATGTACGGAGATTGTTTCCATAGTATTTATCTTCTTAGTCGAATTTCACAGTTTGGTAAATAAATGTCGTCAACGGGAAGTATTCTTGATAAAAGGTGTACACAGTCGCTTACAATACTCACATAAGAAACTTTGGATAACATTATACATGCTTTGGAACATTTCCGTAAAAATCACTTCGACGTCTCTCTTAGCAAACGAAAATGTTCTATTCTTGTGTTCGAACTACTACAAAACTTCTGAAGTTAAAACCATATACAATACTGTAGTGTAAGAAACCGGGTGACCCTGCATCCAGGAGCAGATTTTGTGAATGAATTTTTTTATAGTGTGCATGAGGGAGAAATTGACTTATAATTTAATTTTTTTACGGACAAATCTCGGTTCTGCCTAAGTGGGAATGTTAATTCACAAAACAAAACCGATACCGCAGTTCAGAAAAACACCTAACCTGCTTCACGAGGAACCCCCTTTTTTATCAATAGGTAGGACTGTGACGCACTATTAGCTGTAATAGTTTTTTTAAGGAAACAATTATTAGTTATAGGTATTAGCAGAATATTTTAAACTATTCCCCCCCCCCCGCATCCATTGTCGCAGTTCCTCGGGGCAATAGATAAAATAAATCAATGAAAATGCAAATGAACCCGTAATGTGACTGCTGGTGAAGTTCGCGCTTTCATTACTTGGAAATCTCTTGGTGGCTTCACACAGGTAACATAACTCGTCCTAATCGCGAATCGAAGCTACGGCAGGAGTGAACGACAGATGGTATTCACACAACATTTACTACAGGAACACCTTTGGAGGTCTTCCTCTTCGTTTGTTACGAAGGTCTGGCCCTCATAAATATGACTTGTATGGGGAAAATAACAGCTTGGGTGTATATTTATAACAAATAATTTGTATTGCTTTAGCACGTAAAACAAGCGATAAAAATAGCATAAAATCAAGCGTCCTTGCATTAGCCAGGAGCTAATACCTGATCCATTGTTTTTGGGTAACACAATACAACGAACCATTTAACGTATTTTAGTAATGGAAAGGAAGCTTGTACTTTTACTGTGCATTCGCATACCGTTGACTTAACGTCGGATGTTTAGATAACATTTCATAAAATAAGCAGTATGCCCAGATGTATTGAAATATTAATGTATTTTACAAATCAGTTGTACAGTGCTGGAAAAAATGCTTCATTGTGCGTTAAAATGTTTGTCACTCGACCTGGCGGAAATGCACGAAATTCACAGAGCTTGGTTCACAACAAGTTATATATCTCCACGCAAGAAACAATATAGTAAGTAATGATGTAAAATAATCAATGGAGAGTAGTTCAAATAACAATTCTTTGCAAAATTACGTACTCTGACATGAACGGCTGGTTATGTTAGTATATAAACAGAGAGAAATACCATTGTATAAATGGTTTAATGTCAGCGTAGTGGGTTTGAAATTCTTTGTGATAGCCGAGGAGGTTCGAATCTGGCGATTCCTATGTTGTTGTTTATGATATAATTACTCTGTAGAGTGGTTTTTGCTTCTGTGTTCATTGTATGATGAATGTGCACTATTTATTTGCTGTTCTCGTAAAAATGGAAACAAATATAATTATACAAGAGACCTTATTCCTATTCCTCTTAAACAATAAAAGCACAAAAAGGAAGAAATGAAAAAAACTAATATTTTGTGTGATCCCATGATTATCTATCACTGACATGAATCTTCGAGGCATGGAATCCAGCAACTTTCTAAAATAAGTAGAGTTCTCTGCTAGTGACTCGCTAATATCTTCTATGGCATGCCAGATTGGTGAACCAGAAATCTCGAGGAAACCTATTGGTTTATGTTCTATTGTGTTCAGATCTAGTGGTTGTGGAGGCCAGGACGTATCTGTGTGCTCCTAAAACTATATCTGAACCTTGGTCGACGTAGGGACCGAATGATTGTTCTGCTTTAATGTAATAAATTCTTGAGAATAAAGTTCTCGGACAGATGGGCAGATAGCATGTTATAATTTCCAGTACAGGCTCTACTGTTCAGCTTTCCATTAGCAGATATCCAGGCCCAACAAGTAGCAGTCATTCGACCATTCCTTGCACAAGTGGCCAGCGAGGCCCACACAGGCAGTAAAAAGGCACTTGCAGTATTCAATTTAACTTCCTCAGAGAAAACAACGTCTCCCTGGTCGAATTTCTCACAGAACTCGGCAAATGCCAACTGTAAATGTTGTGGACATCAGTTAAAACTTCCTTAATTGCTATACGTCTACACCCAAGTCCGGCATCCTTGCAACAGTCGTGCACTACCAGGATATAAAGACAAATCCCTGTACTCTTCCTCGCCTCGGTAACATTTCACGAGGTGAAACACCACAAATGCTGCGTGCCCTGGTGACTGTATAGGCCTGTGAAATGAGAGTGAGAACAGGAGCAACTTTATCATGCCTTTGCCAGAAATGGAACAAATCCGTCGTTGTAGGGTAAAAAGAACGATAAATGCCGGAATAAATCTGTAAATATACGGAATGTGCAATTGTGAAAAATCTATGTTAGGATAATGTAAGAATGCGAAGCAGCGGTGAGAAACACTTGCCCACTAGAGGACATGGTCGCCAGCAAAGGAAGAGATAGTTGAACTCCCAACGCCAACGTTTAAAGTGCATGCTCTACAGCTTAGCTATGTTTTGGCACACGTATTTATTCTGATTTACACATCTGATGTAGAGCAACAAGACAAGCTGCACACTCGGCGATATCGATCCGTGTGAACAGCTCTCGAAAACGAAGTGGTGATAAAATATTTCCTGCTCTCAGAGTGCACTCGGTATTTTTTTTTTTTTTTTTTTCCCAGCTCTGTACCAGGCGTTAAAAACCATGAAAAGATCCAAAAGCAGTCGATGCACTGCATCTTCCATAATGTTTATTGACTTCTTCAGGGACTGCTTTCCTTCTTGAAGTCGGTTGATCATTTCCAACAGGAAATCCAAGTTGATGCATGGTCCAGAGAGTTCGCCTCTTGGACTGAACTGGCCAGGGCAGAGGCGAATAATTCGACGCTTTAGCCTTTCTCACGACAAATTGTTTGTGCCTACGCCACCATCAGCGTATCTTCAGGAGAAAGGGATTGATGAGGGAGACAGTAGGCGCAGACGGGGTAGAAACCTTTCCAAAGCTCAAGCCACTGTTACACCACTAACTATTTAGCTCATAAATCAGTGACCAATTCGGTATAAGAATATCAATAAACCCAACCGATCACAGCTGCCTATCGTCGTTTCCGTTTTATCGCTTTCATTTTATCACACGTACGTGCAATTGTTTTTATGCAAATTCTTCAAACAGCGTACCGTACGTTTGATCGGGGTGCACTGGAAATGAATAATAATCATCATGGTGGGCAATTGAAAACGTTTTAACGAGACGCCAGCAGCACAGTCGGCCTTATAATTTAAAGTTCCAAGCCAAAAAATACTAAGAAAAACAGATGTAGTGTGTGAAACCGGATTAATCAATGCCATTTGATTTTCAAAATTGTGTGTTTAATAATTATACTTCGGTTGTCTTCAGTTTGTTTCCAAAGAGTTTAATTAAGAAATAAAAGATTATATCCAGTAATTAGTTTTAATTTCGACACACTCATCTGTTTGAAATTAAAATGCCGGATTGGACCGGACTGGACTTTTTTTTTTTTTTTTGAGGAGTGTTTAACGTCCGTTTTTACTACCGAGGCACCATAGGTTTGGACACTGATGATACATGAGATGAAATGATAAATTGGGAAAGAATTTTTTTAAAGGAAGGAAACGTTCCATGCCTAAGTTTAGGGCACCTCCCCGGTATTTGCCAGTTATGAGAACAGAGGAAAACCTGGAAAAAACCTTAGTCAGGGAGGACGGTCCTTATGGAATTCCAACCCCAGGCTTCCCGCTTACGAGTCCGCGCCTTAACGACCTCGGGCACCCGCGGCGGTGCCGGAATGGGCTGTAAGCACATTTAGGAATATATAATTTTATTTTTACTATTTTATTCGCGAAATAGTCGAATACAACTCTAACCCCAGATGCTCTCAAAATAAGTTCTGGAGCTCTCGTAATATTATTACAGATAAATACGAAGTATTTTCAATCCAAATCCAACCTTGCAAGGCTTTATTTATTTCAAATGAATAAATTAAAGTTGACTTAGAGCAAAGAAAGACGTTAGACTCGGAGCTCAGAATATTTTGTTGAAGCTAACTGCTCACTTTATTAACATTTCCTCATTTGTTTGAATGTTGCAGTTCATTTGACCACTGCGTTCATTTTACCTGCAAAGAAAATAGGTGTAATATTTCTATACCATCAATATCCTAAGCTACACTTTGTTCACTCTTTCTGAGATCTTTCTTAAGTGCGACATTTTAAATTTCACATCTCAAAACCACTGCTTATGTTAAGCCGTAAATTCTCATGCGGTTCAAACTAAATTGTAGATTCTCCATCCTCATACTTCCAAAGTTTCGCATTCAGTCATAGATAGGACACACCCCATGTTAATCGGTGACAGGAATGGGGGGCTGAGGCCCCGAGATGTTAAACAGCGTCCATAAATAAACCAAATCAACAAATATACAAATAGCCACATATTTAGACTGGCAGCGCATTTTATTGTTTCATCAGAGCTGTGCCAAATTGCCACTTGGATGCTGCTGTGAAGCTGCACACGGCTGAAGGCTTTGTCATATGCCTAATTGTGCCTAAAAATATAGGTGTCGTATATCAAGTTATCTCACTTCATTTGTGATCTTTAAAAGAGCGAATTTGTTTATTTTAAAAACGTTAAAAATGTAGTGTAATTTTCTAGCCTGTATTTATATTAAATATTGAGAGCTTTGTATCATTTGCAAACTTTTAAGATCATAAGGCTCATCCTGAATATGTAAAATGTGTTTACTGTTTAACGCGCCCTTTTATTCTGAAGCTTCACGGACGGTGGACACTGACCTGAGTTTCAATGCCAGAATTTGACATTCATGAGAACTGAGACAAATCTGGCAAGTCAGGGAATTAAAACTCAGACCTCACGTTCACGAATCCAGCCTTAATGACCTCAACTACCCGTGTAGATAATATAAAATGCCCTACAACCACCACCATCACGAATCATTGTGTTTGTACATTCAGTTATTTGTTCATGAGACTTTTCTTTAAATCGTAAGGACGCAGATAGTCCAGTGCATATAACTTCGTAGTTCATTTTAACCCAGCAGTATTTTCTGCAGGGCGTAAATCAACCACGGAACAAAATTGCTTGTCCAAACGAGAATCGAACTCCGTTTTGCAGATACATTAGCAATTGTACATCACATCTATAGTGGAAGAGTTCCTTTATTCAGTAATTACACGTTTTATTACTACTTTAGTTAGAGAAATGTTGAATTTGAACCTTTTTATTCACTCCATGAAAAGTACGTTTATAATGATTTATATAACGTCTCATTGCCAATTTCTTTGAAAATGCGTTCATTTGGAGCTGGGTACAGGTTTTTTTCCCCTCACCTTAATATTCCACGCTGATGGTTTAGACGTGAGCACGGTGAGATGTCGGTTATGAATAATTAATGACTAGAGCTTGGAAGATGATTGCTGAAAATGCCCTAAAATTGATCATAAATTTCTACAAGTTTAACATGAAATTTGAAAAAATAAATAAATAAAACCCCTTAAATTTACAAAATGAGGTTTAAACGTATTGTACAATGTGATATCAGGTTTTGACTGACTACTAATGTTAGCAATTAGTGCTACCATTTTACACAATAAAATCATACTTAAAGGCGGTGAAAAAAAATTACGTTCTTACGAATTGCATTGCATAATCGTTGACATTCACAAATTCTAAAACTTAAACTCCTTATGCTGTTGAATATTTCTATAAATAGAAAAAAATCCAATTTACATCAACCTTATTTGAAAAGAGTAATGTCCGCAGGTGAAATATCGTCGAAAAATTACTTTCAAAATTTTGATCTAGTAGAAATTTACATAATTTGGATATTGTCTAGTAACCTATGTTCTTTTCCAGAATCTTTCAGTTTTCTCTACTTCCCTCAGAAACTGAGCGAGTATTCCTTGCCTTTTCTCAACCACTTTATTGCTGTTTGCAGCTTGTCACTTTGCTCTGCTATCAAGGTAATTGCCTTTAATTTGACACCATACCGTTGATGCACGGACAAGATTTAAAGTAAAAAGTGTGCTGAAAGGAAAAATCTCCAGGAGATGTTCGGAGAAAGATAACTTCCTGTGCGATAGAAGAGTAAATTCAAGTATATTAATTTATTCAACAATAAACAAAGGCATGATTCAAAAGCAATTGGCACTCACTTTGGAAAAATGGCGCATAGTAAAGACGAATAAACAGCAATATTAACTCTAAAGCATAAACCTTTAAAATAAAGTCACATATAATATACAATACTTTCTTTTAAACTTTAAACAGGGCTCACATCCTTTATAAAATCTCACATTTGTGCCATTCTAATGCATATCCTGCATTCCGTGATCGATATATGAAGTTCTCTTTTTCCTTCTTACCCTTTTTCTCCCGTCCCTGTACTATTACCTATGCATAGCTTAATGCTCATTTGCTTTGCTTGCTTATTGGTTACAACGCATCTCATAGCGACGGAATTAAGGGTTGCCATTTACGCAACGTAATCAATTCACCAGACACCTTTTCTCATAAAATACTAGAAGGAAGTTTCAATATTTGAGTGCTTTCTTTGCCTTATACTTGAAATCATTCCTGGGGTTTCTTCACCGTGTCTACCCAGTGACCCAGGTATTATATATGAGCAGTGGTTTTCATTTGAAACGTTTTATTTAACTTTCATTTTGGCTCAATTTGCGTTTTATAACGTTTTGTTAAGAAATGTGCATTGATAGGGCAGATTTTTAAGTCATGATAAGTTTTATCGAATTTTGTATTTGTAATTTGCCTCTCCAGAGTTAATATGCCTTTTGCCAATTTAGAGAGCCAAATTTTTCAAGATTCGTTATATAAGCTTTTATGATGTAATGTATGATTTAAGTGCTTCAATCACAATGTAAAACTTTGATGAATTATTGCTGGTTGTGCTTTTTCTTTATTATTTTACGCCAAATTTATTTGCGGTTTTTACACTTTTTATTTAAAATTGTTTCACACATATTATGTACATAATTTTGCTGTTTAGCAAATACAATTAAATACTTATTATTGAAATTTATGAACTTTTTACTACTCTTCGCCCGTACTGTTTAGTCACCTTTTCATGGCAACATCCTGGGTTTTCTCCAGCACCTTCCTAAAGTAAGAGCTTGCAGATAGTAAGAGCATTACACTCCCACATATTGGAACACGGTGCACATTTGAGCAATAAAAAGCTCTTTAGTGCTGCCCTTAAACTCCAATATCTTCAAGAACCTTCACCTTATAAGTTCCAACTACATTAATAAAAATACAAAAGAAGCGTTAAACCAGTAACAACACCATGGTCACTGGATTGGGCTAGCAGGAAAGGTTTTGAACCTACTTATTTAAAATAAATACCAAGACGTGGGTTCACTTCTAAGGAAGTTTCTATACTTGTTCCAGCCAATGGGAACCAAAGCCAGTGAACAAACCTTTGAAGTGTACAAGGATGAGAAGGGGGAAAAGATACTGGGAGCAAGGAAAATGTGCGCAAAACCGGTACATGTTAAATTTGGGAGAGAAAAAATTGTTCTTAATATATGCCAAACTTCCCTTCAATTCGATATAGCAAGCAGCATTATATTGTAGTGGAAATAGCACTTGCCTGATCAACATGTGAACAACCGTTTTCTCATTATCAAAAAGATTGCGGTAATAAGCGCACATCGAAATTCTCACATAATATACTCCGTAATAGTTCATATACATTAAATTCTATAATTATATGACCACTAGACATCGGAGTTTCTAAGCACTAAAACGAGAATGAAGCGGAATGAAGTTATTTTGCTACTAGACTGTAGACATGAGGTGAAAGGGGTGCAGTAGGTAACGAGTTACAAAATTCCCACTCCTCTTATGCGTATCACTTATCAGTTCTTGTTTACATGCGGGGCGGTGCCTCATAGCTTGAGTTCTTAATTTGTTTGAATGTACCTAACTTGATGTTTTAAGTGCTTAATTCCGATGGCTGGTGTTAATCTCTTCTGCTCATATGAGAAAGATTAAACTTGGACAATAAAGAAAGAATATCTTAGAATACCAGGTCTTCTGATAGAGTTTCGAGCTGCTACTCACGCTACCACGAGAAGCCCTTGCTGTGGCTCTACAACATAACATTTCTGTATCACTCCTCTTTCAGATCTAGCGAGACTTATCGTTTTAATTTTTCCGCAGCTTCTTAGCGATTTTTTATGGTATTTAACGGTCGTTTTTACTGCTGAGGAAACGCTAGCGGTGGACACTGATGATACTTGAGGTGAAAAATAGGGAAAGGGTTTTTTAAGGAAGGAAACGTTCTAGGTATAAGTTTTGGATACCTCCCGGCATTTGCCATTTATGAGGACTTTTTTTTTTGAGTAGTGTTTAACGCCCGTTTTTACTACTGAGGCACCACAGGCGGTGGACACTGATGATACATGAGATGAAATGATAAATTGGGAAAGGATATTTTTTTTTAAGGAAGGAAGCGTTCCAGGCCTAAGTTTAGGTACCTCCCCGGCATTTGCCAGTTATGAAGACTGAGGAAAACCTGGAAAAAACCCCAGTCAGGGAGGACGGTCCTGGCGGGATTCGAACCGCAGACCTCCCGCTCACGAGTCCGTGCCTTAACGACCTCGGCCACCCGTGGCGGTTTTATGAGAACTGAGAACAGAAATTAGCCAGGGATGACGGTCCTGTTAGGAATCGAACCCCAGACCTTCCGCTCACAAGTCCCATGCCTTAGCGAACTCGGCCACCCGTGGCGGTTTCTCTGTGTTCGTGCAACGTCAAATCATTATTGCTGGCTAGGCGCAGAAAGAAATATATATTACAAGAAATATTTTTATTGTTTGGCAAAATGGGCGATTTTTTCACATCAGATTGTAATCTGGAAGTTGCCTAGATGATAATATCTAGGGAGGACGATTCAGTGTGTTTATTTATATATTGAGTTTCTCCTTTTAAAGCTCAAAAGACGTGTTTTGCAGGCACCATGTGTTTCAGTGGAAAATCTGCTCTGCACGCATGCAACGGTAGGCCGGTCGAACAAATCGCAACATATCAATCCGCAGCGGTTAGTTGAGTGGATGTGTTATTTTATTTCGCGTTTTAAACTAATTTTCCCATTTTAGCATAAATGAATAAATAGAAAACAATTTATTTCCATATGAAGCATGAAAACGCTGAAAGCTACTTTTTTCTTTTCATTTGTCGTATATTTGGCGTAAAATGGTCGGCGTTATTTCACCATGTGTGTGATCTGCATTGAAACGTAATGGTTAATAAGCCGATAAGTAGAAAAAGGACATTGTGGATTGGAAGATAATCACATTGCAGTGAAAATTAGCTCATCAAATATTCACTTCCTGGTCAGCTTGGTCTTCTTTATATAAAATGTATTCACAGGTTTTTTGGAAATAGTGCACTGTAAATATGCCGTAACGCCGACGATTTGTACTTTGCTATGGAAAGGGAAAATAAAAAGGTGTTAAGCATTGCATTCCTGACCTACAACGCTGTTTCTCGCGGATGTGATATCTGAGTGGGGTATAAGCGCGCTCGCTTTCACAGCAACATCCGACAGTTCCACTTTTCTAACGGACTTGTTCCCATTCTTCAGGTTTCCTGTCCACTTTTCACGTACAGGATGCCAACTGAAAAATTACCTAAGTGTGCGTCATTGCAGCGCATTAGCAGTACATCATATTGTAATAATTGTAAAATAATGGAATACAAGTGTCTCAATGTACAACGTTTTCGATTCTGTCTCTAAGTTCACCTATAGCTAAGCATATAAAACGGCGTTCGATGCAACAAAATGTGGCCGCACACACTTTTTTCTCTTTTGAAACTAACCCCTGTAAATGCATGGCAATTCCATGTCTCAAAGACTGACTCATATCTGGAGTTAGGTCCAAAAAGTTTGAGCTGGTTTATTTGGAGCGTTTCCTGAAATTAGTACTTGCAATACATAGAAACACAGGTTTGTATTTACTACGGAACTATTTGTCATTTATCAGTCAATGTCTTAAGCAATTTTTTTTTTTTTTTTTTTTTTTTTTTTTTTTTTTTTTTTTTACCGCCACGGGTGGCCGAGGTCGTTAAGGCATGGACTCGTGAGCGGGAGGTCTGCGGTTCGAATCCCGCCAGGACCGTCCTCCCTGACTGGGGTTTTTTCCAGGTTTTCCTCAGTCTTCATAACTGGCAAATGCCGGGGAGGTACCTAAACTTAGGCCTGGAACGCTTCCTTCCTTTAAAAAAAAAAAAATCCTTTCCCAATATATCATTTCATTTCATGTATCATCAGTGTCCACCGCCTGTGGTGCCTCAGTAGTAAAAACGGGCGTTAAACACTACTCAAAAAAAAAAAAAGCATATTTTTTTCTGTAATTGCTCCCAACTGTCTCATCTCCACTGACTCCTTCTCACCCCATAGCACAATTAATCCATGATATAGTTATACGTTAACTTCGAAATATTATTTTGTTTGCAAGTGCCCTTTGATGTTGAGGCGCTCTTTAACTTAAAACGCGTGCGCACACAGACACAGAAAGAGAGAGACAAGGTGTTCAAAATTACTTCTCTGTGTGTTACCTTGTTGTTGTATGAATTTAAAAGAATGGGCTTTAATAATGAAAATCGTTTTCAACTTCTGTCTCACCCTGCTAGTAGCATTATCATTAGCGATGAAGTGATAACCAGAGTCTGGGTGTTTATGACCTGAAAATGCCCTTTAATGATCTATAATATTACCTTTAAATTATGAAAAATGATCTAAAAGTTTTGAAAGATAATGTAGGTTAGCGTGTATCATATTTTTGTTAAATATATGATACTAACCTTTTTAAAAAGGAAAGTCTTACATTCACACGCAGTAAACAAAAAGAAACTGAATACTTGAGTTTAAAAATTAGCCACCTTATTCTGAAGTGTACATGTGTACATTTTCTAAAGTAAACATTCAATCGGAACCTATTTAAAGTATTCTAAGTCACTAGATGCCAGTTCTTCTTCGAAATCTAATGCATTGAAGTTTTCACCATTTAGCATTTCACAAATCAAGCACGTGGAGCGGTACCCCCAATTTTTATCTACATAGCACACTTTTCCCTCCCCTTTTCCCCCACAATTTCACCGTACACATCGTCATGCGCTACTTGAGTTTTGTTGCCAAGTCAACAGAGGTTTCAAGTTTCACGCCTTTCTTGATGTTTCGCAGCTTTAGAGGGTAGGAAGCCGAAATTTGCATTCAAGTACGCCAGCTACCCCTTCATTTCACTGTCGGAAAACAGCTCCTGAGTTCGCTAAATGACTTCAGAATCTTGCGTCTTCAGAGCGTCAACCACAGATTTCACAGTTTGGAAGTTGTTGCAGTAGTGCACAGCAGCATCTAGTAGCCCCACTGGGCAATGATGGATTTAGGTAGCCGGAGAACACCTGGATCTGAAGACATCTCTTTTTGGTGGAGCTTCAACAAAGATTTTCTTTGCTTGAGACACAAGCTGATCGACTTTAGGAAGGTGGGTATGAACCTCTTCCTTGATCCTGTGCATAGCATGCGCAAAGCAAGGTAGATGCACCATCTTTGAATAGATTTAGCAGTTTTTACCATGCATCGGTGACAAACAGCAGAACTTGCTCATGTCGAATTTCCTCTGATCATATTAGATGCATGGAGCGGTCGAACATTCCACAAATTTATTTATGGAAATTATGGAAATCGCACACTGGTCTTATGCATGGCATTAATTGGAAAGCAAAACTGAGGATATTCTTGGAGTTGGACACGGTAGCTCAGTTGGTTAGAGCATCAGCTCGGAAAGCTGAAGATGCGTTTGTCGAATCCAGATCGTGATTCAAAATTTCCAAATCTGATTCTTTCTAACCATATTGTTGAATGGTTAACTTCTTCCGAAATTTCGGTTGTCAGAGAAATATTTCCATAGTCCCCACAATGTCGCTTGTTTCATCAATAGAAACAAACATCTTGTTGGCTTCGATCTTATGGTGTCTTCATAGCACTGAGGAATGTACTTTCTTCTTAAAGTCGTCTCGCTGGGAATTGATGGGTCAGTGTAGCATTGCGGAAAAAATCCGTATCTTTGCACTACTTATTTTCCATAGAGGAATGTTCACTGAAACGTCACACAGTACTTTCAAAATGCTGCTACTTGCTACAGCTTATATTAGCAGTAACTGAGCTGAATTTTTTATTTATTTATGTATTTTTTTTTCTGGCACCATTCTAAAGAGCAGACAATGTTTACCGCGTTTGTGTTGATGTATTTTCTAGCTCTTCTGTGTTGCCACTTTAACTCCCCAATTCTTGCACATTAATTTCAAACGATCAGTTGCAAACACGTTTTCGGCAAAATGAAAAAGTTTGTTTTAAATGATATCCTTTACTTTCGGCATTTAGAGCGCAACTGAACTGCAACTAAAACTGAGCCTGCTTCACCAGCCGATTTCCAGGCTATCAAAGTAACCATTTTCCTATATTTGCTATTTACCTGAAGGGGAGTGTAAAACAATAGCTGTCGCCCCTGGTAATATAACGTTTACATCGGAATCTGAACAAATGGTCGCATGATGAAAGACACTGGTTGTCAATTATATCACGTCTTACCCCTTAATTACCAATATGTGCTGTTGCCTGTTTAAATAATACTTCTTGACAAGGTACTAGGTAAAGTTGTGAACTTAATACGTAAGACTCGACAACTTTTCCTACAACTGCAGTTAGTTTAGGGTTAAAGAGTGTCTGCTTTAAAAAGTCCATCGTGGCTTTTGTTTAAACGAGAAAGGCAAATATAGGATTGCAAAAATAAATAAACTAAATTAAATGTATCGCTAAAAGTACGGAAAATAATGCAATAAAACTATAAAAAATTACCTAAAATTGTCGGAAAATGGCAAAGAAGAAGAAAAAGGAAAATAAGAGAGACATTGTTTTGAAGTTTTCTCGTTAGGTAGAGCTTTAATGATATCAGCTTTGACGAATTTTGGCTTATGCTTGACTACAGGGCAACAACATCAATCAAAAGTATCTCTTTACAGTCGTGATGTTAATGGCTGAGGGCATTGTCTTGAACTTTTGTTCGGATGCTGCCAACGATTGTCTTGGTTTCGAGTTGGCAGTGATGAATCCATGCTGCATATTCCGTTACTATGCTGGACAACAAATCGTCATCTCCTTCAGCTTTGTTACAAGCAAATAACTCTGATGCTGGTTCTGTGTTCCTTATGACCGGCAGTTAGACTTTCATTTACACGTAGCAAGTAAGTTTCAGATATAAAATTTTTCAGTCTCCTAAGCACCTCGAAAATCTTGCAAATCCTCAAGTATCTTTCCCACGAGATTGTGTACTTTATTAATTATGTAAGATTTACACTGTTTACTGCTGAGTATTTTAATGTTAGATAGGCCATAAGTATACAATGTCGAATGAAAAGAGTTTTTGCGCTCATGATTATGAAAAACGTTAGAATCTCTTTTTCAAACATTTATTATTGTTATATTTTAATACAGTTTAATACCTTCGGAAATTCTAATCCTTCACTCCCCCCCCCCCCCGCCCGTTAAAGGCAAACGTTAGAACGTCTTAAACGGCCCTATTAGCACCGCTCATTGCGTGTTTTGACTGGCCGAGAAAAAGCTGCTCTGCGTGCTGGAGAATGAGCGAAACAGGAAATCGCGGGTTTCTCCCGTGATCTTTGAAAATGTGCTTATCATCACAACGCCGAAGGTAATGTTAAAAAATGGTATCAAAATTCGTTTCATAAATATTTCTGAACATAACATTACTTGCGTTGAAGTTTGAGACTGAACTGCGTTTGATAGTTTTAGATTCATTTGCCTCGAGTAAAATTTCATCGTAGATATCACTTTGTATGGGCGTGTGAATGCACGTATAAAATTAGCACAACAATACAAAAGGATTCGACTGGGGGGGGGGGGGGGTATCTGTGCAATGACGTACAAAGGAGTAGCCAAACGCATGTACTTTACCGTTAGCTAGAAATTAATTTTAAAATAGTGTTTTCGTTCCAAGCCTTAGTTTATATTACGTCTACAGCATTTGCCTTTGATGACGATTGAAAAAACTGGCGGGATTCGAACCGCAGACCGTTCACGAGTCTGTGTCTTGGCGGCCCTGGTTAACCATGTCAGTTTTGGAGATTTGGAAAATGAATCACTGAAATATTCAGAATACATGCTTTGATAAGATCTGCCAAAAGAAACTCCAGAAATGTCATAACTTAAAATGTGTCTAAAGACTGACATATTACCAGATTAAGAACCTCTAACAGGCATACAGAGTTTCTGAATTTCCAGTTAATTATCTGACAATAAATTCACGCTCTGCACCAGGTGCAAGCTTCTCTCCAATTCTGCTATAGATTTATCAAGCAGTTGCTATATTTGATCCATTAACCCAACATAGGATTGATGTGCGCGTATAACTGTTACATTAGTTTAAGCGAAAATTAGTTGGCCTGAGAAGGAATTTTAAAACTACATTTTAATCCTCTTTGAGCTCATTGCAAATGGGTCTACTCTGTAACAATTAGAGCTTATGCAATGTCGGCTCAGCGTTATTGAACACTAGGGAATTAAAAGCCCCTGTGCTTCGACAAGATCTCCCAGTGGTTATAGTTTAATAATTACAGATAAATGCATATTATTACCAGCACTTCATGAATTTATAATAAAATATTGCTTTTGCAAGTAATAGAGGTTTTTATTATATTCTCGTGACTTATGTTGGTATTTCTGTGTATAATGTGTGTATTAACGTTTATTAAATATTACAATATTTTCTTCCTTGTCTAGTTTATACTTCCATTGCATTTGATTCTTTACCTTGCACAATACAGAATGAACGGGAAGTTCCTTTCAGTGTAATGGTTTTCGATTGGAATAAAATGTACCCTCAATTGTCTCGAAATCTCCGTTTTGTGGAAATTGTGCAAGTTAAAAGGCGCTACCCCAAGAAAGAAAAGCGAGATTAAAAATTCTAATTGATCGAAATAAAACTAAGGTAGGTAGAAATTAGCAGAGCGGTGACTGGAGTGGCAATGTTGTTAGGAGATTTATAGAAAAATAGAGTGTTAATATGTCAACTTCCCCGTTAAGAAAGTGAAAAATGTAGCAGAAAACAAGCCATAGCAATATTTTAAGAGAACAACGGAAAAACTAATGATCAAGCTATTTCCCTGAAACATGGTCATCAAATATTGTCCTTTGAAGACTTTTTGAAATAGACTAAAAGCAAACATAACTCACAAAAAAACCAAAACTAACACCAGGAATAGTGAGAAAACCTCTTTTTTCGTCAAAATCATTCAGTGACTAGACATTTGAAGGTTGGGTCAAGGTAACTACTCAATATTAAAATATGAAACAAGTTTATAACTAACATTTATCGATATTGTAAACAGATTTAAAAGACTAGCGTTTGCTTTAACCATTTGATTATGTGTATATTACCAGGAATATAACCTGACATTTCATTGTATGCGATGTTCATTGAAGAAACAACAGTTTAAGCAATTGAGAACTCAGAGATCCGGGCCAGGGTCGATGGATATTTCAGGTAAGGAACCTCAAGCCCGAATGAAGAAACCTCTGAGCGAAATTTATCGGCGTTTCACCCTCTGATTTGAATGGAACGCCAGAGGTCTCAGGTGCTAAAGAGTGTCCTTTAATAAACTAATGAATGAATAAATAAATACCTCAGGAGAGGGTCACATTAAAGCAATGTGTGGTTCAAAATGTAAAACATTCCAAAAAAAAAAAGTCATGAGCTCGGGAGGGATTTATGTATATGGCGCAGCAAAATTAGGATATTGGAGGGAAATAAGAGAGCCAAACATATTTGGAATCGATAGGGGGTGCATTTGACCAGTGATATATAAAGGTTTTGTCAGGACATGAAATATTCATGCAGGATGTTGCTCCATGCCATAAAATAAAATGTTTAATGAACCAACTGAAAGAATATGACACATCTGTGCTGGAATGACCAGGAAATGCTCGAATATGAATCCAATTGAGTGTTTGTGAAGTGGATTAGTAATGCAACCAACAACCAAAGAAACTCTTAAAATACTATTTTATATAGGTGGCAGAATTCCAATCATTTGTAAAAGTGTAATAGATGGTAGTCACAGAAGAATTATTGTTTTATGAATTGCTGAAGGCGTCACATTAAATACAAGGTGTAAAAAAAAAACTTAGTAATTTCAAAATATCTGTATTTTAATTAATGTATGTAATATAACAAAGCGGCATATTGTGTGAAAAATTAAAAATTGCAAATAGTTCGCACACTTCTGTGTAGCATTTATGTTACACATTGAGATGAAAGTTTCGAACATTACAGTTTTTTTTGTTTTTTTGTTTTTGTTTTTGTTTTTTTTTTTTTTTTTTTTTTTAAGGAAGAAATTTTGAGATTTATTGCGTCTGCATTTGCGAGTCTTCCCATGAAGAGATACTGACATAGCATGGCGCTGGTGAGCGGTGGCTTAGAAGCAAATCGAGACTGGTGCCTTTGCTTTGAAGATGAAATACATTATTCTCCAGAAGTGAATGTAAACGGAACTTCGTTTTAGAAACAAAAGTGCACATTGCCACTCTGTTGTGGATTTGGTACTCGCTGTTCCAGTTAGGAGTTCGAACTTTACTTTCGCAAGCATTCAGTTGATTAGAAGAGACGGTAAATGCTGAACATTCCGTACGAACTGCAAAATCTTGGAAGCCACGAAACCGCCAAGGATGGCCGAGATCGTTGAGGCGTACCTCGTGAGCAGGAAGTCTGGGGTTGGATATCCATCAACACCATCCTCCCTGACTGAGGTTTATTTCAAGTTTTGCTCAGTCCTCCTGAATGGCAAATGCCGAGGAAGTACCCTAATCTTAGGCATGGAACGCTTCCTTCCTTAAAAAATCCTTTCCCAGTTTTATAAGTCATCTTGTGTGTCCACCGCCTATGATGCCCCAGTAATTAAAACGGGCCTTAAACACAAATGCACTGAATTTGTTTCATGATTATGCAGAGGAGCCTGAATTTCTTGTCAGTCAAAGTCTGCTGGCTTTGGCCTTTTCAGGCGAAGGAAAGAAAAAAAAACATCACACAAGGAACTGGATCGAAACAGTATTCGAGCTTACGCCCTCCTATTATGCAGTTGGTCGCGGACCAAGGTTCTAGCCAACAGATTTCGCGGAATGAAGGAATGGTTCCTTACTGGGGAGGTTATGCTAAAGTCCAATTTTCAAGTGCTTTCTTACTAGTCAAAGCCTTGCCGCCAATTATCTAACAGATCGCGCATGACTCAAAAACTAAAAATTGCACAGAGATGATAAGTTGGTGATTTTGCTTAAACCTGTCCATATGATATCTGTTTTCTTTGGATACACGCGCTTCCTGATATCAGTATTTTTACGGTTATTCAATGCCATATCAAGCTACTGTCAGATGATTCGCAGTGACCTGTCCTTCTTGCAAAGGGAAAGATGTGGGGATACGTCCGTAGCGGCTAGCCCCCATTGGAGAAGAAATGAGTAATCTGCAAGTTGGGAATGCTGTTACCAATAGCAATATGGCTGTTTCAGCAGTCGGAACACAGTAAGAATGAGGTTTCTAGGCAGGTTGAAGATATTCGGCAGAACCTCAACTGCTACTGGTGGAAACACGGCAGACGGCAAGTTCTGCAAGTTTGTAAGGCACATTTAACTCTGAAGAGGAATTGTCTTAGTCCAGAAACCGTAGAAATGCTTGCGTTTTTATTTCAAAACAGGCACTTGTACGGGTAATTTAGTAACTGTTGTAAGTTTTATGTAAGATTCCCATGTGTGTATGTATGTAAGCCATTGGAAATAAATATTATACACATATGATAATTCTGCTTCTTTGCTTCCATAGTATATTTAATTTTTTTCTTTCACATGTTTTACAAAAGTATAGAACAACTCACGCATATACCAGTTTGCCGTGTCTATCCCGCTAATTCTAATTTAAAGTATGATGTAACCGAGCATAACGCCCTTTTTAAAAGTGGGTTATAAGTTTTTAGCAACTACAGAGGTTAGAAACTTTAGAAGCGTTATATGTTATGCATACAGAAGTATAGGGATAAAGGAGACAGTGATTAGAATTTAAATCGGAATAACACCGAATAATTTTCAGAAATGACTCAAGGCACCTATATGAAAATTATTATATAGGAAATGTGTCCACTGAAGTTTTATTTCTATGCTGTACATATTAAATATATTAGTTTAGATGAAATTCCACGGAAAGGATTGCTGTACCTCCTGAAGAAAACTACCCTACAACACAGTAGCCTAAGGAGTACCGTTCATAACCACCTAGTAGGATTTCAATTTATTTGGGTTATTGCAAAGCTCAAGTTGATGAATTATTCACCACTTTAAAGGAACAGTGTTGACAAGACTTATGGTGCAGCGAGAGGAAATGCACAAATGGCGCGTAAATTTTTGCTCTGACCCATAAATAACGTGACATTTGCCTCATCACATCACTTGTACTGCATTATGTCAACTAGTACGAGAATCAGGAGCCCGGAGAACTGTAAGAACAATTGGCATCCTAAGACATTCTTGATTTGAAGCACTGCGGCCATCTCGACTCAATGAGCTTCCTCTAATACCCTCAGGCCACGAAGTCGAGATGGCCGCAAGTTTGGTCAACAGTTTAGTAAAAGTTAGGCTGATATCCCGTGAAAGGAACTTTCAGGATAACAATCACTTGAACAATTCCGCGAATCTCCATTCACAAGCACCAGAACAATAGCACATGCCATACATACAAGCTAGTCTTCTGTGGTTAGACTTCTTTAACAACTTAATTCCTAACCAAAGTTCTGTTAATGGAACCGAATGATTATCCTGCGGTACTGTACTTGGTCAAATGATTTCTTCAGAAATGTGTTCAGCAGCCATAGTTTCCAAATTCGTTTTGCGGACGAAGTGTTGTTTACACTAGAGAGCATTTTTAACTCTTAACAACCACCTTTGGAAAGTGGAAAATTCAAAGCTATTTCAGTTGCAAATCACCAACAACGGTTTGCAATAAATCTCTGGTTTGGAAGTGAATTATACTTTTTTCGAGACCTACTTACTACCTGCTGCCGGCACTTCTGGAAGATTATCCTGTGTGAATACGTCAGTTAATGTGTTTCCAGGACGACTCGAGAAGTAAGCAACTTCATAATGCTTGTACTCTAATCAAGAACACGGTAGATACACTAGAGAATATTAATGACCAGAGTTATTCGCAAATTGTGAAGCACTATTAATGAGTCACCGTCCCCAATTAAAATATTATAAAATGTTAACATAATCAATTCCAAATGTTATAATTAGTATTACAATTAGTGTATACAATTAATGTGTATCCATGTTACTAGTTAGGTTATTTTGTGTGTTGTATATTTGTTGTATATGTCATGGGAAGTGAGAAAGGAAAAACCTGGCGACAGACACTTTAGATGAGAAGCCAGAGTCCTTAGATAGTAAATGTGTTTTGTGTATTGGACAAAGAACAGATGACCATGAGTTTCCTTAGATGCCTCCTTTTGTACATAGTTTACAAGAACCTTTGTATAAAAAGGTCGCCTCTCCTTGGCTTCTGGTAAGTCTTAGTTTAGTTAGACACCAAAAGGCAACCATAGAAGACAATAGACAATAGGGTGAAATTATGTGGGTGAAATAAAGCAGATGTGCCGACTCGTGGGAACGAAAGGGGAGAGAAATATAAATAAGGTTTAAAGTTAAGGCCTATAAAATGTCCAATCTGAACTCTGAGAATAAGTATGTGCACGCCCCTGAGCTAATAGGGAGAAATTTTAAGTGGAATAATTGTATAAATGGGAGTAGAAGGTCTAACGACCGGATGAGGAGATTTTTAATAAAATATAGAATTTTTGTAGAGGGGAGCAGTAAGTAAGTGCGGAGCATAAAGTGTGGAGCCATGGGTGGAGAGAAAGAATTGAATTATCGGGCAGTAATAGGCAAGCCATGAGTTAAGAAAAGAGTCCAGCGATCTTGGAGTGTAGATGATTGTGATCCGAGAGAGTGAATTTTAACTATATAGAATAAAGTCACTTTGAACTATAGAAAGTTAAAGAGGGGGAGTGTTCCGATAGGCAATTAATCGGTTAGGCGAAGTGAGAAATAAAAAAAACCGCTTAACAGAAACTTAGAAAGGCGATCCTTTATATTAACCAAGTGACGAAAGGAAATAAATAGTGTCATCTCCAGTCTTAAACTTTGCTTATATATTTCCTAGTTCCCGACGATTTCCCCCAGTTGACCAGCAAATCTACCGACGATAGCCGCGGCTTCGCGATGCATCGAGACAGCGGCGGGAGAGAAGAACAACTTCATTGATTCTACAAATACTATTAAATCATAATTAATTAAAACTCTTACATTTACTTTCCTTCTGTAAAACTGTATCAATTGCCCGGTAATTTTTAAACAACTCCTCGTGCACTTCAACGGCTTCATCAGCTCTGCTCCGAAATCAATGGCTGATAATTTGAGCAGTTTTATGAATAGTTTGTGAGTTTTAAATCATTTAAATTAATAGTTCATTGTATTTTATATAAACGAATCTCAAGTCAGCTGATGCTGTAACGCGGTAATTATGGCATTGTTACTAGAGTGGAATTTCATTAAACACGCCACTCTTTTTTTTTTTTTTTTTTTTTTTTTGATTGATTGATTTATTCATGGACGCTCTTTATCATCTCAGGTCATCAGCGTCCCATTCAACTCAGGGCTTGAAACAGCCGACAAATTTTGCTCAAAGGCCTCTCTTTCAGGCTTGAGTTTCTTTATCGTGCCGTAAATGTACGACTTGGGACCCGCGGCTTTACTTCTCTTCCGAAGAAAGCCATACTTAGGATTTTTACGCCCGAAAAAATCCATCCGTCCTGGTCGGGTTCGAACTCGCGATCTTGGGTTTAGGAGGCAAGTATGGTAACCACTACACCACCAGGACCGACACATGCCACTCTGAATGTGTGTATGCTCCGCTAGACGTCAGCGTACATTGTATTGGTGTCCTGAGGAATTCTTGAAAATTGTTTGGTCCTGTTCCTACTCAGCCGGTATAAGTGTTAAACTGAATACACGTTTTTCAAACCGTGGTGAAAGGTGCAAATCTTGCTGTGAAACCGTTTACATCCTCATACCCTGACACACATAATAGAGAAACTGAGGTAGCTTATTTCACTGAATGTTTATTGCATGCTTGTGTTTTTTGTTTTTCTGTTTTATTTCGGCTTATATGAAGATGATGGATATAATGTTCCAATGTAATGAGCCGATTAAACTCCTAACTGAAGGGAAGTTAATATCACCAATGACAACAATGGTTTTATTATTATTTAAGCACAATAGTGCGTAGAGAAAAATGCTATCTCCCTCAATATGGACTTGCTAAACAGAAGCATTCATTTAAACCAAATTTTAGTAAGAGCCAGTACGTCATTAAAGTATTAAAGCTAAAGTGTGATTTATCACTCTGAAGGGCGAAATGGATGTATTTAGTATTTATATGAGCTCACAATTACTACATTTCAAGTGGAGAATGAAAATGTTTGAGTTCATTTTGGTGAATTATCGGTTGTATCCTCCATTTTCCCGTTTTTTCAACTTTGGGATTTCCAAAATATATACATCGAAATTTTATACCTTTTTTGTGTGTAACTGTTATCGTTGTACGATTAGAGATACTTTTAGTAGTTACGCCTTTAGCCCCCATGTTCACTGTTTCAAAAGCGGCTAACGGTAAGGACAATCTTTAGCCCGTTATCATTACACAAAATTTCGAAAGGACTCGCCCCAGCTCCATTCGCAGATGGTATGCACAATTTGTAATGATTTTTAAGGAAAATGCAGTGGGCTTCTGTCTTGGCCATCGCTTTAATCAGACTTAACAACATGTTAATTTTTTCTGTGGAGTTACGTCGAGGAGATCGGTCTTGGTCCCCCTCCACCTGTGACTATTCCGGATCTGCAGGGGCGTATCACAGCCGCTCACTCACACGCTGGGGCGTGTGTGGGAAGTAATAGTCTATCATATAAATGTCTGCAAAGTGAGAAGGCACACATATTGAGCTTGTGTAATGCAAGTAAAAAAAACTTGAAAATCTGTGCTATGCAACACAACAAGGTTCCTGTTCTTATCTCAGTTATACTACGTGCTGTGATTTTTTGAATCCCCGACAGTAATTTTGAGTAACTCTTCTACTCTGCAGAGTACTAATAGGGTGCTTGCGACAAATGAAATTAGAAATGTGCTTGGACGCGTGTGGGAAGAAATAGTCTATCATATACATGTTTACAGAGCGAGAAAAAACATTAGAACGCCTCGAATATGTGACTTGTTTCAGAATTAGAACTGGAGCAAAATAATTTACACCAGATTCGGTATCTTCAACAATTACTAAATTATTTGACTCTTTGTGGTGCACATTTACTTTTTCTAGTCGTAGTTTTGCTGAGAAACGTTCTTCCTATTAAAACGTTAGCATAACATAGAGCGGGCTTGCTCTGCTGTTATAAGAATTAACTTGGAAATGAAAGAAACCACGGCAGGCCCCTGTATTGTTTGAAGTGGACCTAGGCGGTGAGAACCACAAAATAATTGACACCTGTAAACTCCGGGCCTTATGTACGAAAATAGCACTAAAATTTTCCAGAACCTTAGAACTGACGGAATTATTCCCACAATACCAACGTTTTATTGAAATGTGCGTTTGAAACCTAGCTGTAGCCAAGCAGTAATCCTGAGTTGAAAATGATTTAACAGTGACAGTTACCTGAAAATAATAGAATTCCAGTTAAAATTAATATAAAATTATTTTATTGTGTTGGCAACGAATGAAAATACGTTTTATTTACAATTACGAACGCCTGTTTCCTGCGTCAAGTTTTACAATTTACGAATACTAACAAGTAACGTTGAGATGCACAGCTTAAGCCATCGTTGTTTCATTTATTTGGTGAGTGTTGAAATTTCATAGACTTATTCTGTTTGAATCTTTTAAAATAGTATCCCTAACTACTTATCCAGCCTCATATTGCTATGATAATGGCAGTCATTTCCAGTGAGTAAAGTAATCATGTTGTTACTGCACTCATACAGCAATGAACTAAAATAGCTGCTTACATGTCATCCTTCAAAGCCACTCCTTTGTTTAAAAACACACACAAACACGTGAACGTTATGTTTCTTATTACACTCACACACATACCTCGTTTGGACGCGTGGCAGGCTTAACGGGAATTTGTTTGGCACTGGAAAGCGCGCTGTTTGCGGCCCCTTAAATTCAAGCGCATAGATTTCTACAACACGCCAAATACCAATCTGTTGTTTGTGTGGCCATATAAAAGCATGCTTCGTCCGTAAAAATAAACAAATAAATAATAAACGCTGCTCAATACAGCGAACATTAACATTATCCAACATCCAAATGCAGAAGTTAACTCTACTCACATTATCGTATGGTTGCAATTCCTGAACGTCGTTTATCTTATAAGGGTTTAATTTTAAAAATTTATTGACACTGCAAGTCGAGGTTTGCGAAATTCCTGATTCCTGTGCAAGCTTTCTCCGAGATTTCTTTGAATTTTGTTCTAACTTTTCTCCAATGCCATCAAGTTTTTCCTCTGTAAGAACTCGGTGTTTTATTTTCAATTTCTTATGAAGAACAGATCCTGTTTCCCTAAATCCATTCAAAAGACTATGAACCGTTTCTCTGTGAGACGCACAAACAGCAGGGAATCTGTATATAATTCATCGTCTCACCTCTCTATACGAGTTTGTCACATAGGAATTATACATGAAGATTCTGTGTGCTAAAGTGTACGGACTTTTTTCATTATAACAATACTAACGCACTATAACACTGAAACACCTAGTCTCAAAACTTTCAACTCCTGTACAGCACAAACACTTCGCGTCAACACACGGAGAGGCAGGAAAGTGGAGTAGGCAAATCCCCGTTAAGCCGGCCATGCGTACAAATAAAAGCTCTGTATTTATAATACATTCCTTGCAATTTACCACACGGCAATTCTTCTCGAGAATTCCCACTGAAAATTTTGATTTCTTGTTATTAATTTCTACATTCTCTTCCAGACCAAGGATATCCAAAGCAATTTTATTTTTATTCTCTGCAGATCCCTCTATATAACCTACTACTACAGCCTCCGTGTCGCATGAAGGTTTGTAGGTCAGCTCCTGAATTAGCTAACAACGATGCAGAGCTCCTCCGGAAACAGTGTCCAGTATATGCTTCGGAATTTTGCAAAAGTGTTGGCACCAACTGGTTTTCTGGTACATTTACCATCTCCAATGATTAGTTACGTAAGGACGAAGATGAACATATTTTCAGACAATCGCTAAATATTCACATGATCAAGTCACCACATGAGACAAAAAGCTCCCTTGAAATCTTTGTTTTGGTGGTTGGTAAGAAAAATCGTATACATTGTCCTTCATCTGCGACATTCTCCTCAGCTCATCTCTTCTACAAGCAGCAGCTAATCCAATAATAAGAGCCACTTTCACATCATCAGCTTCCCTTAAACATGTTGCAACTTCGTGTTGAGTAATTACATTCTTTGCTCTTATTTCCCTCGTTCTTTCTTTGAAGAAATCAACAGCGTATTTGCCAATATTGAAGTTTCTTTTCATGGAGATGACAGCTCGCAACATAGAATAATACTTTCATGTCGTCGTAGGCTTGTATGATTTTGATAAATGATCAAAATATGAAAACAAAATACTCTAATTTATGACATCACTTATTTTCTTACTTTTGCATCATTTTACGTAGAACCCATATATCAATTCATATTTCACCTTCGATTTACTTGGCAGAAGTGATGAAACATCTATCGAAGCAACTAATTCAATATATAAAGGAAAACTGTCCTAAGGCTTAATTTCGAAAAAGAAATACTTTTCCTTTCTCACAGATTTTCATCCGTTCTATTTAATCCTATATCAATTATAAACGAATGAACATCATTACAATGTTATTTTTAAACCATCTATAATCTATGGAATACTAAGCAAACTCTACATTAAACCATAGGGCATTAAAATTAATGTTATTAAAATAATGCTGTGTAAGTAGTTATTATTAAAGGAAAGTGCATAAAATATCGTACGCAACAGATGGGATGAGCTTCAATTTAAGCTCTCGTGTAATTAGAACACGTTCAAGCTGTAACAAGCTCATAAACCACCAGTTGTATAAACATCTTAATCAAATTAAGCACATTTCCCATACGATGCTGGTAACTAGAAAATTAATTCCGAATGTAATGTAAATGTAACTCGCCAGAGTGTCGGCTGGAGAGGAGAAGAAGCAGCAGGGCGCCAACTAGTCGGCAAATCATACTTTCATTCATACATATGTACGAGATAGATCGTATAGATTTCTGCACATTTGCGCCTATTTTAAGATATAGATGTCAATAAAGGTCAAACGACGGGTCATTCCCTCTCGAAACGAGAGCAGTTATGCGGGAGTGCTGCTACAATTATTGAATATTGTTTAACGCCCCTTTTTTACTACACAGGCGGTGAACACTGATGATACATGAGATGAAATTATATATTGGGAAAGTATTTTTAAGGAAGGAAAAGTTTCAGGCCTAAGTTTAGGATACCTCCCCGTCATTTGCCAATTATGAGGACCAAGGAAAACCTGAAAAAAAAAACGTCAGTCAGGAAGGACGGAGAATAGTGGCCTGTTGGTAACGAACGATGCAACTCGAGAATCCTTGCAGCCAGTACACTAGCGACCAAAGCATAATAATCTTGTATTGTGCATAATGCCATACGAAAGAGTATGTATAAGTTGATCCTGGTGGTCAAGTGGTAGCCATACTTGCCTCGAAGATCCCAGATCTTGGCTTCAATCTCGGCCAGGGTGGATGGATTTTTTTCCCATCGTAAATATCCTTTTCCTTCAGAAAGAAAATAAAGCCGTAGGTCGGCGTTTTAGATTTACGACATGTAAAATAACTCCAAACCTGAAAGAAGAGACCTCTGAGCAAAAGCTATCAACCATTTCACGGCCTGAGTTGAACGGGATGCTGATGACATGAGTTGTTAAACAGCATCCGCAAATAAACCAAATACTACTACGAAATATTATGAACACGAAAAGTCTTTCTCGATCAATATAGTCGGTCCTGGTGGTGTAGTGGTTACCTTACTGGCCTTCTAAACCCAAGATCGCGGGTTCGAACCCGGCCAGGACCGATGGATTTTTTCGGGTGTAAAAATCGTAAGTATGTCTTCCTTCGGAAGGGAAGTAAAGCCATGGGTCCCGTGTCGTACATTTACGGCACGAAAAAGAACCTCAAGCCTGAAAGAGAGGCTTCTGAGCCGTTTCACGCCCTGATTTGAATGGGACGCCGATGACCTGGGATGTTAAAGAGCGTCCGTAAATAAACCAATCAAAAAAGATCGATCAATATAGACAGCCTTCTTATTTGTGGTTGAACTTTGCTGCTGAGTAATTCTCCAGTGAAACTCTTGCAAGTTACCATTGGCCGCTACTTCATTCTGTGCTATCCTTATGGCAGCGCGTGAGCAAGTCATGCCACCGAGATAACCGTTTTTGTGTCGAGAGATAGAACTCTTCCGACAGCCTTGGACTTCTACCTTCCCCTTAAGGTTAAGGTAGGGGTGGAGATAATGGCATGAAATATATCACAACCTTATGAGAGTGTGCTCTTCTCCAGCATTCATCATGTAAGAAGCAGCATTAACAAAATATTGACACATTTCACACTTTCTGACATGGGAACATGCATGACTTCATTAACGTGAAGGGCTTAAATGTGAGAAAGTGAAGCATAGCTACAACAATAGAATGTGTGAAGTCAATGTTTGTACTTATATAGACCCAATTTCCTAATTGCAATATTAATTTTCATTCCTGTATTATCTAGTACATTCATATCCATTCATTCTCTTAAGTATTTGTTCCCTCGAAGCATTTAGTTAGGTAGTGCTTTGACTTGTCTGCAGGATTCATCTGTATATATTCAAGGGGAAATTCGTAAATCGCGATTATTATTTTAGAGAGTAGATATCTGTAGACAGAAATGCCGTTTTGCGCAAATCTTCTGAACACTTTAGCAGTTTTTGACGATTCTGAACCTGGAGTTGTAGCTCTGGCCGAAGATTCGTCAATGTCTAGTTGATTGAGCTTTTAAACTATTAACTGTTTTGTGCTTGTGTCCATATGTTGCAACACGCTGTTTCAACTATACCTATTTATTTTACATGTCTTACAGAAAATAAAATTTACCATCCGTTTTAAACATATAGGGCAAACATAATCGTAACACAACTAGGTAATACAACAAGAACACAATTTTCTTCCCATTCTTATTTTTATGAATTCATTAACGCAAATCCCGTTATTTTGTTTCACTATTTCCGTTGTTGTTACGATTAGAATGTTATGATCATATGCAGCACAGTTTAGCATAATGAATTGCTTGAAACTGGAAAGCAGCGGCCAGCGAATTGAGATATATATATATATATATATATTGATTTGATATATATATATATATATATATATATAAATTAACACTAAAATAAAAGTAGATAAAGATAAAACACAGAGAAAGAGTCACACTTGAAACTGCTATATTTCGAACTACTGCGAGTAGTTCGAAATATAGCAGTTTCAAGTGTGACTCTTTCTCTGTGTTTTATCTTTATCTACTTTTATTTTAGTGTTAATTTGTTACATTGTTAATAGTGTTTCTTTATTTTTATGTTTCATATATATATATATATATATATATATATAAATATATTGCTGATTATCCAATTAAGATAGTCGCATATTAATGTGAGATGCATAACTCAGCAGCCCTCCGTGTTGATAAGGCCGTCTTTCATCCCGCCAAGCTTCAGGGAAGTCCAGATATGATTAAATACAAACAGAATATTAATTTGTCCGCACATTATGTGTTAAAATATAAATCGCATTTATGTTATTGAAAATGTTCGTTAAATATGAAGCGAAAGTTGATTTTTAGCAGATGTAAAACTGAAGCTCCCAAGTTGAGTTTCGAAGTTTCAAAGTTTTAAATCATATTTGTAACTAAAATGACATCTACACAAAAATACATGGAAGTTTCGTTAACTATACATATTATTCTGCTGTTTGTGAAGGGACGTTGTAACACAAAACACTTGTATACCAAATTGACTGGACAAAACACTATCGCATTGTTCGTCTACTCACTGTCCTATGACGTCAGCATTCAGGGTTTTTCTGCCCCGCGATATAACGGAATGCATGTTCAGGGCACTGTCTGGCATTGCATTGTCTCGGGTTGCGGAGTGACATGAAACGCGTCTGCTGTGGTGCAGTTCAGTGGCGACACTCACGTCTTAATCTACCGCGGGCATATATTCTTTTATTTAGCGTGGTTACTTTATAAATATTTTGAGAGTTTTCATTTAATATTACAGATTACACGTCTGGAAATGCTTTAATTTTACTCCCTAATGCTACATGCCATGTTACAAACTTATTTCCTTTAAATGAAGTGAAATTTTTATTTGCAATATTTATAATATGATAATAACTAAATATTTATAAGATATCTTTAATTTGTGCAAAATTTCATTACTGCTTAATGCATAACCTTTGTTATCTACGTATACACTTCATGTTCATAATAGCTTCTGTCTGTTCGTTCGTTTGTTTCACGGAGTCGTTGGGATCCTTCACGTCTGTGTGTTCCTCGATCTCAAATCGCTTTTCGTCCAAAACGAGCATCACTTTCTTGAAATGAAATCCCCCACTATGCCACAATTTTACCTTTATAAATTTCAGAAACTTGCTAGTATTGCTTTCGTATTTTGGACCACTCTTACTCGTTCCTTCTGAGAAAATTTGGGGTTGGTTTAACGCGACTAATATGACGTTGCAATTTTAATGGCCACCAGTGCAGTTAAGTTAAAATATTTCTTAACAGACGTTAATACATTACTAGAATTTACCTATTTGTAACGCCGGAATATAATCTAACAAATATATCCACAGAACTTAAACCCTGCACAATATTTTGTAAATGAATCATAATAATGAAAATGAGGGCAGTTGTTTTTACGACAGTTAAGTTTCAGGGCAATTAATGACCGTTCCAGTAACATAGGGAAATTATAATAGCAAAATTGGATAGTTGTTGCGGGCCTAAGAAATAGAACAATTGTACCCTACTCAGTACATAAGAATTATGCTTCCCACGCATGCAAAAATATTTGCGTTGATGGTTTCTCTCTCTGAGATCTTGATCAGTCATATTTTTTAGCAACCGTACAAAATTCCAGGAAAAGTATTTGAACAAATACAGCCACCACAAATGCGACTGTCGCATACACACGCAATTCTGTGTCTTGCTACTGGTGCCTCACGCAGTTGTTCTGCAAGCACTGTCCAGCAAGTGAAATCGTACCTTTACGACTTTTTTTTTTTTTTTGTGAGTTGGCGGACATCGCACTATTGAAAAGTAGTGCCAAAGTTAACTCTATAAATTTTCCAACTCTATTTAAGTGACAAGAAAACATAACAGTTCCAAATAATTGTTTGTTCCAATTTACCTTTGTTTCAAACAAGCTGTGTTTTCGGGTACAGCTCGAGCGCCGCAAAAATTTCCAACCGTAATTTTAGAATGAGCGGAAGTGTCCCAAACATGGTTAGCACCATCTAGGGGAGCTAGGTTCAATTCTGTACAAGCGCATTTAGAAGGGGGTACTTTGAATCAATACGCAACTCTAAATTACTGTTATGCTAGTACATAACAGTATGCTGTAATTAAGTTTTCCAAAAATGGACTTTCTCCAAATGCATCCAACAATGATATGGTAGTGTTTGTCATGAAGATTACCTGTAGCAGAAGCGGAAGAAAACGTCTCTTTGTTGAGGAGTTATTCAATGACAGGTAGCTGGAACTCGAATATCAGCAATTTAGCTTTCCGTTACAAACGTCTTTCGAATAATTCATGAGAAATTTCACACCCAGATCAATCCAAGGTGGGTGCTCAGATTTCTTAGTGCAGTTCGGAGGAGCGGCTTGTGATATCTTCCTGCAACCTTTTATAGGTCTTTCCACCATCAAAAAGTCACAGAGAATGAAACCATGGTTATTTATTATGATCTTCTATCCAAAAAGGAATAGCATGGAATGGAAAAGAAGCGCAGAGAAAATTTAGTCCACAAGAAGACATGGAATTGTCGGAAAATTCTCTTAACTTCAAGGAAAAGAACACCGTAAATGGAGAGAATAAGGCGTCCGAAATGTCTCACGAATCGTAATATTTCTGTGTGTGGTTTTTTTTTTTTTTTTTCTTTTTTTTCTCCTGTAGTAAATGTTGCTTTCGCAAGAGGAGCACGTGGAAACCATCCTGTTGTGTGCTCACAAAGATTACTCATAACGTGATGTTAGTAATGAGTTCAATGAATGTCATCCCTAGCGCCAACCAGTATTCCACAGCACAATGAGAAGATTACTTGAGGAGTTTAAGAGAACCGGCTCTCTGTTGCGGATATGTCCCTTTTGGGAAAGCCACACATTGGGAAGTGGTACGGGAATCGCTGATTGCCAAAGTCCGCTCCAGTCCAAAGAAATCTGTGAACCAGCCTGAAACTGAATGTTCCTTGGTCCACCGCCCACGAATGTCCTGAAGAAGAAGAAGAAGAAGAAGAAGAAGAAGAAGAATTTTCGCCTAAATTCGTCAATGACTCTGATCGCAGGATGGGAATGTGTTGATGGTATTCGGACAGGATTAATGAGAAGGCAAACTTCCTATCGACAACGATGTTCTCGGACAAGGCGAATTTTTACGAGAAAGGTGAAATCAACAAGTACAATCTGCTCCACTGGTCTTGAGAAATCCTCCTTTGATGCTATCCCTCCACACAGTAGGGGTCTGGTTGTGTAGTGGTGTAGTGTGATGTGGCATCTGAAACGATGGTATAATTTTTCGAATGAAATGTGGATGGAAAAATGCATCTGGAAATGCTGGGAAATGACTGATATGGACATTAAATTTCATTGAAGTGCATCCTGAATAATTCATGCAAAACGGTGCCCCACCGAGCTATGTCTGAGTGGAACTTATTGGATGAAACATTTCCTGAACGTTAAATGGTCTCAGAGGACCCGATGACATATTGAACACATGTGACTTCGCTTTTGTTGCGAACTTTTCCAACACGTATAGCATGGTTTACTCTTACGCAACCTGCACGACGCCAAAATGACGGAAGAGACAGGATTGTTAAATGATTGTTTTCACCTGTTTTATGGTAAATGCTGAGGTCCGTAGGGCTATTGCAGTGTTTTAAAAAATATTCTTGTTCTAGGGGATATTTAAAGTCCTTAGGGACAGGGAGATAGATGGAAGTAACATTGCTATGTCGATATTAAGTTGTTGGGACCTTTATATACTTATGATAGATCATGCAGTTACTACTTATATTCACGCAACTTGTGAAAACTTTCATTTACTTATCTGTCCTGACACCACTACACACAGAAGTAAGATGCATATTTGATGGTTACTGTCATACCTTGACGCGGAACTATGGGCTTTATAATAGTCGGATTCTTCTTTGTATCTTACTTGTCACTTGGAGAATTTTTTCTTTTCATGCAGTGGTTCAGTGAGGCATCTCGCAGCCGGTTCCTTAATGCCGTCTTTATTCTATTCATATCACTAAACGACCTTTCAATAGTAACTGTTAAATGATACCGCAAGTAATTTGACACTAAACTTTGAGGCTAACAACATACCAGGTTTTCTGTTAGGAGCGCGACGTGTGCTGTGAAATATTCACTATCGCTGAGCAAGCCACCGGTTCTTGCCACTTGTTTATTGCTAACTGAGTACAGCGGCCAGACCTGTCCAGTAAAATGCTTCATAATACTGTAAACAGTCGCGTGTTCATTGTGTTTGTGTAAACAGTGGGGTGTTTTTGTATTTACAACGGGTTTGTTTGGTGTAGACGTTGGAGATTTATTAGAAAATATCCTGATTATTTCGCTCTTAGTAAATCTATTATATCTACAAGTTAGTGAGTAAATCTCGTTCTTCGGGGTCGTTTCCGGACTTGAAAAAACAATGGCGAGTCCTAACAGAGTAGAAATTGGATGAAACTGTTGCTGCATAAGAAACCAGTGCAAGTGGCTACCAAACTTTTGACATTATAACCGCATAAAACTCGCGGGGTGGTTTCAGCAATGAATTCATCATGGATTGGTGTTTTATAGTGATGGTATGCCTCCAGCTGTCCAGGTATGCAAAGGAATCAGTATTGGAGCTCAGTAAATCCGCAGAAGAACTGGTTTCTAACTGCATACAGTGCGTTCCATTTACCGGTGAACAGCCCCGCTGTAACATGCAAAGACCGTGCGGGCTACGGGGTCCAGTCGCGTTTCTAACAGAAGGCTGTAATTCATCATCTATTACATTTTAGGCAAAAGTAATTAAATTACTTGGTGTCAGCTTGCAAATAAACTTTATCGGGTAAATAAAGGCAGAAACTTATCTCATCTAATTCTTTAAATCTATTGAATAAGCTAAAACTTTCAAAAAGCGAGCGTTATTATTAAAAATCACAGCTTGATTACTGAAATTCAGTAGATACAATGTCTGTGAACTTAATAGAAGGCCAATACACATGTTTCACTTAGATCCGAATTTATTAACACTTTAATTAAAAATTCTTCATAATTTTATAAAAGTAGCTCTTTTTTCTTCTTGTTGTTAGACATTTATTTTATATTTGAGGTTGTACTTGTAATTTATTTGTCAGAACTGCTATATTTTGTTGCGTGAGGTGTCTTTTCTTCAGTTAGGAAATAAATACTTCTCGTATTTAAACGCGTCCCTATTTTCTCCAATTTCATATGTGCATTGGTTATAATAACATACTATGAACAGGCTTGTTTTCACATATTATACACAAATATTACATGGAAATTATTGCATTTCTGTGATATTCTGAATTATTCAGAATTTTAAGGTTTCCTGCATTTCCAGGTGCTTTCCTATAATCTGAAAATGGGGCAATAATAATCACCTTTAAATTTTTGCTGAAAGAAAGTCATTTATACTGTATACTGAACACGCACTGCAGAAAGCACTTCCCCAAAATCGAGGTTCAATCCCGGCCAGGGTCGATGGATTTTTTTTTTTTTTTTTTTTTTTTTTTTTTTTTTTCCCGTGCATATAAATTCTAAGTATGGCTTCCTTCGGAAGGGAAATAAATCCGTGGGTTCCGTGTCGTAGATTTATGGCAAGTACAAGAACCCCAAGACTGAAAAAAGAGGCCTCTGAGCAAAATTTATTGACCTTTTTACACCCTGAATTGAATGGGATGCTGATGACCTGAGATGTTAAAGAGGGTCCTTCAGCAAGCTAAATAACAAGAAAGCATCTCCTACAATTTCGAATCAAAGTCAAATAACAAATTCGATGCTACGGCCGGAAATCGAACCATAAATCTTCAGCATACCGTGTCGATGCTCTTATCATCCGAGTCTTTTTACCCTGGAGATCTCGAAAGTTATCGCGTTGCATTGATTTTATATCCTAACAAGAAACTAGAAATCCTGGATCATTTTCAGGCTTCATAGCTAATCACGCTTTTAGGGTTAATTTATATGAAATGTAATATTTTTTCATACATGCCGTGTGTTAGGCTAAGGGTTGGAATCATAGTCAGATAGGAAAAACTGTAGACTACGGTCGGGACTCGAACCATTTGCGTAAAAACACCACCTTTCATATACGTTTATCCTAATTGTGTAGTTAAATATGTAGCCAATGCTACAAGTACTCGAAGCTTTCAGCTCAGCAACGAAACCGCCACGGGTGGCCGAAATCGTTAAGGCGCGGACTCGTGAGCGGGAGGTCTGGGGTTCGAATCTCTCCAGGACTGTCCTCCCTGACTAGGTGTTTTCTAGCTTTTCCTCAGTCCTCATAACTGGCAAGTACCAGGGAGGTACCCTAAACTTAGGCCTGGAACATTTCCTTCCTTAAAAAAAATCCTTTCCCAATTTATCATTTCATCTCATGTGTCATCAGTGTCCACCGCCTGTGGTGCCTCTGTAGCAAAAACAGGCGTTAAACACTAATAAAAAATCTCAGCCACGAGGTAGCTTTAAAAGTCTTCAGGCTACACTCAAATGGGAGAGATGCGCGTCAACAAGGTTCCTGGTTCTAGTCCCGGTCTTAGGATCAAATTTTTCCTAAGTGATTATGTTTAGTTTAAAATATGAATTATAGGAATAAATCCATTTCACAGCTCTTTTACCTTTTTCCATGAAGACGTAAAACTATATTCAGTTTCAGTGTGCATGACTGGCCAATTCGTGCATGTAGGCCCTATGATAGAATACACTTGCAGCAGTCGCGGGCGTTTTATTTGAAAACTGTATATTTGCTTTTGTATATGATGAATATACCTTAACACAAAGTCGACTTGGCCTGTTTTGTGTCTCTTTTAATTCTTTTTTCGTTGATTATTTGATTTACGTGAATTTTACTGCATGTACACAATGAAGTATATGCGATATTGTTCAAAGTATAAATTTGAGTATTAGCCTCTAGCGAAGGCAGATACTACTTTGCTTTTCACGGAAATTTTGTATATGAGTGTGTGAACACAAAAGTTTCCTTTAAACACTTTAAATATAATTTATATTACTTTTGTGTACTTCATAAAGTATTTTGATATTTTCATATACCCCCCCCCTTGTTTAATTGCTGTATGTGAAATATCTACATGTTAAATTTGCAGTAGGTATGGCTGCAACTAGAGCATATCAAACAGTACTTTATATATATATATATATATATATATATATATATATATATATATATATAATATTAATGAAACATAAAAATAAAGAAACACTATTAACAATGTAACAAATTAACACTTAACAATAAACACTTTAAATATAATTTATATTACTTTTGTGTACTTCATAAAGTATTTTGATATTTTCATATACCCCCCCCCCTTGTTTAATTGCTGTATGTGAAATATCTACATGTTAAATTTGCAGTAGGTATGGCTGCAACTAGAGCATATCAAACAGTACTTTATATATATATATATATATATATATATATATATATATATAATATTAATGAAACATAAAAATAAAGAAACACTATTAACAATGTAACAAATTAACACTTAACAATAAACACTTTAAATATAATTTATATTACTTTTGTGTACTTCATAAAGTATTTTGATATTTTCATATACCCCCCCCCCCCCCTTGTTTAATTGCTGTATGTGAAATATCTACATGTTAAATTTGCAGTAGGTATGGCTGCAACTAGAGCATATCAAACAGTACTTTATATATATATATATATATATATATATATATATATATAATATTAATGAAACATAAAAATAAAGAAACACTATTAACAATGTAACAAATTAACACTAATAATAAAAGTAGATAAAGATAAAACACAGAGAAAGAGTCACACTTGAAATTGCTATATTTCGAACTACTGCGAGTTCTTCAATGGCAAGAAGCTAGACTAGCTTAACACAAAGTCGACTTGACCTGTTTTGTGTCTCTTTTAATTCTTTTTTCGTTGATTATTTGATTTACGTGAGTTTTACTGCATGTACACAATGAAGTATATGCGACTAGCTTCTTGCCATTGAAGAACTCGCAGTAGTTCGAAATATAGCAATTTCAAGTGTGACTCTTTGTCTGTGTTTTATCTTTATCTACTTTTATTATTAGTGTTAATTTATATATATATATATATATATATATATATATATATATATGCTGAGACACCACAGGCGGTCGACACTGATGATATATGAGATGAAATGAAAAAGAGAGGACAGTTCTGGTGGAAATCGAACATCAGACATCCCGCTCACGAGTCCGCGCCTTAAGGACCTCTACCACCCTTGGCGGTAATATAAGCTATGGTCAGTTGTACACTCGGAGGACAAAGGAAGAAAACTAAAAATATGTCTGGTACCACCTTGAGATAGAGAGAGAAAGAACAGAAATAAAGTGGAAGGCACTATCGACGAACTGCGAGAACAAACTTGGAAGGGGAAGAGAGAAGCAGTAATAAATCCTCGGAGCACCCGAAACGGTGGCACAGGAAATTCTATCTGCAGCACAAACAGAATGCTTTTAGGACATAATAGAGATTCTGCTTACCGGCTCTACCAGCGAGGGAATCGACAAAGAAGACTGTAAAGCTGATATTAAATATTCCAGCACGCTTCGGCTTACACAGTAGCTGTGTGTTTTCTTTTAAAAATATGAGCTGAACTTAATCGCAGTTCTTTGTATGTCAGAAGCGTCGAAATCCTAATACTGCACTGTGAACTTCTCAAGTAAGGTTATACATGAAACATTTATGGGAAATTTCTTCTATAATAGTAGTGTAACTGAACCTTTTTATATTGAGCTGCTTTTATATTCTGGCTATGATTGCCACTCACGAGTTCAGACTTTACCGGGCATTTTGTGTTTCACTCTCTTTTGTCCCTCATGTGCTACATTTTGCGTTTACTGGTTGCTCAGATCAAGGTTAAGACTGATTTACATACCATAGTGTTCTTGAACGTTTAACAGTGGAGCTGTACAAAGTTACTCAATGATATCTACGAGGGCGAGTCCATAAGTTTCCGGGCTAACCATTTTCTAGGCATGATACAGAAAAAAACTATATTTCATTTTTCATTATAGTTACCCTTTATACACTTCTCAAATTTTTGAATTCACACTTTAATCCCCCCCCCCCCAAATAGTCGGAAGTCTTGTCTGCAAAATGGACATTAACAGCATCCACCGCTTCCTCGTCACACTTAAACCTCCTTCCTCGAAGGTCCTTCTTGAGTTTTGTAAAGAGGAAGTAGTCACTGTGAGATAGATCTGAGCTGTAGGTGGATAGTAATCTCCTTGAAACCACATTTCCTTTGCAACAAGAGCTGTGTGCACAGGCGCGTTGTCTTGAAGAAGGCGCAAACCACCACTCCGTTTTCCTCGCCTTTTCTCTTTGATGGAAGCGCGTAGTCTGTGCAGTAGGCCAGCATAGTACTCCCCATTTACTATCGTGTTTCTCTCCTTCAAGTCAATAAAGAGTATTTCTTCATAGTCCCAAAAGATTGTGACCATGATCTTCTTGGTTGACTGAGCGACTTCGGCCATTAGAGGCGGGTACTCGCCAGGATTACGCCACTCCATTGATTCTCTTTTGGACTAGGGAACATACTAGAGGACCATAGTTTCATCTACTGTAACAATGGTTTGCACAACTTCTCTCTCGTTGCCACGGCAGAGCTCCAAAACGCCTGAAAACAGATGACTCATTGCTGCTTTTGGATTGAGAAAAAAAGTCTAGGTACCCATCTTGCACTAACCATATTCATGTTTAAATGTTCATGAATAATTCGAAGGACTGTTGTTTTAGAAAGGCCCATCCTTGCTGCTATTTCTCTAACTTTGAGCCGCCGGTCTTCCATAATTTCTCCTTCCACGAAAGCCATGCTTTCAGGAGTGAGCACCTCCAAGGGCCGAGGTGCACGCTCTTCATCTTCAATGCTTTCTCGACCCATTCGAAAAAGTTTGACCCACTTTTTATGGTAGAATATGACGGGGATGCTCCCTCATATACACCGCCCATTCGCTATTAAATTTCATTTGGAGTAAGTCCTTCTTTTGTGAAGAACTTAATAACTGATCGAATCCATTTTGAACATGTCCCAACCTTCTACACATAGCCTTCTTTATGCAACTATATCTGAACAACTGAACACAACGGAGTGGAAGTTACAGCTGCAATAAATTATTTACTGAACAGATAAGGTATGACACGAGACAAGGCTTTTGTGAGGGCGATAATCCTTATCGGCGAGGCCAAAAACTTATAAACTTACCCTCACATATGGGGATGAAAGAGGTTTTAAGTGTGTAGACACACAAGTTATATCTTGTACATACATAACAGCTGGTATACAAGAAAGGAGAGAGCAGTACTTTTCATACATTGTCATGCTTTTATAGTGGTATTTTGCCATATTTAATGTTATTTAAACACCATACATTATTCGTCAACTGAATAAATGATTTAATCGCATAGATTTATTTCCCTATTATCCGATAACAGTTTCAGAATAATTAGGAGAGCATTATATATTTTGATGCCTCCATAATAAACTGGTTTTTAATAGCAAGATAAATTTGCAATGAGTCATTGCAGATTACTCTACTGTCTATTGTTTATGCATTTGCGTATTTTTAATTAAATGGTCTTGATTTTTAATGTAAAAGCTCATACAGGAAAGGAACCAATAAAAAATTAATTTTCGAAATAAATCTCTACATAATTTCCCGTTATTTGTATTGCCTTTTTGTAATATAAAAGCGCGTTTGCTTTCAACCGAGTTTCCCCAGAATATTAAACCATATTTCATAATCGACAATAAATATGTATAATAAGTAATGTTATACAATGTGCGAAGCGCATAAGTTGCTGGTTTTAGTTCCTATTATATGTGCTTTCCAATATAAGCATTTGCCAACTGAAGACCTAGAATTTTGTTATCATGTTTATCTACTTTGTGATTAGCACTTGCATTTAATGTGAGATCAGGCGAGTTATTCTTTATGAATTTTATGATGCTTGTTTTATATACATTTAATGACAATTTGTTAGCTTTGAACCAGTTATAAACTTTCCTAAGCACATAATTTATTTTTTCAACCAAATTATCGATGTTATTGCCAGAAACTATTACACTGGTTATCGTCAACAAATAGAACAGTACTACAAATATTATTCAAAGGCAATGAAAGATCATTTATATAAACTAAAATTGGGCCAAGAATTGATCCCTGTGAAACTTCATGTTCAATAATACTTCAGTGAAATACTATACTTATTGTTTTCTGAACAATTTTATTGTAACCTTTGTTTTCTGCTGTCAAGGAAAGAAATGCACCGGTTTGTTCTTTACAAACTGTTTATATTTACTGTTTACGCTTGTATTTCAGAGTGTCTAGCCAATAAATCGAATTTGTTTTTAAGTATCATTAGGATCCACTGTCCCAACGAACTTTTATTAAAACTTTTCAGTAAGTTAAATAGCACAATAGTGCTTTGATTCTAAAGGAACGTACGTTTTGTTTAAACTTGTATGTGAAATCCGAAAAAAGAAAGAAAGAAAGGGAAAGAAAAATGCCGAAGCATACATACATAGAATACTTTGTATAGTTTGTGAGAGCGTAGCATACATATGATAGGAGTGAAGTATATTGGAGATGATCAGCAGCAGGACATCTTTGATCACCTGCTTCGTGTCATGCAAAGAGATGTCTGATAAAGAAAGGTGCTGAAATTAGCCACACTACCTCTTCAACATCATCAAGTCACATACACAGTAAATAAACTTGCTACCATCGCATCGTTGTGAATGCCTTCAAAGATCTTCCTACGGAGACGTTGAATAATATTTCTCTTATCTTGCAACACGTCACATGATTGAATATATGAAGGTTAATGGGGAGAACTGCTACAAACTACCTCACATAGGGAAGCAGAGTTTACAACGAGAGAGATGTTTGTCTTTAGTTCTGCATTGCAAACCCAACTTGGTAATCTTCTCCCGTGCTGCTTTACACCATGTTGAGTAGTGACTAGTAGTCTGAGAATCCTGCTAAAACAATCTACTCATTATTTTTTATCAGTACATTTTATAGACCCAAATGTATTCATAAATTGTCAGTGAATACCTGTCTAAAAATGCTACTGTTCTTTTGGGACCGAGGAAGTATTTAATTGTAGTTCCCAAAACCGAAGCGTTTTACCTTTGAATTAATTGTATTTCGTAAAGCCCGTTCCCTGAGTGTATTTCCACTTGCTGTCAAAGGTGGGCCGCTATCGCTTGTCTATCGTTGTTTAAAAACACAGCTTCCCTTTCTTGCTCTGCAGTAGCCAATTGCGTGCTATTTTTAGCTACTGACAGCTCTCAATCAAGTTCATTGGGAGTGAAAAGGAGGAACACGTCAAATGTATATTGAATTTTATTTCTTACGCAATGGGTCTTTAATGTTCAGGAATAAGGTTTATCGAGGCAGTGTCTGTTAAGTTAAATATGCGCAGGTCATGATTAAGTGTGCCAGTGAATGATGATAAGCAAGTGCACGATATTAAGCTGCAAGTGAACGAAATGCATGTTATTGAAGCTGAGCATTATTCCGATACTGCGGGGTTTATGCCCGGACCCATTAGCAAGTCTAAAAATATAACAACAGTTGTAAACAAGAAGTGGGAAAAAACTAATCTAAAAGTGCATGGATTTGTTGTGAAGAATAAAGTAAATAAAGAACCCATAAGCAAGAAGGCAAAATTTTAGGACTGAGTAGCCAACAGTCAACGAGAAATCTACAGCTTCTACAGGGAAGGAAAACCTCCAACATTACAAAACCTTCCAACTTAAAAACAAGTCCATATAAAAAAAGACGTTCCTGTGACGCCTTATATGAAAACTTGGGCTTCGCTTTCGTGTCGTTAATAAAAGGCGTATTATCATGGAGTCACCTCGAATGGTGCCTTTAAGTATAAATACTTACAGACGATCTGCAGGGCATCGGTTGTTGTATTTCACAGCAATAAGTTCTTGACCCGGAATCATACGTTCACCTGCGCAGTATACTTGCGCGACGTGTTTGTTTAGGGTCTTTACCTGAAACGGAGTCGAGAACACAATAGCGCGTCTAACTGATATCTTCCTTCAAAGTCTTCCGGTTGGAAACGCACTCAGGGAAAAAGCTTTACCAGGTCATATAATTGACTCATACTCGTATATCTGTCACTTTTCGGGAGCGATTTGTGCGCATTACTCTGATGAAGATAACCACAGCAGATTGAAATATTCTTTCAGCATTTTTCTCGGTTTTCAGACATGGGCGCTGTTAAGAAGTGATCCTCAAACATTTTGTCCGTAAGTCCTCCCGAACATAGTTCATTATCGTTCTTATATCTGCAGTCATACTAGATGGATTGTTTAAAGCAATGTTAAGCTATCGAACGGTTGCGAGACTGGGGGCTGTGTTCATAGCGATTATTTAAGTCATAATTATACTCAGTTCCAATTCATACTTGCCCCTCATTCATAAATAAGTGATGAAATAAATGAACACTTATTTCAATATGTGAGTTTGGATGCCAACTTAAGTGTTACTCATTCATAACTCTCTTTATTTCTAAACAGGCTAGTTGCTGTTCAGGAAATAATGTAAAATGATTATAACTTCAGCCAATATGTCTCATTTTATGTTCGACAAGTGCTGCACAAAGAAAAACGATACAGTAGGGATATGGAGAATTCTTTAGACGATTCAGGAAGCATTTTTGCTTCAGCAAACGAATATGAACGTTTTGTCACCATTAATTACAGAGAATGTAACCGATAGAGCCTTACAACATTTCCCCTGTAAAAAAAAGTATCGTTTCTCTGAGGTTCCATGCATTTCCTTTATTTATGTGGTTATTTAAAATTATTTGTATTAGCATAACGTAAATTTATCATGTGAAATGTTCACTATTTATCTCATTTATTTTTGCATTTGACTCGTACGGATTTATATCGTGTGAATCAGCCAGGAGTTTGCCGTATTCTCTGTGCATTATCCGTTTTTAGATATGCAATGTATTTCTTAAATAAAGAAAGAGAAAGAAAGAAAATAAATCTCTTCATAATATAATTATTTTAGTACTCTCAGAATTTACGTTCAATTATATGTAAAACATATTTCTTTTTTGAGTAAAACATGATCAGTTTGTTTATATATATGCATTTGAATACCAGAATCTGTAAATGAAGCCTTCCTTGGTCTGTGAAATGCTTTTTCTTAGGCATAATTTTAAGTTAAATAACACACCGTGTAGTAAAAAACGCACTAAAGCCATAACCAAACTGATTAGCAACATGAAAAACTTATATATAGGGCCATGACACCATAGGGTGCAATGATGTCAATAACGTTTTCATTCATTGTTTGTGTTGTTTATGAAATTGAACGAACTATAATTTATCATTTATAACTTGGCAGTTATATTTACATTTCCTTCACACCTTTCTTTATATTTTTAACTGTCGGTTATGTTAATCAAACATATAGAGTTAATGCAGTATATGTTTAGAAAAAATATTTTTAATATATTTATTATTTGCTACTTTATAACGTTGGAAAACATCTGTAAGAGGGAAAGTGTAGGACTGAATGGTCTGAAAAAAAAAATTGGTGAAAATGATGGAGATTTAGGTTGGGCAGAATTAAACGATCAAATCTGAATGAATGGTTAACGTGCGCACGTCAGCAATTAGCATTATCTGCCGATAAAGAAACATGCTAAATTGTCATTATTATGTAAATGTAAATTCAGTATGATAAATTCTAATGAAAACGAGTGCCTGCCCTGTTTGATTCTACTCTTGTTCTTGTGGTTTAAAATGTTCCAGGAATATCCCAGCGCGAGTAAAATTAATACTAGAAATTCCAAGGTAAGTCACTCAGATACAAATGGATATAGACCGAATACTGATTTGAATTTTTTAAAGAAGTAATATCACGAGAGGGTCTAAGATTACCGAAAAATTCACGAACATAGTAAGAAAAGCTCATACCCTCCAGTGATATTTATTAGGACTATTTCACGAATAGGAATTTGAATATAATTCCTCTAAACTTGGCTTACAAAATTGTAATCATTGTATATTTGCACTTAACCTGCAAAATACGGGTTTAGAACTATTTCATGAATAGAATAAGAATAAAAGTTTTATATATTTCAAATTGGTGCACAGAATATTAACACTTGTATTTTATAATACTTGTATTGTATTTGTATAATACTTGTATGTATTCTATTAAGAAACCGTGAGACTGAAATGTACAAAAGTTGACTATTACAATTCCTATCGTTCGATTTTCTAATACCAATTAAGAGAGAGAAAAAAGATAACATACCGTCTCTCTCTTTTAATCTTTGTATTCTGTGGTTTGGAATTCCTAATGACAAGATGAATTTGCAAATTTGATACACTGTGAACAACTGTCCATTTTGCATTATGATTGTCGATTGTCTTATGTTTTTGTTGCTATCAAAAGCTCCACGCCGCCTCTAGTAAAAGTGGTCAGTGATGCGTGTTCAGGAAATATAGTGGAGGTGTAGAGTTAGCTGCACTGACCACAAGACAAATGCACGTCGCGTGATAAAACGAATTTGATAGTTTTTTCCCCACAATTTCACTCCGTAATAGGGGCTATGATTGGTAAAAATTCAAAATTTTGTTTTGTTTCATTGATGGATTTTAATTTTTTTATGGTGTTTAACACCCGTTTTTACCGTGCCACCACAGGCGGTGGACACTGATGAGATGAAATGATATATTGGAAAAGGATTTTTTTTTTAAGGAAGGAAACGTTCCAAGCCTAAGTTTAGGGTACCTCCGCGGCATTTGCCATTTATGAAGATTGAGGAAAACTGGAAAAAATCCTCAGTCAGGGAGGACGCTCCTGGTGGGATTCGAATCCCGATACCTCCCGCTGACGAGTCCGAACCTTAACTACCTCGGCCACCCGTGGCGATGATTTTAAGATGACGTCACATGAGTGAAACAGTGAACATACGCTACCTGACTGCCACGGGTGGCCGAGGTCGTTAAGACGCGGACTCGTGAGTGGGAGGTCTGGGCTCGAACCCCGCCAGGACCGTCCTCCCTGACTGAGGTTGTTTCCAGGTTTTCCTCAGTCCTCATAAATGGCAAATGCCGGGAAGGTACCCTAAACTTAGGCCTGCAACGTTTCCTTCCTTAAAAATATCCTTTCCCAATATATCATTTCATCTCATGTATCACCAATGTCCATCGCCTGTGGTGCCTCTGTAGGAAAAGCGGACGTTAAATACATTCATTCATACCTACCTGTACATTGTGGCACTTGTCCCATTGTCTCACAAGCCCCTAAAATCCAACAGCATTAAATTCTGTGAGCTGCTGTCGAAACCAGGCGGTTTTTTTTTTTTTTTTGATTAATTTATTTATGAACGCTCTTTAACATCTCAGGTCATCAGCGTCCCATTCAACTCAGGGCGTGAAACGGCCGACAGATTTTGCTCAGAGGCCTCTCTTTCAGGCTTGAGGTTCTTTTTCGTGCCGTAAATGCACGACACGGGACCCACGGCTTTACTTCCCTTCCGAAGGAAGCCATACTTAGGATTTTTACGCCCGGAAAAATCGGCGGTGACTTCCCTTTCTGCATCTTCATTTTCCGGAAAATGTTCACTCAAAATTACACGTTAAAGAGAGAAATCGCTTGCAGCAAAGTCGAGTCTATACGGAGGATGCTCCGTATTTCTCTTGTTGGCAGTATGAGGACGCGCGTTGTCGTGGAGCAACAACTTGCATTTGATATGAGATCTGGTCGCTTCCGTTGAACGGCTTTGCAGTTTCCTGAGGAGTTACAGTACCAGTCAGCATTTACGGTTGGTGCTTGAGGCTGGAATGCGGTGAGCACCATGTCTTGCTGATGCCAGAAGACTGTGAGCATCACTTTCCCGGCGGATGGTGTCACTTTAATCTTTTTTTCGCAGGCGAAGCAGCATGTTACCTCCGCAATGACGTACGCTTTGTCTTGGGCTAGTAATGAGTTCATTAGGTTAGTATATCGTGTCCTTCCTCGTGGTACTGATTGAGATGCTGTATTGTCAGACCCATTATTTGCATTTTGTACTGTGGTGTCGGCATGTGCGTCACTAATCGTGGACAAACTTGTCATGCATTATGAGGCAGGCCACGCCATGTGAACAACCAATAGCAGCATTACTGCCTCACGAAGGTGCCTCCATTGTGAGCTCAGGTGCAAATGGCCAGCCGTTGATTAAGACTGAAGTACTGAAATATCCTCTCACGTCCCTAAAGTATTTAGTTTATACTTTTGGATGTTGTTGTGGACTGTACTGATAAATCCATTAGAACAGCTTCTACCATTAGCCGACTTATAATTCCTGGTTTTGATATTCAGTATGTAAACCAAAATTTCGCATTTTACTAAGCCAAGATTGCCCTAGAATTATCACATGCCAGTATTTATGTTCACTTTTCTATAATAAAAGCAGCCGTCCGCATACATTTGTGGATATCCTCTAGTTTGTGCGCATTTTTCGTTTGTTTGTTTGTTTGTTTTTTTTTTTTCGTTCAATGTTGGTAAACATCTCGCGATTAATAGTGCAGACGTTGGCTATAAGCCGATGGAATAAACAATGGATAGATGCTTCTATGTTCTCAGTTTCGAAATTTGACGTCATAGGGCAATATCTGGTTGTATGGATGACAGTAAATTTTCTGTTGAATTTTCCGTTTAAAATACATTGTCACTTCATGTGATGGGAAAGCATAGTCAAGTGAATAAATAATTTGTTTCTTTATTATATTTTGCAATACTGAAGAACAGTGTGGAAAGATTTTGAAGTTGTCTTAATTTCTTTTTCCAATACCAGGTCACAATGACAGTTTTATTATTATTGAGTAGTGTTTAACCCCGTTTTACTACTTAAAAAGACTCTTCAATATAAGCACATCGATTCTATGAAAGGATTCGTTCAGTAAAATTTAATTTCAATGCATTTTACACGGAAACGTAAATTAACTGTTTGTATAGTAAAAGAAACATACAGGAGACTGTCAGTGATATTGATACATGGAGTGCGTTGGTGAGGGAAAGGGTGTCGGAATTGTCATGTTTCATAATACGCTAACTTTACTGTAAATGAATATCGAAGGAAATGCATTATAGCATCATTGTGCGCATTGCTGTGCTTCTGTACAATAAACATTTCAAATTCAAAGCTTGAGAAGTGAGCAAGTTGCTTTTTTTCGCACTTATTTTCAACAAAGTTTGTGCTTACGTCCTGTGGCTTGTAAACCCGTTCATGGGCATAGCAGCAAGTAGAGGTTGACATAAAATAAATCCTCGACAAAAGCCGAATGATAGCTTTGTTTGTAAACAAACAAACGCAATGATACTCAAAATTCTCGAACAAACTTTGCGCAAGAGATAAATGCATTGAAGAACTGATGATAGCTAAAACACAAACACTGACTTCCTATCTGTACTAACTTTCGAATTGAGCTCATGTGTAGTTCTCAATAGAGACTGCCTTTCAGGGTATTTATATGTAAATACACTCTTTTCTTTGGTTATATATGAAATGTTTGGGTATGTTTATGAAAAGTACAATTGGAGTAATTTTAAACACATTTATACTTCATATTTGTCCATATTTCTGGATATCGTGCATATTATAAGAAAACGCACATATATTTACAAAATTCAGCTTTTTATTTTAAAAGTTTTCCATATGTCATCATTTTACAATTATTTTTATTATATAATAATTAAAATTTTATTTTACTATATCAAAGCTGGGTTCTGGTTTGAGAAGAAGCCAATCACAGCTACATGGCGAATGTGGCTAGAGGCAGTAGAATATTGTAGTCATCGAAAATGTGTGTTGAGTCTTTTAGGCTGTTGACACCACGCAAAGTCCGCTGTTGGTAATAAAATATTGAAAACACAGCATACATCAAAGTAACTTACTAAACGCTGTCCAAAAGCAACACATCCTTCTATATGAACGCCTTGATGACAGCGGGAAGGCAAAATTTTGAAATTTGTGACATTTTTCGAAAAATTAATTACAATTGATCTCCGACGTTCCTGAATTATTCTGTATACTTTTTATTATAATGTGTAGCCCAGAAGTTTAAAAAGTAATTGAAAATGCATCTACAAAGATTAAAAACCCCTGATTTCAAATACACCCATTTCAAAATTAAATGACTTTCGAACCAATTAAATTACCCATGTTCTGATTTATATCGCTCACTAGAAGTTTTTCTTTGAACTCAATTTTCCCAAAACATTTTCGTACATGTGTGTACTTCTAAAAAAACTACTGCATCGTTTGCCTTGAAATTTCAGTCGTGTTTTAGACCTATCAGTGAAGGTACTGAAACAAAACTAAGGAAAATTTCATAACCTAAATAGTATGCAAGTTTTTATTTAATTATTTACAGAAAAATTGCAACTCTTGTTTCAGTGTTTAAATTATATCATTTCTGCTTCAGCACCCAGATAAAAGGCGTCAAAATAAAGTGTCTAAATTTCAATGTAATATCCCTAATTCTGCCATAATAGAAACATAAACGTAAGCTAATTTAACATTGATAAGATAAGACTTTCCTGCTCCCCATAACATAGTGAAGAAAGTAACGTGTCTGTTGTTGCAGTGGGAAGTTGCAGAAGTAAAGTTGAACACAATGCTAGCCAAGAATCCAGGCTTAGTGAACTGTACAATACCAGTGGTGAATTAAATGTGGAACTAGATGTGCGTTTAACTCACAAAGGTTGCTGGTTCTACATCCGCAATACTTCTATTGATATTGTGTGGAGTTTTAGTGATTGTGAAGCAATTTTAATAGATAGTTGACGCAATTTTCACGTTTGAAAATTTAAAACAATGTTTCCCTATAAAAATGTTAAATGTTGTGCTGTTGTTAAATAAAAACAGTAGTTGATACACTGCGTAACCGGAGTGTGGGGGGGGGGGAGGAATCGGTTGCATTGTGTGGCTATGAAGCTTCAAAATCGTCAAGCTTTTATTTAGATTTTTAATAGTGTTTAACGCCCATTTTTTAGCACTGAGGCATCACAGGCGGTGTATTTAGAAGCTGTGGGTAAACTTTTATAAAGGGCTGAAAAATGGGTTTGTTTAGCATCAACATGTTAATGAAAATGTGGAAAATAATGAATGATCTGTTTGTTAGATAGAAATGACCTGGAAACATGGTCAGATATGTGAATCTTAACAGAATGTGTCGTTTCTCTCCAGGAATATCATTGGTGTCTGAAGGATTAAAAGTGAAAGAATTTTAGAAAAGGAAGAGATGCTGCGTACTGTCCTTGATTTTATTGTTTAGTTACACATTTTATTGAATCTTTAATAACATCTAGCTTTTACATCGAAAGTAGAATATGAACTGTTGCTAGTGTATTGGGTTGAACTTCTCGAAGTGACTGACACAACAGCAGGTGTGGAATGACAATCTCTTATCCCTAGCCGAAATCTGGAAATGGATGTAAATTAATTTGCCCATTAACTAGACCAGTGGTGACCAACTCATGGGGTTAGTGCAAGAGCACTCACGCTACTTTACACACGTGTAGTGTGAGAAAGTGAAGCAACAGCAGAACAGCGAGCTCAAATGGTGTCGCTCGGAGAGCGGTGGCGTGGCGATTCGTGCTTACTGATGTTCTTCGCGGGCCGCTCCACGCGTAACGGCCGGTTGGATGGCTCAAGCTGGTGGCGCAGTTAACGAGAGTCAGAAAGTTCGCAGCTATGATTATCGCGTGTTATTATTAGCACACGCAATTAAACGGTTCATTTACTCACCGTTATCAAGCAAGAAGTTGCTGCAACTGCCTTCCTTCATTTTCCACACACTTCTGGCATCAACTTATAAAATTAACCAGTTCTCTGTAAGACATTTCTTCACGAATGTTATTTTTCAATTCATCTAATGCGTGTGGATTTGTCTTGTACACGTTTGCCTTTAATGCCCTTCCCCCGAGATATAAAAATCGCAGTTATTTAAATCGGGGTACCGGGGGATCATATGTTGTTAATAATTCTGTCGTCGAATATTTCATGAACTGTGTGCAAGATGACGGACTGTATGAGCCGTTGCAGAGTCCTGTTGGAAAGTCCTGCACAGTTAATTCATAGAAACTCGTTTGAAAATATTCTGCAAATACCCATGACTTTTTTTTTTTAAGGTTTATTTTTCTCTTGCCGCTAATGGTTCATCGCACTTCTATTTTTGGCCATGAAGCAGATAAGTTTTTTTTTTCTTTTTAATTGCAGTGTCGGTTGTTTTGTGTATTAACATACCCACTTAGGTGAAATCAAGATTCGTCTTTAAAGAAATTTAGATTATGGTCAATTTCTTCGTCATACTATTCAAAAGCCTTTCACAAAATCTGCTCCTGGATGCAGCGTTACCTGGTTTATGTTCTTATAGTGTAGTATTTTTATATGGTTTTAACTTCAGTAGCTTTGTAGGTTTTCGAACAGAAAAATAGGAAATTCCCGAATAGACTACGAAATGATTTTTAGAAGAACGTTACAAAGCATGTTCAGTGTTACCTAACATTTCTTCTGAGAGTATTGAACGTGGCTGTGTACACTTTGTATCAAGAATACTTCCCGTTTCACGAAATTTATTTACCAATTCGTGAATGCAACTTGGACTTGGAAGTTGAATATCAGGAATCCATCTTTAAACATTCTCCGTACATTTCTGTAACTCTGTACGAATCAAATAATACTTTTGGGGAGTAAAATACCCAATTGCACCATATTAACGTAATTAATACACTGTATTACACCGCGTAATAAATAGTTAATACATTTGTCACACAGCACAGAAGAAGGCTTTCCTAGAGTTAAGCTGTATTGACCTCCCTTCTGGATTTCAAGCTTGGGAACGAGACGAGTACTGCGGAGTTCAGCCAACTGCACGTGCAGCGGTCCCGCGAAGGAAAAATCACCCAGTAGTATTACTGACGTTCTGCTTTGTTTCTTGAATGAGTTATGTCGGAAAATGTAGATCATTTGAAGCTACAGTCAGCATTCCCAATTATTTTATTTTGTCCGGGAACATTTATAACTATTTATGAATATGAAGGAAAAGCAACATGGTTAGTGTATCATAAATGTGAGAAAATTCAATGTTCGAACACGTTGTTCTATTTTTCATGCGAAGGATTCCTATCGTGCAATAAAAGTCGAAAAGCTGAAAAACTTTTTACTTCATGGTTGTGGAGGTAATATATACATACCTTAGCTTTGCATCTTTAATTAGCGTCTTTATTTGATTTAATTTATTTACGGACGCTCTTTAACATCTCAGGACTTCAACGTCTCTGTTAATTCACGGCCGCTAATTTTTTTCTCAGGCTTCTTCTTTCAGGCTTGAGGTTCTTTCACTTACTGATTATTATTGTTGTTGTTACCATATTTTTCGGTAAGAACCGCGTGCATTTTTAACAGTGTTTAACGCCCGTTTTTACTACTGAGGCACCACGCAGTGGCCACTGATGATACATGAGATGAAATTATATATATAAAGAAAGGAAACGTTCCAAGCCTAAGTTTAGGGTACTCCCCAGCATTTGGCATTATGAGGATCGAGGAAAGCGTGAAAAAAAAAAAAAACCTAGTCAGGAAGGACGGTCCTGGTGGAAATCGAACCCCGTACCTCCTGCTCACGAGTCCGCCCTTTAACGACCTCGGCCACTGTATGTTAATTGTTTGTCAGCTATGTATTCGCTATTTATATTTTGAAAGCATTGCACAGTTTGTCAGATGGCGAGTTTATAAAAATCCGGACAATAGCTGCAAAACGCCTATGCTCAAATCGGATCTATTTATTTAATGTAGTTAGTTTTTTCACTCGGCTCCTATAAGATCTTGCTATTGACTGTTGTCAGTTAATGGAACCTGAAAACAAATTTATTGCATTTTCCGGCACTAGGCGATGGTACTGATAACTTCAGCATAGCTCAGATGCCCCCCCCCCCACCTCCCCATAGGCATAAACTGCGATCAAGAAGTAACAGCGAATCTACAGATTTAGTTCTAGTGACACAACAACCGGCTCTCACATTTTAACACATTTGAAATATGGGAAATATTCATTAGCCACGCCGTTCTCTTGTGTCTGTGACCAGTGTATTAGAGTGTGCAGCACGCCAGCTTTTCTCTGGCTTACTCATGGGTGCACAGAGCGGTTGTGTTGGTCTAGACCAGGGATGGGTAACGCCTTGCGGAACTAGAGGTTTGCAACACGCCTCGCTCCATTCCAGCAATTCAAAATAACTACATCGATTGATAACTCACTGGGATATTTTGCTGCTTTGCTCTGCGTGCATATACCTCTCATCTACAACGAAGTCAAGCTGTCCAGGGTAGCCTTAAGGCTACCAAGATTTGTGTTCTATTTGAGAATGAAAGAAGTCCTTAGAGGCTGTTAAGTTATTCTGTGTTATCTTGTTGCGTGCTGTCCCTTTCACCCTGTTCTCAGGCAGTCGGTTCAAACGCATTTGCGTGTTACATGCTTGCCAATTTTAAAGGAGTTGCGTCTGGTCATCACCGTTCCATTCAATTTCGGGCGTAAAATGGCCGGTAGATTTTGCCCAGATGCCTCTTCTTTCAGGCATAAGATTCATTTACGTGCCGTAAATGTACCACTAGACCATCAGGATCTACATCATCGATCTAGTTAGGTATTTTATTGATATAGAAGTGTGTACATTGAAATACATGAATAGAGAAAGTAAAAATAATTTTAAAACTTCAAAGGAAAATATCTTAATATCTCAAAATGAATATTTCATGTTGCGCACACCAGGTACGTGGTGGCAGAGACGCAGTGTCGCACGGTGTATGGACATGGCTGTCTCTCTGAGCTACTCGACAAATGTCATGGATGTATTTTTATCACACCGCGATTGTTCTAAAATCATATGTTAACTTTTCGTACATTGCTTCACACTTGGTCACAAGTTTTGTTTACAAAAATGCTCTATATTTCTATATATAAGACCCACCTTTTTATTATTTATTTTTATTTTGCGGCTTATATTACCATAAAAGTCAAATAACAGATAGTAGTGGGCCTTAGAAGTGCAAAGCCGCGTCTCTTCATAACTCTACTTATCCAATTCTGACAGGTTTTTAAAATAGTTCTCGGAATGTTTCAAACATTTGCTAGTTGGCATATGTCGTAATTGCATCTTTTGTCGTAGCCAGATCTTTTTTTTTCCCCGTCTTTATTCACGAATTTGACAACTTGAGGTTCGATTTCCTAATAACGTCCCTTTCTTCACTCTTGAGACCGTATTTTTATGTGTGTAGGGGTGGCGTCGAGATTACGTCGTCTGCTTCGGCTGCGAAGATGTATCTTGTTGTGGGCGTTGAAACACTGTCTCTGTCCCAAGGAGAAACAAGTGTTGCTTCAGGGGATTCCCGCAGTTTTTGTTGAGCTTAAAGCTCAACTGGGGAAGGAAGAAAAACGGGCGTCACACGTGAAGAGACGTTTCGGAGATTATTTTGAACGTTGATTTATTGCAGGTGTTTCTTCCTAGAAAACAGTGCTTTGTCTTATATAGAGTCGGAGGCAGAATGTGAAGACTGGAAGTGGCTTGCTGAGTCTTGTAGAATGTGTCAGAGAGCGAGTCGCGAGTCCCGCTGGATGCCCAAACACGCTTATTTATGTGCTACTCAAATTCTGAACTTTTGGGACATAACTTCCCCCGTCTGTGTCGCTTCTCTATTTAAATTGCAATACTGACTATAATGAATTCACCTGTTTATTTCTGTTAGGTCCGCTTGTAGCACCTTTAAATTTCTCTTTTCTCATTCGGAGTTTTAAACTTTCAACCGCATTCCAGCTGAGAGGTCGTTTCCCTTTCTGTTGCTTTTAAAGACGCCCATCGATAACAAAAGACTGACCTTGGACCATTTGCCCTAGGCTCTTAACAAAGGTTGTTTTCTCTCTATATTCGACAAATTACTGCATATTACAAAGACGTAAGATTTTCCACTAAAATACAAAACAGAAAATATACTCATTGTCGGGCATGATTAGACATTAAGATAATTGGGAAAGGAGGAAAAATAAATAATTTATACTAAGATGGGGGTGAAACCGTAGGAATGGTATCACTCTTTAAAACATCTTTTATTCTAGTTGTAAGCAAAAAGGTATAGCGCTTAAGTGTCCAGCAATGTTCATTTATTTTTTACCACCGCACCACGTTGACACTTTAGTTGCATTATAAACAAAAACACATGTATGCGTTAGGTTTCATTAATTGGCTGGGCATCATAGCTGCTCTACCCGAGGCGTAGATGAAAATTTAGTTTACATTATAATTCGCAAAAGCGAAGCGTAACTGCCCTTATTTACGCGAGTTATTCAGAAAATAACGCAAAAAAAATAAAATGTCTGCAATTACAGTAAATATTGCACATTTAATTTGTAATAAATAAAGCAATGTTAACAAGGCAATCGCAACACGAAACGCTGATACAGATGTTAGTTGTCTGCAAATTACACAGAACTCCAGAATGTAATATGTTTCAGATTCAATTTCTACTTCAGAAATTTTGTGTATGCACGCGGAGGAATAGTTTCGGTTTGTTTACATCGAAAGCTAAATAAAGTGCAACAGTGCATTTGTTTCCGCTTGCAAGATAGCTGTTCTTTCGAAGCATGCATGCATCGCAAGACATTCGTTTGATTTTACATCCCTGACACTAAACTGTGTTAGCTTCAGTTCTTATTGAAATTTCATTTAACCAACTGCTCAACAAATATAAATAATTAATTTTCCATTATTCATCTCGTTCATGACTTTTAACTATACACGCTTGGTACAAACTGCGTATTAGTAAATGATAGCTGTGCACACGAGAACAGGATATAAAACTATATTTTATACTAAATATTTTCAATTTCTGCACCTTTGATTTTGGATTGCAGTTATACTGTGACGTTTATTATATTATGGTTTGGATTATGTTGGTGTGCTTGTTTGCTGTTAGGGAGAGGAAGTCCATAAAGGAAAATGTTCTTTGGTGGCAGTTGGTTGTCAGAAATCTCCAGAAGCAAGTCTTTCAATTTATCTGATTGGTGAATGGAAGTTCCCCACCTGTGTACCAAGTCGTGGGGAACGCTAGAATATAGTTGGGAGTAGACCACTAAACAGGCGGGACATTGTGCGTCATATTTCCCCCAGACCGGAAACATGCACAGCTGAACTCATAGTGTGCGTGCGTGATTGGCACTCAGTCATTTGTAATAAATTTCATAATATGATTTAGTGAGAAAATGTAGAGTTTTGCTTTAACAATATAACTTCTCTGGATTTCCTTGCCAAGCAATGTAAGTTATATTAGCTGAAATTTCTAAGGGCAACGTCTTCACTATGTCAGTAACATAATATTTGTAGAGAAAGGGATTTGTGACATCTTGCTGGTGAGAGTCACCCAGTATATCATACAACGCGACAATATTAGTGCGCCATAGATTCGCAAATATATATGGTAAACAGTATAAATTCTAATAATCTGGCCGCAGCCTGTCAATTTCCGGTTCCTCCTCTAGAAGAACAAATCTGTCCAACTCATACAGGTTGTTTCAAAACAGCATGAACGGACATAGAGACGTTGTTGTTCGTATCATACCTAACATAGATACATAATAGATACGTACATTAAAAAACACGGCATCGCCATCGTGGATTAGGCCGTTTTGTAAAAACAGAGAAGCGTATCTTATTCATTTCTTCATGTAACTAGTGAATGTAACACCACAGGTTGAGCAGAAACCAGTCTCTTGCCTTGCCATTCCCGTGGTGTTTTGATTTTCGTAATCACTTAGGAATATTACTGGTGTGTATTAGTATTAGGGATTTAGTTTTATTTTATCCAAGCATAGTCGAGACCAAAGTAGTATTTATTTATTGCGCGTTTAAGGTTCTCTAATATTTTCGGTCACACCGAGCTATGAATGAATTACTGCGTAAATGAACTCGGGGACGTATGGCGCTAAAGCTACTGGGTAGAAAGTAGTAAGTGATAGTATTTTTAAAGAGGGAGGAAAGGCATTGAGGAAGACAACGGAGGTAAACATACTCTAGCAGTGCTACCAAGCCATTGTAAATAAAGTTAAAAAATTACAGTAATCCGAATTGTTTTGTTTGGATCCAAGTTGTGTTTTATTTCCTTTTAATGAGAGTAAATAGCCATATTTTGTATAATTGGTAGCAATTTCCTATTGATGCTTAAAGTAAGTTGGAGTAACTTAAAAATGTTCAAATTGTCCACCTCCTGTTTCTAATCAAAGACATTTTCACAATAATGACCTTAACACTCTACGCACAACGGTGTTGTTTGCATTCACTTTCCATGTAGCATGGATTTTGGCTTCCTACTCCTCTTCTGTCGGAAATTTCAAATGTCTCCACGCAAAGAAGCATGGGTTAAGATAAGGAGAGCGAGGGGAGGAAGGAGAGAGAAATACCACCACCAATCCATCCATTTCGAAAGATCATATCCACTACTCACGAGCTCCCAAGGAAAAGTGTGCAGAGGCGTCATCGTGATAGAAATACCACCAACATAAAATCTATTTCCAAAGATTATATCGATACTCACGAGCTCCCAAGGAAAAGTGTGCAGAAGCGTCATCGTGATAGAAATACCACCAACAATCCATCTATTTCCAAAGATTATATCGATACTCACGAGCTCCCAAGGAAAAGTGTGCAGAAGCGTCATCGTGATAGAAATACCACCAACAAAGCATATATTTCGAAAAAGCATATCCATTACTGACGAGCTCCCAAGAAAAAAGTGTGCATAGATGCCGTCATTTTGGTACATCAAGTTCTGCCTTATACCTAAAGGAATTGATAACAACATTTCCGGCTAACAGTTCTGTAGAAAGATGAGATATTTTAAGCAGATCCAGATCTCCAGGTAACATGGCCCAAATAAGCAAATCAGATGGTATACATCCCCAAAGATTTACAGCAAGTCGAGATTGGTACCGTTCCTCAATGGAATCCAAAAGTTCTGGTCAGCCCAGTAATGGTCACAGTACGTATGAGTTAGTCCGTCTCTTGTTTTACTTCATCTGGAATAAAACCGATTTAGCACAGTGGAGATCCACTTAACAGTTCTGAGCAACCATTGACAAAATTGTTGCCTTCGAGTATAATGAGCTGATGTTAGAGCTTGAGCGTTATACGGACGATATGGAAGCAGCTGTTGTTCACGTACAACTCTTCACACAGCAAGTTGGTCGAATTCATTTCACATGCTACACGATGCTATTGCTTTCAGGTTCTACTGCAATGCTTTTAAGTACTCTTTCTTCAAAAGGTACGAGTCTTACAGACCTCCCTGTTCCTGTAGCGCACAGCCTTAGTCTACAACGTTGTTCTGCTGATCTGAATGTTCCAGGTGAGGGGTATGGCGATCAGGAAATTGTTCTTCATAAATTGGACTTCCGATTCTTAAGCTTCCTCCAGCTCTTCCATAAATCAAATCCATGTTCGTCATTTCTACAGTGTAACGTTCCATATTGCTTGAAAGAAATGGCAAACAATATCGACATTTTTTTGCAATTAGCTGATACACAGCTTTAAATGCAAGACATAAATGTGCATTGTTTAGGGCGCAACGTGTTTTGCGGAGTTCATGAGCAACGCCAGATCAACATTGTCTGTAAGTAGCCGGTTGTTTTCAAAGATATTAAAATGCAGACAGAGAAACTAAAAATGAACAAAGCTCCCATTTCCGCCCGCTCTACTAGCTCGGTCATCGGCGCCATGCTGTCTCTGTTCCTGTGTGAGGAATGAAATAGGTTTGTTCTTGCTTCTAGTCTTGAGTCACACACGAATACTTAAGAGAAGGAAGAATTGAGAGTATTATTATAGACACATAATATAAATTATATATTAGGGCATTATTAAATGAAGATAAATAAAATAAAAAAGTAAAGCATAATACATTTGTATTATTTTAAGTGAAGAAATATAATAAATAAATAAGAATATATAATTACATGTCTCTACTGTTTACTAGATGCAAATAAACATATAAATAAGAAACTATAAATGGACAATTTCACTACATCCACGTATAAAATTTGACTTACCATTAGTTTTAAATAAATGTGTTTTGGTTTTTATAAACAGTAACAAAGTATAATTATGTTTTCTTATTTATTTATAAGCGTTATTTTCATTTAATAAACAATACTGTAATGCACTAATATATTTAATACTCTCTGTCTAATAACATTCTCTATCTTAACTGTTAATGTATCCCAAGTCTTCGTTTATTTCTTTACTTTTGTGTATATGAGGCATCATGTTGGATGCACTTTCCCCTGATATTTCAGAATGCATCCATATCTTACATTGAACATCCTGACCATTTTCTGTTAACACAACATAAACTCTAGTCCACGCATTTTTCCTCCCGTTTTCTTTTTCAATGTATATTTATTTTGTGCAGTATTCCTTAATAGGTAGTTGCGATCTTTCTTGTGTATGCCCTCCTTCGGAAAAGAAGTAAAGCCATGGGCTCCTGTTGTAGATTTACGACACGTAATAAACCTCAAGCCTGAAAGAAGAGGACTCTTAGAAAAATTTACCGGTCGGTCGTTTCACGCCCTGAATTGACTGGGACGCTGATAAACTGAGATGTTAAAGAGCGCCAGTAAATAAACAATATAAAGAAACAAAATAGCGATCTATTGTACACTGTTCACAACCACGGTTTAGTAGCGACAGTGCAACGGGGACAGCATTATATCCGTTCTAGACCTGACGTCATAGCGAGTGTTCAGTTCAGAGTTTTTTTTTTTTTTAATAGTGTTAAACGCCCATTTTTTCTGCTGAGGCATCACAGATGGCGACACTAATAACACATGAGATGAAATGATAAATTGGGAAAGGATTTTTTTTAAAGGATGAAAGCGTCCCAGGCCTAAGTTTAGGGTACCTACCCGTCATTTGCCATTTATGGGGACTGAGGAAAACTTGGAAAAAACCTCAGTCAGGGAGGACGGTTCTGTTGGGATTCGAACCAGTCCAAAGTGCTAGCTCCACCATGCAGATTTGCATACTTACTAAGAGATTTCAGTAGGCGAATTAAAGATCGTCTTAACCTTAAAAGACAGCATGGAAGTAAATGGGCTATCTCTGTTTTTCTGTAACGCATACATGTTGTCATTAGCTCCGGCGTTTCTGCTCTCGCGCTGTCGCCAAATTGCTAAAATATGGTGAATCGGTTCAGTGGGCTTCGAATAAGTGCCCAGATTGGGCACCAATTTTGAAGCGATTTGTTGTCGACGTCGAGTAGTCTCAGGCAGTGATGCCAATTTTGAAGCGGTTTGGTAGATTGGTTATATTGATCGCTTCAGAGTTGTTACCCACGCTTCATTGACAATTTCTCAGAGTGAATTCTGCTATTTTGTTGATTCGTGCTTAACAGAACTGGGAGAGGTGCTTAACAGTGGAAATAAGCACGCGATGTGTGTGTGCGCGCGGGGGCGTGCTTTATTATGGTTTAAATCTTTCGCGTCCTCTGGATGGTTTGTATATGATTGACTTAGCTACGTCAAATTAAAAATTAGCTGCCGCGTGTGAAGCTCAATAGATGAGTGCCGCGGCGTGTGAAACTGAAAACTGCTTAACTGATGTATAGAAACTGCGTGCCCAAGTAGGAAATAGAACTTATCTGCGTGCACTGATTCTGTGAACTGCGCGCCTCCAACAACGTCGAGCTTATGAGTGCCCCTGCGGAGTAAACGCTTCCTTATATATTAAATTCAAATCAAGTAACCGTTGTCTTAACGACGCCAAAGGGTGTCACACAGACATGCACAAGCTTGCTGCCTATCTTTAAAAGTTCACACACATTTTCCATTGGCTGGTTAAGTTCACTTGCCACACATGACATTCACTAGCATTTTAAAGTTTAAAGCATTTTGTTGACATTGGCTAGTTTTTAAAGAATAACTGTCGGGTTCAAAGCCCTCACGGATTTGAAAGTCTCTCAGTTTTTTTAACCCTGCAACGGTAGTTCTTTTGAAAATGGCATCACACCCGACTCTCGGGTTTCTTCTCCCTATGAATAGTTTTCTGGTCCTCTCGACCTTCCAAGCTACGTAACAAAAAACACCAGATACTTTCTCTTTTGTCGACGCAGAATTCATATTTTAGCATTGTGCCGTATTACACACACACACACACACACACACACACACACACACACACACATATATATATATATATATATATATCTACCTACATTAGTAATTACAGTACATGAAATGGGATAATTAGGTTTGCAACATACATATTGTGTTTATATTTCAGTGGGGATGGTTTTTTTAATGGTGTTTAACGCCCGTTTTTACTACTGAGGCAACACAGGTAGTGGACACTGATGATACATGAGATAAAATGATACATTGGGAAAGGATTTTTTAAGGAAAGAAACGTTCCAGGCCTAAATTTAGGTTGCTTCCCCGGCATTTGCTATTTATGAGGACTGAGAAAAGCCTGGAAAAAACCTCAGTCAGAGAGGAAGGACCTGGCGGGATTCAAACCCCAGACCTCCCGCTCACGAGTCCGCGTCTTAGCGACCTCGGTCACCCGTGGCGGTGGATGGGCCGTAATAACCGTGTCAACGATTTAAATATTCAGTCATCATTTTTAGTTCTAAGGACATTACCCTATGCGATATATTTTTCTCTATCATATTATGGGCCGAAATTTCTAAAGAGAGCATTTTTTTTTTCATTAAAGGTCTGATATTTTCTTATTGTATGCTTATCACGCAGTACATAATAAACTGGAGTGCTTGATACCTGCCTCTCTTGAATCCTCTGTTTTTAATAAGGCGAGTGTTGTGGTTTGTAAATAAAATATTTTCGTCAAATTCTATACTTATGCAACAGAAAACTAGGCAGCGAGAATTTTTATGGTTATTGGATTTATAGCGGAAAAGAAGTGAGAAAAAATGTTGAGGGTTGTAGATAATTTTGAAAGAAACCGGAATCCTGTAAATTGATACATGCATTGTTTATTTACAAAGGTCACCCATCTGTTCAACCAGCAGACCCAATTTGACAGGTAGGCAGTGTGCAGCCAAACGTTTATCAGCTTGTAAGGAGTTTGTGTGCGTATAGAAGTGTGGAATGCTATGAAGTAATGTGTAGGTTATTTATGTAACATTTTGCTTAAATATTTAGTTAAGGAGGGAGAGTCTAGGAGTGTAAATTAAGAATTAATGAACGTAAATTAATAATGAACATTTTGTATTACTTTTCAAGCAAAATGAGCATTAGTAAGGCAGTAAAAGAAACAGCTAATGCTATCCGGTATTCAGAAATAGTAGTATGTAGAAACCCCCTCCCAAAAAAACCGTACGAATGAATGAATGAATGAATGAAAGGAACTCTGAGAAGGCCATCAAAAAAGAAAGCAAAGAGGCTGGGAAAAGGAAGGAAGGGAGGGAGGGAAAGAAAGAAACAAACAAACAAACAAACAAACGCTAGGTTAATCGAAATATGGTGGAATAGTGCAAAGGGCGCATTGATTATTCCTTGCTATTAGAAAACTTTCCACCTATAGTTGAATATAATTTTAGCGAGGGTAAATAGTGGTGACACTCTACCAAATTTCTCAAGGGCCACTTTGAACCGATTTCTACATGATTTGGTATTCGAATATGAAAGAAGGGGTAGCAAGTGCATACTAATAGAAAGAGATATCATCGGATGGCGACATACATATCTAAAAGACATGAAGTTAAGGGCCCATGGGAAATCGGTTGCTTTCACAGACGAGTCATGGGTAAATGTAGGCCATACAGTGATTAAAGCGTGAAGGGATACCAAAGTTAAATGTGATCGTCAGGCAGCAATTGAGGGTCTAAGCACCACCGCGGGGTCGCGGATCAAGGTTTGCTTTGATCCATGCTGAAAATGAGCAAGGGTTCATCAGAAATGGGGAATTGTGCAAAAAGAAAAAACATGGTCGGCGCACATTACGAAATGACAGGTGAAATATGTGAGAAGTGGTCCTGGGCACAAATACTCGCAATAGCCCTGAGGGAGCTGTTGTTGTAATCGACAATGCAAAGTATCACAGCGGGAAAAGTGAACTTTTGCCTGTCACTTCTTGGAGGGAAAAATGACATCATTGCTTGGCTCACCCCGTTCGGTATGATATGCTTAAACGGCAACTTCTGTTTTTATTGAGTCTCAATAAAAGAGAAATACAATAAATGCATTGTTGATGAAATGGCAAAGGCGTTGGGGTGACAAGATCTTCGATTGCCACCATATTTTGTAACTGAATGCTATCGAAATGGTATGGCCACAAGTAAAAACCACACTAAAATGAACAAGTGTCACTCGGACAACCAGAATAAGGCGATTAATCTCAGAAGCATACAAACATTACGGTGCAAATTGAGAAAATTATGTGGACAAACTAAAAAAAGGTTGAAGGTGAAATGTGAATAGTTGACGAGTACCAAGACGACATAGAGTTTATATATATATAATTTATCGTCGTGGTCAACAAGAACTGTCCCTTCAGAATCACCTTCACCTGATTTTGATTCGCTAGAACCCGGTCCATCCAGGCTAATGGAAGATGAAATCGATGAAATCGCATAATTATCAGAGGATAGCGGCGAGTCATGGGTTACCAACATGATTTATTAAGCTCTTTAGCACCTTATATCATATTTGGTCAATAATATCTTTCTCTGTATCTATAAAATCGTATTTCAAAATACTTTAAAATTAATAATAATAATAATAATAATAATAATAATAATAATAATAATAATAATAATAATAATAATAATAATAATAATAATGCATTTGAAAATTGCATGTGTTGCAATAGCGTTAAATAGCGGTGCAAATATTTTGCTATGTGGTGAAGTGTTGTTCACAATATGACATTAAATTAATAAACGGATTGCAGCTGCACGCTTTAGTTGCGAGCGTATGTAGAGTGGCAACATTGCGTCCCATTTAACATATACTGTGTTGAAAGCGTGAGACGCGCTTTACACGTCGGGTATGCAGCTGACTCGTTATTCGTCACTAAGGGATACTGTCGGGTCTGTATTTGCTTGAAAACTACAGTATTACTGAGCAACCCTTGGTTTTTATTGCGCACGACACAGTTCCCAATGAACGCCTCTGCAGTTCATGTAGCACGCGACGAATTATTTCGGGCTCACATGTTGGAGGATCATTTGCTGCCTAATCACAAAAAGTATGCGACTTGATATTCTAAATAAATATTTATATAAATGTGTTTCAAAGTTGCGGCATACAATATCTGATAATTCCAAATATAAACCATTGACATCATTGTTTGTGTCGTTATGAAATAGCCTCATAATATTGTATTATTATTTACCTTCTTTAATACACAACACTTCTTACAACATACGTAATGTGATTTATGTGTATGACAAAATTTCTCACAAAGAAAATGTACAGAACTGTAAGGCACCCAATACACCAGCTCAGTGGAGTGACTCCCAATTGCAAGGGAGGCTTTGATGTGTTCTTTTCAGTATTACTAATCTAGCCGTCTCGAGTCGAGTTAATTATACAAATTTTCAAACCTATTTGACTTTAAAATCTTTGTTTCACCCACGCGTTTCTGAATCCAGAGCTCATCCTTTTCGAAATTAATATTTTGTTCATCACGTATCCATTGCTTTGTTAATGTTTTCCAAATAAACATCTTTTCTTGTCGACCTATATTTTGTGTAGAGCGCCCGTTTCGTATTTTTTTCCGTTTTAAGACTTACTGCGACTTTTTTTTTCTTTGTACTATTTCCCTTCTTTCTTTTTCTTTGTTTCTTTAATGAAATAGCTCAATGAATGCCCAGCTGTCTGAAGGGAAAATGTGATGCCTGCCTATTCCACCGGTAAGTCTTAACACACGGGTCGTCACCAAAAGAATGTAACACTTTCATTGCTGAAGGTCATCCCTAAGGAGAGGCCTTAATCGAGCTGTTAGATTCCTGAAAGTGGTTGGCCACCTTTGTAATGTGAGGTGTGACATTCCAGTGATTGGGGTTTGGCCAGAACGGTTCACCTAGATAGGTAACGCGACATACGAAACAATATTAAACTTGGTATTTGCAGTAAGTGCGATCTTCTTCATGTAGATGAATTACTATCACTGCCGTGGCCAGTCCTTGTATTAACTTTGATTTGAGTGCATTGATAGCTGCCAGTACGTGCCACTTTGCTACTTTAGCATTCTCAGTTTTTTAGATAGGCATGGAAACACACTTTCACAATGCGAAATTCCCTACTGCCCATACTGTTTTTGAAATAAATTGTCAATTGAATGAGTAGTATGGGGGAAAAATTAACACATGTCATTCGCGAGTTAGCAGAGCGTAGCATTCCGAGCATATATAACAATTATTAGAAAAGCGGAAGTGCATAAAACAGTTCAGTAGTAATACATTGCAAGATTTCGAACCGCTTGTATTCTTCAAATGTTATTTAGCTGCTTTGTTCCATGAGTTACTTTATTTTTCATCATGATTATTATTATTATTATTATTATTATTATTATTATTATTATTATTATTATTACATATTTACACATATAGAACTTAATGATTGTATTTTGAAGGCGCTAATCAGTTTTCAGCAAATATAGTAAAATCTTATTGGTGGTCCTGCAAATAAACGTAAAATATAATTTACTTCATTTTATTTAATAGTGTTTAACGCCCGTTTATCCTATGGAGGCACCACAGGCGGTGGACACTGGTGATACGCGAAATGAAATGATATATTGGGAAAGGGTTTTTTTTTTTAGGGAAGGAAAAGTTTCAGGACTAAGTTTAGGGTACCTCCCCGGCATTTGTCATTTATGAGGACTGAGGAAAACCTGCAAAAAACCTCAGAGAGGACGATCCTGGCGGGATTCGAACCCCAAACCTCCCGCTCACGAGTCCGTCCTTAACGACCTCGGCCACCCGTGGCAGTGATTTACTTCATGATATACACACACATACATATACAGAACATTAATTATCTATGCCGCATTCATTACAGAGATTGTAGGAATGAAATTTGAAATGAGAAAATTATGATATGCCTATTCAAATTTCAAACATATATCATTAAGTTTTTAAGGACCAGTAACCCCTGATCATTGAAGCCCCCATTCCAAATTATACCATATAATAATGGATAAAAGCTGTGGAGCAGTCTCTTTGATGCAGTAGGTACGATACTGGCGTCAAGTAAAAGCAAATCATTGTTATTGAGTTCGAGTCCCCTTGATTGCTTTTGACTATTTTTACATGTGTATGAACATACTTCATAAAGTAAAAAAATAATCAAATAATAGTAAAGGCCCCTCCTCAGGCAATGATCCGCCACTTATCACTTTTTACGTAGTAACTAGTATACCATGAAGTCATCACTGCCTTCACACCATATTTGCAAACAACTTAACTGTAAGAAAAAGCAAAAAAACATCGCCCTAACGAACATACGAACATTCAAACATGAAACATTTTATTAAATAGATGTTTAGAAACTACAACACAAATTAAATTATTTATGGTAAATTTAACTTCAATTATATTGGAAACATTGAAAATGTACTAATAACATTACAATTTCTTTCAAGCCCACGATTTCTCTTAGATCTTTGGCAGACGTTTGCAGTTACACCACTTTTCTTCTCTAGGGGTGCTAGTGTACAATTTCTATTAAATTTAGTTTGGCAATTCTCCATTTACCTGTTAATGGCATTTCAATGTTTACTTGGAACACGAATATCTTAGGATCTTAAAAAAAGGGGGGGCAAGTTTCTCCCCTTTTACCTACTAATGTGTTGTCCCACCCCTTCACTCCTTTAACACCCTCATGCGTAGGGCCGGTGAGGAGGGCATGCGCAGTAGGGAAAAGTAACCTCGTTGGGAGCCTCCTAATGTAACTGGCCATAAGGTTATTCTGTTGCTACATTCTCACTTATGTTACTGTATTTATAAAAATATACATATATACAATTTGTAATATCCTTATTTTATGTCTTATTTCACATTTACTTTTTTTATTCCTCTCTACTATCTTCACTCCCACCGCATAAATACGAAAGTAATTCAAAGAATGTACACCAGTTCGACACCCGTCTTTTGTTTAATACTTTCAGAATATACGGATAAATTCAGTTATAGTCTTGTCACAATGAAATATTACAAGTTAATTTGTGTTTTCATCACGATAATTCAGTAAATAAAATACACCTTATTGCGAAAAAGTGCGGTATACAATGATTAACGTTAAAAAAAGTTATATTTTGTAAAAAGTATATGTTCACCCCGCGATTAACTTTTATGAACAGAAAACGAATACCAGAAACAAACATCTGTTTAACTTTGCAAAAAACAGTTATGCGGCAAAAATGTTATGTTGCATGAAGGTTATGTTGCAAAAAAGATGTTATATTGCAAAAAGATATTCTCACTCCGCGATTGACTTTTAATGAACAAAAACGAACATTAGAAGCAAAAAACTGTTGAACTTTGCAGACAAGTTTTTTAATTAATTTTCTATCTAATTTTATTCAGATTTTACAGTTTTTTTTAAATATTTTTGGATACTTGTTGATTAGATGTATTTACGAAACGCTCTTTAACATCACTCGTCGTTGCGTCACAATCAATTCGGGGCGTGAAACGACCGATAAATTTTGTTCAGGTGTTTTCTTTTTCGTGTCGTAAATCTACGACACGGAGCATGCGGTTTTATTTCCCTTCCGAAGAAGGCCATACTTCAGATTTTTACGCCTAAAAAAATTCATTCACCATATCCGAGAATTAACCCCACGATCTTGGGTTTACGAGTAAATTGCCAGGACCTACTTTTAGATACAATAAAGCATGTAACTGTATTAATATTCTCTAGTGCCCAAAGCTTAAATGCAACCATCTAAAGTACGGCGTGTACTCTCAAATTTAGAAAGCGCTGCGTACGGACTTAAACTAAACACTCTAAATATAAACTATTGCTTGCAGTGGATGATGATACAGGTATTAAACTATATTTACATAAAATGGCTGGTGTTAGAAGCCTTGTAGTACGCCCATTTCCATTTGAAAATGGGCATATATAAAGGAAATATTAAAATAAACAGCTGCGATTTCATGCCAGTTATCTTGGTCGATGCTCGCTCTGTTAATTTCGTTAACAATTTGTTCATTTCTTCTTCAATCCTGTCAGGTCACATATAAAAATATTTAGAACTAGAAGGTTTTACATTTTACCCTGCAGCACACCTGCTCCATGCCTGCCTTAAAGTTTGTTTAATTATTTCGGATTCTACTGTCCCATTGAATTGGCATGATATACGATACGGAAAACCGAAAGTGAAAAAAGAAAGTGTATGCCTCAATAACATGTCACAATGCACTGGTAAAGTCTGCTGCATTAAAATTTCTTCCGAAACTGCAAGAAGGAGTCTGAAATTGGCATATATAGGCAGAATTTCGTAAGAAATGCGTGAAAAACTCCATAAGAATTGAAAAAAAGAACTGAATTACTCAGGAAAATGGTGGAAAATGCTAAACACGCGAAAAAGGCTCAAATAAGCACAAAACTGTGAAAACGGGGGGAAAGGGGTAAATAAGCAAATATAAGCAGAATTTATTAAAACACTGGAAAGAAAAGCCACAATAGGCAACCAGTCAGAATTTTTTTAAACAGCATGAAATCTAATTAAGTAAAAACAATGGCAATTACTGAAGAAATAATGTAAAAATGCTAAAATAAGAAAGGACAGTGGTCGTTTTATATAAACTGCATAAATGTATAAGTTAGAATATGCTATTAGGCAGAATTCCGTTGCAAACAATAGAAAATATTATGAAATAATCACAGGTAGGAAAAAGTACTAAGATTGATTGTTGTTGTTCATTTTGTTTATTTATGGACGCTCTTTAAATTCTCAGGTCATCAGCGTCCCGTTCCATTCAGGGCGTGAAACGGCCGACAAATTTTGCTCAAAGGCCTCTTTCAGGCTTGAGGTACTTTTTCGTGCCGTAAATGTACGACAGGGACCCACGACTTTACTCCCCTTCCGCAGGAAGCCATGCTTAAGATTTTACGCCCGAAAAAAACCATCTATCCTGGCCGGGTTTGAATCCGCGATCTTGGGTTTAGAAGACAAGTATGGTTATCTTTGCACAACCAGGACCTACGGACTAAGATAGACAAAACTACTTTGAAAACACGAGAAAAATACTCAATTAAGGCGAAAAACTGAGGAAGCGGGGGAAAAGGCCTAAAATAAGCAAATGTAAGCACAATTTATTCAAACACTGAATAGATACGCAATAATAGACAAAGAACACTCAGAATTAATAGGGAACAGCATGAAAACTGAGAAATTAGTAAAAATAATAATTACTCAAGAAACAGTGTAAAAATGCTAACATAGGCAAAGGGCAAGGATGCCAATCGTTTTATATAAACAGCAAAACAACATTGGCTGAAATATGTTGTTAAGCAGAATTTCGTTCGAAACGGTCAGAAATATTCTGAAATAATCACAGGTGGTCAGAAGTTTTAAGATAGACACAATTATTTTGCAAACACGTGAAAAAGGCAAGTATTAAAAATAATATTTGAAAAACTGTATAATTCAGTATAAGGTTAGATACAAATTAATAATATTTTGTTAGCAAAGTTCAACTCTTTTTTTGTTTCTAATATTCCTTTTTGTTCATTAAAAGTGAATCGCGAAGTTAACATATAGTTTTTATAAAATATCACTTTTTAAAAAAAAAATTAATCATTGTATACCACACTTTTTCGCAAACAGGTGTATTTTATTTACTAAATTATCGTGATGAAAACACAAATTTACTTCTTATATCTCATTGTGACAGACTATAACTGGATTTATCCTTATATTCTGAAATTATTAAACAAAAGACGGGTGTCGAACTGGTGTACATTCAGTGAATTACTTTCGTATCCATGAGGTGGGAGTCAAGATGGTAGAGGGGAATAAAAACAAATATGTGAAATAAGATGCAAAATAAGGATATTACAAATTATATATAAGTATATTTTTTTGTAAATAGAGGAGTGAAGGGGTGGGGTAGCACATTAGCAGGTAAAAGGGAAGAAAACCCCCCTTTTTAGCCCCTAAGATATTCGTGTTCCAAGAAAATATTGAAATGCCATCAACAGGTAAATGGAGAATTGCCAACCTAAATTTAGTATGAAGTTCACACTAACATCCCTAGAGAAGAAAGCGGATGTAACTGCAAACGTCTGCCAGAGATCTAAGGGAAATTGTGGCCTTGAAAGAAATTGTAATGTGACTAAGTACATTTTCAATGTTTCCAATATAATTGAAGTTAAATTTATTATAAATAATGTAAATTGTGTTGTAGTTTCAATACATTTATTCAACAAAATGATTTCCGCTTTGAATGTCGGTATACTTGGTAGGGCAATGATTTTATTTATTTATTTTTTTTTTCTTATATGTAAGTTGTTTGAAATTGTGTTGCGAAGACTTGGATTGCTTGATTTTAGCATTTTCTTACAGGTACGTTGTTGGAAATTATGTTGTGAAGACAGTGATGACTTCGAGGTATATTGATTACTGTGTAAAAGGTGATCAGTGGCGCGTCGTTATATAATCATAAGGGACCAGTGACGGATCATTGCCTGGGGAGGTGTCTTTACTACTTACATAGTATGATAAACCAGTTAGCCCGTTGTTCAGTGCCGAATAGACCAAGGTTTTAGAGACATTTATAGCACTAAAGCTCCGTTTCCGAAACGTCAGAGGCACGGCCACCCTCGTACTTATTTTCTACTCATTTTATAAGGCGGTACATGGGTGCGAGTTCACAATATTTTATTAAATCCGTTTATATAATTATCTCTATTCACAATAAAGCGGAAACCAGGAAACAATGAACCGAGGTATTCTAAGCAAATGTCAAAATTTCTAATCTTTAAATTTTATTTTAATACCCTTCGTAAATTTTTTGTGGACTGGATTTGTCTGTCGTAATGGTGGCCGTGCAAATTCCAGCTCTCGACTCCCCAGAAACCGTTAAAAACACATTATATGTTGCCATACTGCCCATAAGCAGATTTACTTTCCCCAAGTGCAGTTCCCCAACCGTCACTTTTAAATACTAACCGTCTCGATACTACAATATACGTACTAGTTCCGCCACATTGTCACCCCCCCCCCCATATGCCACAATATTTCTTTTCGGACACTTATTCACATAATGAATTATTTTCAAATTCATCAAAGCTTTTATCACGTTTATCATTCATTTTGCGTCCATTTAATTAGTGCAATTAAAATATAACATGTGACTGACATTGACCTTTTGTTTCAAATGATTATTAGTCTAGCATCTTAGTTTGCTATTCGTTAAATTCCACGAAAATAATTTCTTTCCTTCTCTTGCTTCTGCTCGCTTTTTTCTCTTTTAAAATAATCTTTTGACAACTTTTCGCAAATTCGCTTATAATGAAAGTATGATTTCTAAGCAACATGAATAAAAAAAGCATCAAATAGGCTTACAAAATTGTGTTCAAGCGCAGCAATAGGGAATCTCGATTCTTCTATCATTTCTCGACTGAAATTGAGGCTGTGACAGCCGTATGTATGAAAATGTGTGAATGTCATATAAAAAGGGAATATTGCCCTTGAATATTGACAATACAAAATAAAATAGTTCAAAAGGCATTATTTTGGTGAAAAAATAAAGTTGCGACTCCATATTTGACAATGACTTGTACACTGTACATTTGTGGAATAGGGCCCTTATGTTCCGTCTTTGACGTTTAACATTTTCACAGCAATAAGAATGTAAAATTCATTGGTACGTGCGACGCTACTGGCGATAGCTACAGTAACTACTAATACGTGACAAAAAAGTGCAAGTCGCTATTTGTTGGACAATTTTGTACTTCACTATCTAACAGGTAGTAAACGAAAGGTTCAATTGTAGCTCGTAAATGGATATAGCTATCTTCTCGATAAAATTTATGAAACATCGTTATCGAGTAGATATCTGGAACTTTATGTAATTGGGCCTTAATCTTCAAAATACTGATGATAGGTTTTTGAAATCGGGGCTTCATCGCTCTCGAAGTTAGGTTTGAAAACATCTTATCAGCGTCTAATTTCAACTTTATCACCATAAGGCCCCATTATTTTGTTCTTGTACCATAGATTCCACATATCAAATTGCTTGTCTAAAAGCACACTACAATTTCTGAAAAGATTACAAACACCCTGTAAATTCTAATGGGAGGAGGTAACTAGAATTCGTAGAAAATCGAGTGGCATTAACGTTTGGTATATGACGTAAAACGAATTTATCCTAAATGCTGTAGTATTGCTTTCCATCTGCATTTATATGAAAGATATTTTGTATATGCACAAGAATACAACATTCGAGTAACCATCATAATAAACCAAGGTATCATACAGATTTGAAAATACGAATTGCACTTTTTAGCATTATATCCATATAGTTTGAGGTAAAATTATTAAACATGCTTTCTGTTCAAAGAGGTACAAAATTTGATAGGATAGAGCATACAAAGACATTTCCGATAATCAGTGATCTAGTAAAATTCCTACCGAGCAGAATTTGAATTGAAGAAATCACGCAATTAGATACTTTATGTAAGCTAGATATGTTTGTTTTGCGGTAAACTTACGTAAGTTGATTTCGTCATATCTTTCTTGTCAATATTTAACATGTTCTTCAAAATCTCTCGTAGCACTTGCTAGCAATGAACCACTGCAGTAACTTCATAAGTATTAGCAGAGAAGAAATCAAATATAAGCAGGAGGGAAAGGGAAATAGCAAGGTTATAAGCAAGTATGTAAATGTATTATGCCTTGAATATTGTGATTTAAAAAGAAGAGAGCATCGACAATTATTATTTTAGTTATATGTGATAGGTAAGGCCATTTTAGCCCCAATGAGACCTTGCCTGTCGAGGCGGTTGTCTCCACAGTGTTCCACCCACCAGCAGTACATGATGCAAGTCAAGGCTACAGTGTATTCCCAATTGCTGGTATGTCCGCCTGTGGGTTACGTAGCCAGCGCAGCTATATCTCGTCTCCTTGAACCGTATACCTCTACCTAACTTGCCCAGTTACTCCCCGGTTGTGCTGAGTAGATTGGTTGAATCCCGTTTAGTACTCATTTGCTATAAAACCTTCGCTAGAAATGCCAGTAACTGAACGCAGGATCTCCGAGTCGTTTTTTAAATATCATTATCATTCATGTCGACAGCTAAGGCTGATAAATATGAAAGTAATGAGTAGTGACACAAATGGACGTGGAATCTACTGACAGTTACGTTTACTTGTCATTTGCTCTTTTAAAGTAAGGAATAAAAAGCAAAGGGAACTGCTCATGCTATTGTTATTATAATTCTAATACTTCTTTTACATCGATACAACTCTATTACAGAGAGCGATGTATTTTTCTTATGCCGCCCATCAAAAGAAGATAGAGAAAAGAAATAATCAAAACGTTCGTATCAAAACTATGCCTGCTGCTAGGAGTTTCTTATAAGATTCGAAAAGCCATTTTCATAAATGTCCCCTGTTTTAAGATGTTTTGTTTTAATAATTACATTTTATTACGTTCGGAGTTAAAAAGCACATTTTCGTCCTATATTCGCTTGAGCTCATAGTTAAGGCATTGGAATTTTTAACGATAGATATTAATCTAATTCCTGCTAGACGCACGAATTTAACAAACTAACCAACCAACATGCGTGGAATATATTTGTAATAATTATAAAAAAATAGAGGATGCTCCAAATACACTTTATGGTTAATAAATTAATATTTATTTGTAGGTATCTAATTTTCAGACAGTGTAATAGTAATATTTTTGGGATAAATAATGTTACAGTAAAATCTCTCGTAATCGGCAACTATGGAACAATGTCAGTGCCGGGTTATTAACACTGTACATTCAGGTATTAGTTCGTTTTTAAATATAAATTAAAATTGTCGTATACGATGGCAATGCTAATTGGTGACAATATGACTTCGAGATCACGGTAGTCAACATCGCAACCATTTGAAACTATGAGCGTGAAGCTGTAGTGCGCGACAATTCCTACATTAACTGTATCCTATGAACACAACAGCTGCAAATTCTGTTTATGCGTAAGAAGGCTTCGCTTGCTCTTCACGGAATTCATCGTTCAGCAGCGGGTAAAGTCACTTAAGCTACTTGCAAGTAATTGTTTAATCCACAGGTGTAGCAGTTTCAGACTGCAGGTCATCATGTTCGCTTTTGTGAAGTGTAAAACTGCGCCATGTTGGCGTCCGAAGTCGCGTTGCGTTTATACGCTGCATCTATGACGCTATTAGAAGACAACGAAAAGTTCACCAACATGACCGCTTTTCTAAAACTGTGATACGATTTTTTTTTTTTTTTTTTTTTAAGCTACTGCCAGGTTTGAGTGTCAGTTACAAGAGTGCACTGTATATTGATTTGCTGCAATAAAAATTACATTAAACAAGTAGAAATATATTTATTTGCAACGGTATTATCCTATTTACTGCAGGTAAAACAATAGTGATTTAGATATTCTCATCTCCGGTAGTTGAATCATCGATTTTCTGAAAACTATAAACATTGCTTTGTTCGGCTTTTACACAGTCGTAAGCATTTACATGTGTTTTTTTTTTTTTTTCTCTCTCTCCCATGATCTGATAGGTTAATCCTTTGAAGCAGCAAAATATTTAGTACCGTATTCATAGTCGTTCTTATTGCGGGTCAATTAGTGACTTTCGGTGGTTTAACGTCGAACTAATGTTTTTCCTATTCATAAATCGTAAATTGTGTAAGTCCGATTGTTAAACGCCGTAGACTGGCTTACATTTTAGTCTCACTATGGGGAAGGGGGTATGTAGATTAGAGGCGGACTCTCTTTGCAAAATGTTACATTGGATTTTATGAAGGAGAATTTGCGAAATGAGAAGGCTGATTAATTTGCAATTTTGAATATAATTAGAAAGCACGATGCATGATTAGATATAAATTTACCAAAGAAAATGCGAAATAATCAGAGCTAGTTCTTCCTAACCTATATTGAGAATTTTTATTGAGACTTCTTTTCGATACATTATCGGCTTCAAAACTTTACAGTTTTATTAATCGTGTAGCCTACCAAATCTTCCATTCATGTTACATTTAAGGTTCAATGTGGGAGCGCATTTTGCATGCTTTTTTCCGCAGTTACAACAGCCAAAACGCAAAGTGCTCTGCACAAGCTGATAAACATAGGCCTACATAATGTCCTTATGGTAGCGAAGAAATTAAAGCATTTAACTTAATTTTTATTTCTAAATGGGTTAGATTCCTGTGATTATGCCACCTTATTTTGAAATTTTATCGGCCCATAAAGCGAAATGTCAGAAGAAAGTAAGTTAAATCTGCAGATGCTTACAGAAATCTCAATTGTATCGTAATGTGAAAAATATTTGTAAACGGTATTAAAATATAAGAATTGTGTGTTTTAAGGCATCCTAAAATAGTATTATATTACAAAATAGTAAATAGAATATTTTACTTATTATCTTATAGGTTATTGGAGTCATAGATGGCACACACATAATATCAAATACTAGAAGAAAAATTTTCCTTCCATGTTTCATTCCGCTACGCAACCACGTTTTGAATATACAAGTGGAAACCGGTTAGCCTTCAGTGGCCGCGCGATTCCTGGTAAGACTGAAGTTAAACCTCGGCTGACGCAGGCAATTGAGCTCGCTCTGTTTTTCATGCCAACTGTTTCATTTATTTTTCTGTAGGAAATACATATTAGACTTTCTACTCTGTATGTGTTGAGGAATATGCCGAGATTGAGATATATGCTAGTACAAAGAATACTCATTTATGATTGTTATGTACAAAAGAAATTGTACAAGTATTTTAGTTGAGAATTTTGTGCTAACGCCTCCATCGGGAAGTGCAATTTTCAGATTTTGAACAAAGTTGGAACCCAATGCGTTTTCATTGACAGGAAACCAGGACCCCTCAAAATGGGTTTTAACAGAGGAGAGGCTTGATGAAATAGGCTATAGATAAGGAACTTCTCTTCGAAGTCTGTTAACACGATTAGCCCAGCAAGTTGGTGAATCTGTCGGCAATGCATATAAAGCCACTCAGCTGCTGAGTCTTCATCCATATGAAATTACTGTTGTACCTGATTAAAAACGGGAGGGGAACACCTTGGAGGCGTTGAAACAAAACTGGATGCAGTTTAATTGCAGCGAGTATATTGATATACTCTCAAAAGGAGTGAAGCTGAAGCTGTAATAAAGAACAGCAACGTGCTTGGTATTACCTTTTTTTACACAGTTTCAGGCATGTCTCATGACAGGGAGTTCCAGCCCCGTGACATGATTTCCCTCAGTACATGGCGAGGCCGTAACTTCCCATCCGCAAAATCAATTTCCGATTGGATAGCGGAAGAATGAATCAAACTATAAATTGTGTCAGTTAAAAAGTGAAATTGGGGTTTTTCATGTGATGAAACAATGTTATCATTATGAACATTTTCAAGTATCAAATCAAGGTACATTTTCACATTGTATATTAGTTGTTTTAATTTAAAATATACTACAAGCAGTTTTTATTTTAAAATGGTGTATTAATAAATTAGCGATTATCTATGTGAAATGGAATGATCAAAGTTCATAATTAAGCAGTTTAGAACGTTAAATTTATTTGAAAACATGCTTGTAATGCCTATTTTCTTTCTTTTTTCTTTCCAAATTTATTACTCTTTAGAGCTTACTTTAGACGTCAAAACATTTGCTTTTATTGCCTAAAATCCCACTGTATGCATATAATATATTCTAGTTATTGCCTTCACTTTAAGAGAAGATGCAAGGGGGCTGTTTAACAGTACACACTGACATACTATTTATTTTAGGTATATTTCAACTTAGTGAGCGTGGCGACAATGCATGTCTAATGTAATGCTAATGCATGCATTGAGGGCTGTTCAAAACGCACTGTAAATAGCCATAGCCGCCGAGCGCGCCTGATCGCAAGACCTTCGCACCCGGAAGTCACGTCACGAATCAGCTGGCCGCCTAGCTAGCACCGCCAATTCAGGTCAGCGTACGACGGCCCGTCCGTCCCCTGCAGGTGGCAATTGAGTGGTTACACTCCCGGATCCTGGCCGAGCCAGGATTGGACGGCGCCTCGTGACGTCTACCCGCCCGCCTGTGCCGTGGCAAAGCTGCCTCCTGCAGCACAGTAGTATCTTTACATTTCAACAATTTAATCCGAGTGCTAGTCAGCGTGGAATATGCGCCTTTATCTACGCAAGGTGATTTATGCTTGATATTGTATTGTTTACTTTCGCATTTGTTTGTTCAGTTGTGTTATCAAGAATTGCATAAGTAATTCGTTGCAGTGTAAACATTTTAGTGAGAACTTTAAAGTATCCAACATCTTATTATACCTTACCGGAGTTCTCGTTATTTATGCTTTTTACCGAATCTGTGTTATCGCATAAGGTGGAGTGAGCAAGAAGATCGTCAGGAAAAGCCTACAGTTTCACATGGTGCTCACCATACACTGCAGTAGCGCGACCAGGAGCCCTCCTACTCTTCACAAGGTGCGTCTTTCTCATGGGTTTTTCCAACCTCACTGTTGCCATAACCTTCAGCACTTTCCGGATCTCTGTCACTACTGTCTTAGGCATTATGGTGTAATGGTAGGCATTTATGTAATACGCATTTTATTAAACCTTACTAAGCTTCACATTTGCCCTGTATTCTCTTTTTGTAGATTTGTGTTTATTTAAATCAGTTGCTAGCCTCATGTTTGTCACACATTCCTTAAATCAGTGTTTTTCAAATAGGATTTCTTAGGGTTTCGGAGACTTCCTACAGGTATCATAAAAATTAAGCGAAAGATAAACGAGCATTTATTATGCACCCACAATAATGCACAATTGATTCCAAATTCTCGCAATTGCCACTAAAATTACAATGTTATTCCACAATGGTTTTAAGAATATGGAAGAATTCAATGACTGACAGCTTCAGCTATGATATATAAATTAGACTGTAAGATATAATTGTAACACTGCACAAAGCTTATCTTTTAAGTGTTGTGCTGCATAATGTGCGCTCTATTAGGACATTATCTCGTAGAGGGATGCTGTCGAAATAGTAAACCTGGATACTCTAGGAAATGATATTGGCAATCTTATCTGCGTTACAGAACAATTTTTATTTGAAAAGAGTGAGTAATTCAGCATGGAGTTAACATTCACCGTTTTGAAAAACAATTTACAAGTAACTGAGGAATAGAGAAACGTAATCTTGAAATACCAGGTGGGACGCGCTATGTGTTACATGCTAACAAATGATGTTTGAAATTATAAAATAATTTAATTATAATAGTGATAAATAAGTGTGGATGCACTCATATAATAGTTAATTCCTCACGTTTCACTGTTGTTTGTCCTGTCAACTTACTGCAAAGTCCGAATTAGAAGCATACGTCATGCAAAAAAGAAACTATCAGCAATTTTCTTTTCCCAATTTTTTTACCCTCGTTCTCAACAGCGAAATTAGTAAACTCGGCAACAAAGAGAGCATAATCTCAATTTCCAAGTGCCTGGAAATTAAAAGCCGGAGACAAGACTTACTTTCGACGCCAGCAAGCTTCGATACGATTTACGCTTAAAATTATTCGGAGTGTTTCTGATAAATAAAGTTCATTTGTGTTTATCTTGTAGGAGGTATGGACACATGTAATTGGCCGTGTTAAAACTGTTTGTGACGCGTCAGTCTACTGTTTTCGTTTAAGCTAAATAATGGACTCTCAACATTCCATCTAGTGGAAACCATACATGCCTCATAGACCCAAGATCGCCGGTTCAATCCCGGCAAGGGTCGATGGATTTTTGGGCGTAAAAATCTTCTATGACTTCCTTCGGAAGGGAAGCAAAGCCGTGGGTTCCATGTCGTAGATTTACGACACGTAAAGGAACCTCAAGCCTGAAAGAAGAGGCCTCTGAGCAAAATTTATTGGCCGTTTCACGCTCTGAATTGAATAGGAGGCTGATGACCTGAGATGTTAAACAGCTTTGATAAATAAAACAAAGCAACAGCAAACCTTCAAGAGTCGATGATAAGATATCGCAGCAGTTGAGGCGTAACAATTGTTTTCTTTTCTGTAATTTTTAGAAGGAAAATCTCAGAGGAAGAGAAGTTGAGCCCATGCCCGCCACCATACAATCCCCAAGTTATGTCAGTTTGTTTCTATGCTAAAATGGAAATCCCCGAAAAAATCTCACCCACGCAAATAGTTCGGTAAGCAAATATTGAAAGCTATAACATACCTGCTAACTCTTGTGCGACATAGATGATAATATAGCAGAGCATGCCATAATATTGACCTTCATCTGTTCAACTGTTAACGGAAATAAAATGCATCATAACTGTAAGCGTTCTTTATGTATATATTGTTTGATTTGTTATCATTTTATTCGCTAATAGTAAAAATAAATACAACTTGAGACCCAGGTTCTCTCAAAATAAAAGTCATATTTATTTTGATTTATATCGCACATAATATTTAGGCCAAAGAGGCTATAAAATATTTCAATGCTCTGTTCTGCACCAATTTTCATAAACGCAATTAAGCGTGGGTGCGATAAAATGAAAGTGATATAACGTAAACAAAAATTGTGGCGATAATGAGCTGTGATTGTTTAATTTTCTTGATATTTTCATACTGGATTGTTTACTGATTCTAAATAGCCAACATAAACACGTTTACGCATTTATCGAGTAAACAGCTCATTTTCTAAAACGGTTCATCAAAGGCAGTGTTTTATAATATACCTAGCATCACCATTATCGATTATCATTTAATTTATTTTACCATTTTAAAGTTTCCCAAATTATTATTTTGTGAACGTGGTAAAGCTTTTCTAACATGTGGACTGATTCTTTAAAGAGAGAGAGTAGAGACAGGGCATACATATACACACGTTTTAGGACGCACTAAAATATTGCAAACACACTCACATTGATATATCTTCGACAAGGATGCACAATGTGACCATGTTAATTGTAGCCTTGGTTTGGAAGCAGCTGCAAATGCAGAAAGCAAAGTTTCAAATCCTGGTTTGCTGCTAATTTCTGATACACGTTTTAACCATCTGAAATAATTATAAACAGTATCATGCTGTGAAAGCGCTATGCGTTGAAGAAAGTGGTACGCACAGGGAATAGAAAGCGCAGCATGTGAGTTTCCAAAACTTGAGATGAAAGAGCTAGTGAGCGTGAAGCTGTAATAACGAGCAGCAGTTTCGTAGACGTATAGTCAACTCATCGCATTTCATATGCACTTTGCAGTGGTTTTATTTTGAAAGGCTATAATTTGTGCTTAAAAACCAAATGAAGTGGCATTTATTCAACTTGCACTTACTATTGGTTGGTAAACCTTGACTATGTGCTACAGAGAGGGCGAAAAGCCGTTGGGAAAAGCGATTCTCCCCAAAGACTTTTCGCCCACCCTGTATAATAGCATCAGAATCAGTCTGGTAACAAAAGTCATATTTTACGTACCGACTTTGTGAAATATGCTCATGCATAATAACGTGCAAGTAATTTATTGGTGAAAGCACCAAGTATAAATGACTGTTCTCTTGGGTGAATTCAATAGCCTAAATGCGTTACAGTCTAATTTTTGAGAAGTGTTTAACGCCCTTTTTACTTCTGGACACTGGTGATACATGAGATGAAATGGTAAATTGAGAAAGGATTTTTTTTTTAAGGAAGGAAACGTTCCAAGCCTAAGTTTAGGGTACCTCCACAGCATTTGCCAGTTATGAGGACTGAGGAAAACCTGGAAAAAACCTCAGTGCGGGGGGAAGGTCCTGGTGGGATTCGAACCCCAGACCTCTCGCTCACGAGTCTGCGCCTTAACGAACTCCGCCACCCGTGGCGGTTCGTTACAGTCTAATAGGCCTTTAAAGAGACTACCCAATATGGGCAATTTTGGATTGGATATCTGGCAGTTTCCTCCGGTTAATTCACTCTTTAATTTCTAGCTTCTGGTTTAGTAGTATGCTTATAGTGTTTTCAACAAAGAGTGAATCTTTCTTTTCGAGTGATAATAATTTTTCGTTGAAAATCAGCAACATAAGGAGACCACCAAACATTAAACATATGCCTTCCAAAAACAATATTTTTTCTGATCGCAAAATATTTCATTTTCAGCTTTGAGTAAACCAAATTGGGTTTTTCAAAGACAATCTTTAGATTTTATTTTTTGCTTTCCTCTCGTGTTGTGAAACAAAAATTGCACTGTAATTGGAATATCTTTTCAGCACTGTTTCGTCCTAGAGTAGTTTGAGGTTCACAAATCCATACAGTAACCTAACAATATTTATGCAATAAGAATGAAGTTTTTTTTTAATGAATCACTTCTTTATTTTATTAGTTATAAGTTTAATGTTTAGTTTATTTTTTCAGGCGCTTTATATAGTTTCTATCTTTGCAATCAGTTATGTTATCTACACTAAGCACAAAACGTAATCATAGTTAAAGACAAAGAAACTAAAAAATTTCGGCTGGAGGGAGCTTGAAATTGTTCGTTGATGTAGTGTAGTAGAATCTTGCAAGATTTCCTTTAGTTTTCTGAAATGATTTCAAGCTTACATTTCTGCGGTGTCTTCAGATAATTGTGGGGGTGTCTGAGCTTGTTCTTAAAGGCATAAAGTTGAACTGTATTGTAGCATTGCTGTCCGAAAAGCTAACATTCTGCATGACCCTACTCATATTTACGTCTATTTTAAAATTTCCGTTTTTCTCCATAATCAAGGAGCATTTTTTCTTAATCCTTTGAGTTTATGTTGATAAACACTTGGTGCACATGCGCCATTATCAAGCTCGAAAGTGTCGGTCCTGGTGGTGTAGTGGTAACCATACTTGCCTTCTAAACCGAAGATCGCGGGTTCAAACCCCGCAAGGATCGATAGATTTTTTCGGGCGTAAAATCCCTAAGTATGGCTTCCTTCGGAAGGGAAGTAAAGCTGTGGGTCCCGTGTCGTAGATTTATGGCACGATAAGGAACCTCAAGCCTAAACGAAGAGGCCTCTGAGCAAAATTTGTCGGCCGTTTCACGCCCTGAATTGAATGGGACGCTGTTGATCTGAGATGTTAAAGAGCGTCCGTAAACAAACAAATAAAAAAAACTGGAAAATGTCTATTTTCATTGAGTTGCACATAGTGTTGAATACGTTTACATGATTCCATTTTGCACATTTCCCGTTAACAAAACAAGCACTTGCTTACGTAGAGTTTCTTAGGTAAAATTTTGTTGAAATGACACACACACTGTTGTATGAATGTATTTTATTATAAATTAACCTACGTTTAGAAAATGTTTTCATGCGATATTATTGCCCCCAAATGTAGCAGTTGGATAAAGGGTTAGATGGAATGAATCCGTATTTTCAATCCTAATTACAACAGTTTGTCTATATTCAGATATCTTTCGTCAATTCAAAGGAAAGAATGGTGCAGATTGAATAAATTTCTAGTCCTTCAGATTATAGTGCTAAAAAGAAGGAAAATAAAAAAATGTAATAAAATTCCTACGGACTTGTGAATCATAAATAACTGCCTTAATTATTTATAGTAAAGTCGTAAGGGCTCAGCTGCTGCGTTGTATCGCAAACTCTTAACTCGTCAGTTTTGAAAAATCAACTTATTTCCTCTTGAGAAAGTTAGTGCGTTAAGATATTATTTTGTTTTATTCTTTGCTCTTATATATAAAAGATTAATAAAAATGCACTTGCAAATTTCTTCTGCATTGGTTGACAATTTATAAACAAGTGCACACATGTATTTATGAACATTGCTGGAATGGAGACTGGCGTTCAATGCGCTTATTTTACTAGTAGTTAACTGGTTTTGCACACCACATTCATTGCAATGCTGTCAGCAAAGCGTGGAAAATGCGATGAATTCCAGTTCTACATTATGTGCCACATTATCGTAAATACGGGCAAATTATTTACAAATATATTAGTTTACGCATCATTTGTTGATCACCAATGAGAACAATCGAATGAAAGGTGCTTTCTTCTTGTGCTTACTGGAAAGAGTTTGTGCATGACTCGCGTTAAGGCAAAGAATTTTTCATCTGCCCTAGATGTACTGTTGGTGTAAATAAGAACATATTGTATCTGATCTAGCAATTTAACGTAAAACGTTGCAAATCACTTTTACAATGCACAAAGCGATTTTACTTTCCAAATCAAGGAGACGAGCTATGACTTTCATTTAAGAACAGACAATAACTTATCTGTTTACTTCTACTCCTATCTTTTCGAAAGAAGAGAGAAAGATCAATGTCCGGAAATCAGTATGATTAAATTTAAGTTGGTGTGAAAATGTTCGATTTTTGTTATGTATTTATTGAGTATCAAAATAGTAAACTGTAACATTACAAATGTCTTCTAACTTCTATTTTCTTCCCGTGATCATCAACCCTGCCTTCGGGAAGCCAGAAAGCAGAGATACTGGTCATCATAAGAATCTGTACCTTTGGTAGTCCGGAAGGTAGACCTCCGCTTCATAGAACAATTAATTTTGTACAGTGCAACTTTATTTAAATAAGAGCTGCTCTTCCCCCATTTCATGCTTGAAAGCTGAGTTATTTTGTATCTTTAACACTCACTCCCTCTAGATTTAATGTATCCTTAAATAACCTTATATCAATTGTTACATACCTTAGATATTTACTTCTCACACTACAATTATAATCTCCGGTTGGTACGTCTTGCGTATCTACAAATTTAATTTATACACCAAATCCACATTTTTAAACTCTAATAGAAACTATAAAATTGATTGATCGATTATTGATCGGAAATTGTTGAAAGGAACGTTGTCATTTTCTACTATTTTCGGAATAATAAGCCATTTCTTTTGAATTAGCTATTTTTCCCAGATACCTGTACTTTTGGGTTTTAATAAAACACGTATGAATCATCTTTTACCTCGCGTATACAGAGGACCGCCATGGGTGGCCGAGATCGTTAAGGCGCGGACTCGTGAGCGGGAGGTCTGGGATTCGAATCCCACCAGGACCGTCCTCCCTGATTGCGGTTTTTCCAGGTTTTCCTCAGTTCTCATAACTGGCAAATGCCGGGAAGGTGCCCTAAACTTAGGCCTGGAACGTTTCCTTCCTTAAAAAATCCTTTACCAATATATCATTTCATTTCATGTGTCATCAGTGTCCATCGCCTGTGGTGCCTCAGTAGTAAAAACGGGTGTTAAACACTACTCAAAAAAAAAAGAAGAAGAAGAAGCATAGAGCGAATACATTCCTCAGTATACCCCTCTAACATTTTAGTCTGCAAACTTCTAATCTAAACCACGCGGTACCCTCCCTTTGATTTTTATTACATTTCTCAATATACATCTCTATAAAATAATTAATAATTAATTTTTATATGAGGTAAAAATATATTAAATAAAAAAGAAGTGGAACTGTATAAAGAGTGGAAAAAAATCAAGATTTTAAAAACATTAAATGAAACCCTCAGAAGAACATTCTTAAGACCTGAACAGTCTTAACGAGCCTTTGAGAATCCAAGTGATTATTTTTGGGATTTCAAAAGTAGGTATCTAAACTGTCTTAAAGAAATTATAAATAAATTTGGACAAAGATCCCCGAGGACCGAAAAGTAAGTCTTAGTATTGACCAATTGAAGACGGGTCTTATGCTTATTACTAAGGAAACCGCCACGGGTGATCAAGGTCGTTAAGTCACGGACTAGTAAGCGAGAAGTCTGCGGTTCGATCCCCTTCAATACCGTCCTCCCTGACTGAGGTTTTTTCCAGGTTTTCCTCAGTGCATATAAATGGCAAATGCCAGTAAGTACTCTAAACTTAGGCCTGGAAGGTTTCCTTCCCTAAAAAATATCCTTTCCCAACATATCATTTCATCCCATGTATCATCAGTGTCCATCGGGTGTGGTGCCTCAGTAGTAAAAACGTACGTTAAACACTATTCAAAAAAATCTGATGCATCGTCAGTACCTACTGCCTAGGATGCTTCAGTAGTTAAAACGGGCGTAAACTTAAAAGAAAAATACTGAGGAAAGGGGCGTTGCGTCTTTATGTGCTACAGTATAACGCTTATTTTGTTCAAACTTTTTTTCATAACTTTTATAATTCAGTGTTAAATGTTGGTGTTTCTGTTCAGCGCCTTCATTGTAGCCTTGGGCTATATCTGCGTGCTTCACGAATGCTTCATTAAGATAAGGACAAATACACGCATGAGCAAAATTAAAATATGTCTTCTGTTTGCCTCATTCAAGGAAAAAAAGTGCTACCGCAAAGTGGAGCACATGAGACCATCGATACCACCAGTGGTCACGGAGTAAAGCACGGTTACTTGTATCTCTATGGTTATGCTATCAAAACAATTTGGCGGAGTATAAACACTCTCGCTTAATATACACTTCCAATAGCAAAAGCTACCTTCTCCTAAGATTTGCGTATTTGCTTTTAGCTATAATATAATTTTTGCATCGTCGTTTTGCTAATAACAGTTAATTGCTTTTAAATGTTGGCACTACTTATCTCGTCTTTGATGATAGTCTAGTCTAATTGTAGCTAAGGTTGGCACTAAACTGTCTTTAGAATACCGGTAAGTTATCCTTTCTCCACACGGACTCTGGGAGAAAAAATAAAAGCGAAACAGCAAGGGAGAGCAAAAGCTAACCGTCAACGAAAGGCTGAACTATCGATTCAGCAGTAGGAAGGAGCGTCTCATAGGCTTCAATTACGTCATTACGTAAGGCTTTTCACCCATTCATTGTAACACTCACAATACTTTCCACCAGGCGCCACACAGTACATGTTCATAAATATTTTTCCCCATCCACCTGTTGAGCTAGGCTGTTGTACTTTTCCATGAGAATTGTTGGATAAATTATTATTGCTATTTGCTTTTTGTTTATAGCTATTATACCTGTTCTTCCAGTCGAGTCAATGTTGGATGACAATAAAAATAACAATATAAATTGTACATGTTAAACCTTTGTCACTATTTAATTTTGCTAAAAAAATAGGAATTTCTTTCCTCAGAAGGAGTAGATGCAGGTAACGCTGTCACGACGGAATTAATATTGAGTCATAACCTCGTGCCCTGAACGTCACACCCTAGTCCGTCAATGTCAGAATCACCATTTGCTATCTGAACAAATTTAAGTTAACATCATTTCTATTTTGTTTGCATCTGGTCATATGCCAGAACTTCAATAGCAATAGAATTTCATTTGAACAGAAGAGGCATGTTAAAAATCGACATAACAGGCACGGCAAGGACGATGACGTAACAAGGATCAAAGGTTTTGTTTTGTGTTTCGTTGCAACACGAAATTAGCACGCAAACATTTGAAAGTTGGCTTGCTCATTTTCTACATGACAACATACCTAATGACGGGGGGCCTGCATCAATATTCACAAATGCTATACATTGTGGCAGCCCACCAGCATAGAGGAATCAATGTAGGGCTTAAAGGGCCGAGATACGGAGAGAAAGTTTTGTAATTATAACTTCATTTTCTTCTGTATCGCTGTATTGACTGACGCGCTCTTTTGTTTTGGAGGTCTGCACCGCTGGAAGGTATAGCGCCTAAATTCTATCCCCTTCCCCTTATAAGCTTGACAATGCATTGGTTTTTAAAATTCCTTGTGTAAATAATATTGGGGCATTCCCAAGTATGGCAGCAGGATAGGATGACTAAAAGTAACCTAGACAAAGATATGACGGACATTTATTTATATAGACATTTATTTTACCCTTCCGCCTTGGTTTTTATCATTGAACTCACTAGTGATGTGAAGATAGTATTTACATATATTTAAACGGAAAGCATAAAATGATACTATATTTAAAATTGACAATAATGAGAACTAATCTGTGAAGATATGTAAAATTGACAAAAATGAGAACTAATCTGTGAAGATATGTTTAAAAATGGCGTAGGAAATTTGTGTATTTCATCTAACTTTTCTTCCATAGGAACACGTAAGTCGGTCTTTGAGAGTTGCTGTCTCTCGTAACTTTTAACAAGTTGGCGAACAGTTTTTCTTGTTCAACACATTTTCTTGCGAATCGTTTTGCAAGAATCTATTTTCATATATGTATCGTACATAACTTATTGTCGGTTCTGGTAGTCTGCTGGTAACCATACGTGCCTCTTAAACTCAAGATTGCGTGTGCGAACCTGGCCAGGACCGATGGATGTTTACGGGCGTAAAAATCCTAAGTATGGCTTCGGAAGTGAAGTAAAGCCGTGGGTCGTACATTTACGGTATGAAAAAGAACCTCAAGCCTGAAAAAAGAGGCCTCTGAGCAAAGTTTGTCGGGCATTTCACAACCTGAATTTAATGGGACGCTGATGACCTGAGATGTTAAAGAGCGTCCGTAAATAAAGAAATAAAAAGTACATAACCTATTGTTCAATACTATATTTATGTAGTGGCATAAGTAACAAACAACAGTTAGCACATCATTTACATACAGTCAAAGCATAGAATGAAATTCGCTGACAAAGCCTCCTTCAAACTAATAGCTACTACCTGCATATGCACTATACGACCTTGACCACTGGCTTCTCCCATTACACAGCCATGACTCGTAACTTCATTGTACATAAACAATGTTAGCTGTTCTAAAAGCCCAAGCATGAATTTCATAGTACTTATTTAAATGATTATGACAACAATCATGCATTGTTTGTTGCATTACTTAATTAAATCTTTTTCCACTATAATAAACGTGTTTGAATGGGAAGATGAAGCATCCCAATGTTGAACAGTTGGTCGTCGCCATTAGCACACACATTCATGCCAGAGGCCCGACCTTGCGGTTACCTTAGCTTAGCTACCAAGGTCGCCCTCCCCTCAAAATAACCATAAGGGTTACAAGTTATTTTCCTGGATGCGGTATTGGTGTTTTAGGTAGAAAGCAGAATTGAACATGTTGCCGGTATACTCGCTACGCCGCTATCTTTTTTATAATAAAAATTGCAGACTTTAATACAATATGTATACATATATATATATGATACATGAGCAGCTTGCAGGTCTTCATTACAATGTGCTCAATGTTAATGTTGCAATAAATCTGAATGTCTTTATCGTTTCAATCTTCGAAACTGCCGCGGTGGTGTTAAGTGGGTTGAAATGTTGCTCAGAAGTTCATAAAAGGTGCGATGAAGTCGATTAGCAGGAGTGAAGGACAATGCTCACTGCTTTTAATGTGTTACTTTATGTAGAGTCTCATTGCGGATGTACCACGGTGCAGGCGTAGAATCCTGTTCCCAAGGGTTTGGATCCTTTTTACCTGTGATTCGGAAGCTGAACTCCATATTGCGCAGTCATATAGTCATTGAGAAGCAGATTAGTCTTTTGAAATAAACTAGTAATGGTGTGATGATCTTTTAGTTGAATAATCTTATGTCGTAGTCTTATTATTAAGATATTTATGTCTTGTCTCCTATTCAGTTTGTTATCCGGTATAATTCCGAGATACGATGTAGATTGTACTATGGGCTTTCCCTCTCCTTCGAGAGAAAGGATTTTTGTTTGTTTGTTTTTGTTTTATAAGTGAATTGAACTACTTTAGATTTACAAGGGTTTATTATAATTTTCCATTATTTGCACCTTATGCCCAACAGATTGACACCGCCACGGGTGGCCGAGTCGTTAAGGCGCGGACTCGTGAGCGGGAGGTCTAGGGTTCGAATCCCGTCAGGACCATCCTTCCTGACAGGTTTTTACAGGTTTTCCTCAGTCCTCATAAATGACAACTGCTGGGGATGTACCCTCAACTTAGGCCTGGAACGTTTCCTTCCCTAAAAATAATCCTTTCCCAATTTATCATTTCATTCATGTACCATCAGTGTCATCGCCTATGGTGCCTCAGTAGTAAAAACGGGCGTTAAACACTACTAAAAGAAACATATTGACATGTCTGACGGTTGTCAACTGGTGATTTCCATGTACCTTTGTTTAGAATAGCGATATCATCAGCAAACTGAGCTATTGTTAGATTATCGTCTTTTGGGAGAATCATGTGTATACATTAGCTGAAGTATAGGCACCCATATGCTTCCTTGAGGAACTCTGGCTTGTATGGCACGGATTGGAAACTTGAGTATTTTCATAACTAACACAGAAAGTTCTAAAGTTCTGTTAGAGAAAAATAAGTGTATTATTGTAAGAAAGGCATCGGTGAGTGGTGATTTTAGTCTATACAGCAGTCCAGTGTGCCAGACTTTATCAAATGCTTTTTCTGCACCCATAATAGCCCAAAACAAGCATATTTTTCTTCAATTGGATCTAATATGACGTAAACTATACAACGAAGTTGCTGAGGACAAGAATGTGATGATCAAAGCGAAACTGAGTATTTGGTATTATGGTATTCGTTGCTTTCAAGAGTTGAGAATGGAGTGGACGTTCAAAAATATTTGTAAACAAAGGGAGAAGATTGATTGGTCGGTAACTTTGAGGCCGTTTTTAACTTTATTTGGTTTGTGAATCATTACAATATATGTATAATTCCATCTAGTTGGAAAGTAACCTAGATGAAGAATGACATTATATAGGTATCTGCGTTAAAAACACAAGAGTTTACAAGTAGTGATTTAACAATTAAGTCATCGCCCAGAGATTTGTTTGAGGGGGATTTCTTTTGCATTTAATACTTAAGCAGGGATGAAGTATGTCGTATATTTGTTACTGAAGATGCACTGTAACTTTCTCTGATATTTTGTGTTCAACGCTTTGCATACTCGTGTGTATTCATACGAGGTAGTTGTTAATGTAATCAAGAAAGCGCCGTGTGCTTTAGCGGACTGTCCTCACTACACACCATTTAGAAGACAAATTCCTTCCTTGCAATTGCAGTTTTTTCGGTATCTTCACTAATTCATTCCCCCCTCTCTCAATTTTCCGGCGCAAAGAACTGGCATTTGGGTTACAAAATCAGAATTATTTCTAAGCTATTTTTATTAATGGGCAATAAACAGTAGCGCATGGAAATGAGAATCCAAAATCCGTTTGACATGTTTAACATTGTTTCATATACTGAAAATATATAAGTTAATGAACCGCACTCAGTACGTTATCTATAGCTAGCTGTGCAATGATTTAAAGAGAGGCAAGAGAACATACATTTTTCATAATATAAGTAAGAAACCGAATAAGAGGAAGCTTCTATTTTTTTTTTTTTTTTTTTTTCTTTTCTAGAATTTAACTCATTTTTAGGTTAAGGGCAACCACGCCTAGCCAAATGCGAGTCCACAAAGCATAACAGCAAGAATAGTGGTGGTTATGGTTTTAAGAGCACACAACTGCAACGTTCATTAGCGCTGGAGAAGCAAAGAATCTCGGTGCGTTATCGATCGATTGCGCTGTTATAGCGAGTCCCTGGAATACCGCTTGCCACTTTGAAATAAAAGCAAAGCGGGTTGTGTTTGTCTCGGCGTTCCTACCTGTGTTTAAGGTCTTACATCAGCGATGACAAACGGTGTTCCTTACTCGCGTGCAGTAAACTGCTAGCAGCACAGCGAGGCTCGCAGAGTGGCGGTTTGTGCTGATGATACTACTGGACGTTGTGCTGTTTCTTGAAGTCATTGCAAAACACAATTCAATTTTTTTTATTTAATTTATTTATGGACGCTCTTCTAACATCTCAGTTATCAGCGTCCCATTCAACTCAAGGCGTGAAACGGCCGACAAATTTTGCTCAGAGGCCTCTTCTTTCAGGCTTGAGGTTCTTTTTCGTGCCGTAAATGTTAGACACGGGACCCACGGCTTTACTTCCCTTCCGAAGGAAGCCATAATTAGGATTTTTACACCCGGTAAAATCCATCGGTCCTGGCCGGGTTCGAATCCGCGTTCTTGGGTGTAGGAGGCAATTCAGTTGAAGCAGTGACATCATCCCTTTGTTGTTTTAGTTCGCAATGCGAACATTTATATGTATTTGTTGAATATCAAGGAAGGGCAACATGTTTAGTGTGTCGCAAAGTTCTAACAGTAAGAGAAAATTCAATACTCACACACTTTGTTCTATTTACCATGCGAAGGATTATGCGTGTTATAAGGATTCCAACCGTGCAGCAGAGGTGGAAAAGTTGAAAGACTATTTACTTCATAGGTTGCGGAGGCAATATATATTACATACAGTTTGATATGTGCATCTGTTTTTACTAGTTGCAAATTATTATTATTATTATTATTATTATTATTATTATTATTATTTTAAACCTGTTATTATGCCTGTCATCCTATATTTCAGAAAGAACCGTCTGCATATCAGTTTCATGTCGGCTACTAAATCGTATATCAGGAATAGCTTGCATTTTATTGGTAATTTCCTCAAGCTACATTTCCCCCACCTTCATGGACATGCTACTATTGTTTGGTTTAACATAAGTCTATGAACAATTCTTTCGTGCTATGAACAGAAAGAAATGGAATTGGTGATATGAATTTAAAAAAAATGATCTTTGAATTAGCAATGCTGGGTTAATTTGACAGATATTGTGATTATTTTAAACAGTAAGCGGGCCATTCACACCGACGATAGCATCACTGGACAATAAATGTGGATGCGATATTTTATTACGTATATTATAACATATAATATAAAATGCCCATAATTATATTTATTATATTAAAATACATTTGTACGAGTGACAGTTATTTAACTGTTTGTAAATAATACTTATGTTGTATACATAAGTATTTTTGTATGTTCATGTTAATATTTTGTACTATGATATATGGTTAATACCATTGAATACGTTCTCCAAACCGAACCTAATGTATTGAATATAAATTATTCAGATTCAAAAGTGAAAGGCCTGAAAGCTGAAGTATAAGTGGACATTCCGCAGCAGTGACTAGCCTCCTCTGTGGTTTGCCTGCAACAAGTCAACGTTGTTCTTGCTTACTCGCGAGTACACATGCTGACTGTGCATTTTTTTTCGAAGCTCAGGTGGTAATGTTTTGGACTCGCATTCTTGAGGGCCCGGATTCAGTTGCTTGGGGCCGGTCATCCTGACCTTATGCTTTATCGTGATTTCCCTGCTCACGCGAATTCTGGGATGAATATTTTATTTCCAGGAGTTTCCTGTCCCCCCACTTCATTCCAGGGTCAAATGGTCCAGGGCGAGGTGGGTTGTGCAGTGTGACAGTGTCTTGCTCTTTAAAAAGGTGTCTACCCCGGCGTGTGGTATAGAAGTGAGGGGGGTTCCGTAGGCTTGGAGATGTTCAATTTGAAAACGGTGCTAGGGACAACGTCAGTGTTGTGTCTCAGCGCTCGGTGTCTCACCGCATCCCATTCACCTACTGGGGACGTATGCGCAAACGGCCAGCCGTTTAGCAAGCAAGTATACCAAAATATTTCATTCCACTATCTGGCGTTCAGACACCGCTTAAAATGAAATGTGAATGGCTGACATACGTGCTATTTGTGTCTTATGTGCAGTATTGTGACGTGTTTTATGAAACATTTTGACAAGAAACGAAAACCTGTTTCTCATCCTCCACAGTTCAAAAATATTTTAAACGTCTCTTAGACCATATTATTAATTTTGCCCGGATTTAAATGCCTTTTCTCTGCAGTACCATAGCAAAGGTATACATTATCGGACTCATTGAATTGACAACTTAAATTTTATGACATACGTTAACTCATATTAGAAGAGGAAATTAATGGCTGAAATGAAACATGCTCATTTGCCGCAAAGGCTGCTTTTGAAATATATAACCAAATACAAGAAAATAGTACAGCTGTGTAACTTATTAACGTTTATAACAAAAACTATTTTTTCTTGCTCATAATTCTTCATCGTGTGACATTCTGGCTCAAGAACTCATAAGAAATATTACTCAGAATATTTGGCATTTAAAGATTGATTCTTTCATAAACGTAACGGGAAAAAGGAATGGATCGCCAAGCGTTATTATTATTATGGATGTTGCCACAAAGTACGCAAAACTGGCCGCAGAAACATTATTTTCAAAAGATGGAACTGAAAGAATGCGTGTATGATTTCGAAAAACCTTCCATTCAATGTTAACTAAAAATGTGCGTTAGTTACTGAAAACAATTGTCCCCGCAGTGGTTCAGGTCCCGAGTTTGAGAGATTCGGAATACAATCCCCGGCAGCGACAGAGAGATCTTCGGCCCAGATTCGTGCAGCATGCTACCCAAATAAGTACTTGAGAGTTTTCTATGGGGCTAGAGACGGCCTGGGCGTAAAGTTGGCCTCACAGCTTTTATCATTTGGCTTGGGCTAAGTATGCGGTAATTCAAGTGGTTAAGGAATGAATGAATGTTAATGGAAATAAGAGTAGTCATAAGTCTTCTATTTGTGCGTTGCACATTTCACATCCGGTAATTCAAGAAGAAGGAAGACTGTCGTGAAAAGCAAGTGTTGTAAGTCTGCTTTCTTGCTTTTGTTTTCGTAAACAAAACAAAGGCGAACTTTGAGAACATAAGCTACGTACGCCAACCACTGATCAAACTATATGCGAATTGTAAAACTGGGTAGTAGTATGTAGGTGCAACACACTTCCTGAAAGGTTAGAAAAGTAGAGGTTGACCTTGTTGAACATTAAGGAGAGAATGCAGGAGGAGGTAGGCAGTACGCGAGTGAAAGTGTTCGTGGTTGATGCTGCTCAGTGTGAATGCTCCGGTCAGTGTGACGAGGACACGGCCAGATCCTGTTGCCTAGCTTCGACCCGCTTGCTTTTGCAGATCCTGTCCAATTTTCTCTTTAGATATTGCCCGTTCCTTACAGTGCTATTTGTTTGAAAGATACAGACTCTTATATAATAAAAACCGGAAAAAAGACCATTATGCCACATTCCGTCTGTTGTGCATTTAAAACTAAAAAGGTCGAAGTAACTAGATTAATTCTTACACTTGTGTAATCTTTTAATCAGGCAAGATTTGGTCCCTGCTGAATTAGGCAAAGCTCTGCGAGTCGTCTAGTTTAGAAATAATTTATATATGACCGCGTTTATGCAACTAAGGTCCACGGACCAGGAATGGTCTTTATGAACTAGATTAGCCATGCATTTAGAAAACTGGAGCGTTTGTTCAACAGAGACGGGTAAAAAATCAGATTCAAATGAATTGCAGATCATTTTTATAGGACAGTGGAAGGGTTTCGCTGCAATTTTTTTTCCCTATCTTTGTAAATACGTTTCAGTTTGGAAACTAACATCGGACCATTTCAACTAATTTCATTTTATCAATAATATAGGTGTGATACAAATGCTGTCCCACACAGACATGTACTTCCTTCTTGCTATTAATCTTTTGTTTTATTTGCTTTATTTATGGACGCTCTTTAACATCTCAGGTCATTAGCGTCCCATTCATTTCAGAGCGTGAAACGGCCTACAAATTTTGCTCATTGGCCACTTTTTTAGGCTTGAGGTTCTTTTTTGTGCCACAAATATACGACACGGGACCCAAGCCTTTACTTCCCTTCCTAAGGAAGCCATATTTAGGATTTTTACGCCCAAAATATCCATCGATCCTGGCCGGGATTGAACCCGCGATCTTGGGTTTAGGAGGCAAGCGTGGTTACTACTACACCACAGGACCGACTCTATTAATCTTGATATAACGAAGGAATTATAGTCGATACTGTTTTTTTTTTTTCCTTAAAAAATGGTTCCCATGAAATGTTAGTGTATGGCAAGAATGCGTCAACCTATGGTTAATACGGGGGATAAAAAAGCATATGTAATTTTCCTTTTTTCTGCATTTAACAAAAGTAGAGTCCATTGATTTGTAAACAAATTTATAGAGCTTTTTATGGCCCGTATTGAATTCTCCCTGCATACTTTGAAATCCTTGGAAATTAACTCTCACATGAGAATATTTTCACCGAATATCTTATTAATTTTGCATAGAATTTTTTTTCACATAAACTTTCCCGCATTTCATTTGCAAGCAAGAACTATCGAGACATATATTAATTTTGCATTTATTCTAAGCTAAAACAACAGAACGAAAATGCTCTGTTATGGCAAGCATAGACCAGAATGTTTGAAATTAAAATTGCACCAGCAAAATGACAAACATGAATGCTTGTACCGTGCATTCCATTCAACCATCTTGCAGCGGATCATTAACGCCGGATTTTGTTTTAGGTCGGTGGTCAGCCGGCTGTTACGTATGTGGCTAGCAGATGGTTGGGTGGAACGCATGGTATAATATGAGCTTTTGCTCCCCTTCTTCCCGAGTGCTTACATTTTTTTTTTTTTCCTTTTGTGATATCCATTTCCCCTCTCCTGTGGACAAATCAATTTTGAAACACTCTTTTGCAATTATTTACAGTATAATGCCACTCACAGACTTCAAATTGCGCTTGTATACTTTAAGAGAGAGCTTAGGCTCTCAAATCAAAGAGTTATCTCAGTGCCTTGCACTGTGGTACATCTCTAGGAAATTTCTGATAGTTTCAGGTATTGTGGTAAGCTAGAATAAATTGCGATCTTTATTCATTTGTATCCAGGTCGATGTTTAGAATAACTGATCTTGCTGCAAAGTGAAACCTTCCCCGTACTAAACAGAATTGAGATATTATACTAAACTGAAAATTTTTATGATTGTTTCTGATCCTTTCTTTCCTTGATTGCATATAATACTAAAGAATTTTATGCTAATGTAAATAGCAGCACGTTTTCCAAGTGATATTTCCATCCTTGGGGGCATGGCAATCGTGTAATTTAAGTATCACTAACAGCCGGATGATGCTGGATTATATTATTGATAAACGCTGTGTGATTGATAATAGTACAGAGAACAACACCTGTCTTAGTTACGTTGGCTGATTGTTCAATTTGACGCGGACACTGAGACAAAGTTCCAGGTTTCTGCAGTTTGTTTTACTCTAAAAGCACCACTCTTCATTTAAAAAAATAAACAGCAAAGTGTAGAATTGCATTTTAAATTATACTCTTTTTAAGTGTGTAAACACAATCCTCTGAATAATAACCATTCTCAAGTGAATAAAATGCCGATATTATGTACAAGAGCAGGTGTATACAGTAGTTGGTTTGCACACAGCATAGTATTTTTTACCTGTATTACCAACTTTAACTGGGAAGCGTATAGAGCTGACGTGGAAGGGCAAGCTTTTTGCATATTGTTTTCTCACCAAGTAAGCACATTAATTACTAAAGATTCGGTCACAAATGATGTTGAAGTTGAGATGAAGCCAGCGCTTGTGTTAAGAATAGTTCAATGCCGGAGTCGACGAAATTAGCAGATGTTACTTCTTACCTAGACAGTGCACAGATAAGTTAAATATTATTCATAGCGCAATAAAGTTAAGTCACCAGTTGCTTCTGGGTTCAGTGTATGATACCGTGCTTGGGGTAGCTCTTGTAGTCATTAATACGAAACTGCTCGTTCTGCTGCTTTAAATGCCACGCGTTATACACTTTGAGAGCTGTTTTGCTTTTGAAATGTGATTCTATATATTTCAGTGCCGTTGATTTTAAAACATTACTTCGATTTTGTCCATATTATTATTATTATTATTATTATTATTATTATTATTATTATTATTATTATTGTTGTTGTTGTTGTTGTTGTATAAATCAAGAATGCATTTGTCATATATTTTCTTTGTTAATGTATGCAACTCAGGAATGCATAATAGTTTAAATCGAGAGCTTTTTAAAATGCAATTTCATATTTCAATAATAGTAGTATATTCAATACTTCAATAAACTCTATTGGGTTTGTGTAAAACATTGTTCTTCTTGCATTTTCTCTTGTGCATTTCCGTACAATCTATATCACACATCCAGCAGCATTCCTTCGCCCTTGCTATCTTTTTATTTTTCACATATCTTGACGGCACTTTTCACATTGCTCTTCAGTGACAACCAAAAGGTTTTTAGGAAATGCATCCAAACATTGAGAAGCTTAGTAACATGTTCACAACAGTATGTTTATGATTTCCTAATTTTTTTCCCCATTAAGTTCTTTTTTAAAAATTCTCCTTTTATAGGAATAATTGTATTTTTAAATTGCCTGCCATTAATTAGTGTTCTGATTTACGGACCTACAAAAATTCCTTTTATATTTTTGCTTCCGAAAGATCGCAAAATTTGTCTGTGAGATATTTGAAACTGTCTCCGTCTTTATCAAGTATTTTCACAAATTGTTTCATCACATGGAAGTTTAATATGAAGCGGTGATAAACGAATTTTCTTAGAATCCAATAGTCTATTGCTTATTATATTTTATCCTCTACTGTTAAACTGGTTATTTATTTATTTATTTATTTGTTTTTGGATTTTAACAACAAAATTGACACAAGTGTGACTAAAAGAATTAGAATTATCTAAATAACACATTCTTTCCATTATTTTCAATCGTATGTGTTGAAGATATAAAATAAAAAATATTTATAAGAAAAGTTCTTTCAACAACAAACATTTAGCCTTGTTAGCAATGAAATTCCCAACACAAGATGGACTAAGCAGCATCCCAACTGTCTGAAAACAATCCATCAGCTAGTTCTATTTTGTCAACTTATTCCACTACATGGGTTAGTATAAAGGAGTAGGTACATATTAATTTAGAAGATAGGCTCATATTACAAATTGAGGTTATAAAGTTCCCAAACAAATGGTATGAGATACAGTCAAATTACTACAGAAAGGTTTCAAACTCTAAAGCAGTAAAACCACCGTAGACTGTGCAATTAGTTTATTGTAGAAATTCTGGCATCTGAACACCTGAAGGCCTGTATTTCAGCTTCAGAGAGTGAAGAACAACTACGGGAAAAGCTTCATTCTTGCTGTAAAAATTACGAACTCGATTGTGATTTCGCCGCGTGGAAAGCGGATGCTGGGCCAAGAGCCTTAACCTCATTAAGGAACTGAAATGAAACCAGGTTTTCATCCGGTCCCAATGCTCATTCAAAAGAGGATTCTTCTCGTTCTTAGCTGCGTAACGGCGTCACAAAGAAGGGCTACATTTTACAAAGATTGTTACATTTAAGAGGCAATAACTAAGAGTACCAAATTGGAGAATTCCAATGTTTTCCGTAATTTTTTAATACTAATACTGAAATGGCCTTCCGGCCTGATTGTGAATGAATGGAATTCGCGCACGGATTTGCAGTTTATTTGCTCGCTTGGTTAAATAAGCACTGATGTGTTCATTGCACTCAGCGATCTGAAACGAAAGACGTTTTGCTTCCTGTAGTTAGCAAAATAGTGTGTATTGGAAGAAAAATAAAAATATTGCTTGTAATTGATAAAGTTAGCTCTCTTAAGGAAATGCTTCAAAACTTAATTCATGCCCGTTATTAAATTATTAGTATAGAGTTATTTGGAGTTGCCAAATGGCAGATATTTATCGCATTTTTCACAAATTTCAACCAGGCAGTTAATTTGATTGCTAATTGATATTATTTTGGATATTGTCATTTATATTTTTATCATAAAATCTATGTAGGCAAAATTGGAAGAGTGAAAATTAAACATTCTAATTGAGAATGGAACAAGGTTTTTCCGGGCTTATAGTGCTATTTCATCATTGAACTATGGCTTCTATTGCAATGTGCATAAGCTACTTTAGAACCTCAAGGTTTGAGAGAGACTGAAGTTATATGTACTATTTAAAACTTACATATTAATTCGAGCATTGGAATTAACCACATTGTTAAACAGATTGATTAGGAATTATTACTTCCACATTAAGCCTTATGTAGAAGAGTGAATAAAATAACGAAAATCCTATATATGTGATGATTTGGAGGGGAAGGCCGACACGGCATGGTATTGACACAGTAGTTACCTCTCATTCGTGCAAAACCAACCAATTTTGTGTTTAAATAAATAGCGTTAACCCTAATTTCAACGAGCAAGTGAATGGTGAAATTGTCAAGCGTTTTGGTATGCGTTGATAAAATTATGCAATACCTGCTGAAGCTTCCCTTCTGGAAATGGATGCTACCTTATGAGCTATGTTAGTTTTTAAATATTTTAAGGCTTAAGAATTTCCTCTGCACAGTTAATTATGTTCTCTCAATGTAGGTTTTTTGTCGCCTACGTTTCTCCTCTTCCTTAACAGACGTATCATGCCAAAATTTGAAATGCGAACAAACATCTAGGAAGCTTATCTTAAACCATCTCCGAACTTAAGTGTGTCAGCACCTGAGCGCACACAATGGCATATTACACTCTTGGTGGAGTATATTATTTAAGTGTAGCCATGTCGTTTTTTTCACAATATTTCGATATATGTGTGTATATAGCTTAAGTTATAAACCTTGACCGTTCACGTGATGTTTTACTTCTTGGCTGCTATGAGCACAGCGGCTGGCGGCGCTCGTCCTTCAACTCTTCTTCCTTTTTGTCGTGTTTCTTGACCGTCACTATCTAAATCCATTGCCTGCTGGTCTCAAGGCAGTATACAATCATTCTTTTGGACTTCGATAGTTGACTGGGGCAAATCATTTTTGTGTTATATTAAATACAAATCAGCTCATCGAGTGCTTGCAGAAGTTTCTCAATTTCCTCCTTCCAGAACTGCATTTCATAATACTGAGGAGCAATTTATTAAAACAATTACAGTTTTAAATTGGACGAAATGCATTGTGCTGCTCTATAACATACAGTGCAAGCGAAGAACATGATCTTAAATAACGGGATGTAAAATAGAAGCAAGCTTTTATTTTCCTATTCTTTAATGCCACTAGGGCTCATATCTTGAATGGTTGCCATCAAAACTACTGCGAAAATTAGCACAAGAGGGAATTTCAGACTGTAAAGGAAAACATTAGCAATGTAATCAGAATTATTGCTGTGCATAGTGCGCGATTTCAAGAGTCTGGCCGGTGAGAAATCATTTATCGGGAACTACTTACTCAATTTTCATCAGATTAGTTATGCGACTTCTATTATTGAAGTAAGTTTTTCATACTTTCTTCAATTTGAGTGAAAAAATAGACCTCTATTTACAATGTGGCAATATTTTAAAATAGAAAGATTGTGACTTAGGATTTTGCCAAATAATAATTACGTTTTTCTTAATCTGGTCATTAGCCAAGAGCTGTATTGGCACTTTCGTTGATTTGTTTTATTTATGAACGCTCTTTAACATCTCAGGTCATCAGCGTCCCATTCAATTCATTGCGCGAAACGGCCGGTAAATTTTGCTCAGAGGCCTCTTCTTTCAAGCTTGAGGTTCTTTTTCGTGCCGTAAATTTACGACATGGGACCCACGGCTTTACTTCCCTTCCGAAGGAAGCCATACTTAGGATTTTTACGCCCGAAAAAATCCATCGGTCCTGGCCGGGAATGAACCCGCGATCTTGGGTTTAGGTGCAAGTATGGAGTGGCACAAAAGCGAAATTCTAAAGAGATCATCGCTTGCAGACCCACTCTCCGAAAACTCGTTTATAGCGGCTTTGTTCAGAACTGCATCACAACCCCATTTTGTTATTAACTTTAAAATTATGTTCATTATGTGCCCCACGCGTCAAGACATTCTCTTATATTTTACAAATTCTAATTATTGCGTGGTCAAGATTTGATTGCAATTCCCTACTACTGATGTCTCTGTAATTAAAATATCAATTCCCTTTAACTTTCTTTGTAAAATAATATTATGAGTATAAATTAGTGTTAAGGATTTGAATTTTCCCTTAGCTCTTTATATTGATTAGAAGTCAGCTGTAAGCCAATAACTAAAGCTAAACCCTTAGCAGGTCATATTGTTGGATGTTCCTCCAAACCCGGTGTTCGCGCTCTGTTTACTTTTTGTCACGTGATGCAATGGAAATGCCTCCTACAATAATGGCCGCATCTCTTTTCCCGGAAGCTCTAAATCTCGTCTGAGTAGCGAAAACTATTTCTTCTGGAGATTTTTTCTCAGTTTTGATTTTTCGTTCAATTCTGCGAAAAGTCAACATTTACGTCCTCCGACCTGCTTGTAATAGAAGACTGTGTAGTAGATAGCAGAGCATTATATCTTTTTTCTCAATCTTTACTCCTTGTTCAACCATGCTGTGGTGTATTTTATAAAATTTTCCTCATTTCTTCCGTATTTTTCCTTTGTAATCTAATTTTCGAACACAGAAAATAATTTGGCTTTCATGTGAACTGTATAATGTCATAGGAGTAATCTGAGGGGAAAATGTTCAGTTGCATATTTGAGAACTACACTTCCGATCATTTTCCTCAATCTTACTCCACAACTTGATAATAAATCTTAGGGTTACGGAGCACATTGTGTCTGAAAATAATTTATTGTTATTTTGTATGATTCTGGTATTCAGAAAGCATAATGAACAGTTGCACAAATTTTCTTTGAACTGATAGAGGGCTACAACTTTTAAAATCCAACTCATAATTATATAAAGGTGGAACTTCGGGCTTTCGCATATATATATATATATATATTTTTTTTTCCATATAATGGATAAAATGTTTACCAAAGTAGCTTATATGCAAGTACACAACTTCTTATAATATATCGTCGGTCCTGGTGGTGTAGTGGTTACCATACTCGCCTCCTAAACACAAGATCGCGGGTTCGAACTCGGCCAGGACCGATGGATTTTTTTCGGAGCGTAAAAATCCTAAGTGTGACTTCCTTCGGAAGGGAAATAAAGCCGTGGGTCCCGTGTCGTACATTTACGGCACGAAAAAGAACCTCAAGCCTGAAAGAAGAGGCCTCTGAGCAAAATTTGTCTGCCGTTTCACGCCCTGAGTTGAATGGGACGCTGATGACCTGAGATGTTAAAGAGCATCCATAAATAAATCAAAACAAAAAACTACAGAACTTTGAAATGAGATTTACAGAGACGTACATAAACAGCCGGTTTAAAAAGGGGGTTTATAAATCCAAACAAAGCTGCTGCACATCGTAAATACTTTAAAAAAATAAAATTACAAGGCTGCAAGATCCTCTTCAGAAAATGAATCATCTTGAAAGGGAAAAAGTCTGCCAGGCTGCGCGACTGAGAAGAGACGAGAAAAACGCGAGAGCTAGAAAGTCTGTCAGGCTGTGCGACTCTGTCCTTGAGAAGAGACAAGCGCAACAGAAAAGGGAGAAAGTCTGTCGCATCAGAATACTGCCTAACCCTGAGATGAGACAAGCATTTTGGGTGAGAGAAAGTTTGCCAGCAACACATGCACCGTGAAAGACAGAAATTGTGCCTAAAAGTTAGACTTTCAAGATCTTTATAAAGATTGCAGCATAGATTAATAGATAAAAATTGCCACAATCTCTTCAGAACACCAAGAGAAGATTTATCCATCGTAAAAGAGTTCGCATTGCTCAAAAGGAAGGGCTACTTGATCCTAAAAGTTGAGACAGTAACTATAATTTGTAAATAAATCAAAATAGAAAAAGACAACTATCAATCGAATAAGACTAAATCAAAGAATATTAGAAAATCATTAGCGGGGTCAATGTGATAGCTGCCTTAAAAAATTCTTTTAAAAGATATAAAAAATGACGCATTGCAAACTTGTTCCGCTTTGATTTAGATGCTCTGTTTAGCGCTACACAACTGATGAAATTTTGTCTAAAACAAAATTATCGTTTGACTTCATCGCTGACTTTTATGGCCAGTAAAATATAATTTGGGTTTTTGTGCATCTTGTAGGCGTGATATACTTGTTGGGAAAATCTCTAAGCTTTTCCTTTATCATAAGGAGCTTGTTTTTCTCCTAATACCTCCCTAACTTCTGCCTCTGTCACAGAAGAACGGTTGGTAGCTCCTCGCACACCATTCTGTTATCGGCCGATAAGTAAATGCTCAACAGAGTATCGAGTTGTACCTCTGTTGATGTGATAGCAGTCGAACATTTACCCAGAAGCACCGGTGAAGGGTGGCTGTCGATTATAGCAGTCTTTGTGATCCCTGGTTCATTTTCAGGGAAATAGGGCAGCAAGCTAATAAGCATGCATTTCAAAACCCTGCGGATTCTGAAAGCGAGGAGGATTTTCCTGCAACGTCTCTGCTAATGAAATGTTCTTATTTTCAAAGGCAATAGTCTCCGCATCCGGGAAGAATTATAAACCCCTCCCATTATTTCTTATGAGTTTATTAAACTATATGCACGGCAATTAAGAGTAAGTCCTAAACACGTCATGAGTGAAATCTGAGATGATGCAATGATAAAAAAATTGTTTCTATTTCGAACTTATTCTACACATCCTGAAATAACGAAAACAAAAATAGCATCTGGTATCGGATTTTGTTTGAGAAAGACAAACGGAATCCTTAACTCGAGTGTACAACAAGCTCCGTCTGATTTCACCACCCAACTGCCTGTACAGAATGTGGGTGTGAACGGTTTTTCCGCAGGCACAGGGTTTCCACTTTTCTGGGAAGAAAAGAAACTAAACCTCTTTGCTTTGGTATGGCAATTGCGTTGTCACCAACAGAAACCTGGTGGCCAGAACTTTTTGTCATTGGTTAAAAGACATAAGTTTATGAAGGAAAGACTTCACTCATAAAAGGTCTTGTAACTTGTCTCTTTACTTTGATTATCGCTTGAGGAGAATGTTTTCCTTAATACGTTTCTTTATCGGATACCCAGTAGTAGATTCATATCTTCGGGAGTCGTCCTGGTGGTGTAGTGGTAACCACACTTGCCTCCTAAATCCAAGATCGCGGGTTCAATCCCGGCCAGGACCGATATATTTTTTCAGGCGTAAAAATTCTTAGGAAGAGAAGTAAAGCCGTGGGTCCCGTGGCGTACATTTACGGCACGATAAAGAACTTCAAGCCTGAAAGAAGAGGCCTCTGAGAAAAATTTGTCGGCCGTTTCACGCCCTGATCGGAATGGGACGCTGATGATCTGAGATGTTAGAGAGCGTCCGTAAATAAACAAATAAAAATATCTTCGTGTAGAATTTCAGCAAGGGGCTCCCCATATATCGATGACCTGCTTTGGTTGGCAATTGCAACTCACCACAAAAAGGGAGATGTGGAAAACAATCAGCTTTGTACTGAATTGGCAAGTTTGCCACTTGCTCATCAAAAAGTATGCCTCCAGAGCTTAGAGTTTCAATGGGACAAGCAAATTTAAGTTTAAAAAAAATCAAACAAAAATTGTTGACACTTTGTTGCATGTAGCAAGTGATAATTAAATAATTTTATACACTGTTTGCATGTTTCTTGTGATGTATGTAATAACCTTCACAAAGGGTATATTAAAATCCTTAAATTCCTCGCTAGAAAGATGGGAATGTGGAAAACAACCAGCATTGCATTTATTTTATAGACAACATAATATGCAACTTCTATGCTCTAGCTCTCTGTAATAACCTTCACAAATTCCACTTGAACAGGAATTCCCTTAGTTTACGCAGCACCTGGCTGATGGTATTCTTCTGTCTGTGTTTTACATAGACATAGCTATACGCATTTAACTTTATTTGAATAGCTTATAAAACAGACAATTTTATCTGTTTGGAGCTATATATTGAACGTTTTTCTTAGTTAAGTTTTTCAATGAAGCAATTAAAAAAAAAAAACTACTGATTTTTGTCATTCCTAACGACATAAGGTACAAATTGCACATTCTATGCGCATTCTAGGTCTTCACCGGTTCCAGGAACATGAGCTTATCATAGCAAAGATTGGATCGTGAACGAAATGTTGCTGCGTGGTTAATATTGGCATGACTCATTATTAAAGATATAAATTGACCCCAGCTCTGGGGTAGAATAACTTTTCGGCATGAGAAATAAGGTTTGCTTTGTACAAATACTGTCTTAACTAAAAGGTCTGTCTACTGGTTCACAGGTGCATGCTCGCGCTGGGACAAATTTCGGTGTTTTTCCTGACGAGTTGAGTGGTTCAATCCTTAATGGAATTGTGCTTACGTTCTAGCAAAACCGCGTCTGTCGGCTTATCTTTAGTGCTAGAGAGCTGCGGAAACAGCCCATTTCATTGAAGTTGAATGGGAATCTTAAGCTCTTAATCGCGGTCTTTTTCTTTGGGGAGAATGTAATAGAAAAACCGGTTTCTTTCCTGACGGAATACATGGATCTGTTGAAGAGAATCTCCTTAGAGCATGGATTCGCCTTGTATGATCAAGCACCTAATTATATATTAGATTAGAGAATTTGAGGGGATGAGTTTTCTTATGTTCTTTGTTTAAAAATCAAAGCGGATCCAAGATGGAGGAGCATTTAATGAATTCTAGAGGAAACAAAACTGATTAACATTAAAACATTCATGTGGAAATGTTCCTTGTCGCGAATATTCTACGCTTAAGAAGAAACCACGGATAGCACCAATCCTCCACCCTTAGTTTTCTACCAGATGGATTTGGGGGTTCATCCACATGGTTTTGTGTGTTCCACAAAAGTGTGAATAATTAATTCAGACAATCACCATGTAGTGAATGATTTTGATATTGCAAACATTCTCGGCTACTGATTAACGGAAATATCGAAGAGATTATAAGGTACAATGTTAGTTATGTGAAGCGCAAATAATGTTACTACAGTTATAGTGCTGAGGTAACATGAGCAGTAAAGGAAGTATAAGTCGCTTTGAATTGTCGTTCTGGGCATGGACTTCGGGTTGTATTCGCGCACCAGCGTAGAATAACAGTAAACTCCTGTACAGTGAAATGAGATTTTTTTCACACAAACCGTTGTTAGGTGAAGGTTTGGAGCAAGAGTCAGAGATCACGGTAGAGACTTGGAATACGGATGTTCGGCTTACCGTATTGAAGCCCTTACCATTTGAGTATATACCGAGGGTGCCAAAAAATGTAAACACAGTTTCACAGTAGATATCCATTTAATATATTTCAAAGTTGGACCGAAAAACTACAGTAATAAGTAGTATGATGTTCTGTAAACAGATGTGACTCATATATTATGATAGCGTTGCTAGTGACAGGTAAATGAACAATGAACAAATGAAACCAAGATTATCATATGATGTTCCGTAAACACATGTGATTCACATTACGTTATGCTAGCGTTGCTACACCAAAATGAACAGCGGAAAGCAATTTTGAAGTTGTACTGGAAAACCGAGAATGCTGTTGAAGTTCAAAGACAATGGAGACGTATGTACAAAACACACCGCCAAGCGAGAAAAAAATTGCACGCTTTCGAGATAAATTTGAGACTAATGGTACCGTATGCGATGTTCACAAGAGCAGATCTGGCAGACCACTACATTATCACCGAGATGCACGTACCTTGATGACAATTTTTCAAGGCAATGGATAGAAGAAGAGGTCCAATGAGTTTCCACCGCGTTCTCCGGATCTAACTCCATTGGACTTTTGCCTATGGGGAACGCTTAAGGATGCTGCAGACCGTAGAAAGCCAGGCAGCATTTCGGGAACAAATTGAAACGGCATGTGCTGCAATCGCTGAGGACAATTTCGCAAACGTTGCTCAATCAGTAGTTCAACGTACTCGGAAGTGTATCGACGCCGAAGGCGGGCATTTTGAGCGACTGTCGTAACTGTAAAAGTCTAAGATGATTAGTGCTCATCATTTTCTGTTTGTGTGAATTCAGTTGTGTTATACTAACACAGTTTTTTCTTTGCTTGAAGTGTTTGTACATTTTTGGCACCCTCTGTATGCCTCGGAAACCTCTAAGGCTACTTCGTCGCGCAGATTTTATCTAGAAGATGCAATCCGATACCTTTTAGTTAACCACACTATAGCCTTGATTAGACTAATGTTTGGAATCAGTCGGATAGGAAAAGATCTCCACGCTATGTTGACTCAAATAACGGAAATTCGTAGTGATGCGTGGTAACTCTGATGGTAAGAGCACGATAGGCCGAAGAGTAGTGAATCGAGTTCCATCCACGATCTCATGATTTTCCTATAAGACTTCTATTCCAAATATAGACGAATGTGTTTTGTTTAATTATTACCTAAGCAATACCTTACAAAATATATGTTTAATTAAAATATCTCCGGGGTTTAAAAACAATCATTACTATTTCGATATTCATTTGTTCTTGTTATATTTTGTACTCTCGAAATTTGTATGATATTGTAGTTGATCCGTTGACCACCAGGTGGTGTTTTGTGAAAATGGTGACCACAGCAGCGCAGGGACACTTTGTGTGCTGGAATTCCATGTGACTAAGTCCATAACCACAGTAAAAAATTGAACTTGAGCAAACTATGTGAAAGATCTATCAACGGATTAATGTATCAATGCATAACATGCGCAATGTATAGATTCTGGTGCTTGTGCAAGAGGAAACCAACCGCAAGCTTGTATTCATCAGCAGTCGACGTGGATCGTATGCAGCATACCAACATAGCCCTAAAACATCCACATTAAGCATTTTTAAATATATTAACTTTTTCACATTCGCAGTGTCTGTTGGTGTTAATTTTGCCATGATAACTGTATAAGTATATTCAGGTTTTCCTCATTCCTCATAAATGACAAATGCCGGAGAAGTACCCTAAACTTAGGCCTGGAACGTTTCCTTCCTTTAAAAAAAAAAATCCTTTCCCAATTTATCATTTCATGCCATGTATCATGAGTGTCCTCAGTAGTAAAAACGGGCGTTAAATACTATTAAAAAAAACGCTACTCTACCCTGATGTTTTCTTTCCAGATGCTTATGATTGTCATTACATTTACAGGCAAAGCTCCCGTTGCATTGTACGGTCGCTATTGCGCGTTTACGATCGTTCCCCAAGTTCTGCGATGCACATGTAGAATCTGGGGATGCCTCTTTTTGTCAAAAAATGTACCTAAAAGTAGTCTTACTATTGACAAGATTCTGTACATCTATCTTGATTACTAACTCTGCAAATCTATAAAAAGCTGCCGACTAAAGTATCGGGTACTGCATGATTACGCCAAACATTGCAATGGAGAATACAGCCGTGCGGTTGATTACCCTCTGTAGAAGGCAGATCCTTCCCCTTGAGATTATCACATCGGTGGGTTGATGAGAAAGGCTTTGAGGGCGTCGGGTCATTTCCAATCCACAGCTCCGTTGCCCCCAATGAACTCATTTGAGCAGGATATACAGAAATTTGCTGACCGTCGGCACCACAGTCTAAACAGTGATGTTTGATACTTTTATGTTTATATCTAAGTAGCTGATAAATTATTTTGTTAACGAATAGGTAAATTAATAGTAAAATAAACCCAGTCTTTGGTTCATTAGAAGAACCCAATTGCTTTGAAAACCTTTTGCAATTAAGTTGATAATACGGGGTGGGGGATAAAAAAAAGTAACCGAAATACTTAAGTAACATTTATACTGAACGAGTTCACAGCCACGGGTGGCCGAAATCATTAAGGCGTGGACTCATGAGCAGGAGGTCTGGGGTTCCAGTCCCACTAGGACCGTCATCCCTGACTGAGATTTTTTCCTGGTTTTCCTCAGTCGTCATAAATGGCCGGGAAGGTGCCTAAAACTTAGGCCTGGAACGTTTCCTTCCTTAAAAAAATCCTTTCCCAATATATCATTTCATTTCATGTGTCATCAGTGTCCACCACCTGTGATACCTCAGTAGTAAAAACAGGCGTTAAACGCTATTAAAAAAATTTGTCTATCGTTTAACTATTTGTTCTGCATGTTTTGCATTATTGCGTAGGACACGTTCCATGCGGTTCATTATCCTAGTGAGAAGAGTATCACACATCTGATACACCACACACCGCCACGGGTGGCCGAGGTCGTTAAGGCATGGACTCGTGAGCGGGAGGTCTGCGGTTCGAATCCCGCCAGGACCGTCCTCCCTGACTGGGGTTTTTTCCAGGTTTTCCTCAGTCTTCATAACTGGCAAATGCCGGGGAGGTACCTAAACTTAGGCCTGGAACGCTTCCTTCCTTAAAAAAAAAAATCCTTTCCCAATATATCATTTCATTTCATGTATCATCAGTGTCCACCGCCTGTGGTGCCTCAGTAGTAAAAACGGGCGTTAAACACTACTCAAAAAAAAAAAAAAAAATCTGATACACTGTACAGAATTGTTGCGATGTTTTTACAATGTACGTCTGGACTATGTGACAGATCCTCACATCCACGCATGTCCAAGTGTAAATGTTTTTAGATAATATATATATATATATATATATATATATATATATATATATAGAGAGAGAGAGAGAGATTTTTATTGATTTATTTATGGACGCTCTTTAACATCTCAGGTGATCAGCGTCCCATTCAAATCAGAGTGTGAAACGGCCGACAAATTTTGCTCAGAGGCCTCTCTTTCAGGCTTGAGGTTCTTTTTCGTACCGTAAATGTACGACATGGGCCTCACGGCTTTGCTTCCCTTCCGAAGGAAGCCATACTTAGGATTTTTACGCCCGAAACGATCCTGGCCGGGTTCGAACCCGCGATCTTGGGTTTAGGAGGCAAGTATGGTAACCACTACACTACCAGGACCGACAGAGAGAGAGAGAGAGAGAGAGATAGAGAGAAAGCTTATAGTAGCAAACTGAGACATTTCATGTTACGAAACTGTATTCACGGCTACCTGGGCGCTTGACTCTTATCACAATAGGGAAAAGGTTGCCTTTTGTCATCTTGTGTGTTTCTTCTGCTGGTAATGGCTAGAGCGATGGGTATCTCTACTGTAACAAAGCTAAGTGCATGCAGGTGACGAACAATAGACCCTTTTGTATCTTAGTTGCTGAAAATGCTTCAAAATTCGTTGACGGTAGAAGGGGCAATAGGTTTCGGCGATGAAATCGTTACATCGTATGATGAGGAATTCTCAATAATGTGTCAGAAAGGCAATAAATGTAAAATAAGCGCTTTTGAGAGCCCAAGAATCCACCAATTATATTTAAATATAATTATGACGGCTCAGGAAAGCCCTGGGCGCTGTGCTGTTAACCCCCCAGGTAACGCTTTGAAACCACTTGGCGACGTTTGGATTTCGTATATAAGGAGAAACAAACCTAGCCAAAGCACGTTTGCTACCATACAGTTTTTACCAGATGGCAGCCGCAGTTCAGATCAGGAAGTTAAGGCAGTACGACGCTTCTTAGTATTACATTCGGTTCATTCACATATACGTTTTTTTCCACCTCCCAGTTTTACGTTCCGCTCACTCACATACAGTCATACACTCGCTCAGTCATACATACGTTTCGTTCGTTCTCTGATGATCTACAACGCTTTACCAGCGGCAGTAGACGAGAGGCACACAGATGGAGCATATTTAGCACTTGTCATCAAAATCAGAGATGAACCAGGTGGCCGATAACTAGTGTAGTGTGATTAAACATTCCAATGCATTTAAATTAAGCAAGGTCGCGTAATTTAAACCTCCCATCTCCATCTCCCTCCTCCCGTGAGCAATAAAACACGGAAGGCGACTTCGGGCCCCTGAACGACCCGAGGTATGAAGTGGGACGCTGCGTCCAACGACTACACCCACATCTGCATATAGAAACCGCTTCAAATAGAGCATCCAACACGTGGCGACATCGTAGACACACCCCAGTAAAAACCCGCGTCAGCTATGAGGAATAGGTATGAAGCATTGCTTTTTAAGTATCCCCAAAAACGCACCACACAACAAAGAAATCGGACCTTCCTGAAGGTTATGGAAAATCTCAGTTTCAGAAATCAACGGACTGGGAAACGTGTTACAGTAGGTGCCCATTCTCTTGAAGTATGAGATTTTTTTGTTTTTTAATAGTGTTTAACACCCGTTTTTACTGCTGAGGCATCACAGGTGGGTATGAGAGATCGCCCCATCTTGTTGTAACACTTGCTTGTGCATATCAAGATTGTTCAATACACAAAAGGTGTCCAAATCCCCCTGAAAATGTTCAGTAACTTGCTTCCTGTACACTTCTAACGTGATGTTAATTCTGCTCAATGAAGTTCGAACCAACGATGCTGTGGTAAGACACAGTGACTCACACTGTCCCTTTCTCTGAATGTATTGGTCTCTGCGTATTCATTCAGTTTTTCCCAACCAAGACATTCATCATTTTGCGTATTAACATGACCACTCAGTACCACATCACATTCGTCAGAGCACCACTATATTTGAAGATACTATCTCTATACACATTGAATATAAAACGTGCGCAATATTGGACTCATACTATGAAGTCTGGTTCCTTCAGCTCATGGAATACCGTATAACATTTACTGTTGTAAAAATTACTTTCCATAAATTTTTCCGGTACCTTTATTTTTTTGAGGGGGGACACCCTATATTATATGGTAAAAGAAACTGAACTTGAATCTTATGATATTTGAATTATTAGTAATATATGTTATTTCACTGTTAAATTTAAAATTTCATTTGTCGTTATTAGAGAATTTCAAACTTTATGAAACTTACTGGAATTAGACAATATTTATCATTGCAGGCTATTGCTTGACGCATATTGCTGGCCTGGATAATACGAGGGTTATTCAAATTTAAACCGGACCTTTGTTCTCTGGGCTAGGAAAAACTGGCGAGAGGGGCGGGATCATAGTGTAGGTAGGTGAGATGTGTGGAGGGGGAGCAATCCAACGAGTATGTCCGCATATGTCGTATCGCTATGTCTGAGCAAGAGGTTGCACAGTTCGTTGCGCATCATCTGTTTTCTAAGTAAAGGAGGACTCAAACCGGCCTAGATTTTGTCCAGACTTCGGACACAGTTTGGAGAAGCTCGCTTTCACGAACCCAAGTGTTTGACTGGCACAAGAAGTCCCTCAGTTGTGCCACGCGCTTTCAGGACAGCATTCACGTCATTTTGACGTGAAAGGTGATCGACGCCTAAGTGTGCCCGAAATCGCTTCAGAGCCGGACATAAGTTGCGGAAGTGTGCACAACATTCTTTCTGAAGAACTAGGATTTTGGAAAGTGTCAGTGAGGTGAGTCCCATGTCTGCTAACAAATGAACAAAAAAATGTTCGATAGGACATTAGCCAGAAGCTTTTGGATCGGTTTGAGGATTTTGGCCCGAATTGGATCTGTGATTAGATTTGGATACTCCAGTACACTCCCAAATACAAGAGAGCAAGCCTGGAGTGGAGTAGATAGAGGGGTCAAGGCTGAAACTCGTCTGCCAGCCGGAAAATTTCTTGTGGCAGAGTTTCGGGACTCCAAAGGCGTGTTGTTATTTAATATCCTTCACAAAGGAATGGATGTGAATGCGGCATATTACTGCAAACTGCTGGACGAGGTGAGAGTCACCTATGACAACAAAGACGCCGGCAAACCATTCGTGATGTCCTGCTTCTGCATGACAACGCTAAGCAACAAACAGCAGCCACAAGTTGGAATCAATTAAGCAAAAGTCACTGGACACCCATGGAACACCCTCCATACATTCCCGATTTATCCCCTTGTGATAACCACATGTTCGGGCCATTGAGAGAGAAAAGATTAAGCGAAGACGCAGCGATTGAGCACGCTGTGCGCAGTTAACCGTTTACGTGCTCCTTTGATAAGGAAATAATGAAACTACCCATCCGGTGGGCAAAATACATTTGAAGCAAACTACTTAGAAAAGTAATATTTTGTAATTGTGTATATATTATTATTTATGGTAAAAATAAATTTATATTTTTAAAAATCCTGTTAATATTTGAATGACCATCTTATTTCACTGCTTCATTCCTTTAGAAACTGCTCAATTAACACTGGTTCAATGTGATTTAAAGTCCGCTTAAAAACTTCTTTGACAGGACTGAAATTGTCAGAATAAAGTACGGGCTTGGAAGAGAGAAATAATGTTTATTATGTGCTATGTATGAATGTAAACGTTCTAATTATGGAAATTTCAGTTAAATCACAAATTATTATAAGAGCTTTATTGAACATATGCAAATTACTTTACATTAATGTGAAATGACAAACATAAGGGTATTCAATGATATTTTACGTTTTGTAAACATTCTTACATATGAAATAAAGACAAAAAAATAGGAGTAGTTCTGGAGCAATATGTACACAACAGATAAAAGTAAACCCTCTTATAGGACGGTCTGGTAAATGCGGCGGCTCACTTGAGAGCACCTGCATTTCCCATAACTAGAAACCTGCATTTAAAATGCAGGTTTCTAGTTACCAATTTGGAAATGAGAGACTAACTCTTACACTTTTTATATATAATTTTATTCAAACAAACACCAATACGTAAGGTTCTTTGTATTGCCCTTTACAGGGCTGTGATTTCCTTGGTTCACAGCTGCCTTGGTTCAAGCCGATTTTGGGTGTGATAACATAAATCATCGGCCTGTTTTATATATATAGGTTGCCTTGCAACATCATATCAGTAATTAATCAATAATAAATTTAATACGTCAGTTAAGATGTACAGTAAAACATAGTAGAGTTGTAAGGCGGGAGGGTTTAATATATATATTTAAAACAAATAACCTTTTAAATGACATATTTATGTTCATGCTTTTTCATCGTTTGCAATTTGGAAATCTTGAATCATAACGTGGGGAAAACCGTCAACATACCTCTGTGACATCGTGTAATTATTGAGTGATACAGATGATGAGCATTTTGGGGCTGGCACCTACGTGAATAAGAACGGCTCAACCTTTTTAACACATTGAAGCTCTTAGCTGTGATACAGACTGCTACTGCTTTTATTCATATTTTGTGTGAGAAAACTGTCTGTAAGAAATTAATTGCAATAGCTGTTCCCAACCATCCCACTACTGGTTTTGTTGTTGGTTAATGCTTTAAGTGCAATATGCAAAGCAATAATTTTTTACGGACTTTTATGTAAATCGCACATAACCCGTTAATTCCGACATATAACACGTTTTGTACGATAATGCATTGCTGTTCATGGCTTTTCTGAAACCGTTACCTCGGCCTTTGGCAGCGTTCAAAGGTAGACAACTTCACCTACGGTCACTGCTAGAAAACAAAACGACCGTACAGACAACGGATAGATATCTAAAAATGCCGCTGCGTTGAGACGAGACTCGAATCATCGGCTCTCAGGTCTTACCCTCATGGTTTCGAGAATTTGTCGTTCATAAAAACAGTAATGAAATAATTTATATTTGCGAGCATTTGAAGGGTGGGTCGTTAATATTTCCATGCTTTTTACCATTTTAAGATGCTATCACAAGTAATATCACGAGAGGGTCTGAGATTACCGATAAATTCACCTACGTGACAAATCTGGAAAGGTCAGGCCCTCGAGTGATATTTATTAAGACTATTTCACGAATAAAATAAGAATTTAAAAATAATTCCTCTAAAATTGACTTACAAAAGTGTAATAATTCTTCTTGCGGCAGAAGAATGCCGACTGTCAGTAATGTCAATAAGGAAGAGCAAATTACGGGTTTAGGACTATTTCAGGAATAGAATAAGAATAAAAGTGATATATATTTGAAATTCGCATACAGAATATATACACTTGTATGAAATATTATATTTATGAATATCTATTCAATTCAAAAACCGTGAGACTGAAATGGACCAAAGTCGACTATTACAATCGCTACCTTTCGATTTTCTAATACCACCTGAGAGGGGGGATAACATACATTGTCTCTTTTTTTCTTTGTATTCTGTGATTTGGAATTCCTAATAATAAGATCAATTTGCACATTTGGCGCATCACCAAAACGCTTTGAAGAACCTTTCTTTTTGCGTTGATTGTCGATTATCCATGCTTTTGTTGCTGTCAGTAGTTAGTTCCTGACCGCCTCTAGCAAAAGTGGTCAGTGATACAGTGGAGGTATAGAGCTGGCTACACTGACCACAAGACAAATGGACGTCGCGTGATAAAACGGATTAGATATTTTTTCGATAATTTCACTCCGTGATCCTACTGTGATTGGTTAAAATTAAAAATTTTGTTTCGTTTCATTAATCGATTTTAAGATACCATCATATGAGTAAAATAGTCACTGAAAACATCTCTAATGACAAATAATTTCATGCAAACCTTCCGACAATATTTGTAAAAAAATAACTAATTAAATTTGCCCCATATTGAGATATAGTTTCAACAGCATTCGATTAAAGGGGAAATCATGCGGTATGTTTTGTGCCATTTTCTTAGTTTTAATGTATATTCCTCATTATGAGAATTGTATGAGTGCTGGTGTACACTCAGAGTGAGCTCTGTTGAAAAAATGTTTTCAATTTATGTATAAAATATTTCATTATATGAAGTGTGTAGCATAAACAGCTTTCCAATCCCAACGTGGGTTTCTTGGCTGTATTACGTAAGTATGCAATCATATGGTATTTATTCATTTTAGAGGGCTTCTCTTGGGACCGTAATTGTAGATATTGCTCTTCATAGCCTAGTATTTAGACATAATAAAGGTGATATCGAAAGATTTAGCATAGGTCTAATATGCGATTTTTTTCCGACTTTCGTCGAAAGCTACAATTGAGCATAAAGTTAAGACAATATTAGTTTCACCTGACAGTGTGAACTTAGTTGAATAGGAAAGTTAAGCGTTTGTGGGTAAAACAAACAAATACACAACAGCGTGCGAATTTGTTTACGTAATAAACATGAATACTTTACTATTTTTTTGGTGAATTTAAACTAATGTAACTTCAGAAAGTTTAGTAATTCTAGTTTTTAGGTAGATTATTTGCTTCTCAGAGAAACAGTCGCAGCGAAAATTGGCATTATAACTATGCTTTATTATGTTCATATACATGACCACATTTATCTTTCATTCAGTAATTTCCAAATAACGCAAAACGGAAAATTAAAAAATAAAATGACTACCTGAAATAGTGCTCTATTAGTGAGACAGCTTGTGAACCTATCCTAGAATATCTCTTGACGTGTTTATCAGTAGTCGACAAGCTTAGCAGCATTCGACCTGCCCCGATTGGTGAAATTACTTGATGTATGTGCTTGCCGTCCTAATCACTCCATTTTTCAAGAAAGAAGTGGAGTTGTGAAAACGGAAAAAAAGGACTTTGAGACATGTGGCAACCAATTTTTCTAGTTTTCAGAAGCTCAAAATTGTCCAGTTCTTTGGGTTTCTAAGAATCCGTACAAATTTTTAAATACTTTCCAAGCTGACCCTGAATGACATGCCCGAAGTTTTCACCCATAAATGTTCACGAATTGTTGATCATCAAAGATTTCTTCCTCAATGTTTGCCTCTCACATATGTAGAAAGGTATCTCTCGAGAAGTTATTTGAAAGTTTCTGCGTCCGTGTTCATGTTCTTAACAAAGTTCTTCACTAGTCCGAGTGTGACGTGTAAAGAGATAAAAGAAAATGTTTTCGATCGACAAGAGGACGATGCAGCGGTTTTTGGAGGCCAGACTGTTGTCTTGTAGTGTGAAGGCGTAGCCGACTGTTCTGCTCATACAAGAAGCAGCAGTACATGATCTATCCCAACTTCTTCAGTATTGCATTCACCTTCACGTTTCCGCACACCTGCCTTTGGTAGTGCTACGTAATTAATTGCAGCAGTAAATTTCGTTCACATGTTTATTTATATGAAAAATATAACGTGGTATTATTGTGCACCAGTACAGCTTTAAAACCAAGCTGTGAGAAGTCTGTTCCCCTTTTAAAACTGGCATCAAACCATCGATGCTTTGCAAGCAAATAGGCCATTATTTGCCTTTTAAAAATAACACTGGAAACACATCTTTTTGACAATTTCTGTACACAGTTACTGATAATAAACTACAGAAGATTCCATGATTGGAACTTTAATGAATGAATGGTGTTTAACGCCCGTTTTTGCTACAGAGGCACCACATGCGATGGACACTGGTGATACATGAAATGATATGGGAAAGGATTTATTTTTTAAGGAAGGAATCGTTCCAGGTCTAAGTTTAGGGTACCTCCCCGGCATTTGCCATTTATGACTGAGGAAAACCTGGAAAAAAAAACCTAAGTAGGGAGGACGGTCCTGGCGGTATTCGAACCCAGACCTCCCGCTCACGAGTCCGTGCCTTAACGACCTCGGCCACTCGTGGGGGTTTGGAAATTAAGCCCTGCCCTATCTTTCAATACATGAAGATTTGAAATTAGATAATTTGTTCACTTTGAGCAAGTCTGTGTGTATGCATGCGTAGCTCACTCGGCGACTCGAGTTGTGGCATAAAATCAGGAGTAGTGTTGAAGACTCAGGTCGTCTGAGGGTAGACTACGTTTTCGGAAGATATGGTATAGGCGGATTGTCCTCATAAGACATAGGAGTGGACGGATGTTGGTTTATACCGCGCTCCACTACGTCTTCAACACGCCATGCTTAAAAGGGGATTCCATGTAGGAATACCATTCTGGTTTGTAGGCTTGATCTAAATCGCTGGAGTCGCAAAACTTTCATTTTTATTGAAATACCCAAGTGGATTCACAGAACAGCAAAGAGTTTGTCTTCATTCTGAAGTTAGACCCCAGATGATAATCTATTATCTTCAATGACATATATAAAACATCACGTGTCACCCTGACCCTTAGTGTACAGTATACTCTACAAAACTCTAATTAATGAAAGAAACAACACTTCACGCAAGCAGCACACAAACAATTTCAGTAATTTGATATTCCTGTATACTTTCTCTGCATCAAAATACAGCAATTCATATAAATCCTCAACGGGTCGCTAAGAGCCAAGCGCTTTGCTTCATCATTAAATCTTAAAGCTATTTCAAATGCCATATTAGTTTCTTTCCTGCTGAAAGCAATCAGAAATAAGTCTTTTCAAGTGAAATACTTCAATGTTTGACCAGTGTTACGAAATGAACTGCATGAGTAAACGAAATACCTCCGATTTAGATTAAAGTAAAATTAACACAATTACATTCATAAACTAAACATAAGTTTAAATAATTCATTAAGTGATTCAGAATGAAATAAATAAAGTTGGCAAAGACGAAGTAAACATTTCTAATGAAGTAGAAAAAGAAAAAATTGCGGGAAGTAAAATATTGAAGACAGAAGTTAATCGTCTGAAAATAAATTGATGAGTGGGATGTAGCAATTGAAGGATGAAAGTAATTGTGTACAAAAAAGTATAAATCATTCTTAAGGGACGTGCCAAAACAATAACAAGATCTTTCAAACGTTTTGTAATAGTTGAGATCAAAGAAGAATGTTTTTAACCACTTCGAGAGGCCAAAATATTTCCCTGATTGCGACTTTAATGGCTGTGCTACAACTGCTTCCACTGGCTTTCGCGGCCAGCACGCTAAAATTACCAATGTCAATGCCCATCCTACATAAGCCCTCATATCTGTTTTTCTTTTCCTGAAAGGGAAGAAAAATATGGTTTTAAACTATTTGAATGCACTTCCTGAAAAATTCATGTATATTGAACATTTTAGTGCTTCTAAAAAGAGTATTTCAAATTAGTAATACGTATTGCAGATAAAAAGAGAAAGATAACGACAACTTTCGTGAAGATATGTCTCAAGTATATGCATCAGGGCGAATGAAATATAAACATGAAATTTTGATTTTTCGCTTGTAAGTGGGTATGGAGTCGGGGTACATTAATCTGAACTTCAGAAAATAGCGCATCAGTAGCAGCTTTCGTTTCAGAAATATTTGCAGTGGTGGTTTTAGACGATTCACCTTGTGAACCTAACAATTAATCTTAAAAGACAGGATATACTATAGTGGAAGTATTTGCTGTTCATTCTATGTACATTAGAGCACATCCATTCATTCTTCTCCCCAGTATATTGACTGAGGCTTGCAAAAAAGAAACTACCAAATTAGGTCGTCTTAAATACGAACTTTTTAACTGCTATGCAAAGTCAGGAAAAAATGTTGATGCTACAATATTTGACATGCAACAAATATGCATCTAAATACCGTACAAATTTAAACATACTTGTACTTGCAGAAACATGGTGATGAAACGGCAAGAAGGTTGACTATCTTAGGGATGACTTTTAAAGTTAAAAAGTTAACAAGAGCTAAAAGAAATAATCTTCAACGATCGCCGTGCATTTTATGACTCCTTAACCTACAAATACAGCAAGAGTCAATCTGTAACACCTTAATTTGAATAAGGTGTATAATATGATTGGTGCTTACTTGCAGGAAAGATGTGTCAATTGTTTGTATTAGTGTCAAATTTATCGCGAGAATGCTAGCAATTTCACAGGTAAGATTATTCTCCAACACACGATTGGCAACCAGCCAGTTCTTCACTATCTGCTCAGCCTTAGGAACTACTTGCGTTTTTCAGTGCTGTGATGATACTTTATATTAAATTGAAGTTAGCTGCCACATATGACACGTTCCGGAGGTTCGTTTCTTTCAGAACGTGCTGTGTTCTTTCTATGGAAACACTTTTCTTTGCATCAGTCGCATCCAAAACTTGAAAAAGCGTTCAAATATAGCCTGCTCTAACTTTACCTAATTAATCTTAATGACTCCATAAGATTTAAGTGACTCTGCGTTAAACTCAACACAAGGTTGTTTATAGGTAGTACATTATCCTCATCGAATGTTTTAAATTCTAAATTATGAATCCGTGGCGAGAAAACTCTTCTAACATATAAAATATTAAATAAGTTGTGCTTTTTTTGCTTATCTGTTCAAGTTACGTGAAATGTTTGTTATAGAAAAGTGCAACCCTCAACTGCGTTCCCCATCTGGCGAGTACTAAATTTAGACACTTGTATTTCTAGATTCTGAATCGTGCCTTAATCAATACCGACTTTGGTCCAGCACTTCTTTTGCCTGACATCTTCAGACGCATCATGCTGGAAAATAGAATCTTCAAAGATTGTTCTGCTTTTATCATGGTCGCTGCATCCTACATAAAAAATGCTCTTTCTGTAATGAACTCCTTAAAATTTTCATGACAGTTAAAAAAACAATCACTACATACAATTATTCGTGAAGTTTAATCACATAAAAATAATGCAATATTCACACTGAATAAAGCATTTACAAATTTGCTAGTCTGAAAATGGACGTTATTCATTTCTTTTGTGAATTTACTGGGCCATTGGGACTTGGATTGCATTCAAATTTACCTATATAGTGACCCTCGTCATTTGATGTTTTATCGATTCTAAGCCATGCGAAACTATTGGCTAAGTTCTCTCTAATGGAAAAGGTGACCTGTAAAACATGCATACAATAATTTAATTTTCGGACATTTTTAATTGACTTATATGCACTTGAAATAAATATGGGGTGCTAAAATTATATATATAGGCAGGCAGGCAGGTAGGTAGGTACGTAGAACTCAACGAGTAATAAAAAATTTAGGTAATCTTTTATGGAGGCTGATTGGTCAGAGATGTGCCTATTGCTATGTTTTGCAAAGAAATCCCGGAAACTCATTGGTCGGGGACAGGGGAGCATATTGACAGCAACCATTGCTGCTGATAAATCTATCGGAAAGTCGTTGTTTTTTACTCAGGAGCTGGTAACATGTTTGGCATAAAAACCTGAGACTTTTCTTTATTAGTGTAGTTAATATGTTTGGATGTTTCTGTATGCAGAAGCAACCTGTGTTTTCTGTGTTTTTTTTAGTGGTATTTAACGCCCGTTTTTACTACTGAGGCACCACAGGCGATGGAAACTGATGATACATGAGATGAAATGATATGTTGGGAAATAATTATTTTTTAAGGAAGGAAGCGTTCCAGGCCTATGTTTAGGGTACCTCCCCGGCATTCGCCAGTTATGAGGATTAAGGAAAACCTGTACAAAAACCCAGTCAGAGAGGACGGTCCGGGGGGATTCGAACCCCTGTCCAGCTCACGAGTCCGCGCCTTAACGACCTCGGCCACCCGTGGCGGTGTTTTCTATACAGGACACCTGCAACAGTAATATAAGAATTTCAAAATGCGCTCTAGCGATGCATTAAAATGTGAGTAAAAAATAAGCTAGCTTAATTTAATTTATGCAATGTGTGCGTAAATAGTCAAGGTAATAGTGCTTAAATATATGGTATGTTGCTTTGGCACTTGTAGATTCAGTTCATGATCAAATAATGAAATCAAAAGTAAATAAGTGAATAAAAGTACTATTTTTTTCTTTCAAAATAAGAAACTTTGGTTTTCATTTAGCCCTGAACACGCAGATACGTCCGTACCTTTGATGTTGTGTGTTTTAGTTCTCAATAAATATATCTGGTGTCGCTTCTATCGCCGCAGCAATCAGCTGTTAAACGTGGAGTTCACGAATTTACGAATTTAAATTTTAACCGTAATGAAAATTCACTTTTTCTTTTCAATATAAACATGAAATGCCAGCTCTTGCCTTTGGAATAAAGGGCAGTCATGTAGAACATCACATTGCAGAATAACTTCTGTTTTTTAATCTGATTTTTGGTTTTGGTTGTTCACTGATAATTTCCGAATGACTAACAGACTGAATTTTACATGGATACAAATAGGTTATAATTACAGTAAATGAAAATCGTATATTTTGTTTTTAGCGCTTAACAGCAGTTTTGCCATATGAACCCTATTACCCGATAATCGAAGGGGAATGGAGGCAGAAAAAAAGATCTTAAAAGAGATGGAGTGGTGTTCTGTCAAAATAACAACATAAAATAAACAATTGATGAACCAAGAACAAATTTTACTGCACAAATACCACCTGGAGTTAATTTTTCTGTGTTTATTTTCTTGGCAGTGTTTTACCACATAAGGAAAGCCTAGCATAGCCTGGAAATAAACAAGACAGGATTTTTCGATTTGTTGTTTGTCTTAGTATCAGTATTAATATTCGGTGGAATATTAATGTGTTTTTAAGATTTCCCAGTAGTGAAACTTGGAACTTCTAGAATAAATTAATTAGAATTGTCCGGAAGAAATTGATGCAGCATTAGATTGGCCTTAACCTGTGCAACCTGAAATAATTTATGGATTTTAATCCACAGAAGCAGGTAGTGCTAACATAATTGCCAATCCCCATTAAGCCGGTGACTCTGCTCAAACTTTAGCTTCAATAGCACATATTTGAGAATGCTTTCATTAAGAAAGAATTATTATTAGATTTTCGGTGGCACACAAATGCCTGATATCGGTTTTAATTTATTGACATAGTAGTGAGTGTTAAATGTTCTCAGTTTGTATTCGGTTATGCCATCCATGTATTTATGCTCATCCATCTAATGAATTTGTTGTTGATTTGGTTTATTTATGAACGCTCTTTAACATCTGAGGTCATTAGCGTCGCATTCAATTCAGGCGTGAAATGGTTATGTTCCGTAAATCTACGACACGGGACCCACGGCTGTACTTCCCTTCCGAAGGAAGCCATACTTAGGATTTTTACCCCCCCCCCCAAAATCCATTAAACCTGACCGGGATTGAACCCACGATCTTGGATCTACGGGGCAACTATGGTTACCACTGGACCACCAACACTGACCCATCTGACGGAGAATATGGTAGTAAATCCATTTTCGTAAAATGTGCACTCAAAATTTAATCCCACGAAATACCCAGCTGTCGCTACTATGTACCATACTGTTATTGAACTTTTTGTCTGCACAGATACCACCAAAAAAGAATGCATACAAGTTCGTATAAAACTTAACTTTATATCATATAGTTAACATAATCACTGTCCTGGGAAAGAATACAAAACGCATTTAACAGGTATGACAATAATCCGCTTTGTACATTAAACAATTTTACTGATACTTTACAAGTATTAGTAAAAAGCTACAAATGACGTCATATAAGAACTAGGTGCAGAAACAGCTGTTTGCCACACGTCGCCATATTTTGAAGTGGGTTATGTCCTTCCCTTAGTAATAAATTCGTATTGTTTAATGTACGAAGCGGAGTGTCATACCTGCTAAATGGGTTTTGTATTTTTTCTCAGGAATAATGCTTATGTAAATACTTTATTATGGATTTATCAATATTCAAGCGTAATACTTCACTTTTAGAGGACGCGGATCGCATGCGGATGCATGGCAGCATCAATTTTAATCGTCGAGTCATGGGAGAAGAAGCGAGGTTCCCTGCTGCGCTCGGTCATTTGTTTTAATCGCCCATTTGATCATTTATATTTATATAAATTTGTTTATACCTTTGAAATCACATTTGCACTATAAGCATATATAAACTGACATCAAAAGAGAATAAACAATGGAAAGAATTTATTTTCGTGGCATGTAGCAGGAAAAAAAACGCAATATGATGGACTAAAATGTATATTTGAAACAGAATTTTTTTAATGGTGTTTATCGCCCGTTTTTACTACAGAGGCATCACAGGCGATGGACACTGATGATACATGAGATGAAATGAAATATTGGGAAAGGATTTTTTAAGGAACGAAACGTTTCAGGCCTAAGTTTAGGGTACCTCCCTGGCATTTGCCATTTATGAAAACTGAGGAAAACCTGAAAAAAAACTCAGCCAGGGAGGACGGTTCTGTAGGAATCGAACCCCAGACCTCCCGCTCACGAGTCCGCGCCTTAGCGACCTCGGCCACCCGTGGTGGGAAAAAAGAGAGAGAGGTTAATTGCACTTAATTTTTTCGTTATACTCAAATAATGAATTATTTTACTTTACACACGTTCTACTCTCATCATTATCGTCACTTTCGCTAATGCTTCACCAATTTAGGTAAACTGACTCCCAAAACTATTAAAAGATATTAAAACTTGGCACTAGTATTTGAAGTTACCAACATCCCTGCTCTTGTAGATAAATCTATACAAGTTACAAGTGCAGTGGAAAGGAACAAGGTTGTACACTTGTAAAGTTTTAAAGTTCAAGTGTAGCAGAAGTTTAGGGAACAGAAGTATACACTTATGATGCATTGTAACGTACTGTTGTGTAACAGAGCTGCGCTCTGCTTTTTGACTTTTGTTTATATTGTATACAGCCTGGCAACTTGGCGGGCAGTCTGCATTTGTGTACCATAACTTGGTTTATATACAAAAATAATTAGCTAAAACAAACGTAGCAGAGAAGTTGAGGACATGGAAAAGATGTAATGAGATTTTGCATTCAAAAAGATCTGTGTTCCAGTGCGAATTACTGGGAAGAGAAGCAAGTGCAACAGGTTCCAATTATACTGTGCAGTTAATCCCCAAGATAGTGCTGGATGTAACTGCGCTGTTCTCGACTTTGAGGAGGCATGTATCAATGAGTATTTCTAATCTTACAACATGGCATGAAAATCTTCGACACTTCCCCTGTTAGTAACATTGTTATCTCTGGTAATTTCGTTTCATTTTGACGTTAATTCATTAAGACATTAAAGTATTTCTTAAAATTTAGTGTAACAACACAAGAACAGAATGGTCTTAATCGCTGTAATTTTTTTTGTGCTGAAATATTATTATGATTGTATGTGTATATGTGTATATATATATATATATATATATATATATATTTATCATTTTTACACGCCTTGTGATGATGACTTCAAAATCATACAGAAAAGAAAACGCAAAGATTTCAGAATTGCAGCAAATTCAGCAGCAGATTGTGGTTCAACGTTTTTCAGACAGAGTTTTCACAAATTAAAATAAAACGGAAGTTTCAGTTAAATAGGAAAACAAGGACTTTTCAAGAAGAGACGATATACTGAATTCAAAAATATAAAGAGCTTTGATGATGACAAGAAATCTATTTCTATTAGTGATAGAAAGAAAATACGATTTATTGCACAGGCTGAATTACATGGATTCTAAATATGATTATGTTTGCAAGAGAATGTGTGAATCCTAAATAAATTATGCGTTGTTATTAATGTTGAAAACAGTAAATTGATAGTCGTTACTAATATTTTTGGAGAATACAATAACACACTGATATAATGTTATAACTTCATAAATGAAGGATTTTTATGATCCAATTACTTTTCCCTCCCGAAAATTTTTGTTTTCAACACTTACCATTTCAAGTCCCCAATTGTGCATGCGTTAGGTATACTAGTACTATTCCAGTAGCGCTGTTACATGGCATCTATGACCGCCAAAGTTAGTCGATTGATAGCAAATGATACACGACCTGCTGGATATGTTTTATCCGCCATAAAATACCAATTATTTTTAAATGCCACTGTTTTAAATACAGATACGTGAATGTTTTTGGTTTTTAATTGTAGGTATTAGTTATATAAAAATAACCAGAATATGCACCTATGTAAAATAAAGTGTGGTCCTAGTTTTTCATCCTCTGCAAAGATACATAAACTTTTATCAGTATGCTCAATCAATAAAAACGTATCTCGTGCTCTAGTTGTGGGTCCTGGTGGTGTAGTGGTAACTATACTTGCCTCCTAAACCCAAGATCGCGGGTTCGATTCAGGTCAGGACTAGTGGATTTTCGAGCCTAAAATCCTAAGTATGGGCTTCCTTCGGAAGTAAAGTCGTGGGTCCCGTATATTTACTGCACAATAAAGAATCTCAGGCCTGAAAAAAGAGGCCTCTGAGCAAAATTTGTCGGCTGTTTGGCGCCCTGAATTGAATGGAACGCTAATGACCCGAGATGTTAAAGAGCGTCCGTAAATAAACAAAATAATAATAAAAATGCTCTAGTTAAAATAATATAAACTTAAATGTTTTCTGTGGATTACTAGTGCAACAATTTTCTGAAAACTTTTTGCGTCTGCTGTAAGATCAACTTTTTCTCATGTTGGAGTTGTTGCATTGAAAAGGTGAATGTGTAACTTAAGCTGCGTGCTTACAGAAGTATTTAAAAACATTAGATTGGAAATATTTTTATTGACCTGCCCGATTCTCTCTTAAGTTCCGCCCCCCCCCCTTTCCCCGTTAGTATTTCAATAAAATTATACCCTCAGTTCAATGCTTGTTCTTACGCACTGGTTCTGATGCACTGTTTAAGAAATATGGCGTCAGGATTTTACATATTTGGGACTTGAAAGGATAACAACACAATTTCAGCGATACCCGTATACATCACTTGGATTTATCTTCACAATTTTGTTCAATGATTTAATAATTTCTGCTACTTACACAGTGAATTTCAAAGTAAGCGCCCAATTAGAAACATAAGGTGGCTTATAGCCCGTTACATGCCCATGTTTATAATCAGAGAAAATCGCTCGTTACAGAAAATGGATTATATCAGCTTTACTATCATCTCGATAGTCTGCATAATATGCATGGGCATTTGTCCCGACCTTCCCTGCAGATTGCCTTATTTGCTTCTAGAAGAATGCAGTGTGTTATTTAGGCACACCTGGGTGTATTTGTGGCAATCTCAGTATAACATTTACTCGGTTGTAGTGGCTCATTTTAATGCACACTGACAATAGTGATCGCTACGAGTTACAGAGGCTGTTGATGATGATTATTGGTTAAAGGGCGCAAACATCAAAAGTCATTATCGCCCAAACAAACTAAAAACTGATCCAAAATTAAAATATCTACACCCATAGCCAATGTAGAAAAGGGCATTAAGCACATTGGGCAATAACAATAAAAACCCTAAAACAAATAACAAGGGTAAAATGATCAAAAAGAGACAAAAGTCTGGTACTAAAACAAGGCTGCAAGAGCTGAAAACACAACAGTCTTATAATGGTCTATAATTATAAGATAAAAACCCCAATACAAGTAACAAGGGCAATATGGTCAACAACAAACAAGACTGGTAGTAAAACACAGTTGCAAGAGCTCAAAACACAACAGTCTTATAACGGTCTAAAATTGTAATAACACCCCAAAACAAATAACAAAGGTAATATGATCAATACAAATAAAGGACTGGTAACAAAACGCAAAACGCATCAGCTAGGGCTAAAAGCACAACAGTCCAAAAATAGTCAAAAAATGCCGTCACGTATAAAATGCTATAAAATCACACCTTCCTCCAAAAACCACAAACACGGATAAAACGGAGAACTCGCTCAACAGCAACCACATCATCGGCAAGTAGCTCCTCAATAGAGGAGGGAAAATCGAGCGAAGTCAAAAAACCCATAGGTAATGGCATTCAAGTAAAATGTGACCCACTGTAAAGGGATGGTCGCAATAAATACATGGTGGAGCTGGTTCACCACTAAAAAGGTGACGGTGACTAAAACGGCAATGCCCAATTCTCAAGCGTGCTAAAATTACTTCTTCGCGACGAACTGCGCGAGAAGAACTTGACCAGTTAAAAGGGGTGCATTTACATTCTCGAAGCTTATTGCTAGGGATTAAATTCCGCTCCTCGCGCCAGCGCGAGAGAACGCCTCGACGTAAAGATTGTTTAAAATCCCCCGAGTAAAAACGTTGCGCATACTCAGCACGGTCTAAAAGGGTGGATTTAGCTGCGACATCTGCAGCCTCTTTGCTTGAGAGTCCCACATGTCCAGGTACCCACAGTAGTGTTACCCTGACGCCAGCGTCAAAAAGCGTTAACACTACATCCTGGATCTTCTGTGCAAGAGGGTGTTTGTTGTACAGATTTCTGAAAGTTAAAATGGCACTCAAAGAGACGGAACAGATAACACTGTTCCCCAGCCTCAGGTCAGAAATAAATAAAATCGCCCAATAAATAGCATAAAGCTCCGCCATAAAAATAGAAGTCGCAACGTTAAGACCAAACGTAAAACTAACTCCATTAAAAACGAAGGCACATCCTACTCCTGTGTCAAATTTCGAGCCGTCGGTATTTATAAAATTCCAGTCATTAAAAGAAGAAACCATCTCGCTAAAATGACGACGAATAATAGGTACTGCGGTCGAGGACTTAGGACAGGACGTAAGCCCAAAATGAACGGGGGCCTCTGCTAAGAGCCAAGGGGGAGAAGAAGTTTCCTCGGCTAAAAAAAAGCAGGTAATTCCAAGTCCAACGTCCTTAACAGCTCCCGAAAACGAAAGCCAGCCGGCCTAGGAGTAAACGACCGAGCAGCTTAAAATGGAGTCAGAGACAGATTAAAAAACTGCTCGTTCGTGGGATGGCGAGGTTGCGCAGCTATTCGCCAACCATAAGCAGAAAGAAAACATCCCTACGGTAAAACAACGAAAGTTCTCCAGGCTCCGCACATAAACTTGACACAGGACTGGTTGGGAATTTTCCAATAGCGACACGGATACCCCGGTGATGAATTGGGTTAAGGCGACGAAGAACTGAAGATCGCGCTGAGCCATAATCTATACAGCCATAATCCAGTTTTGACCGGATTACAGATCGATAAAAACGTAAAAGAACAGTCCGGCCAGCTCCCCAGGATGTGCCACTTATAACACATAAAATACTAAGGGAACATTCACACTTGCCTCTGAGTTGTGCTATATGCGATGACCAGCATAATTTGCTGTCAAATACCAAGCCAAGGAACCTAACTTTGTCTGCGAAAACAAAAGCGTCTGGACCTAGATGGAAAGATGGTGGAGGATACTCCTTTTGGCGCCAAAAATTCATGCAAACGGTTTTCTCTGCGGAGAAACGGAACCCGTGATTCACACTCCACGCGTAAAGGCGGTCGAGAAAGCATTGGAGGCGGCGTTCCAAAAGACAAGTTCTCTGTAAGGAAAGAAAAATGGCAAAATTTAACAAGCAGCGACGATTGGATTCCTGGCGGTAAACACTCAGCAATGGAATTGATGGCGATGGCAAACAGTGTGCAACTAAGTACCGAACCCTGAGTAAAACGACAAGATAAAACTGATCCTACGCGAACATTTAAACCCCGGTCTTTCATAAACTCCCGAACAAAAATAGACATCCGACCACATATGCGCCATTCATAAAACGTACGAAGGATGCCGCCCCTCCAACAGGTATCGTAAGCCTTCTCCAAATCAAAAAAGACAGCAACAGTTTGGCACTTTCTCACAAATCCGTCCATAATATGGGTGGAACGAGACACAAGTTGGTCGATTGCTGAGTGATGACGACGAAAACCGCACTGGACGTTCGTCAATAGGTGCCTCGACTCTAACCACCACATAAGCCGTCCATTAACCATGCGTTCCATCACTTTGCAGACGCAACTGGTGAGGGAAATAGGACGATAACTGGAAGGAAGGTGTGGGTCCTTTCCAGGCTTGGTATAGGAATGACGGTGGCCACTCGCCATGCGCTAGGAAATGTGCCATTACAATAAATAAAATAAAAAATCTGTAATAAAAATGCCTTACCTTCCGCTGCTAAATGCTGTAACATAGCAACATGAATGCCATCTGGCCCCGGTGCGCAATGCCGAGAGGTAGAAAGGGCATGCTCCAATTCCGAGGCGGTAAACGGGACATTATAGCTCTTCTGATGGTTGGAGGCAAAAGAGAACGCTCTCGACTCAACCTGCTCCTTTAATGTGCGAAATGAAACAGGGTAATTGGCGGTGCTCGAAACAGCAGCGAAAATGCGTCCTAAAACATTGGCAACGTCAATCGGACTAGCAAGCACCCGATTTGACTTCCTAAGACCGGGTATGCGCGTAAATCTTCGTTTGCCTGCAACGCGGCGTAGCTGTTCCCAAACAACAGATGAAGGCGTTGTGCGATTAAAAGGGGAGGCAAAAGCAGTCCAAGACGCCTTTTTGCTATCCTTAGTAATATGACGGCATTTGACGCGCAATTGCTTGTAGTGAATCATGTTTACTGAAGTAGGGTGGCGACGAAATACTCGTAGAGCACCTCGGCGTGCACGCAACGCTTCCCGGCATTCGTCTGTCCACCAGATAACCGGAAAGCGTCTGGGGTGACAAGACGACCGGGGAATAGCCTGATCTGCGGCATTAAGGATAACGGTTTCGAAGTGCTTGATCACGGCGTCGATGGATGGAAAATTCAACCCAAAATATGCGGCCATATATCGGAAAAGAGGCCAGTTCGCCTTATCAATAAGCCATTTTGATGCGCGCAAAGAATATGCGTGTGAAGAGAACACGTGTATCTGACACGGAAAGTGGTCACTGGAGTATAAATCAGAGATGACGTTCCAGGTAAACTGTAAACCAAGTGAGACAGAGCAGAAAGATAAGTCCAAGTGTGAAAAGCTGTGTGTACTGTGAGAAAGAAATGTAGGTTGACCAGTGTTGAGCAGAATAAGATTGTGGTGGTGTAGAAAGCCTACTAACATGCTACCCCTCGCACACTCCGTGGTAGAACCCCATAGGGAATGGTGCGCATTAAAGTCCCCCAAATGCAGGACAGGGGGCGGTAGCTGTGATAGGAGATTATTCAGATCAACCTCTGCGACAGTGGCAGATGGCGGTAAGTAAATAGTGCAGATTGTAAAAGAAAGGCCAGAAAGGTACACTGTGGCTGCTGCAGCCTGTAAAGGATTCTGTAACTGCACGAAAGAACTACATACGTCATCTCTGACGAGAATTAAAACTCCGCCATGCCTGGGGGTGCCAACTTCGGGAGGAAGATCGAATCTCTCCGAAGAGTAACCGCGAAAAGGTAATGTGGTCCTGTGGTCTAAATTTTGTCTCCTGGAGACACACAAGAGGCGAGTTAGTCTATCGCAAAGGTAACTCTAGGTCAGCTCTTCGACTACGGAGTCCACGCACATTCCAAGAAAGGACGCCATTGTTAAAATCTGGAATAAGATAAAATTAAATTAAAACAGCACCTTACTTTTTCGTCGGTCCAGGACGAATCAACCGTCGTTTTTTTAAACGCGTAGGACTTGGTGGTTTTTCTGGAGCAGGCACATCCTGCTCGATCACATCCTCAGAGAGAGGGCTCTCTGTCTAAGAAGAATCAACCGACTCCAAAACCTGGAATCGGTTAGATGTGGAGAGAGGCGGTGACGGCGACCGCCTAGCGGGCTTGCTCCCATCAAGGGAACTTGACCTCGGAGGAGGAGAACGGTTCAATCTCTGTTTCTTATCAATCGGAGCAGACGATTTCGGAAAGTCAGTGCGAGTGTAACCAGTCTTGGATTTGATAGCTGGAGCATAAAAAAGTCGACTTTGGCTTCGCAGTAGAGCGCTTGGTAGAACCTGGCGCCTAGGGACCTGTGTAAAACCCAAGTCGCAGTCTGCGTGCTGCTATCTCGCTTCTGGATAGGAGAAGAAACTACAGCGCTGTACGTACCGGTCTTAGGTATCACACGTTGACGAGATTGGAATCGCTTCCGGTCCTCACTAAAGGTAAACTTTTCCTTCGCCCGGGTCTGCTGTATACAGCGCTCTTCTTGATAGCGAGGACAAACGCGGGACGAGGCTGGATGGTCCCCACGGCAGTTCACGCAGACGGGAGCAGATGGACAGGTTCCCTCATGACTTTCAGTACCGCAGGTGCTGCAGATGGAATGAGCAGTCTTACGCGACATGCGAGTGAGGCCGAAACGTTGGCATTGGAAATATCGCATGGTGCTGGGGATAAATGCGCGCACCTCTATAACCTCATAACCAGCTTTAATTCTGTGCGGTAACTCGACTCGGATAAGTGTGAGGAAGAGAGTGCGGGTGGGCTGCACTGCACCTTACTTTCTCGCCTGTATACTGTAGACCGATATGACTCCTTGGTCTTCCAGACAACCCTGGATCTCTTGAGTCGGACATACCATCAAGAACATTGGTGGTAATAACTCCTCGCGACGAGTTGAGAGTTCGATGTTGCTCAACACGGATCGGCTATTCGTGGAGTATCGTCGCCTTGAGCAATGATTTAATTTGTAACGGTGCTTGTGTCTCCACCAAAAGAGAACCATTGCGAAGTGGTGTACAAGACTGTACAGGCTCAGAAATGCCATCAATTCCCTTCTGGATAATAAAAGGTTTCACTCTACTAAATGACTGGCCTTCTTCAGTGCGACTTCTAAGTAACGAGGATAAGACTGCTCTGTTCTCTTACGTCCACTCTTTTACGCTTTATTTGAATAGGAGGGTTATTGTTAACCTTAGCGTATTTATCCTCCACCATTGCAACTGTCTCCGATGGCAGGCTGCTTCCTGGGCGCCACCCCGGCTCAGGTGACCTGTCCTGGCCTAGACAAAGTCACCTCAGGGTCAAACCTTCCGGGTCCAGACAGAGGTACCCAATTGACTTCAGGAACTGCACAGCTCATGCAATGGCCCCTCCCCGGACCTGGCCTTTACCAGGGGATACGCTCCTGTCCTACATGATAACCCAGTGCTGGGAGTTACGCCGTTACCCAGTCACTTTTTACCGTGTCACCCATCAGACAAAGAACAGGGAAGTAGGACGAATAAAAAGTAAAATAGAGGCGAAATAAAAAGGAGTCAAACACGCTGAGCGTAGACTTGCGGGAGCAGCTCGGGTGCCTCGGGGTCGCTACGCCCCGTACCCAAAAAAATTGGGCCCCTGAGGGGACAGAGGCTGTGAACTTGCATTTAGTTGTGTTAACAAAAGTGATGCATTTCTAAAGCAGAAACCAAAAAATATTAAGGGAAATACAGAGAAGCGTATAATTTTTCAAAGAATGAAACCCATGCTATTCATTTCACCTCTACATCACATCGTAAGCTCACTGAAATGTATTCGCTGGCATTTTAGACTTTTATCATACAATCGTGTGAGACATCGGTTTCAGCCGGCTGCACATACGGAGGAAACAGTATCGAATACTGGATTTCTATTTTATTAATCGTTTTAACCTCCATTTATTACTGTGGTAAAACAGGCATTGAACACTGTGACAATACTCTTAGATGTAATATGTTGGAAAAGGTATTTTTGGGGCAGGGAGCGTTCCAGGCTTAAGTTAGGCTACCTCCGGGGCATTTGCCATTGATGAAAACGGAGGAAAATCTCAGGAGAAAACCTTGCTAGGACAGCCCGGAAGAATTCGAACATAGATCCGTGCGACCTCGACCACTGGTGTCTGTTTTCAGACTGTCTGATAAAAACGTTTGTGTGTTTTTCCTTTCCTTAATCAAAAGGAGAAAAATGTGAAATGTAAAGATTTAGCAGATTAGGTTCATTTATTCCATAGTTTATTTCATTTGTTATTCCTATCAATTTTGTTGAAGTTTAAGCCATTGCCACAAGACACCAAGCTTCAGTAAATATACGGAAAAAATAAGTCGTGTACATTTTGCATCTATTTTTTTGAATTGGACTTGATAGGTACGTTTTCATTTACAATTTTAGGTATCTGAATACTGTAAAGATGAACATAACGTACTACTACATTAAATATTAATGCTCAGGAAAAATTTTTGGTACAGAGGACGACGTAATGGTGGTTAACCATATAGAGCAACAAAATGACAGGTATGTTCTTGGCGACATATTGCGAATATATGTGGAGTAAATGAACTATACCGCAATAATTAGACAAGCATTTTGAAATGGGGAATCATGTTCTGTCTGTTCATATTTCAAAGTTACTGCAATAAGTTTCTAAAGGACCGGTACATCGCTAACTAATAAAACTTTCATTCGTAATGGAATCACACCATTTTTTTTTATTTGTGATATGGGCTATTTACAAACGCTCTTTAACATCTCAGGTCATCAGCGTCTTATTCAGTCAGGGCATGAAATTGCACATAAATTTTGCTGAGAGGTATTGGAACAGATATAGCCACCCGAGATAGAGAGACTACAGCAACATTTACGATAGGAAAGTTAACTCTGTTAGTTCATCCCTGCTGCTTAATCCGATTTATTTTGCAAATATGTAGCTGCAGGGCATTGGTAGAAGACTGAAGTGATCCTTTTAAAGTACAGAACCAGAGCTCGTTTCCGATAGAAGGGTTAATTACATTTTGACAAGTTTTGAACATCTAAAATATATTTAACTAGTTTTAGCGCACGGAAAAGCTAAGAGGCATCTAAAAGGAGATTTTCGAAAGCTAAAGCACTTACATAATTGATTCTCGGCTGTGTGATTGACAGATAATTAGCTCGACTATTTTGGCACTTAAGAGGTAACAAAGGAAAAATTTGGGAGATAGAAAGTTCCCTGTAATCTAAATAATCCGATCATTTTTTCGGGGTATAAAAATTAATACGGCTCATAGCTATGCCCTTAATCTAACGGGAGGGAAGAGAACTCAATTGCATGTACTGTAATTTTCCATGGTCACTAAGTCAATTTAATAAAGAGGATATTATTTTTGAAACTTGGCTACTCAATATTATTGGCGGCTAGTTTGAAAGCTGTCGTGGTTTTCTTTCCTTCGCAAGTATTTGCAGCTAAACACAAACCTACAAGTTTACGGAAAGAAATGTTATAATTGCGGCATCTTTCGAAGCAAGAGGAGGTTACACCAAACTCAATGTGTCTACATATTGTACTGTTCTCATTATCATAGTTTACTATAAAGTAGCTTTCTGCAGGTTAGCACAGCACACACTCAATAACTGTTCCCCCCCTCCTCCTCCTCCTCCTCCTCCTCCTCCTCCTCCTTCTTCTTCTTCTTCTTCTTCTTCTTCTTCTTCTTTTTCTGGAACTGCTATAAGGTTTGGAACATTTATTATACGCCACTATAGCCACTATAGCCGTTAAACATTCATTGCAGCCATTGTATTCATCTAGTCGCATACAGTTATGCATTCACTTTAATATGCCGGATATTCCCATTGCCTATTTGTTTTCAACGATATCTGAGGAGAGAATGAATATAATACACAGTCCGCCAACTCCCGAAAGAATGACGTAATGGCATGATTTGACTTACCGGGCAGTGCTTGCAGGACAACTGCGTCAGACAGCGGTAGCTAGTGTGTTTTCCGCTATAGCGTGATAAGGCTGTTTAACAATGACTGATCAAGACACTGCTCTTAGTACCATATCATCAAAGCCAACATTTTTACATATACGGGAAGCATTATTATGCTTTGAGTACGGTACGAGTGTTCTGGGTCCCAACCAACAATCCAAATGTGCAATTATATTTTCCCTATTTTACCGCAATGACCATTTAATTTTCCTAAAATTTACTGTTTACTGTTTTGATTTTGCATTGCTTTTATAATTATTGGTTTCTTTTCAAAAGTTTGTTCAGAGTTGTAAGTTTATTTGTTAGGTCGTATTCTGGGCCTTGGTCTAATACATTACAAGATATGGACTTGTAACTTGTAATTATTAGTAGAATTCTGTTCCACAAAGAAGGTTTCTGCTACGATTGTGCTTTACAACTTCATTCTTACAAGTGTACAAATACATTTTCGTTGTTCTGTTCCACAGAAGTACTAGTACTAGCCGAGCACTGGCAATTTGTGTAAATTTCTCTACGAGTTTAGGAATATTGGCAACTTCAAATACTGGTGCAAATTTGACACCTTTTTTAATATTTTTGGGAATCATTTGATCTAAATATGCCAATTATTACTACAGTAGTGATAATAATGAGAGTAGGAATATTTATAAGGAAAGAATAATTCGATATTTGTGTACAATGAAAAAGATAGGTTAAGTGCAAATAGAATACGACTAATGCCTGATATGGAACATTCCTATTTCAAATGCATATATCAGTCCGGCATATTAGTTTGTTTTTAGGTTCTTGCTACATGCTACGAAATCTTTCCATTCTTCATTCTTTTTTTTAAAAAAATATAATTTTGCACAATTTTTTCATTTTTTTTAATAATGGGGGCATAATTGCCAAGCAATATAAACAAACAACGACAGAAATTGATGCTCCAAAATGTTGCCGTATGCGACCACTGTATCATAGTTTTTTTTAATGGTGATGAAATGATATATTGGGAAAGGAATTTTTTAAGCAAGGAAACGTTCCAGACATAAGTTTAGGGTACCTCTCCGGGATTTGTGATATATGAGGACTTAGGAAGATCTGGAAAAAACTCACTCAGGAAGGACGGTCTTGGTGGGATTTGAACCCCAGACCTCGGCCACCCGTGGCGGTCCGTATCATAGTGGGTTATTACGCTTGAATAATAATTTAAATATTTTATTATGCATATTAAATAATTATTATACCCGAGAAAAAAATACAATACGCATTTAGCAGGAATGACAATATTCGCTCTGTTCATTAATAAATACGAATTTATTACTAATGAGCGGACATAGCCTAATTCAAGCTATGGCGACATGTGACAAACAGTTGTTCCTCCATCTTGTTCTTATATGGCGTAATTTGTAACTTTTTACTAATACATTACAAGTGTACTATCTTTCGTGCAACAGAAAGTTACAATTCCATACTTTACAAGGACTTGTACTATCACACTTGTAATGTATTGGGTTATGCTTGTTCAGATGTTCAAATAATGAACAGCAATTTAGTAATAGCCGTAAGAAATAATGTATTATAAACCTGGCATACAGTTTCGTTAAATATTCAAATGTGTTAATATCATGACTAATGTGTTTCATATATTATTTTATTTATTTCCCGAATATTTTATATTTAGATAAGTTATAACTAATTTGTGGAACAGTATTTTCCTATTGTATTTTCTGGTTTTGTGTTCATTTGTGATTGACAATGAATATATTATGCTATTTCATAAAGCATATTATTACACATAAAATACTATTTAAATGGAATAGTGGTACTTGACTGTATAAAGATAACAGTAAACATTTTGCCTTAAGCAGTAATGACAATTTTTGTACAAATTAAATTTATGAAATAAATATTTAGTAGTTTCTCTTATCATAAATATTGCAATTAAACAATTTCATCTCTGCAAATATTAACCGATTTAAACGAAACGGAACTTCCGTCAATGATTAAAAAATGGGGTCATAATATCATTTCGGTACTTCTCTCCATTTAAAGTCTATTCGTAAAAATGAGATCGATCATGCATCTTGCACTGATCGCAAAACAAACTCCAATTTTACTGTCATAAAGAAGAATTTCTTGATATATTATTGAATTTTCAGACCACCAAAAGCAAATGTTCTGAGTCTTCACATGACCATGTTGGTGAAACCACACCTCCCATGAAAAGGACACAAGCTGTGGGTCGATTAACCCTTCAGTCTCTGATGAAAGAAACCACTCACAATAACACACACTTGCTACGGGATCACCTTGTCTTAGACAATGAACTCATATACACTTGTAAGGTTTGAGTTTTAACAATTTTGTTGCTTTATGTGCAGAAGACACTGAAACCTCAACTTATGCTAATTTCGGTGGTTCTCAAGATTTGGGCCAATTTCGTCTAATTTGTCATCTGTAAAAACTGTAGGTGTTTGTGTGTTTCTTGCTTTGCACTGAACCAGTAGTATCAATTTTGTTCATAAGTATGTGAATTGCAATTCTGGAAAGAGGCAATTGCCCAGGGAACGTTGGAATAAATTGCTCACAAACGCGATGAGCTGATTCGCATTTACACACAGAGCATGTTCTGGAAACGTGCTAAATGTTTAGAATGTGTCATGTTAAAAGTTCAGCGACTCTACAATTTCAAACATGCTCAGAGGTAAAACGGTGGTACAGGAATGGGCTTTCATAACCAGTTGCATCTTCCAAACAAACCGCTGACAACGAGGTAACCTGTTGCTTAAATGAGTAAGTTCTGTTTTAATGTAATTTTATTAACTTATTATTATTATTATTATTATTATTATTATTATTATTATTATTATTATTACCGCTCAATCTAATTCATATGATGTTGAAGCTATAATGGTGCAGTGAGGGCGAGTTTTAAAATTGCTTACTTAATTGCGCGGGAATTTAAACCGTTCTCCAAGAGACCATATTTACAGAATGCCGCAACGTTGCTGATTAATTCGATACATGCTCAAGATTAAACAAAATTCGGAACCATTTTTTTATCTTGGCACACGCACTACGTGTGCAGACGATGAACGACAACTGATATTGCAAATTAATAAGTCCATTGCTTAATTCTCTGTGCCTTGATGAAAGTACAGATGTTGATACTAAACAAGAATATAGATCAGCATATCACAGAAGAACTTTTGGATGTAATTTCCATGAGAGATACATGTACTGGCGAGGATTTATTTAGTGCTGTTGGGCATGTTCTTGAAAATACACATCTACCGCAACGGATGGTCGAGGTCGTTAAGATATGGACTCAAAAGCAGAAGTTTTGAGGTTAGATTTCCGCCAGGATCGTCCTTCTCTCTCACTAAGAGTTTTTCCAGTTTTTTTTTTTTCAGTCCTCATAAATGCCAAATTGCCGGGGGCATACCCTAAAATTACACCTGGAACATTTTCTACTTTAAAAGAAATCGTTATACATTTTTTGTTCAATTAGAGCCATTTCATGCAACTTCAATCTCATTTCGCATATATATTAATGAATTATCAACTTACTTTCTTGCATTCTAATTTAATATATAAAAGCTAAACAAGCCCCATGGACAGCAATTTCATTCGGTACATTATATGATTAATAACGATAGAAACATGAACCTCACACTACTTTGTGCTCGAGTGCTGCTTCACTGCAACAATTGTAGATGGGATTTTTTCTGATGGAATCAAAGGAGATTTGCCACCATTATAGTGATTTACCTGGCTGTATCATATTTGTGAAAAGGAAGCGAGCGTATGCCGCCAGGCCGTAGCGAGCCGCAGCAAACCACTAGGTCCACCGGTTTCTAGGGTTTGCCTGAGGGTAGGTTAACGTTAGGTTAGTTTGTGTGTGTGTGTGTGTGTGTGTGTGTGTGTGTGTGTGTTAATTGCGAATTTCAATAAGACAACGCGTGATGAAAAGGGAATAACTCAGTTTTGTATTAAGGAACAACATACTCCACCATGAAAGTAAAGTAGGACAACGCATTGGTTACGTTACGTTTAGCAAAAAAATAACATGGAACATTTACACTCTTACAAGCATTCCGTTTTATCTTCCATTCGCGACTGTAGCTCGAGACTGGAGCTTAGGTTTTGTCCTGCCTGTAAAGGGCAAGTGAACTCTCCTAGTAGAATCGGTGACGTTCTGTGAATGGGAGCAAGATGTTTTGCATGTCGGGTCAGACACCCGTGTCTAAAAGAGAACTCATTACAAGAATGGAAAATTGTAAAGCGCACTCACTCTACAGTGCAAGGAGTCATAAGTAGGTATAAAAAATTCTAAATGCTGTTCGCTTCAATTGTAGAAAATATTTTCGTTTAAAACGACGAACGATGATCGTCAGAGAAGTAAAAAGAATCCATTTGTAAGTGCCCAAACCTTGTGAAGACTCTGGGAAAGAATGTCTGCGCTGAAACAGAAGATTTGTGCAAAAATACAATTACCGAACAGCTAGAAACAAGGCATTTGTGAGTAAGAAGAGCAAAATAACAAGAAAAACTTTGCAAAGAAATATATATAAACAAGGATTTTGACTATCGGAAGACTGTGATCTACGCAAACGAGGGGAGATAAAATATTTTCAAATCTGATGATAAGATCTGGGTGTTGAGACAGCTTAAAGCGAGCTACAAGCGCAAAATCCGACACCAATAGTTAAGCATAGCTAATCTTAGTGTGTGGCAGTGGCGGCTTGCGCACATTTTAGTTGGCGGGGCACAACTTATAAAAATAGTATTGCATAGAATCCATGAACATGACGTTAGCACACTTATCTGCAAAAAATAAGCGCAAAACTTTCACTTTTCTCGAAAATATAGTCAAAAGTAATTTTATGTGCCGGTATTTAATTTTTATTTGACGTAAAACATTCACTACACGTTTACTAAAATAAATAATTCGCCTTCACTTAAGTTACTCGTGCATTTCAGATCTTTGTTAACAGTTTCGCTACGTACTCTTGTTCATAAACAAGAATTGATGTCAATAAATACTTATGAAGAAGCAATATATTTAAATAACTGTCCGCGACGTCACTCCCCCCCCCCTTTTGCTTGACAGTGTATTGACTGAAGTGCCAAAAGTAAGCCACCTCTCGGTTTTCTCTTATTTATGATAATGCCGGTTATTTTTATGTTATATGAGAATACGTTGCTTTAGTTGTCTTTATAGCGAAAGAGTTTCTTATACGTTACATTCCTCATAAGCCATTGGTGCAAGAACAAACAGCCCATGACAAACATCTTAGGCCCTACGTTAGTGAGTGGAAAGTGCACAGATTCTGCATGCCCTGCGTGAAGTTACACTCACACCCTTTTCAGCCCTTTGCCCGACAACTTCATAACAACTCCTTTTAAAGCAAAGCACTTTGCCCTGCTAATCCTGGACATAAGGAGAATGAGTCCTAGCCCGTTCTCTTCAAACATAAGTTGTCTGCATTATCAGAAGCCGTTTAAACTGTGCGCCTCTTTTGTTTTTTTTTTTTTTTTTGAGTAGTGTTTAACGCCGGTTTTTACTACTGAGGCATCACAGGCGATGGACACTGATGATGCATGAGATGAAATGATAAATTGGGAAAGGATTTTTTTTTAATGGAGGAAACATTCCAGGCCTAAGTTTAGGTACCTCCCCGGCATTTGCCAGTTATGAGGACTGAGGAAAACCTGGAAAAAAAAAAACCCAGTCAGGTAGGACGATCCTGGCGGGATTCGAACCCAGACCTCCCGCTCACGACTCCGCTCACGACTCCGCTCCTTAACTACCTCGGCCACCCGTGTCGGTCTTTGTATTCTGCAATGCAAGTGCTGAAACATTTGGGGTTTGCGTCTATTAAATTCTACAATCTTTTTTGCGTTGACCATTTATGCAGGTATTATTTAAAGATATTTATGGTTCAAAATTAAAGGAAGGCCAAGTGATCTTGTACCTTTTAGCGCGAGCCACCGCTGGTGTGTGGGCTTGCATGACAGCATCTTGGACCAGTAATCTTCAGTTTATCGAAGGTAACATTGATAATGTAAGATATATAAACATTTTGAAAGATAATTTAAAACAAAGTGTCATTAAACTTCAAATAGACTGTTTACGTTATTGCCAAGATATCGCAAGCATAAAGCCCACATGTAATAGAAACACCTCCCTAATCTTCAGAGTTCAATGGGACTGTTTAAACGATAAAATACGAGGACATACTATTAAGAAATACAAATGATCTCAAAAAGGTTCTTTCAGAAGAGTGGTACAAAATTGAGCCAAATTATTGTGAAAAATTGGTAAATCCATAGCCAAAAAGACTAACAGAATTGAGAAGAAATAATGATCAGCCAATAAAGTAATAAAAACTGAAACAAGAGACCGCTTTTCTGTTTCAGAAAAAAAAAAAAAAAACAGATAGGTGTGATGTACTATGTTGCACTATGAGGTGAATATGCACATACTTTTGTATATTTTTTTTTCGGAAGCATAAACTTATTTTGTATATGTTGTAAAGACTATTGCAAGTTTTCAATATATATATATATATATAGGGTATATACAGAGGTGTCAAAAATATATACACACTTCAAGCAAAGAAAAAGTCAAAAATATATACACACTTCAAGCAAAGAAAAAGTAAAAAATATATACACACTTCAAGCAAAGAAAAAGTCAAAAATACATACACACTTCAAGGAAAAAAAAAAAAAAAAAAGAAAAAAAAAAACCTATGTTAACATAACAAAACTCAATTCACATATACAGAAAATGATGAGCACTAACCTTCTTGACTATTACAGTTACAACAGTTGCTCCAAGTGCTGACCATCGGCGTTGATACACTTCTAAGTACGTTGAACTACTGATTGAGCAATGTTTGCGAAAATGTCCTCAGCGATTGAGCACATGCCGTTTCAATTGCTTCCCTGAGTGCTGCTAGTGTAGCTGGTTTTCTGCGGTATGCTTAAGCATTCCCCATAGGTAGAAGTCCAACGGAGTTAGATCCGGAGAACTCGGTGGAAACTCAATCGGACCTCTTCGTGAGTGCTCTGCGGTGATTGTTCAAAACGTTCCAAAACCATAGCCGAGGACGCGGGGCTTTTGCTGTGCGAGGTCTTCCAGATCTGCCCTTGTGAACATCGCATACGGTACCATGAGTCTCAAATTTGTCTCGAATGCGTGCAATTGTTACTCGCGTTGACGGTTCTGTTCTATACACACGTCTTCATTACCTTTGAACTTCCACAACATTCTCGGTTTTTCAGTACTACTTCATAATTGCTTTCCGCTGCTCAAACAATAATCTTGGCTCCATTTTTTGTTGTAGCAACGCTAACATAACGTAATGTGAGTCACGTCTGTTTACAGAACATCATACGTTAATCTTGGGTTCATTTGTTCATTTTTTATTTACCTGTCACGTAGCAACGCTATCATAATGTATGTGAGTCACGTCTGTTTACAGAACATCATACTACACATTACTGTTGTTTTTCGGTCCAACTTTGAAATATATTAAATAGATATCTACTGTGAAAGTGCGTGTACATTTTTGGCAACCTCGGTATATATGTTTTATAATATATAGTGTTCATTTATTTTATTAACAAAATGGTGATTCCTAGTTGTACTATTTTCACTATGAGCAAACTGTATAATGATTATTAAAAAATGAAAACACTTGGGACGCATTGGGATAGAATATCGGTGGTACCGCCACCTCTCCTGTCCACCCCTAATGTAGCCTACTCCCTCTGCATGACGACAAACCCCCGTAACCCGTTTTATTCCGGTTTTACATATTCACTCCCTGTTTAAGATTGCAGTTCCTGTTTGAGTTAGCAGTAATGTAAAGAATGTTTATATATAAAAGTAAGGGATCAAAATGAATTGCAGAATTATTTTAAAGTGGCTGCAAAATGATGAAACAAATTAATTCCAAATTCAAGGCTCTAAGACGAAATAATATTTAATAAAGAGCTATTTATATCAAACACCTTATAAGGAACTTTCACTTAATATTGGTTTGGTTTTATGTATTCCTATTCCGAAGCATTTCAGAGCTATTTATTTCGAAAGTTCAAAAATACTCCCAAATTAATGCCCATCTAGCATAACTTTTCGTAAGTTGAAAGTTTCAATTAAACATAAGCATAAATGTAATGTTGCTCTCCTATTTCATATGGACTAGGCCGTATAATTAGCCAGAAGGCAGGAACATCTAATTGCATCGCAAGATATAGTCATTGAAATATGCTATGTGAATTCGGTGTTTTGAAATAATGTGTATTAATATTCGTCGATGAATGTAATTCAGCATACGTTGCTGAAAGGTGCGGAACAGTGGTATATAAAAATTTGCTTTCAGTAAGGTGCAGAAGGTTTGTCTGAGGTACGTGGCGTTCATAGCCCCCTCTTATCATAAGTAGTGCCAGATTGATTTGTCTCTTTCCATTGTGTGCTCACAGGAGGAAAATTCAAGAATGGAATTATTTACCGTATCCACACATAGCTCCAACCGTTTATTTCGTTTCAGGATGGAAAATTCTCAAGACTGTTGAGTGGTTCAAAGGGGAACGTTTTAGTTTTATATCAGATATCATAAGCCGCAGGTTATTTTCCACATGAAAAAGTGACGTGTTCGAGAACTCGAACTATATTTTTAGAAATGCTCTGCACATAAATGTGTTATTTGACGATAGCATAAGCAAGAAGGAGATGTAATAGGCTTGTGATAGTATGTATATTCAAGACCATACACATATGGATATGACTCGACTGCAGGTAACAAAATTGTTGCAATTAAACTATTTAAGTCCGTGTTGTTTTGGAGAAAGAAAAAAAAAACACAAGTATTGCAGCTATGTAGATCTCCCTAGAGGGCGTATCTGCGGGTATGCTGTACAGATTTACGTAATCAGCGAAGACGACTTAAAGTTGTTGGGCCACAGTTAAGAGAAGGTAGTGCGGGATTAAAACTGCACGCATACGCTGTTTCTTCATTTGAAGGGCAGCAGAGAGGGGAGCATGGCAAGACGTAATGCGCCGTGCTATCACACATCCGGTTTCCGGAGCACCCTTGACCTCCTGGCCCCGGCTCAGCAGGGAGGCGTTCGAATGGGGAATAACTTAAAAAAGAACTCTTAAACTGAAATATGTGGCTAGCAATTAGTTTTCAACAAAGCTGATGTCACTTTTCCTAACTCTGTGCTGCATTTCATATGCTGTTAGTAAGGTGTGCAGAAGAACGCAGTTCCATTGACATTACGTTGTGGGTTTGATGTAGACTTATTCTAGTAGAGAAAATGAAATGTTCTTGAAATAACGGAGAATTGTAACTTGTCATGTAGGTAAATATAGTTAGAAAGAAAAAGAGTTCTTTCCAAACGCTCTAATTGTTAGATATTAGCTAATGAACCATGATCGGAGCGTTAGCTTTACTGTGTACGCAGGGTGATCTCTTAACATATTGTGTTAAATTAAATGGTTAACACTTTTTATGTTGCTCTAATAATCAAGCAATAACTTCTGGGGAAAATGGTCTTAGTTTGTGTTATTCTTTATGAATACAGAGAAACCAAATTTATGTTAACAGTATTATGTGGACAGAAGGCATAGGTATGATCAACTTAATGGTTGTTGTGTGATGTTCTACACAATTCAGCAATTGTTTTAGTGTACATTTATGTAATTAATTGATAATTTGTAATGGCTAAAACTGGCTTTAGTTTGCTAAAAATTGATATTATCGGCATCTTTTTTGATAAAAAAATGCTCGTTAAGATCATTTCTAAAATATTAACGAATTCGCTTAATATTTAGTTTTTTTTGAGAGGGAGAGAGTTCCGTTCTTTCTCTCAGTGTGGGTTCGAATAACGCCAGGACCGTCCTCCCTGACTGAAGTTTTTTTCCAGGTTTTCCTCAGTCCTCATAAATGGCAAATGCCGGGAAGCTACCCTAAACTTTGGCCTGAAACGATTCCTTCCTTAAAAAACATCATTTCACCTCATGTATCATCAGTGTCCATCGCCTGTGGTGCCTCTGTAGCAAAAACGGGCGTTAAACACTATTCATTTCTCTCAGTGCAAATAAATCTCACTGAATAATTTACACGAATTCAACAAGCCTAGTTTGTTCGGTTATCTGTAGTGTTATCCTGAATGTGCAGAAACTCCTTTTTACACAAAGTAGAAATGTAACATTTCGTAAAATAATGTTTGATGTCAAAGAAATTTATATAGCATTTAGATATGGTATGTACATTCTAGGACAAAATAAAAACCCGAAGCGTTCATTTGTTTTAAGTTATGCTCGGCTATGCGCTTGATTCACACTGATACGTCTCTGCGCACTGATCTTACAGCCTTTGGTCTCGTTCTGTTATCATGCTTATTAGGTTCTTAATGGCAGAAGTATGTGATAGTGGAGCAATTAAAAAAGTAAGGCCGGCTGCACACGGGAACGCGTCAAGCGATGCAACAGATATTATCGATCGTGCAACATGACGCAAAGAACTGGAGCTCAATGGAAAGTTTTTTGTGTTTGTGTGTTTAACGCCCGTTTTTACTGCTGAGACACCACTAATGATGCATTAGATGAAATGATATATTGGGAAAGGGTTTTTTAAAGAACGAAACCTTCCAGGCCTATGTTTAGGATACCTCCCAGGCATTTGCCATTTATGAGGACGGACGAAAACCTGGAAAAAAAACCTGTCAGGAAAGAGGGTCCTGATGATATTCGAACCCCAGACCTCCCCCTCACGAGTCCGCGCCTTAACGACCTCGGCCAACCGTGGCCGTTTACGTCATGTTGCAGCCACATTTCACAAGATTCAGCATGCTATATTCTGTGCGTCAAGTATCATGGCAGTATGCAGATAACGTGTGATTCCTGCAAGCATTACATAATTATGTTGGAAAATTGATGTTTTAGTTGCTAGTGGCAAATCTAATATTTTTAATATATTGCCTAGTTGAAATCTGTTTTCTTTATTTGTCTAAGGTGATTACTTTTACGAATCATTTACAGAATTGTGGCGGATGTGACTTGTTACTATTGCTTATTCATTACATCAGCACACAAGGTAAATAGTACTATTTGGATTGCGACGTTGTAACATGAACTTGCTGCGATTATTCACTTCGGGTATTCCCCATATAATAGTGGGTACGTTTCTGGGTACATCCGATATTAAGACTGAAACTTTGCAGCATCTTTTAATAAATCACGCGCTAAAACTTAGGCACCGTGCTGAGCGCAAGACAACTTGAGATTAAGAACCCATTTTCATTTTCTCCTGTTGCGCAATTTCAATGACCTGTACATTACAACGTCTTCACTCGAAGAGGCCATGTCGTCCATGGATTAGAAGATTGACGCAGAAACGTGTGTGCGGCCGCATGCCTTGAATCACCAAAGAGACAAAAAGGATCAAACTTATCTGACTTGATGCTTACTTGATGCATGCCGGTGTGCGGCCTCCCTAAATGTTTAGCAACCAAAGTCCGAATTCTATCTACATATTTATTATTTTAATTTGTTATATTTAGTATACACATGATTAATGAGTACTCGATATTACATCGCTATTATTACTAGATATATATTTTTGTCCGCTCAGCCTCATCAGAGCAAACGCATTTGCTGTTTATAGCATAACCAGAACACGAACTGAAGGCGGACTTATGAACCCAGCATCAGCGAATGTTTCCGATGTTTTCCGATTCGTACATTGTTTATTTTAGCTCTTTTTATTTTATTTATTTTGTCTTAGGGTGTATATATGTGCTCTTTATCTTATTTCAACATGAAGCAAAACACTTATGTTTATTTCAGACTATCACTACAGAATTCTGTTTGTAGAGGAACGAGTGGATATTGTCATTCTGTGTTGCGCGATTTGATACATGCAGAGGTGCAACAGGAGTTTACAATTTCTCTGTGTTCTCCTCTTTTTGATTTTTATGTGAGAGAATACTTAACCGATGGCTAGACAGAGGTTCAACTGAAATATGACCACCACGCTTGCCGAATTTAACGCCTTTAGCCTTTTTGCTTGGAGGCTTAAGAGATTGCAAGAACCTGAAGAATGTATTTGAGAAGCATGATTTCACGCATTATGATTATAAACGTCTTTCAGGATGCATTCGAAAGTTGGACACAATATTTTGAGATGGATGATCATGATGAATTAAGATAAACTTCTATATGTACATGCTATGTCTACACAAATATATAATTCCGGCCAGGATCGATGGATTTTTGGCATAAAAATCGTAAGTATGGATTCTTTCGAACGAGATGTAAAGCCGTAGGTCCCATGATGTAGGTTTACGCACGTAAAAGAACCTCAAGCAGGAAAAAAGAGGCCTCTGAGTAAAAATTATGGCCGTTTCACGCTCTGAATTGATTAGCACGTTGATGACCTGAGATGTTAAAGAGTGTCCGTCAATAAACCAAATCAACAACACAACATATAAATTTCATTAACGACAAATAAATATCTATCCGGTGTTAGGAAAAATGCGTGACTAGCAATATGTAAAATATACCAATTTCTAAAAGCCACGTACAACCAAAAACTAATGGTGACTGGAAAATATAAGTAGAATTCTTGTAAAATGAATAGAAATAGAGAAAAATAGTAATAAAAGATTAAGATAAAATGTAATTAAGTTGTGTGAATATGTGAAATATAAATATTTGTATAATTGGCTACATAATGCCACTTAATTTGAACTTTCATCGTTATATTTAATGTTGAACAAATTAGTTACTCAAAATCGGTGCGTGATAGAAAAACGTTGAAGCAATTTTTTAAATATACGTAAGAAATGTAATGAGTTAGGAGGTATTTTCAAAAATTTTAAAAATACTTTGTTGACGGTGTTACCTTTTACAATTCGCAGCAGAATTCGACCGGATGATCCAGTTATAGTCCCACCGCCGTCCGTAAGGCAACGCCACTGTCATCGGAGGCCTTGAACGTGGGCGGATTACTTCAACACAAGATTTTCTTTACAGCTATACATGCTGAAACCTACAAGCCATTATTTACACTTGCTTAGTGCACTGTATATAATTTGTTACGATGCCTTAAGTACCAGTGAAAATGCGGAAGCTTAGAGTATGAATTAGAGCTATGAATTTTACTATGGCACATTAACTATGAATAAGTTTCGTAAGGAGTGTAACTTATTACTTAGAAACCTAAGAGTTGCTTTTTATGCTTACAGAATTATGTGGACAGACTTTGCAAATCCAAACAAGAAGACAGAACTTTGTGTGAGGGTGAAGAGGATTCAAGTTATGATTCAGACTATGAGGCCGAAGAATCCGCAGCAGGATCTCACCATGACGTGAGCAGAACTGTGTCCGACACTCTTGGAGCAGAATTTGCAGAGTATGTCCAGACACAGCAGCAACAAGGTACATAACATCGCTATTTCTTTAGGCATTCTAATTTAACATTGCAGTTTGAAAAAATATACTTACGTAGCATTGTTTCACAATGAATTCTTATTGTGAATTTCAAAATCGAACTACTAGAACTATATTTTAAACAACAATTGGGCCCAATGTATTCGCGGTTAACAAAGCAATTCTAGCTTTTAAAAAAAAAAGAAACAAACAAACAATATTGTGTTGAACACTGAAAAGGGAAAGTAGTTATGGTGTTAAGCATTTGAAACTTATTAATCCAAACACCAGCCTTTGCCACGATCAGTGCAACTTAAACACTTTTACACGTATGTATGCAAAGGTGCTAATTACTCCCTGTAAGCAGATGGAACATTGAGGAAAATATATGAATTGCGGATGAGTTTCAGATTAGCTTAACTTTGGCTTTTAAGACTTACCAAGGACAAAGCGTCCTCAATAAGAACATTGATATTTGAAATTCAGTTTTACGCACGCAAAATGAAAACGTTTTTTGGGCTGTCCATTCAGTAATCGCCTTGCGGACTGGCCAGAGTTAACATTGCTTCACGTGTAGATTAACATTTGCATTAGCGGTAAATGCAGCTGTTTCCCGTTTCCGCTCGCCCATTTTACTTTCGGGAATAGTCGGAAGTTATTTGGCGCACACTGCAATAGCATGCCAGTAGGAACGTGATCGATGTTAGTTGGCGCTGCATTGTTCACGAACGAATCGATTCTCGAAACGTGCGATTTTTTTACAGGGTAATCTAAAAGAGAGAGACTATAAAAGCACTCCATGAAATATTGAGACGATGAGAAATGAAATCTTGGAGAGTGGGGAATGAAACAGCAGAAGTCCAGTTGTAAAGAGCGTCACGAAGATGTCCGGTGTGCTTGAACAAAATTTATATCAGTATTCACTTTAAGCAGTTATCATAAATTTTAGATGAGATAGACAAATATTATTAACTCATTATAGTTTGAATATCTGTTAACTGTCTTATAAATATTAAATTTAATTATTCCCATGCGTGCTACTTCTCCTTGAGGAAACTAAATTAGCATAGAAGATAACGGCGCATTCACCGCCAATGCGTTCTTCACTCTGCCCTTGAAATATGCGTAAACTCTTTGCTGGGCAGCTATGTATAACATAGTGGGCCTATGAAGATGCTTCTTCTGGGAAACTTCCGTAGCCATAGAAACTAAAGTGTTGAAATTGATCTATAATAACGGGAGAGTGAATTAAAACAGTATTAGGAGATGACGTGATACCTTTGAAAGCTAGCATAGCACTCATCCTCCCCTCTCCCAAAAAAGTGAATTTAAATTGAAGGAAGGAGGAGGTAATTGCTGCGTAGTGTGTTACGTCAGGTTGTAACAACCGTAAGACATACACCAGAATCGGAAATGTAAGGGATATCGGTGAATAAAGGGAAATTTTATAAACCGTGTATAAATCTGAAACAAAAAATTGCGTGCAGGCATTATTACTGATACAAGTAATGCGTTTCCAAAATAGCAAATGCGGTCGGAATAATGGGTAAACTGTATACAACAAATTATCCGCTCTTAGGCGTTGTATTATTAACAAAGCAAAATTGCACACGACCATGTTGAAATATAATGGCGTCAGAAAACAGGTACATCCATGCTAAAAATCCTAGAAACCGGAGGACACAGTGGTTTACTGCGACTCGCTACGGTCTGATGTCCTCCGCTCACCTCCTATTCCGAAAAATACATGCAAAGATGTTGGATTGGTAACCCTGAAAAACAAATTTAGAATCACTCAAGCAGGTGCACAACTGTTGAGGAAAATATGAAATTGAGGTACAGATTCGCCCTAATGGCAAAAAAATATGTCATACAACGGAACAGTACATATGGTAAAACTTTGTAGATGTTAGCAACTCTAAAAATAAACGACGAACCACTGAAGATGGTTCGCAGAGCAGCTCTGGTGGGGAGAAACGAAAAACAGGCACGCAACATAATAATGTGGTAAGTTGCTACATGCTTAACCCAACATCTAACTTTGCCACTGGATTCTTATGGTTTCTAACTCCGAACAATAATGATACTATTAGCACTCATTCTCCTGATGAAATTAAACTTGCTATAATGTGTACACTGATTTTGTGGTACGTTTATATAAGTTTATATATTTTGGTTGATTGGCGTGCATATACAAAAGGTTGTATCTTCTTCTTTGCAAATATTAGTTATACTATTAGCACCCATTCTGCTGCAATTAAACTTGCTGTAATGTATACACTCATTTTGTGATACGTTTATATATTCTTTGCAAATATTCGTAATTAAACTGATAAACAACACCTCTTGAATAATACCCTGAGCATCAATAGCAAAGGGTGAGGATGATTTTATTTCCTCATATTATAAGTAGCAAGCTGCACATTATTTTAATGAAGTGGTAGTTATCATAAGATCGGAATAAATTTGATGCATTGATATTTTTTTAAATGTCACACAGTATACTACAAAAGCAAAAAGATTAAAAATAAAATTAGAAATACAATCCATTAAAGTTCTAGCTCTTATTTCTTTCTTTTTTAAGTTTGATATATGTGATCTTATATGTTGCATTGGTCGCCAGTTCTGCAGCATCTTAATTTTGCCAAAAGAAGGGAATTCTGAGAGATACTAGGTGGTTTTGACAAAAACATCTGACAGTTGTGTTATACTGGATGTATATTTATATATTCTATGATAATATTTAAAAAAGATTAATTACCAGTTTGTTGAGAATCAGGGCCCAGTATACAACCATAAATTATTAAATGCACAGCACATTAACAAAAATCCATTTTATTAATTTCTTTGTTTATAATTCAGCTTTTTAGATATAACAAGATTGGCATGAAAATTGATGTAGCAACATCCATTTTATGTTCATTATGGAATTTTTTTGTGTAAAATGTTTTAAAATATTTTATGATCTGATTTGAAATCATAATATTTTCAAATAACTTTTAACATTAAGACAAAGTTAAATCTGTGAAGTTGTATACAGATAATTCCAAAAGTCCAGCGCCATAGGACCTAGCGATAGCCCAAAGCATATACCAATGTAGGACTGCACCACGCAAGTGTTGCTGAAGCACCAAGTATCAAGAAAGAGGGGATTGCATTGTTAAGAACTCGGGTGTAGAGGTTAAAAGGGCAAAGAAATGGGTATAGGCGTATAGGCAAGGCAAAAGTCGTTTATGTAGAGGTTATTGGTTTGGTTTATTTATGTTTAACATTTATATCTGTTTAACATAACAGATGATCTTCTCTTTCTCTTTTGCGGCTGAATTCAATGAAGTTTTCCCAATCCCATACATTCTTTTTTAAAAAACGTATGTATTTATTTATTGGCTCAAATATTTGGTGTTGTTGAATGTACCAGATATTTCTTACATTTCAATATATTCAATTCTTAATATCTATCCAAAAACCTTTCTCTTTTTTCTTTCCTGTCCCCCATATATGTATGTCAATATTTACCAAAATATTTCACGTTATTAACCTAAGTCTCTAGCATTATTTAATACTCTATTGGTACAGTTAAGCATTGTCTTAGGATGTTCATTTCTTCTATCCTGAAAGGGATAGTTCAGCTTAACTTTCCGAAAATGTGTTGTAAGAATGGAATAACAAAATTAAAAATTGTTAAATCATGAATGTACCTTAGAAAACAAAGATCCTGTGTAATTGGTCATTTGAATAAGTTTAAAATGTGTACACTTCAAGTGTCTACGTTATTTCCTTTCTCATTTCTTCATAATTCCTAATAAAATTCTGTTAATTAATTATAAACAAATTTAAAATTATTCATACTTATAAAAATTCACACTAAAAAATGTGAACCAATTTTATACAAAGCACTTTTTTGTAGGTTATGCAGCCCGAGTTGAGTTTGGACTCAAACTGGGCTACACGGAGGGCTTGGTACAGGCTGCACTGCATAAGCTTGGTCCAAACCCAGGGCAGAATGAATTGCTAGAGGAACTGATCAAGCTTGGATCATTGGGCTCCCGCACAGGACAAGAACTCACATCATCTGAGATGACTGCTGGCAGCATTACAGGGGATGATGACAGCTCCAGTGCTATTGCATATGCTACTTCTTCCTTAGACGCTCATTTCGGGTTGGCAGGAGAAGATCCAATTAATACTCATCTGCGTCCTGTTGTCATTGATGGTAGCAATGTTGCAATGAGGTTAGTTAATCATAACACAGGTTTTTCTCTCAAGGTGACTGCTGTTCTTTCTTTAGGCCACGGTGTACTCAAGATGTTGCAGTTATGGGATGTAACTGCTTAGTAAATATGCAAGGCTCTGTATGAGAATATGTCCAAGAGAGAGAAAGTCATTTGAATTTATAACAAAATACAGGAAATGATATCAAATAAATATAAAAAAATAGGATTTTAATCAAATTAAAAAATGCTAATACTGGCAGCTAATTTAGTAACTGTAAAGAAAATTAGATATTAATGGCATTAAATTAATCAAAACAACAGTCTGCTATCATGGCTCATATATGTGCACATATGCTTGTCAACTGGAGGAATTAGGTTCATTTCCTCGTTGCAACAGATTTTTTGGACAATGTGTCTTCTGGAGTTTTACCTCACCTGAAAACAAAGTGAGTATCAGACAACATTAGGTATCAACATGCTCCAGGCTTATTTGCATCATCATTTCATCCATTCCATCATGACTTTGAAGAAATCAGCAGGATATTAAATGTGTACTATAATTCAAAAGTATGGAAGATGTAAATAAAATATAGTAATTAAATATAACATATATTCATGTCAGAACCAATACAGTGAAGCAACTATTATGTTCTTAATTATCTAGTGAGTCGATTTGATAATCTTATGCTCCACTTCTGTTGAATTGTGCAAAACTAGTTTCTCAGGCTTTTGCCTGCATCCTCAGTTACGAATTGACTGTTGGCTTCATTATTGGTTGGCTGGAGGACTTGGTGTATCTCTCGTGGACATTTTATGAACTTCTGGATTAATTTGTCTTCTGTTCGGATCTCAAAGTTCATAACCTTATCCTCATATTTTTTTATATAAATTTTTTCCCATATTCCCAGCTCAACAAGTTGATCTATGAATTTCAATAATTTCACTCCCATTTCTATATCATGTTTATCTCTCCAGAAGTGATGTGCAACTGCTGATTTCTGTATCTGATTGTGCTTTATGTTTCTCCAGTGTTTCTTCAGCGTGATTCCAATGTTTCTTTTTGTTTTTCCTTTTGTTTTATACTTTGTTACATTCTGAACAATTGATTTTGTATATTCCTGGCTTTTTCTCCTCCGGTATTCTATCATTATCACCAGAATTGAGCAGATTTTTTAGGCTAAACTTGTTCACTGGGTACAAAGTAATCCCAAACTCTCTTGAGTATTTTTCGGAATTTTAGATGATAAGTGAATTCCATGTGGATGGTAGATTCTTTTATTGCTGTCAATGTTGTAATCTGCTTTAACCTCTTCTTTTGTTTGGAATTTCTTGATTTTCTTATCTACAATTTCATAGTCATTTCCATTGAATTTTGCTATTTGTATAATATGATGGTATTCTTTGTTGTATTCAAACTCATTCATAGGTATGTTAATGAGTATGTGCTAAGCTATTGAGAACTGCATGTTTGTGTGCTGTGGGATTGAATCCACTTGCCTTTATGTACTTCTCAGTTTAGCCTTTAGCCTTTTTGCTGCTTGGAGGCGTGTCCTTTCTGTATATTCCAAATTCCAAATTGTTGCCTGTTGTTATAATCTTTTAAGTCGAGAAAGGGAATCATATTGTTTTGTTCTGTTTCGGAAGTGAATTTAATTTCTTTATCTTGTAGGTTTAGCAATTTCAAAGCATCAGCAAAGAGTTTCTTGTTGACCACTGCAAAGATATCATCCACATATCTGTGCCATACTTTGAAAATATATGGAAATGATTTGGTAATGTGCATTTTTAAACTACTCATATAAAAATCAGCCAGATAAGGCGATAATGGATTCGCCATAGCTAAACCTGCTTCTTGTTTGTAAAATTCATCATTGTACTTATATAGTTATGATTTCTTCAAGTTCTTATATAGATAATTTCTTCAAGTACAATGGTGAATTTTACAAACAAGAAGCAGGTTTAGCTATGGGGAATCCATTATCGCCTTTTCTGACTGATTTGTATATGAGTAGTTTAGAAATGCACATCACCAAATCATTTCCATACATTTTCAAAGTATGACATAGATATGTGAAAACTAAAAAAACAAAAAAATTGAAAAAATTGTTTAGGAACACCCAAGAATGTTTAGGGCTGGAAATATTTTATATAAGGTTTGAGAGCTGTCCTTTACATGTTTAAATTCTTAGGAAAATTGAAAGAATAAAGGGCAATAATTTAATATCAATGAAACCTGCCTTAATATGCTCTACAAATAAATAAATAAAAAGTAAACATGTTAAGACAAAGAAATTGATTGTGTGAAGTTCATGTTTTATGGAATGGCACAAAACATGTTTTTGGACATCCACATAAATGTTGCATCCCCCACACTCTTAACATTTAAATGGTTCACTTTGTCACTGAGATGAAGGTTGAAGGTGTGTAGTCAGCATTGAAAAAAATCAACATGGTAGCAAAATCTTCCAACAGTTGTGGAAGTCACAGCAAAGATTTGCATTCAGTATGGTTTCTGTAGCAAACTCTTTTGAAATATTCTCCAAACAGTTTTTTGTGCTATCACAAATTTGCTGCCATAGTTGGTGCATTTTTAGGGGCCACTGCCACATATGTTTCATGTCGGCTGCCAATGTAAAACAACAGCATTTCAATTTTCTGCTGTTTTAGGATTCTGTAGTCTATGTTAACAGTATTTCTGGTTTCCAGAATGCCATGTTATAACAGATGTTCTTCCATACTGATGTTCTATCCTAATATTCATTTTTCTGAAAAAACTAAAACCTTCCCACCAATATGGAAATGGACATTTTTGTAATGTTCATGTGAACTATTAGCACAGAAATGTTTTCTAATTATACCATTCCCATGCTGCATATATAGCATTGCCTAATGCATTTTAATCTTTAACATTTGCACTTGCTTTCCATTTTTGACAGGCATGACATAATGGCAGTAATAGCACTATCAAATAAAAATATCTTGCATTGTGGGAGTTTCTAAAATACCATTACTAGAGATTCTGAAAACCAATAAAACTTATGAATGAATGAATGAATGAATGAATAGTGTTTAATGCCCGTTTTTGCTACAGAGGCACCACAGGCATTGGGCACTGATGATACGAGATGAAATGATTATTTTTGGAAAGGATTTATTTTTAAAGAAGGAATTGTCCCAGGTCTAAGTTTTAGCATACCTCTGCGGCATTTACCATTTATGAGGACTGAGGAAAACCTGGAAAAACCTCAGTCAGGGAGGATGGTCGTGGCGGGATTCGAACCCCAAACCTCCCGCTCACGAGTCCGCGCCTTAACGACCTCGGCCATCCGTGGCGGTTATAACACCTATAAAAGCATCAATTGTAAAGCATAAAACAAGAGACAAGGATGGAATACTCTGCTAACTATTTGTGGAAAAAGTAAAATAAATTAAACAGGGGCTTAATACAACCATAAAAGATTAATTTCCTGAGCAGTATAGGCCTTATTTTAAATGTTATAATCACAGTTTTCATATAATTAAAACAACAAATATTACTACTAAAAGTTACAGGAAATAACAGTAATAACAGTGGTGTTATTTATGAGGCATGTACCAAAAGTTCTTGGCCTTTTCACCATAGTCACCTTATAAATCAAATCAGTTAATCCAACAAATTTCCTACTTTTTATTATCCTCGGTAAAATTAGATTTGTCCAACTGTGAAAAATAAGCATCTGTCTCAGCTGCAATCTCATCATTTGATGTGAATCTTGTCCACCCAGCAATTTCTTCAGATTTGGGATGAAATATCATGTATGGTTTTTTGTATGAATTTGGTTATAGATGAAGATATTTTAAAATTACATTTAATACTAGTGATAAAATATTGGGCTGAAAACAATTCTACTAATGTTAATTACTTATGCATAGCTATTCAGCTATCTTACATAAAATAGATACAAGCAAAAAGGGTCATATGTGTTAGTTAAAGAAGGTACTAAGAACAAATGTTTTCCATGTGGCTAGACTGCTTTCAATCTTCAAATAATAGTGTTATTCATCATTAGCATTTCTAGTCATAAACAGAATTATTATATTATCATTTTTATTAAATATTGTTATTGGTAAGGAATGATTATATTTTGGTTTTTGTTAACTCATAGCACAAAGAGTTCATCAAATGCTCATTTTACTCATGATCTGTGTTATGTTGTATCTTGGATTTCCCACAGTCATGGTAACAAAGAGGTATTTTCATGCAGAGGAATCAAGATATGTGTGGACTGGTTTCGATCTAGGGGCCATAAGGAAATTACAGTGTTTGTCCCAAAATGGAGGAAAGAAGCTGCAAGACCGGACAACCCTATTACTGGTAATGTTTCTCTGTAATTAATATGTACATCACTTTTAATAGCATATTAAAACAAATAATATTACGTATAAGTAACTTAACATCAAGTGAAGTTAAAACAATTTTTAATATTGTTATTTATTTATTAGTATTGCTTTGAATACCAGTCAGATTTGTTACATGCGTGTATGACACCGTTATTTGTAATGCCTGTTTTTTTGTTCAAATACATTTTTCATAAAAGTGGAAACATTTATATGATATTTGGAATACTTTGTGTGGCAAACAAAGATTGATAGCATTTGTCTAATGAATTTTTAAATGCTGAATTAACTTGGTTCCATATGGCAGTGTTTTTGTATCCCTCTGTTAAGTGCAATATCTGTTGTTTCACAATTTGGCGCAGTGTATCGTAAGAGGTATTCATTTATGGTTGTGTGCTGTCAGATAATACTTCTATGTATTATTATTATTATTATTATTATTATTATTATTATTATTGTTGTTGTTATTTCTGTCATATGGCAGTGTTTTTGTATCCCTCTGTTAAGTGCAATATATGTTGTTTCACAATTTGGCACAGTGTATCGTAAGAGGTATTCATTTATGGTTGTGTGCTGTCAGATAATACTTCTATGTATTATTATTATTATTATTATTATTATTATTATTATTGTTGTTGTTGTTGTTATTTCTGTCATACTACAATAAGGGAAAGAAAAATAACTTTATTTCACAAAATCAGTAAGTTTTTTCCTAGTTCTTTTACAGAAAATAAATGCAAATTTTGTAAGAGCTGCTCCTTGGAATCTAAGAACTTTTAAGATATTGCTGCAAAAATTTTTAAGTTTACTACTATTTAGAGTAAGCAGGACAGATTTGCAAGAAGTGTGCTAAGAATATGCAATGAATCTTTCATTCACATGGACTAAAAGTTATTTCATTACAGAATATAAAAAATTTGCAGCTAATTGTAATTGTAATTGTAACAAAAATAATAGGCAGCTGATCCTTAGTGATCAAGGAACTGCTACAGTGAGCTTTAAGATGTTAACTTTCAGTTGGAGCATTTTGCATTAAGCGTATGTTGAAAAAACAGGAAGAAAGGTATATCTCAGATATATACATTGCTCCGAACAGAGGGACATTCAATAAAAAACAAAACTTATTAGGTAAACTCTCATGACTGCACAAATCTATTGTGCATCCATAGTTTCTAAACGATGAGTGAATAATTACAAATAAACCATTTATGCACTGCAAAACAAGGTTTTGGATGTAAACCAATGTAAAGTTTTGCCTTTTTATGTTTAGTTTGCGTTTGTCTGAGTACTGTGGTAAAAGCAATGCTTTTTTTTAATGTGCTTTCATTGTTCTAATATGCATTCAGCAGTGTCATTTGCCTCACTGCTGAGTGCTATGCATTGTCACAGAGCTAGTGCTGGAGGATGTTTTTTTTTCTTATGAATCAAACCCTATATCAAATTATGATCTTCTCATAAAAGGTTGAATTTTTTTAATGAGTTTCAGCCATGAAATAAGGAAAAACATATTTTTTAATTTCCACCATTTTAAATTCTTTGTTTAGTTATGTCTGTTTGAAATTATGCAAGTTATGTATACATTGTAACATGAAACCACTGAGTACTCTTTAAGCCTGTATATATAATTGAAGGATACACTTCTAAGGTTGAATACATAACTTTTTACTTCTTTTATCAGTGATAAATTTAAAGTTTGGCCTGTGTTTTTAATATTATTTTATTAAAAACAAAAAAATCATCATAAACCCAGTGAGTTTAAAAATCTGAAAAAATACAGACCTGTTTCCTAATGTTTTATCTGTAAATTAAAACTTTTGAATTTATGGAATCTGTATAAATACATTTACAATTTTTTATTTTCTGGAGGTGTGCATACTTTTGCAATTCTTTTAGCTGCTATAGAAATAACTTTTCAATCCCCAAATGAATGAATTAGACTGCCTGCTTTCCAAATGACCAAATGACTGAGAAATAACTCTTGAATCCTAACTTCTGACCCTGTACGCCTCTCGCTAAATTAAATTCCCTTGATTATTATTCTATTCCTTAGTTATAGGTTCGCCATTGGCTATCTAAAATATTCATTATGTCGCTAAGTTCTCATTCGTTGATTTTTATTCGATGGCCATTGGCTAAAATTATTTTTCCCCTTCTGATCTACGATATCTTCCCACGCTTGAGTTTTCCAAGAACGGCCTGTCATAAATTTCAGCACTTTCCTTGCATGCTTGATTTCTAAAGTAATGTCTTTTTCCCCTTTTAGGTTATATATAAGATATTGGATTCTACAAAAACGCATGTTTCTGCTTGCGGTAAATCCTTTTGAAAAGGGCAAGTACCATTTCCAATAGAACCCTAGCTATTTGCGGTGTTATTGCTCTTGGGGCCAAACGGGTGTCTTGACTGGACTGTCCTTGAGATTGACAATGGGTAAAGCTTAACTGAAAGACCTTTTTCTCTCAGCTACGCTAATGACTTCCCACAGGACAGCATGCCCCATTCCTTTTACAAACATGACAAACATATGATGTTACAGAAAGATAACTTGAATATTACTTACTAATCAAAAAGACAAATATGCAATCATACATTAATACATATAACATTGGGGCCCTTTAAATTACAATATTAATACCCTTGATTACCTGAAATAAGATACAATTATTATTATAGTAGTTGTCAGAAGTAATTATACTTAAAAAGGAAATTTTGGGACATTTCCTGCTTCAATTTGTAGACATGTGCTAGAATCTGACTGCTGAAAGATTTAGGAAACCTCATTGCATTAAAGATAATCTGCATGGAGTCATTCATCAAATTACCAGTGACTTAAGAAGCAACAAACATTCTCTAATTTATTTTACTAAGTTGCCAGCCCTGCTGAGAGGATAGCTTTCTACAACGCTGCATATTGCCACATTTTCCTCATTAACAAATGGAAATACTTTTAGTATTTTTTGAATTTAACAAAGCACAAACTCAATGTGGGTACCAACAGCTGTGGAATAGTTTATTGGTATTATTGCTAAGGCATTCCTTGACCCAGTGTTACTAGGCTGGATGTAGTCTTTATCACTTCTTGACAATAGACAGATAAAGTCAAGCAAAGAACATAGTGTAAATAAGAAAATATTACCAATCAAAGTTTGAATTTCATGGAATGAAGTTGGTGGGATGTGGCTTGTACAACATGAGTGACAGTATAGATCACATAATATAATGATAACATTAATCTGTTATAATCATTTATTTAAGAAATGTACACTAAGATGCATGAGTAACAATTTACTGAATTTAGCAGAGTCGTTGTGTAAATACATGATTCATACTGTAAAAGAGTTTTATCATATTTTGGAAAGTCAATGGTTCTTGTGATATAATCATAAATCAAGTTAAAACAGTGCAGAAGAAGCAACTGACAATCCCATTTCTACTTTGGGTAGCAAATTGACTGAATCCATTTACGCAACAGATGAAAAGATAGTAAAAATTACTAATTTCTTAAGTTTGGAAAGTTGGTCTTATAATACAACTTTAAAATAATGTTGAAGTAACTAATTATATAAGTGGCAAAAAAAAAATTAAACGGTAGTAGAAAACAGAATTTTATCCTCGCTCGACTATTAACTCAGTAAATCTTTGAAACTGAAAATACTGGCAAAGGTATTGGAAATCTTCAAACAAACAAAATTAGTAATGTAGTGCCTCTAAATCATAATTTTATTAGTATTAAGTGGGGGGCGTCTCAGAAGGTACATGAACAGAAAAGATTTAATTTTAGTAATCTTAAGGAAACGTACAGTTGTTCCAAGGACAGGTATTAAATTGTGAAAATAAGTTTTTCCACATTTGCTGAATTGAGACCAAATTAATGTATTCTGACAGAGGCTAATTAAATGCACTGTGTTTAGGCTTATCAAAATTATTTATAGATGGTGCAAACATCCACAAATTCTAATTTAGTTATCAGTAACTATAAAAAATGCATCAATACACTTGTTTGTAATCCTCCATCACCTTATCATTATCTTAGACTTTGCTCAAGTTATCCAGGATCTGATAATATAATCAGACATATTCAAGAATGGTTTGACACTGTAGCTATCGAGAAAGTAAACACAAACAGTTGCTTATAGATAATTGCACTAATTTAAAAATGCTTCAGTGCTTGATTGATGAATTTTTAGACAATCTTTCAAGCAAACTTCTGGCATTATTGGTGCATGTTTTTATAACTCAACAACAAAGTCAGTTTTTGATGGAATACCAAAAAAAAAAAAAGAAAATAAAAGAAAAGAAAGTAATCTGGAATTATGCTGTTGCAGATTTTTCTAAAAATTATTCTTTTGTTATATAATGTTTGGTACAGGGTATCGTGATTATGAAATTGGTACCAAATGGCACTTTGCAATACTACATGGTTCATGTGATGGCATTGGAGGAACTCTAAAGACTTTCTACTAGAATCAGTCTACAACTCAATCAAGATTCTTCTAAAACAACACCAAAAAACTGTTTGATTGGGGAAGGAAAAAAAAAATGTAACATCTCTGTTCTATTTTTTCCATTGAATAAGGACAAAGATTACACTGAAAATTTGCAGGCCCACAATTAGAATCTAAAACTAATAAATGCCACATAAAAATTGTATTTTTCATCCCATTGACAATAACAAAGTGAAATAATTTTCTTTCGAGAAAGAAAGTAGGCAAATGAAAATTTAAAGTTTCATGTGTATGGAGACAGTTGTTTAAAATACAAGAAGTAAAACATTTTGAAGATATGTGTGAATACAGGCATAAATTAACATATTCCTTTGAGTGACTTTTATCACACTGTTGGAAAATCCATGGGATCCTCAATCCACAATTCCTGACTAAGCACCCAGCACAGGGTCAACTGTTCTGAAGGTCACCAGTGCTGTTGGCAGCAGTCCACTGCATATTGTTTTGTAAGTAATTTAATTTACCCTGAACTGTTAGGGGTCCCATTTTGCCTTTGTGGAGTTATTGAAAATACTCCAGAGTATTTAACATGTATTTTTTCAGATTTTTAATACATTGAGTTCACATTGATATCTAACTTTGAAAAATTGAATCATTGAAATATATTTAAAGTAACTGTATTAAAATTGATTGATAAATGTCCAAAGAAAGAGTGCATTGCATGCTTTTAGATGCACTTTTCAAAAAAATGCTAACTTAAATGTACTTTGAAATTTGACATTTTATAGGGTGCTGTGTGCATAATTTTTAACAGCTATAGCATGCAATACTGCTAAAACTTGCAAGCATAAGTGATATTAAATACACACATGATAAATTATTGTACCCATAGAATTAGTAAAAAAATATGAATGAAATTGGGGCTGTAAATGCAAAAAATTGTACCATTTTGTGCAATTTGGTGTGGAATGGCTCTTATGTAACTGCAAGAATACTATTAAAACAAAACTTGGATTCCATGGATTAATTTTCTAAGGCTGCTACAGATTAGTTCTGTTGCTTAGGGTAGCTGTAAACAATCCGTATATCCAGTTTTTTGCTGTATCAAATTTTTGCACAAATAAAAATAAAACACAGTTGTGCTGATAAACTTCACCTGCTTTCAGTTAACATGGATTATTTTCAGTAAGAGCTAGCCATGATCATGAGCTTAATCTAATGAAGTTTGCATTATTATTGTTGTTACACTTGCTCTCAAGTGTCAATTTTATGATTATATAGATGTGGAATGTGTGTTTTAATAATATTATTGTGAGTACATTATTGTTTAATCGTATTTTGATATAAAGTAAAACATTAAAAATCATGTCGTCACATTAAAACTCTCTTTAAGTTTCACAAACACACTTATAAAAGTAATTTTGGTACATGTTTCGTGAGATACATTCCTCACATTGTCAACCAAAACTACGACTTTGATGAGTCGTCATGATGCTGATGCTGATAACCTGAGATCAACAACTTCCAGAAATATCTGTGTGAGGATAACTAACTGCAAGACCTTTTCATAAACTATAATAAATATTCTCTTTTGTTCTTTATTTTGAAATTGTTATAAGCTAAATGTGTGCTGGCAGCAACAAGGGTGAATTTGGGGTTTTGACCTGTTATTTGTGAACAAATTGAATTAGGAATTGAAATAATGAAATGAAATTTATTTAAAATTTATTGGTCGTTTTAATTTGAATTGAATGGCATGCTGATAACCTGAGATCAAAAACTTCCAGAAATATCTGTGTGAGGATAACTAACTGCAAGACCTTTTCATAAACTATAATAAATATTCTCTTTTGTACTTTATTTTGAAATTGTTATAAGCTAAATGTATGCTGGCAGCAACAAGGGTGAATTTGGGGTTTTGACCTGTTATTTGTGAAGAAATTGAAATAGGAATTGAAATAGTGAAATGTTTCAATCTAATATACAGAATGAGAGGCATATACACCATATGTATTGTGAATGCTTAATATTTCATGAGAATTATGTTCAATGGTGAATGAAGACTCCAGATTTGAAGATGTGGTAACACTGACTCTTCAAACTAACAGTTATTGTCAAAATATCAAAAATCCCACAAAATACTGGCCAAGTTCTTACTGCAAGGAGAGAAATCTGTAAGAAGGCATACACTTTTAGCAGTTTGTCTGTGCACTTAGAAACCAACTTCTGCACATTGTGTTCAGTTATCAGTCCACTGTCATCACTCCACTTGTCCACTAATGATGTCATTCATGCAGTGTTATGTGGTTTATATTTAATTGTCGCTATAACCAACACAGCCCGTGCATTTGTGTTTATTTTATTTTTGTGCCAGACAGAATTTTTTCTATAATATATCCAGTAAACATATACATTCTTTGTTAAATTAATTTTGCTAAAAACACTGGAATGAAGAGGCATTATTTATTTAGAGCTATTTTTAGAATTTGCTACAGTTATTTCTTTTATATGCATAATATAAGTTTGAGAAATATCTATGTGGGGGACCACTCTTTTTCATGAACTGTACAATACAATACTATTTTTACTTATATGTTGGCAGTAGGCATATTATTTATTTTAATAACATTTATGGAATAATTTAATTAAAAGAATTAATTCATTAAAGAAACAGAACTCTTCATTTAAATAAAATTATAAACATTTTTAAAATTTTAGAAATGATGGATCATGTTTTAGTGCTAAAAAGTATAATTGAGGAACTACATTTAAAATTTAAATTATTCAATAAAATAATCTTTTCTATACAGACACACAAAGTCGTCTAATATGTCTTAAGCATATGTTGCATTAAAAAAAATATGGATTTCAAATAGTAATGTTCTTTAGGACTTACCATCTAACATGTAGTTTTCATGATTTATATTTTATCTTATTTTTATTTAGTATTTTATTCTTAATACTTTTATATGCATTCATTTACTTGCATTTAAAGCTGTAAAGTGATTGTAATATTCTGTGCAATATAAAATGAAAGCATCATATACAGAGTTTTTTCATAGTGGAACTGGTAGGGTAGCTGCCAATTCCTTTAGTCTGTTGTACACAAATAAGGTGGTTTTATCAATTGATTTCTTTTTGAAACTTTCAAATTGATAGGACACTCAAATTTTCTAGAAACCGAAAATGTGTAATATTTTAAAAACTGATTTGAGGGTATATAAACTATGATGAACCTCTTACCCTATACAACATCAATATTCAAGTCAAGTTTATCAGTATAAATTATGGTTTACATGTGTGGGAATTATACAGTACAAGGACCATCAACAATATGATGTAAGACATGCAGGTACTGTGGGTCTATGTATCATTATGCTGTGGTTACTGGTGTGACAAGATCATCTTTATGTGCATACTCTGCCCAGATAGTATCAAACTTGGCTTTGGAACTTCTGCAGAGATCAGAGAACTGACATGGGTGCAAAGGTCATTAGGACTGGGACTCCTGATCAGGAGCTCAGGAGTTCAGTTCCTGCCATGACTGCTATTCCTGACTGAGATTTTTTCCCAGGTTTTCCTCGGTTCTTATCAAAAGCAAATGCTGGACAGGTACCCTAAACTTACGTCTGGAATGGTTCCTTATGAAATAAAATTCTCTTTCCAAATAATCCATTCATCTTGTATATGAGCGGTGACCTCTGATTTGGTTTATTTACGGACACTCTTTAACATCTCAGGTTATCAGTGTCCCATTCTACTGAGGGCATGAAACTGCCGACAAATTTTGCTCAGAGGCCTCTTTTTTCAGGCTCGAGGTACTTTTTCGTGCTGTAAATATACGACACGGGACCCATGCTTTACTTCCCTTCCAAAGGAGGCCATACCTAGGATTTTTACACCCGAAAAAATCCATCGGTCCTGGACAGGTTTGAACCCGCGATCTTGGGTGTAGAACAGTGACCTCTGCTTGTAATGCTTGGAGTAGGTGAAATGGATGTTAACACTATTGAGATAGGGATTATTTTGCTTTTGATTAGTGTTTAACGCCCATTTTTAATACTGAGGCATCACAGGCAGTGGACACTGATGATACATAAGATGAAATTATATATTGGGAAAGTTCTTTTTTAAGGAAGGAAACATTCCAGGCTTAAGTTTAAGGTACCTTCCCAGCATTTGCCATTTATGAGGACTGAGGAAAACCTGGAAAAACTTCAGTCAAGGAGAATGGTTCTGGCAGGATTTGAATCCCAGACCTGCTCAAAAGTCTGCACATTAACGACCTTGACCACCCATGGTGGTAGAGAGAGAGAGAAAGGGGTGACCAGAAATAATTGGAAGGACTACTTCTGAAGCAAATTGTACATCAAATGTTACTTCAGCATCAATGTCAACAAACATTATGCCACTAGTATCCTGAGGTACATCAAGATACATAAGCACAGTTTCTGATGGAGAAGTAGATGAAATTATCACTAGAGCAGTTTATGCTTCTGGAACTTCTTTAATTATGCTAGAGCCACAATATTGGTGGTAGCTTTCCACTAAATTTGTTTTTGCTACCATGCACCTAACCACCATACTAAAGCTGGTCAAATAAGTTTTCAGCCTTGCATGTAGTTTGGCATCCTGACTTGCTCACTCTTGCTGCCACAAGGAGGCCCCCTCAGGGGCCCAATTTTTTGGGTACGGGGCATAGCGACCCCGAGGCACCCGAGCTGCTCCCTCAGGTCCGCGCTCGGCGCGTTTGACTCCTTTTTATTTCGCCTCTTTTATTGTTTTATTTGTCTTACTTCCCTGTTCTTTGTCTGATGGGTGCCCCCGTGTTTGACACGGTAAAATGTGACTGGGTAACGGCGTAACTCCCAGCACAGGGTTATCATGTAGGACGGGAGCGTATCCCCTGGTAAAGGCCAGGCCCGGGGAAGGGCCATTGCATGAGCTGTTTAACTTCCTGCAGGCTATTGGGTCCCTTCGTCAACGCACAGGAAGGTGTGACCCTGAGGTTACTTTGTTCAGGCCAGGGCCAGTAACCTAAGCCGGGGTGGCGCCCAGGAAGCAGCCTGCCATCGGAGACAGTTGCAATGGTGGAGGAATAAATCGCTATGGTACTGGAAAACAATCCTTTACATTTTAAACGTAAAAGAGTTGACATAAAAGAAGTATGCGAGAAGTCTTTCCCTCGATACTTGGTACTAAGTACTTCTGTACTTAGCCGTACAGAAGAGAGCCAGTCGTTTACGACCGTAAATCCATTCAAGATTCAGAAGGGCATTGATGCCATAGCCGGACCCGTTAAGTCCTGTACCCGTCTACGCAACGGATCACTTTTGGTGGAGACACTTGGCCTGTCTCAAAGCAACTCATTGCTCAAGGCGACGCTACTCCACGGTTATCCCGTCCGTGTTGAGAAACATAAGACAATGAATTCGTCGCGAGGAGTTGTTACCACCAATGTTCTAGACTGAATGTCCGACCCGGAAATCCAGAGCTGTCTGGAAGACCAAGGGGTCACCTCTGTTTATCGTGTACAGGCAAGAAAGAGGGGGAATTACAGCCGACCCGGACTCTTTTCCTCACCTTTGACAGGGTCGAATTGCCGCAGAGGATAAAGGCGGGCTACGAGTTGATAGAAGTGCGCCCATATATCCCGAGCCCGTTGCGATGTTTTCAGAAGACGTCAACTCAGGTAGAGAAGAAAAAGAGCCCTTCTCCTCCTCGGAGGTCGCGTTCCCATGATGGGAGCAAACCCGCTAGGCGGTCGCCGTCGCCGCCTATACCCACATCCAACCGATTCTAGGCGTTGGAATCGGCGGATGCTTCCCAGCGGGAGAGCCCTCCCTCTGAGGAGGTCATGGAGCAGGATGTGCCTGCTCCAGAAAAACCACCGAGCCCCACGCGAATGAAAAAAGGACGATTGATTCGCCCTGGACCGTCCAAAAAGTAAGGTGGTAACTTTTTAGCTTATTTTATCTAATTTTAACAATGGCTATCCTTTCGTGGAATGTGCGTGGTCTCCGTAGTCGATGACCTGACCTCGAGTTAATTTTGCGCTCTACTGACCCTCTGCTTGTGTGTCTCCAAGAGACCAAGCTTCGCCCACAAGATTCTTTTAATTTACGCGGTTACTCTTCGGTGAGATTTGATCTCCCTCCCGAAGATGGCACTCCCGCTCACGGCGGAGTTTTAATTTTCATTCGCCATGATGTGTACAGTACTTCACTACAGCTCCAGTCTCCTTTACAAGCTGCTGCAGCTACAGTTCACTTTTCTGGCCTTTGTTTTTCTGTCTGCACCGATTATTTACCTCCATCCAGCACCATCACTACAGTTGACCTGGACGATCTTCTGTCTCAGCTACCACCCCCTGTCCTACTTATAGGGGATTTCAATGCACACCATCCCCTATGGGGTTCCACCTCGGAGTGTGCAAGGGGTAGCCTTTTAGCCGACTTTTTGTTTCGTCACAATCTTATACTGCTCAATACTGGTCAACCTACTTTTCTTTCTGACAGCGCTCGCAGCTTTTCACACTTGGACTTATCCATTTGTTCTGCCTCACTTGCTGTGCATTTCACCTGGAACGTCATCTCCGATTTATATTCCAGTGACCACTTTCCGTGTCAGATCCATGTACTCTCTTCAAACGCACATTCACAGCGCGCGCCAAAATGGCTCATTGAAAAGGCGAATTGGCCTCTCTTTCGATCTATGGCCGAATTTTCAGGGTGTGAATTTTCATTTATCGACATCGCGATCGAGCAACTCCGTACGGTCATCATAACAGGCGCAGATCAGGCTATTCCCCGGTCGTCCTGTCACCCCAGACGCTTACCGGTTCCCTGGTGGACCGATGAATGCCGGGATGCGTTGCGTGCACGCCGAGGTGCTCTCCGAGCTTTTCGTCGCCACCCTACGTCAGCAAATATGATCTGCTATAAACAACTTTGCGCCAAATGCCGCCGAGTTATTAAGGATAGCAAAAAGGCTTCTTGGATTTCTTTTACCTCTTCTTTTAACCGCACAACGCCTTTATCCGTAGTTTGGGAACGGCTACGCCGCGTTGCTGGCATACCAAGGTTTACACCTATACCCGGTCTTAGGATCTTAAATGGAGTGCTCACTACTCCGACTGACGTCGCCAATGTTTTAGGACGAACCTTCGCTGATGTTTCGAGCTCCGCCAATTACCCGGCTTCATTTCGCGCATTAAAGGAGCAGGTTGAGTCGAAAGGTTTCTCATTTGCCTCCGACCATCAGGAGAGCTACAACGTTCCTTTTACCGCCAGGGAACTGGAGCATGCCCTTTCTACCTCTCGACGTTGCGCACCGGGGCCAGATGACATTCATGTTGCTATGTTGCAGCATTTATCAGCAGAAGGCAAAGCTTTTTTATTACAAACTTTTAATTTTATTTGGTGTAATGGCACCTTCCCTAGCGCTTGGCGAGTGGCCACCGTCATTCCTATACCCAAGCCTGGAAAGGACCCACATCTTCCTTCCAGCTACCGTCCTATTTCCCTCACCAGTTGCGTCTGCAAGGTGATGGAGCGCATGATTAAACGGACGGCTTATGTGGTGGTTGGAGTCGAGGCACTTATTGGCGAACGCTCAGTGTGGTTTTCGGCGTCATCGCTCCTCAGTCGACCATCTTGTGGCTCTTTCCACCTATATTATGGACGGATTTGCGCGGAAGTGCCAAACTGTTGCAGTTTTTTTTTTTTTTTTTTTTTTTTTTTGTTGATTTGGAGAAGGCTTATGATACCTGTTGGAGAGGTGGTATCCTTCGTACGCTTCATGAATGGGGTATATGTGGGCGCATGTCTGTTTTTATTCAGGAGTTTATGAAAGACCGGGTTTTTAATGTTCGCGTGGGATCAGTTTTATCATCTAGTTTTATTCAAGAGAACGGTGTACCTCAGGGCTCGGTACTTAGTTGCACACTGTTTGCCATTGCTATTAACTCTATCGTCGAGTGTTTACCGCCAGGAATACAATCGTCGTTGTTTGTGGATGATTTTGCCATCGCGAAGAAGTAATTTTAGCTGGTCTGAGAATTGGGCATTGCCATTTTAGTCACTGTCACCTTTTTAATAGTCAACCCGCTCCAGCTTGCCCTCACTGTGACCACCCCTTTACAGTGTGTCACATTTTACTTGATTGCCATTATTTGGCAGCTTTTAGACTTTCCTTGGGTTTGCCCTCCTGCATTGCGGAGATGCTTGCAGATGATGTGGTTGCTGTTGAGCGAGTGCTCCGTTTTATCCGTGTTTGTGGTTTTTGGAGCAAGGTGTGAGGTTTTCCCTTTTTACCCATGACGGCATTTTTAGACTCTTTTAAGACTGTTGCTATTTCAGCTTTTGCTGTACTGTTTTTAGTACCAGTCTTTAATTGAGTTGTGATATATAGTCCTTGTTATTGTTTTGGGGTTTTATTGTTACCATTTTAGACTTTTATCATACTGGTTTGTTTTCAGCTTTTGCTGATGAGTTTTACTACCAGTTTTTATTTGTTGTAGTGTTGTTAGTTATAGGGTTTTATTGGCCCTTTTTAAACCATTATAGGACTGTTGTTTTTTCACTCCTGCGGCTATTTTAATACCAGTCCTTTGTTTGGTGACCTTACACCCACTTGTTATTTGTTCTGGGTTTTTATTTTGTTGCACAACATGCTACTGTTTTTTAACCTATGACTTGATTTGTGTTAACTATTTCCTTTTTAGTTCTGGCGCAGTTATTAGTGTGTTTGGGCGCTAATGACCTTAGATGTTGTGCGCCCCTTAAACAATAATAATCATCATCACAAGGAGGCCATGACAAGCATAAATGGTGGGGGGAGAAGTTTGACAATGTAACTTACAAGAGCGCATTTGTCTTGAGAATTACTCACTCTCATAAGCAGCAAGTATGACCACAAATAAGAGAAGTGTCTATGTTGATTAGGAAAAGAAGATTTCATGTTTGTACTCTCTCATTACTGCATCTAAGTTTCCTTTCTGTATGCTATTTTTTACAGTGCAATACTACTATGTTTCGGTCGCTCATGTACTGGCTATGAGAATATTTGCGTTGCCTTGTTACTGAGAGATCACAGCCAATATATGAGATTCTCATAGCGGCACTCCTGCACAGCTATACTTACAAGAACAAGAGAGAATAACCCAGTGTCTGCCTTACACCATACATGTGTGGAATATTGCTGAGTGCAGAATATCAATGTGTCCATGCTGTCAAGACATATAAGAATAAATTCAGGAATGCTCTCATTTAATTTCAATGTGTAAGCAAATGTGCCAAGACACTAAGTAAATTTTAATTGCCATAACACTAGAACCATTTTCTTAAAAAATATTTGACCTGGAGAGAGCAGAGATACAGCTCAATTTATACTCATAGCTTCAAGCATAACTAATATAATTCAAGTGATAATTGACAAAAAATTTGTAGCTGTCATCACCGACAATCTAAGAAACATACTAGTGTCTGGAGAATATTGGAAGAAAAGTCCAAACATATAACCTTCATAGGATGTGGAGCCCATAGCACCAATCTTCTGACCAGAGACATCGTGACTTTATCTGTACTACAGGAGATGTTTGTTCAAGCTCACCAGCTCAGGCAAATAAAGTATTCAAATTCAGTCATGCTCTTCATGTCCTGTTGGAAGCTTAGCAGAAAGAGAAATACAGGAATTTTGCTATAAGTTTTGACACTTCCCTCATCAACTCATCTCATTTCGCTGGCAGTTTAAAGAATTTTGAAAGTTTGTTAGAAAACAAAGACACTCTTATAAAAAACTATTGTTTCATTAATATAGTTAAAGGTGCTATATTAACCTGGAAGAAAAATGAAGTATCTTAATATAACCATTTGCTGCCATTATCACCAAACTTGAATCACATAATTTGTGTTTTCTGCGCACAATCACTTCACTGGAATTGCAAATCAGGTAACCTAGTTCTGAAAAAAAAGAGCATACAAATCAGTCAGTATTAGGTGACACTAAAACTTCACTAACTGGTTAATTCTTCAGAACATGTTTCAAGAGCATTCACTCTCATCTTCAGCTGGGGACTGACTAACTCTAGCCGGTGACGTATGGCATCTGGTGGTTCCATTAGATAACGGAACAGGAAATCCATTGTTGGAATGTCAAAATTCATAACTATGTTATATTTTTTAAAATATAAATCTTTTCCCTATATTGCCAATTCCTTGTGATTGGTGGTAGCTTTTAACAGTTTGGTTTCTCCTGCATGTTATGATCGTAAGTCCAAAAGTGATCTGCAACTGCCGATTTATCCACTTGCGTATATCTTAAATTTCTGAAGTGTTCTTTGGTCCTTGTCTCCAAATTTCGTATTGTTTTGCCTATATATATCTGATCACACTCCAAACAATCCAATACACTCCTGACTTCTTGCTGGATGGAATAACATCTTTTTTGGTGCTGTTCAGAAGCTTTCCAATACTAAATTTATTTTGTGCAGCCAAACGTATATCATAATTTTTAAAAACCTTCATGAATGCCCTGTTTGCCCAAGGATGATATGTGAATCTTTTAAAAACCATGTCCTTTTTTATCGTGGAGAGATGTGGTGTTTTTAATATCTTTCTGTCTTTCTTAATGTCTGATCTTCTTATCAACTAAAGAGCTATTGAATTCATTGCCGAGGGCTGTTTTGATGATATAACGGTGTTCTGCTGAATACTCTTCTTTGTTGAGTGGGATGTTTACCTATTTATGGACAAGGCTGTTTATAATGGCATGTTGGTGTGGTTTAGGGTTGAAACTGTTATTCTTTATGTGATTATCTGTATGTGTAGGCTTTCTATATATACCAAATGAAATTATGTTATTTCTCCTGTATATTTTTAGGTCCAAAAATGGTAATTAACCATTTTTCTCCAATTCCATAGTGAATTTAATATTTTGGTCCTGTAAATTTAGTAATTTTAGGGCATCTTCTGTTTGTTTTTTTGGTACTATTGCCAGTATGGTGAAAAGGAATGCCTTAGTAATGTGTGTTTCTACAGCACTCATAAATAAATTTGCCAGGAATGGAAGAAAGCGGGTTACCCATAGCTAAGCCGGAAATTTGTTGGTAAATTTTGAATGTAAAAAAGTTTTGGTTTATACACAGTTTTTGTGAGATTGGTATAATCCTCAATTTCTTCTGCTGTCAATCACTGCTTGTGATTTAGGAGCAGTTTTTTTTGTAGGAATACTAGTAAACAAAGATGCAACATCAAACAACACCAAGGCATCATTCTGTGAAATGCACTCATTAAATTGATCCACAAGTCTATATGAATTGGCAATACCTCTACTTTCAAATTGTTCTAAAGATGTAAGTTTCTTTACCAACCACTTGGCCAAATTGTAGGTTGGTGAATTGATGTTGTTGATTATTGGGCGCATGCTCTTGCCAGATTTGTGTACCTTTGGCAGGCCATAAATCCTGGGCAAATGTGGGTTATTTGTTTTAATTTTCCATTTTTCGTTTTCTGACAACATTTTTATCTGTTTCAAGGAGTTAAAAGCTTTAAAACACTCCTTCAATGGATCATGGCTTATCACTGCATATTCAGGAGTGCCCAACATGTTCTGCATACGTTCGATGTAATCATCTTGGTCCATTATTACTATCTTGTTCCCTTTATCAGCTTTGCTATATACCACATGTTTACTGTTAAGAGAATGAAGTAAACATTTGTAAAGGTTTTGATTGTGATGGTTCTTGCTATATTGTTTTATTTTATTGAGTACTTGTCCGCATTGATTTATGATGGCCGATTTTTTAGAATCGTTCAAACCCTCGGTAGCAATCTCTATGTCTACTATGTAATCTTCCAATCTGTTGGAGTAACCCACAAACGTTTTAAAGCCTTTGTTTAAAAACAGTAGTTCTTCGTTGTCCAAAGAGTATCGAGATAGGTTAATCACATTATCAGTGCTGCATCTCTTAAGTACTGTCATTATTAAACCTGTTTAGAAGACATTGACAATGAAACAATGAAATCTTCAAAATGGAGTGTTTTCAAATGTTGATGTGAACTTCAGCTGATGATGGAAATGAAGTACTAAAAATGTTCCAATTTAAAAACCTTGTAAATAAATTTCATGACAAAGTTAAAAAACATTCAATTTTGAAAACAGTAACTTTTTTTAAAAATTTGTTTTATAAGTAAAACAGAGTTCACATAAATATGCCATTAATGTCCTTTTAATTAAAGTTTAATTTTGGAGTGGTAATTTGTTTAGTCAGATGAACATTGGAATTGCAGTGATTTTGGAATGTTTTGGTCTTGGTTCTCATTATTTAAATATCTACTTCTTGTCTTGCATTGTGTTGATATATTTCTTCATTAGTTATTTGCAGTTCTTTTGGTATAGGCTTTTTCCTTATAAATAAAATTGCTAATTTGTCAGTACATCTAGAGTTCAACAATATTTGTCTTCTGTTATGCTGACACAATGTCCTTATCATTTCTTGAGCCTACCATCCTCTTGCTGAGTTAATCTCTTAATTGTTTTGAAGTTAACACATTTAGAACATAATGGGCTTAAGGCATTTAAGGATAACCTCGCTCTGGAGGCCACAGGGTAGTTAAGACATTTAAGGGGTTTCAACTCATCATCCAGTGTTTCTGCTTAAAATGAAAGTTTAGTATGTCATAAATAACAGCTTGTTCCCTCTTAGTCAAAAGATTCTGTATTAGTTCTCATTTATTGTTTGATAAACACAGCAATAAATTACTGTACAATGCACATTCAGGTAGCAGCATGGCTATGCAGTTGTTTACTTTCATGTGCATACTGCAGTGCTCCTGAGAGAAATCATGACAGGAAAAACATTCTTAACAGATGAGAAAATGCTAAATATTTTTTTAAATGCAGATTCTGAAGATGAATTTATTCTGGAATTAGATTCTAATAGTAATAGTGATGTGATACAGTGCTTTCCATAACTATATATAAGATAGTGAAGAGCATGATGCGCATCATCCTAGATATCCTCCACCTGTTCCACCATTCATAGCTAGCCCAGGATTGAATATTTTTGATAAGGGAATATATGTTTTTCTTGAACTTGTTTTTGAATGAAGAGTTTTTTTGAATATGTGTGTGTGTGTAAGCAAACATCTATATGTGAGCCAAGTGATTCGAGTGTAGCAACCATTCGCTAAAAACTCTAATCCAGATATGGAAACCTGTTGAGGTTTCTGAAATGAAGAAAATTTTAGAATTGATTTTCATTACTGGCATAATGCAAAAACTCTGTCTCAAAATGTATTGGACTGAGTATTTATGTTTTCAAACTTCCATCTATCAAATACCATGACCTGATCTCACTTCTTCACATTCATTCATTTTTACATTTCAGTGACAGCGGCGTTTATGACAAAATTATTGATAGTTTATACAAAATCAGGCTAATTTTAGAAAGACTGAGAGACAAATTTTCATTGTATACTATATACAATGCAGAAAAGAAATTTGCGCTGGATGAAGGCAAACTAGCTTAACACAGACTTTGAAATCTTGGTTTTTCAAACTAGGAAATTATATAAAATATAATGGTAAGGATGGTGTGTGGGTCAAATTTAGGCTACATTCACTGGTGGAGCATCATAGGTAGTGGACTAATGATGAATGAGATTAAATGATATATTGAAAAATTAATATTTTTTAAGTTAGGAAGCATTCCAGGTCTACATTTAGGGTGTCTCTCAGACATTTGCCATTTATTAGGTCAGAGGAAAATTTAGAAGAACCTTAGTCAGGGAGGAAGGTCCAGGTAGGAATCAAATTCCACACCTCTCACTAATGAGTCCTTATCTTAACGACTGACCTTGGCCACCCTTGGCAGTGTTTGAGCTTAAGGTTTCTTATCTTGGTCAAAGATAAACACAGCATGCAAGGGCAATTTTTATAATTGTGTGGGCTAGCCAAAAGCTGCATGAACTGAATTTTTTTTTCTATAAATAGTAGAGCAAATTGCTGAAATGAATTTATCCTTAAGTTGCTCGCAAATGTGTTTTAATTCTCTTCAGGGCTAGATAACTTCTTTCAAGGAAAGAAGAAAATGTTGAAATTATCTCAGCAAACTTGTACACTTCAGTATACATGCCATAAAGTCTATTTAATTTTATATAATTTTCAATGTCTTGTACAGATTTTTGAGAGAATTCTTTCAGAGTATATAGTACTTTCAGTTCATTTTTCAAAGACATCACATCAAAAATGGAACCTAAAGTTTTTTGAGCTCACAAAATAAATCTGGAAGGAAGCTTTTATTTAAATAATCAAAATTTTAGAATCCAATAAGGCCACAAACTTCAAGTATTTTTGTGACTTTAATGTTAACCTAGAATGAGACCTGACTGTGTCCAGGACCTTGCAAAAATTTCTCCAGTATGTGGAATACGTTTCATTATCATTGCAGTTTCTCCTTTTAAGGCCTTGGACCTTTTCTTTCTGCCTCATCATCCCTGAAATTTCTGACCATACTTCTTCAAAACCCATGTCTGTTGATATTTTGCAGCATGTTAATAAATTCATCGACATTTTCCATATAGTTAGAAATGTGCATGTTCTTCTTCTGTAAAATATCAAACAAAGTACAATAAAATGTAAAGATTTTACTCAATATATACAAAAAAAAATTTTGTTTGGTTCTTGCAAAGAAATTTCACAAAACCTATTTGCATCTTCAATGGACAAATGTTCAGGTTCTTCCTCTAGTGAAGTGAAAAAACTGGTAGATAACTTCTATAGTTGTGGGCTGTGCTTACAATTCTGAAAGTAAAGTTCCATTGCATATGAGACATGTTTAGTACTTTCCTCTCAATAAAAATTTAAAGGGCCTGTGCAGAAAGTAGAATCAGATAAAAAGACAGTTAAGCCATTGAGAAAAACAAAGAACAGTTGATTGAAATTCACAGATTGATAAGTATGAAATTTACACGGTAACTGTAACAGTGGATGAATGTGGTGGCAGGGTGTTCATTTTTAATTATTGCCTGGAGTTAATGCCGTGCCATTACTGCAGGTGTATCAAAAGTCTGAGCTACAATTTTTTATATATATATATATAATCCCAGATTGTTTACAGTTTTGATTAAATGCTGAAATAACCCATGAAGCAATCATAATTCACATCTGTGAAATGCAAACATGTTTCTTGGCAATTATCTTCATTATCCATGTAATGCTCACAGTTGAAAGTTGACTTTTGTTGGTGACATCTGCGGTCATCAAGTGTAAGTTTAAAAAACATTGCTTTATTGATCCCTGATTTAATTTTATTGGTAATAACATCAGCTACAGCATCAATTAAATAATTTTGCATAACAGCCAAGATACCTTTAAAAATAGTAGTTTTTTTAAATATTAAAAAATTGTTGGAGCATAATAAGCAAGAATTTGTAGTAGTAATTATCTTTATTTAATGATTCATCTCCTTCATCATGGCCTAAAAAGGTGTATTAGTTTTTCAAAGGAGCAATACTTCATCAATATATCTTTTGTAAATATTTCTAGTTTCTTTAACCTTTCATGCAATCTAGCAGCAATTTTTTCTATAAATTTAATGAATAATAATTCGTGAGTTGCAAAAGTTTTTAATGCCATGAAAAGATCTTACATCAGTTGTTAATCTCTGATGTTTGTCTAAGGCTGTGATTAAATTTGCTAAATTTGCAAAACTATGGTATTCCAAGTTGTCTTCTCAGCTGCAAACAATAATCGTGGCCAGTTCATTAAGTTTACATGAACCAGGTAACCACAAGCACTTTTCATATTTTAGCATTAAAATATCTGTTAAGAATTCTTGTTTTTTTTCCTTCTGTTCACACTGCAAATGAGACAGAACTGGAGTATTTCTTCCATTTTTCTCAATAATAAATTGTATTTCTACAAACAAGTCAGTCATTTAAAAGGAGTGAACACCACCAAGTCTACATATACTTCACATTGTTCTAGGGAAATTTATGATCATTCTTCACAATATATCTGTAAATTATTTACTCAATTTACTATATCGTGATCAGCATTCTTTTTTGTTTCCACACCAAGCCACTCACTTTCCAATCACTTCAATTCTGGACATCTCAAAGAAATTCAGTTGAGGTGGTAAAATGAATTTCCAAAGTCTTGCAGTGCTGTTCCTTGTACCTATCCTATCACATTCTGGCCTAAATGCCATAGTGAAAGGACGGAGTCTAGTCTGCAATTTTTTTTTCCTTGAAACTTCATATGGTATGTTTCTGTGCGGTGCACTAGTTTTGTAAAGTAGCAAATAATTAAAAATTTTGCATTTATTTTTAAGGATATCTTATTAACTTCAGGCATGGGCTTTAGTCATGGCATTGGTAGTCCCCAGTATATGCTCCTATATTTTACCCATTTGTGTGTACATTCCCTTATGCCTATTTTATCCAGTTTATCATAGAAAATTTCCTTAATTAAAGTTAAGAAAGTTTTTGAGAGTAAAGAAAATATCCCTGTGAACATTCTTTTTCCGATACTTTTAATACAAAGTCATCCAAGTGTCTGAAGATTGGCATGCCAGTTAGAGACAGAATAAACTGATATGTTATGACTCAAGGCCAGCTGGATTACATCAGCTCAGGAGGGCAGGCCAAGATTTACTTAGCTGCTAAGTTGTCCCTGAGTCTCATGCTACTCAGTTTCTTAGAATACTGAATGAAAAAAACATTTCTATTCCTATAGTAAAGTTTGCTAGGAATATTAAATGCCAAATGCTAGGCCTAATTATCCTATTCCATAATGAGGTGTTGAATTTAGCTTATTTGGCTATGTAAACTCAGCTGAGACTAAGCTCTTGGATTTACCTTACCTCCCCCTTCAAACCTCAATTTTTTCTTAAATTTTTTTTTTTAATGATTTGTGTGCCTGTACTGAGTCAATTCATGCTGTTAAATTATATAAATAGAAATTCCCAGGAGATTGGTCAGCCAGCCGGTCGGCCAGTTGGTCGATCAGTTGGTTGGTTGGTAGGTAGGTAGGTTGGTTGGTTGGTTGGTTGGTTGGTTGGATGGTAGTGGCCACTGGGGATGCTGATATTAATCATTTTTTCCCTAGCTTCCCAATAAAGAACTATTTTTAATTTGTTTGTTGCTAACAAGTTGGCTCCATTTCAGTAAATAATCTTGTTTAGGGCAGTATTCACATTCTTATACAATGGGCAGTGGCTGTGCTTGTTAATTTTATTCTGAATAAATGATCTGACAGGCAGTCATGCCCAAAATTTAAGCAGAATTGGGCAACTCCAATTTTTCTTGGTTTAAATAAAAGATGTTTGAAAGTATTTAGATCTTCATATGGTTTTCCTTTAAGTTTTTGTTGAATATTTTTCTTGCTCAGTTATTAATATTTTTATGTGTTTCAATTTAGTGGGAAATTCTAGTTCAAAAGATGGTTTTAATTTTATAATGGTTTCTTTTTTTTGCTAAATATCAGCAATCTTATTCCCCTTTAATCCCACATGGCTCCATTGTAAAACTATTTCTTTATTTCTGACCTGGAATGTATGATATAGTTTTCTTTTTTCATTTAAAGTGTACATTGGTGGGTAAATATAATTCATTATACTTTGTAGAGATACTTAGTCACTTAAGATAGCACTTTTGATTTATGTTAGGTCTATAGGTTGTGTAGCAATCCCACCTACTTTGGGTGCAACTGGGTAATGCTAAGTAGATTACAGCTATGGCAAGCTTTCCAAGATGTAAGAGCTCTAATACACAACAGTGCTATTAAATGCTACTCTGAATTGCTCGTGGCTTATCACACAGTAAAAAGTGACAAATTCAAATATTATTACATAAATATAATTCCCATGTGATTGAATACCAAGACTTAATGTACTTCATAGAGTGGTAGCATCAACACATTAGATGAACAAAAGTATATCATCCATCAAGAAATCAGTTTAATCTCTCAAAGAGAATTAAAAATAATAATATAAGTGCATTAGAATGTATTGGGCTGTAGCCCTGATGGTGTTCTCCGTCAGCCTTTGTGTTAATGCCACCTGCCTGTACAATTCTAGTATAGCCTGACTGTCCTGTTTTTTTAATTTTTTTTTATTTATTTATTTTTTTATATTTAAATGGTGTTTACCAACCGTTATTACTACTGAGGCACCACAGACAATGAACACTGATGATACATGAGATGAAATTATATATTGGGAAAGGATTTTTTTAAGGAAGGAAATGTTCCAGGCCTAAGTTTAGGGTATCCCCCGGCATTTACTATTTATGAGGACTGAGGAAAACCTGGAAAAAAAAAAACCCAGTCAGGGAGGATGGTCCTGGCAGGATTCGAGACGTCCTGCTCACGAGTTCGAGCCTAAACAACCTCAGCCACCCATGGCAGTATGACTGGTCATGAGTGATAGCTCATCACCCAAAGGGTGGCCATCAGATACTGGATGGCCTGATGTATTGTTCATTAAATAAAGTAATGCAGTTTCAGTGGATTTATATTTACTGGATTCATGTTAAGTGTCTGGTAATGTTGTAACAGTAGTAGTGGTAGTGATATTTATTATATATAATATATATAATTTCTTGACTTTGCTTGTCATATCCCCCCCCCCTAATTTCTGTTGGCAATTGGACCACTTCCGCATTTCTGGTCTTTCTAAGAAATTGGTTTCCTCACATTCTAACAATATGTGCCAATTATTAAGCTTTTGGTCACACAGTGGGCATGTTTCTAATTTCCCCCTTACTCTTAATCCTTTCAATTTCATAACCCATGAATTTCTGGCCCATGCAAAACCTTCTCTTGCTGCTTTATCACATTGATCAATATTATTTTCTCTACTTCACACTTTTTTCAGATCTGTATATATGTACTCAATGAAGCTCTGAAATTAAAACAGACAAATATATCTTGCCTTTCAATATCTTCAATTCTTAATTTAATTTCTTTCCAGAAACCACTTTATAATGATTCTCTACCTCTCCAAACCCCCCCCCCCGCCCAAAAAAAAAGTTTCCCCATCCTATTGAGCCAAGTTTCTCCTTGATTTAACTATTCCTGAACTTTCACACTCTGATGTAAGCTATTTTGCTCATCAAAATTTCCAATTCTAAATTAATATTTCGATACTTTTCCCAAAATTTTTCCTTTGCTACAAACTCTTCCTAATTCTTCTTGTGCAACAATAGATGGCAATGATGGCAATGGCAATGTAAAAACTGTATTAAATCTCAAATTATATATGATGGAAACATTATTGAGTATAATGTTAATAATAATTATATTATATTGTTGAGTACAAGGGAGAAACAAAATTCTTAGGTATACATGTGAATGAAAACTTTAAATGGGATACTCACACTCATCATTTAGCGACTAAACTTAGTTCTGTTTGTTATATGCTTAAAAGTCTAAAAAGGACACTGAATTTATTAGGATTGAAAAATGTATATTTTGCTCATTTTCATAGTCGATTAAAATATGGAATAAAATTTTGGGGAGAAAAATGTGAGAGAGTATTTAAAATCCAGAAGAGAGCAATAAGAATTATAAGTGGAATAAATAGTATGACATCCTGTAGACCCTATTTTAGGAAACATAATATACTACCATTAGCCTTCCTCTTTATAATAGAGGTCGTAAACCATATTAAGAGCTATCAGGAAGAATTATGTACAAATATAGATATTTATTCTCATAATACAAGAAGGAAAAATGACCTTCATGTTCAGATATGCAGGACAAATATTTTAAAAAATAATTTCACAAATGTAGGCATTAAAATGTATAACAAACTACTAATAAATATTAAAGAAATAACTAATATAAAACAATTTAATAAAGAAGTAAAAGCCTTTCTACTACAACAGATCTTTTATTCAGTAAGTAAATATATGAACTTTAAATAAGGAATATTGTAAAACTAGTATAATTACTAAACTTTATATTGCATATATTATATTCTGGACGAAGCTCATATCATGTAAATGATCCAAATGGTGAATAAAGTATTATTATTATTATCATTATTATTATTATTATTATTATTATTGTTGTTGTTGTTATTGGATGAAGCTCTAGACAAACCCAAGATTTGTTTTCAAAAGTTCCTATGGATCATATTAACATTTGTCCACCCCTTCTCTACACCCAAAATCTCTACTCCATAAAGCATCCTAACGTAAACTACTGTCAGGTACACTCTCTCCAACCATTTTATTTGCACCTCTGTATTTTCTCTAAAGATGCTTTTATGACTTTCAAGGAGAGTTTTCATTTATCAAGTATCATTTTCTTCTGCTTACTCCATCCAACTATTTATTCTTACTCCCAGGTAATCAAATTTATTAACCAATTTAATTTCTCTTTCTTGCCAATATCACTTCTCATCTTTCTTTTACTTGCTGCCCTTCTTAATTTTTTTTTATTTACTTATATTAATTGTTACACTTCATTTCATACAGAACTTATTTACTGTTTCAATTACTTTCATTAATCCAACATTAATTATTAACCCTGCTATGAGATCATCTGCAAATAGCAAACCAAGCATTGCTTTAATGTTAATTACTGAATCATTTTCATTAACCAAATTAATTGCCTCTAAAACATTATCAATGAACAAATTAAAAATTACAGGACTTAGCTTAAAGCCTTGCCTTAGTCCTGTAATATTTTGAATAGTTTCATTCACTTTGTTATTTGAAATCATTATGAAAAACTCATCAGTATATTACATTATTTTTAATATTCTTATAAACCTATTACTTATTCCTTTCCTATTCAATTAGGCCCCCAGTACTTCCAGATTTATTGTATCAAAAGCCTTTTCAAAATCCACAAACTTCATATATAACCTCCCACTTTTTGTCATTAAATATTTATTTATCATTGTAGCTATCACAAAATATTCTCTTTTAAAATCAACTTGTGATTCTGATAATTTACCCTCTTCTTCCACTCTATTTTGCAATGTCTGCTAATGTATTATTTTACTCAATAAATGTTTAAAGCCTTTTATAAAACTTGTTCAATGAGTTTTGAAAAACCTAATGATAATGAAATTGGTCTATAGTTGGAGGCCTGTTCTCTATTGCTTTTCTTTTATAGTGCTTTACTTTGACTATTTTAAGAGACTTTGAAAGAAGAGGTGCATTCTCAAAGAAACTCTTACATGTCAGATAGATTCAGTAATGAAATAAGCACTTTTCTATATTACAAAGTCTCTACCTGCAGAGAACTTTGGCTTTAACTTGTTTAGTATCATTATACGTAATTTTTATCTGTGGGGCCAGTCCTGGTGGTCTAGTGGTAACCATATTTACCTCGTAGACCGAAGATCATGAGTTCAATCATGGTCAGAGTCAATGGATTTTTTGGAGCATAAAAATCCTAAGTATGGGTTCCTTCAGAACAGCGGTAAAGCCAGGGTCCCATGTCATAGATTTATGATACATAAAAGAACCTCAAGCCTGAAAGAAGAGGCTTCTGAGCAAAATTTACCAGCCAGTTCACATCCTGAATTAAATGGGACCTGAAATTTTCAAGAGCGTCCATAAATAAATCAAATCAACAGTTGATCTATGGGTTATTGGAATATGGATGATTGCACTCTATCTGTCTTATATTCTTTTTCAGATTTGATTTTTATATAGTTCAGATTATTTGAATGCTAATGGAGTACTTATAAAATGTTTTTGCAACTTAATGGTAAAATTAATAAAGCCAATATTTATAGATTAAAGCTGTAAAATATTGAATAAAGTTTAATGTGCTTTTTATTGCACTGTATGCATCATGCACTGCAGCATCGAGAGCTGTTGATTTAGTAGCACACAGTGATCCAGAGATAGCCCTTATCAATATTTTGACTGCCAGCATTAATAATGTACGTTTTATTCATACAATATCTAATAAAAATTAATGAACTTTGCAAATAAATAGTATTTCTTCATAAAATCAGAGCTTTGTATGCTGTAAAGTGTAATATACTTTATTAATCCCTCATCTGCATAGGTTTTTAATATGTTTATAAGCATGCAATGTTTTTGTTGATTTATTTCAGATCAAGATATTTTGACTGAGCTTGAGAGAGATCGATGCCTTGTGTTCACTCCATCTCGTCTAGTAGGTGGAAAGAGAATGGTATGCTATGATGATCGCTACATCCTTAAATTGGCATCTGAAGTGGATGGAATAGTGGTATCAAATGATAACTACAGAGATCTTGCACAGGAGAGTCCTGAGTTTCGAAAAGTTATTGAGGAGAGAATATTAATGTATTCTTTCGTTAATGACAGGTAAAATTGTCTTTATGATTAACTATGTTTCAAAGTGAAATCAAAACCATATTATTTTTCTTTAATTTATTTATGAATATTTTCAAATACAAAGAAGATAGCAAGTAAATCATCCAGTAAGCTTTTATGTTGTGGAAAACCGGTTTGTAACATTCTAAAAGTATAATTGGAGATATATTATATCTGATGATATCTCCTCCCTCATCTTTCTTGGCTGCTATGAAAATTTGAAAATCCAGAAAAAGTTGGTATTTGTAACTTTAATTTGCTCCATTTTAGTAGGCAATAATATTACCCAAGAAAGTTATTTTGAAAATTTGTAGCTTCCCTGAACAACTTTTCTTTTCTCATTCATGTTGTTAATGCATACTATTTTGTTAATTAAATTAAATCAATCCATATAATACCAAGCACCAATGTAATGCAAATGTTCACTGCCTTGAATATAAGTGTTTATTAAATTCATTTTTAAAATAGGGCAGACTCTCTTAAATGCTTGATTTAATTGACTCATCATTGTTTCTTTCATGAGAAAAAGTAGACAGTCATACATTGTAGAGGAAAGAGTGCTGTAAAATGTTTCAAAATAAATATAACTATGCTTTTTCCATATTTTAAAAAAATAAAATTAAAATAATAATAATAAAAATGACATGTATGAATATACAGTGTGGTGCAATAGCTGATGTGTGCTGGATGATGATAAATGTTCCCTTGAGAAGAGAAAATCTTACTTTAGCATTACCTACAGAACACAAATGAACAATAATATAAAGTACAATTCTTAGAGCAAAGAGAGAGATGATGTTGCAGTGGAGTTCAACCATAATGAACATCAACATTTTTCTTCCTTTCTAACATTGTTAGAAAGGAAGAATCAAACTTTAAAAATGTGAATCATGATCAGGATTTTTACCATGGATCTACGGATCCTTGCTGATTTTTTAATCAACTATACCTACCCTGTCTTCCCCCAGATACCACAAATCTCTCTCATCTGATTCTAAATATATCAGAGAGCTCTTAAGGTTTTCTCTACTGAAACAGATTTATTCTTTAAGAGGAAACTAAAAATGCTATGAATAATTCTAGTTTAACCGACATGTGTTAGGAAGTTGATATACCACAAAGTAATAAAATAGTATGTTGAAATGGGCACAGCATCCACATATTTACATTCATGTTTTGTTTCTTTTACATGGATTATATTGATACCTCCTAATTAATTACATTGTGGTATTTCATAGAAGTAAAGTCATACTGGATGTGCTAGAGAAGATAGTATTTACAAATGTTGAAAAAGCGAACTTGATCCTAGCATATGGAAAATGTAGAATGGTGCCATGTTCTCTTGTTCGTGTACATTGAGAGATATCCAGACAGATATCTACCATATTGGTAAGTATATGCAAATTTCTTTAATCAGCTAAGGGATCTTGGAAGTGTAACACCTTAAAAAAAATTACTGACACAAAAGAATGATTGGAGAAGAGTATGAAATTGATGTTCTAGGTGCTGTTGCTGTAGATCCATTCATTGCTCCCCTGATATAAGGGAAAGTGACATGAGTCAGAGAAGTATACTATGTATTTTGCATCATCATAAATTCCATCGTAAGATATTTGTGTTCATCAAGAGCTGTATGAAAACAATTTTCAGAGTTGACAATTTTATGAAGGGTATTACAGTATGATCAAATGGATTAATTTTAATGTATCTTATAATCTCTGTGAGTCGGAATATTAGAACACTCTTTCTGGTTTCACTTAAATGAGATTTTACTCGGGACATATATTTCAGGGACAATTTTTCCACATCATCAGCCGTTCAGGACTAATGGATCATTCGTAGAAATTGGGTAGGTAGAAATCCGGGTGGACTCTTGTGGTCTTGTGATGAACTTAAATAAAGTGTTGTCTGCTTCTAGGATATCAAAATTCATAAGTTTACGCTCATGTTTTTTATATAAATCCTTTCCCATATATTTAGTTCTTTTGGTTGTTGAACAGTTTTTAATAGCTTGATACCTTTTTCTATTTCATGGTTTTCATTCCAGAAATGTGCTGCCACAGCTGATTTATCTATTTGTTTGTAATGGATATTTCTCCAATGTTCCTTCATTCTTAATGCCTGTATTTCTCTGTGTCTTTCCTACATACGTCTTTTCACAATCCTTACAATTAATTTGGTAAATAACAGATTTTTTTCCTCTTTGGGCCTGGAATTGATTTTGTTTAATTTCAATAAATTTTATACACTGTATCTATTTTGAGGTGCTAAGATAATGTTGTACTGCTTAAAAATTTTTTGAAATTTCTTATTAGCTGACGGATGGTAAGTGAACTTTTAAAAAGTGTTTTCCTTTGTAGAATCACTCAAAGTTGATATTTGTTTAATTCTTTTTTTTTTGGGGGGGGGGGAATCTTTTGAACCCATTTGATTTAGCTGCTTCTATTATGTGTAGATATTCATTCTTGTATTCTTCTTTGTTCAGTGGTATATTTATTAATCTGTATATCATGCTGTTGATTACTGCTTCCTTGTGTGATCTTGAATTGAAATCATGGGCTTTGATATAATTGTATGTATGTATGTGTGTCCTTTCTGTAGATGCCAAATTCAAGTTTATTCTTACATTTTACTATCTTCAGATCTAAAAATGGTAACATGTTGTCTGCTTCTGTTCCGACGGTAAACTTAATAGAAGGTTCTTGTAGGTTTAAAAGTTTCAGTGCATCTTCCACATGCTTTTTGTTTATAATGGGAATACATCATCTACATATCCGTGCCAAATCTTAAAAATGTGAGGAAAAGCCATAGTGAGGTGCATCTCAAAATAGCTCATGAATAAATCAACTAGGAAAGGTGATAATGGACTGCCCATTACAAGTCCTGCTTTTTGTTTAAAAAACTTTTCCTCAAATATAAAAAATGCTTGATTTATGCACAACTTAGTAAATTCAATGTATTCCTTCATGTGTTCTTCTGTTAGGTTGGCTGACAGCAACCATTTTCTTAAATAGACCAATAATTTATTCTGTGGTATGCTGGGAAATAGGGCTTCGACATCAAAACATCAACAATTGTGTCGTTCAGTGATAATTTTGTATCTTAAATTTTATTGATGAGGTCCATGGAGTTTTTTAAACTTAAGCTATCAAATTTTGGTAGTGAACGGAACTGTAATGATAATCAACTTGCTAAATGATAGATGGGAGTGTTTATGTTATTAATAATTGGCCTCATACTTCTCCCAGGTTTGTGGATCTTTTGAAGGCCATATATATTAATTAAAGCTGGGTTGTGGACTACTTTAATTTTGTACCGATCTGTTTTTTGAATCAGGTTACTATTTTCCAAAACTTCTTTCATGGATTTTATGCATTTTTTCAAAGGGTCTGTTTTTACTTGTATAAATTCGTCACTATTTAACAGATCTAGCATCCTTTGTTTGTAGTCTTCTTTATCTAAAATGACGATTTTATTGCCTTTGTCAGCTTGTGTAAATCACATTTTTATTGTTGAGAGCTTTTGTTATTTTTTTGTTAGATCTTGGGCTAGAGTTATTATTTCTAATTTCCTGTAGTACTTTTGCCAACGTTTTTCTAAAGAAATTTTTGTCTGTAATGCGTAAATTCTCTATTGCCAGCTCTATATCTGCTATATACTCATCTAAATTACTAGAGAAACCTATGCATGCATTAATGCCTTTATTTAAGAATTCCATTTCTTCTGAATAGAAACTTTCTTTAGAGAGGTTGACGACAAGTAATATATCTTGTTTACTGAGGAAGCACATTTACAAATCATGGCTAAGCCAAACTGAGAAATGTGCACTATTGGTTAGGAAACCCATTTGCTTTGGTAATTGAAATGTCAGTATGATCAAATAGATTAATTGTAATGTATCTTCAACTTATGTATTCACTTTTTTACACTTTACTCCATTCACTTACACAAAAGTAAGACGCGTTTTGGGGTCCAGCCATAGTTTCAAGTAACGGCGGTTCAATAAGCAACTGAAGATGGGAGAGATTCTCCCGAAATGCGTCTTACTTTTGTGTAAGTGAATACATAAGTTAAAGTTGTATTGCCATTCCATTGTCATCAGCTTCGTAAGTACAATATTTGTAATGTATCTTGTTTACTGATGAAGCACATATACAAATCATGGCCAAGTAAAACTGAAAAATGTGCACTATTGGTCAGCAAACAATTCCCATTTGCTTTGGTAATTGAAATGTTTATGTCCATGGAGTGTAACCTTGTGGTGCATATTAGTACCATCATCTCATAGGACAATTTTTCATTATAAGGTTACTGAATTCCAAGTATATCAATCCTTACGCATGAACCTCCACTACTGTTAAGAGCACATTCTATTGCAAACTGGAATGAACATGTGGTATCAGCATGATGGGTGCCAAGCTCATAGTACAAGACAGCTTGTTTTGATCAAATATTTCAAGCTCAGATTGTGCAAAGAGAGCCTGTAAACTGACTTCCATTCCCCAGATTAAATATCAGTAGGTTTTTTTCTATGGAAAATCTAAAAGATGCTGTCTACAAGGATATATTTACTAAATCAGAAGGCATGAATGCTATATTGAAGCAGCTTGTATTGGAATTTATTCTGAAATGCTACATCACATGCATGAAAGGCTGGAGGTTTGATTCTAGCAAATGACCTTGAACATAACAAGTGAATGTAACGGTAAACACAGCAGAAATAAGCAGTAACTAGCAACAGTTATCACTTTGTTTCACAGATTCAGATGACAATATTTAATTAACTATTTGCATTCAAATCATGCAAAAATGTCATTGTGATTCTAATGTTATCCACTTATATTTTCTTAGAGCCAATAAGCATTGTTCTGTTTACAAAACTAACTTTAGTGCCAAAAAGTTCTTCTAACTATTTGTGAAACTTCTGAATGGAATATATTTGTGAGTTTGTATCGTGTGAAAACAGTGTGTCAATTGCACATTTCATTTCAGAAATAAAATATAATAATTATGTTAATAATTTTAAAAGTTAATAAAGTTATTAAAACTCTTCTCCTGCATTCTGTATACATCTGAGAACACAACCTCTGAAGGCTTTATTTCAGCAAACTTCACATATCTTAAAGGCAGATTAAAGCTGGTTGTGCATCACTTTTGAGCTAGCTTGAACTTGATGTTATATTATGAAATAGAATGCATTGAGCCTAAGTTGCTGTGTTTTAAGGATCTGCTGGAGAATTTTCTTAAAACAGAATTTTCTTTTATGCTTAAGACCTAGGGAGGCTACTGGATAAAAATGTTTAGAGATATAAATCTTTTTTATCATTATTATAAATTACATATATATTTATTGACATTTCATAAACATTTAAATCTTCTTAAAGTATTTCAAAGAATGTGGAAGGCTGATCTTATAGTTAATCTCTATCCCTCCTTTCAACTCTTTTCTATTCTTCCAAATAGACAGCACTGCTTTTAGCATTATTAAGCCCTAGTTTTATAGGTCCATATGTAAAGAGAGAATTGAAACATCATGAAAAGCATGTATAATATTATGGGAATTTTGAACATATCTACTATATGTACGTGATTCTATGCCAATTTTATTTTCAAAAGATTACTTTCTTTCAATGCTTCCATTTATTTTCTTTGAAATAACACCTCAACAATAATCTCAGTTTTTAGTTTTGTCTTAAAACACATTTCACTTGCAATTTCCATTATAATCTGTTTTACATAAAATTAAAATGTTTGTGCAGTTCACCAATGCTGTTAATTAAAGCCACAAATGAAATATTATTGTAAAAATGCATCTTAATTTATTTCATAGTAATATTTTATATGCAGAGTTAAGGGCAAGTTCCATTATAGGTAACTGTACTTCATCAGGTATACTTCCATGCATGATAACAAAAGATAAAATCAGCATATTGAAATTGTAATAAATTTTCTTATCTGAAGTAAGACAATAAAGGAAAAGAATTGACAACAGTGCTTGGTGTTCATTATGCAGCATCATCTGATTAAACCATTTTCCTTTGCTTTTTGTGCAATTATGAAGTGAGAAGTTGCAAGGTTTGCATAGAACTGATTGTATTCATATGTTAGTTAGGACTTTAATGCTAAGTAAATTTTATCATGTCCTGAGTCACTGAAATGCTTTCTCGATCTTTTTCATTTACACCCAAAGCTCTATATGCAATTATACAGCGTCGGTCCTGGTGGTGTAGTGGTTACCATACTTGCCTCCTACGCCCAAAACGCGGGTTCGAACCCGGCCAGGATCGATGGATTTTTTCGGGCGTAAAAATCCTAAGTATGGCTTCCTTCGGAAGGGAAGTAAAGCCGTGGGTCCCGTGTCGTACATTTACGGCACGAAAAAGAACCTCAAGCCTGAAAGAGAGGCCTCTGAGCAAAATTTGTCGGCCGTTTCACGCCCTGAGTTGAATGGGACGCTGATGACCTGAGCTGTTAAAGAGCGTCCTTAAATAAATCAATCAAAAAAAAAAAAAATCAATTATACAGCTATTCCTGACTTAAAACATAGCTAGTAAGAACATTTCTTACAAGATTTCATAAAGGAATGTGAAAATTAAAACTTAAGAGTAACCTTCAACCTGAAAAAAACAACAGGAAAGTATTAATAGATAATAAAATTGAAAGAAGATTAGAATACCTATCTGCAACAAGGTCTTGTGGTGTGATTCAAGCAGTCTTGGTAAAATATAATTGTCACTACTGTTAAATGGTCAGCACCTTGATGTAAATGAGTAATAGAAATTCTTCATGTGACTTAATGACAAGTTAAAATTAGCATTGAAAATTAAACGGGTAGAAAATAAAACTATTTAAAAAATAAAATTACCAACAGAAATAAAAAGAAGAAATGTTTCATATGTGACTTAATGACAAATTAAAATGAGTATTGAAAAATATAGGGCAGCAAATAAAATTACTAAAAGATAAAGTTATCAACAGAAATATAAAGAAATAAAAATTAAAGAACAAAGTAGAACATACTGTAACCTCACTCCACTGTGCACTCACGAGTTCAGATTCACTAGTGGAAACTGGTTGACCTTCAGTGGACATGCAATTCCTCTTAAGACTGGAGTTAAATTTCTGCTTATCAGGCAATTGAGATTCCTGAGTTATTTTTACTATGCCATATGTATTAGTTGTATTTCTGTAGGAATGTGTGTTAGATTTTCTATTGAGTTTGTGTGTTGTGGACTGTCTGAGAATGAAATAAACACTAGAACAAAAAAGATTTATGTTTGTTAAGTGCAAAAGAAGTTGTACAAGTGCTGTAGGAGAAAACCTTATGCTAAATTTCCACAAGCAATATGACCATTGGGAAGTGCAATTTTCAGATTGGTTCACAAATTCAAACCCAAGGTCTTTTCATTGACAAGAAGCCGAGACATGGAAGAAGAGGGGGGAAAAAAAAGAAAGAGAATAAGAAATAAAGAAAGGGGGAAAAAATTTTAACAGAGGAGAAACTAAATGAAATAGGCTATTAACTAGAAACTTTTCCTCAAAAGTCTTTAACATAATTAGCCCAGCAAGATTGTGTATCTGCCGACAGTGCATATATAGTTGGTGACAAAACATGGTGGTCTTTCCTCACATGACAATTCTGCAACAAAGGTATCAAACTTCAATTATACTATATGGTCTGACACCTAAGACAACATATCTGTTAAAATACAAGCTCTAGTCCTCATCGGAATCTTCTGACAAGTCTATCTCAGTTGAAAATACTCAGGGAATACTTTGTTGACCCTTTTCTTGAATATTGGTGCAGGTAGCATCTTCAGTGTTGTCTATGTGTTTATATAAACTGTACAGTTTTTCAAACTTTTATTTAATTGCATTGTTTATTAACTGATTCAGGCCTCACACTAGCAATCCTTTTAAATTTAGTGAAGCAACTAATGTCTTCATCTGCGACAAAACCTTTTCAGTATGGAGTAGTACACAATGACAGGATACAAACATAAAACTCTTATGTATTTATGTGGTGCATTATTTTTGCTGGAATTCATGTTTGCTGTTGTTCTAATTCAACAAGTGTCCAGCGCCTATCATCACGTAAACACTGTTCCACCACCATCACCCATATATCCTTGTCTGCGAACATGGGACACCCACTGCACGGCAGATCAGCAGTCAACATTCTGCCCCATTTGAAGGCTTCCATCCATTTTACCACTGTTCACATACCTCTGTATGGCATTCATGTGCATTCCTGCCTCAAAGAATTGGCTGTTGTTCACTCTTCGTGACCTCCATTCCTGACCACTGGCGCTCACCAAATGAACTTTGGGGCATGCTGAGACATGCTTTGAAGGCTTCCATCCATTTTACCACTGTTCACATACCTCTGTATGGCATTCATGTGCATTCCTGCCACAAAGAATTGGCTGTTGTTCACTCTTCGTGACCTCCATTCCTGACCACTGGCGCTCACCAAATGAACTTTGGGGCATGCTGAGACATGCAGCTCTCTGCACATCACCATCTGATGGCTTAATTTGAAAGTACATTCCATATACTTTCAATCGTATATTTTAGATTTTTTGTGTTGTCCTTTGTTTGCAAGGGAAAAAAAACAGTTGCCATGACTTATCCCCCTTGTGTATATATTTATGTTTATATATAGCTATTAATGGCTAGAGAAACAGAAATTAATAAAACACTGAAACAGTCACACAAATAGTGCAATATTTTTAATTGTTTGCGTTCTTTAAAGCAGTAAATATTGGGTCATATTTATGTCTGTTTCATTGAATATTCATTTTTGCCTCTCTAGTTCTTATTATTTTAGCTATATTATATTTACTTTATTTGTAATTTTAACACACGCGCGCGCGCACACACACATGTGCTTAGTGCTGTTTCTGAATATTAATTTTTTTATTCATTAAGCAAAACTGCATCCACATTTTTTAAGTATTTATTAAAATATATGTAGTTATTATGCTTTATTTGCATTTATAATTTGTCTTTACTCGCAAAAACAGGTTTATGCCTCCTGATGATCCTTTGGGAAGATCAGGACCTACATTAGATAATTTCCTTCGTATCCAGCCAAGAAGAAGTGATCCTCCCCCACCTTGTCCATATGGCAAGAAGTGCACATATGGAAACAAGTGTAAGTTTAATCATCCTGAGCGTGGTCCATTACCCCATAAATCAGTAACAGAAAGACTGGTGGAACATGCCCAACGACAGCGTGAGGCACGTGGTTTTCACAGTCGTGACTCAAGTCCAGGTAAATATTAAATTATCTTATCAATAATTTATGTCTAATGAAAAGTGTTAAAGATCTCTCACTTTTAAACGTAGAACTGGGGTTCATAACAGTGAATAAAATACATCTTTGTCTCTTATTACCTGTATTTGTGCTTTATGCAATATTATGAGCCATTCCATCAGGAAATACTTCACATATATTAATACTGCTTCATAATGTAGAATGTAATGTTACTGAGTTTTTCATCCTTTAGTGAACTGAGTGTATAACAACTGATATAGGGTGCATCTATGATATAATTGCCTTCTTCACCATGATTTTCATGGCCTGGGGGAGAGCCAGGGCTGAGACCAAGTGTGAAGATTGTAATACTGTAAATGCTTAGTACTTGAATAAATAATACAATTCATTTACCATTGTTTGTTACTTATAAAAATCTGTATTTAGTATACATTAAAATTAATATATAAATCTGAAATATTAAAATGAAAGCAGTTCATGAAATATCATTAGGGACAATAAGCATTTAATCTTTGTAAGATTCATAGGTACTTCAAAATTGTAAGAAATCACTACCATAGCACAGCTGCTAATACATATATTTAAATGAGAAATTTGGTACTACCATATTTTTATTTTCATGGCAATTCACAGACTAGCTACCAGACAGACTATGCATTGGAAGCTAGCAGGTTAGCATTTTTATTAAGACACCTGTACTATTCGTACAAAACAGTTAAAGTACTTCCATGAATGCTATACATCTGCAATAATATAAATAAATAAATTGTGATATTTCATCAAAATGCAATGGATTCCATATGTCATCTCAACACTTATTCAGTAGAAATGGTGAACATTAATGGTTCTTCATTTAAGAACTTTCGAAAAATAAGACATTTTTAAAAATTCTGTTGGAATTCGCACAGTGAAGCTTGTTAAATGTAAATTATAATTAATCTGTCATCTAACACACTCTTATGCTTCACTTACTTTTAAATACAGTGGGACCATTTCGAAGAGACATCCTCTCCATCTTCAACCAACTTGATGACTGGTCCGAGAAACTAATATCTATGAGGACCTGTGGCTCGGTCCTGGTGGTGTTTTTTTCTTTATAAACTGCAAATTGGTATAATGTCGAAATTTATAAGATGGTCCCTATGTTTATGAATGTAAATCTTCTCCCATGTGTCCAATTCTGTTATGTCTGTTTGCTTCTTTAAGTAACTTTATTTCTCTTTTTATGTCATGATTATCTTTCCAAAAACTGGTCCCACCATATTTAAAAGTAAGTGAAGCATAAGAGGGTGTTAGACGACAGATTAATTATAATTTACATTAATGGTTCTGCACATCATCCATTGCACTTTATTTTATTTATTTTTTTGCAAGCATTTGTAAACATGTTGACTAGTAAAGATCTTTTATTTGATGGTTTAATGGTTTTACAAATGATTTGAAAGTTTTGTTGGCATCTAAGATTACCTGAAATTACCTCATCGTGGTGAGGGATAAATGCTGTGGTTTTTTCATAACTCAAAACATTTTGATATAAATTCACTTGAAATATATTTTCATTTGGATTCGTAAAATTATATTTGACATCTCTGAGCTTATTAATGTAGACAAAAAGTTAAAAAAACTAAGCATCAAATGTTATGAACTAGTTTTTTCAGTAGGGTTATGTAAATAAACATATACTGAGTATCTGCAATTAGTTCATTCTGAATTTATAAAGTAATCGTAAAAGTTCAGCATTTGGAAGTAGTTAGACATGCTATTCACTTATGGCAAATTACATAAGAACTGAATAGCTGCACCTTGCTTCTACCAAGGTCTTCTGGTAGAAGAAGGTGATCTTCTACCTGCCAAGAAGACCACCTTTTCAAACTTTTGTTGCTGCAGCACAATGGCTTGTGAATATAAGAAATGTTATGCTCATCTATTGGAAAGGAAGCAAACAACAGACATAATGCAGAACACTCAGCACATGTTTCAAGATAAAAATTATTTTCTCAAATATTATTAAGAGATAGAGAAAAGTGTATTTAAGACTTTTTGTTCCTCTTATTAAGCTCATTTTGACACTTGAATTTCCATCCATTTTGTATTTTTAGCAGTGATTTAAGTTTAAAAAATATGTATTACCTATGCTAAACTTCCTTTTAAATAATCTTCTTCGATACATTTCCTAAAGAACATCACAACATTAATAAAATATGATAATTTAAGATCATAATTTTTTTTCATTGCATGACACACTTGTTACTTGCCCACTTGCAGATGACCAATGCACGTTCATGGGTAGGGTGGGGGGGTATTAATTAAAAATAAAACAAACTTAGAAATGCAAAATCCAATTTACACCACTGATGTGGCTTAGGCAGTAGGTGTCTATCTGTTAAAAATAACCCTCTGTCAGTTCTCATTTGGGATAATTTTCTTGGTTGAGTTTGTTTAAATGGTGGGTAACTTAGGTGTTGATGGGCTCTGGATTTGTTGCTCATTCATCAAAGAGTAATATCTTAATGCAGCATTTATAAAGAACCCTTTGATCACCAAAGGGGTTATTTAAAATACAAGCAAATACATGCCTTTGTGCAGAGCTCTTTGGCATACCCTAATAATATAAAAAATAAGAAACATGGTATGATAGCAAAATTAGCAGTCATTCATACAAAACATTCAGCCTAGCCCACAATAGAAGAAGAAATTATGCTAACCCAAATATTTTTGTAAAAGTTAATGCAATTTTATAATAAATAATTCTGAATTGCAAGCTTTTGTAGTCAATGTTAACATACTGGCATTGACAAAATGTTGCCAGCATGACTTTTTGATTTGCCTGTTCCAAATTATAGTATTTAATTTGATAACTTTAACAAGTTGTGCTGCCCTTTTATAAATGAAGCACTAGATAGAACAATATACAACAGAAATGTTAAAAAATTTAAATTACAATACACAGTATGAATACTAAAGCTACAAATAGCAGTTATGACACTATGGATCACATTTAGGCATATATAAAGTGAGAGTAAAATTCATGTATTCTGGATATTCCAGTAATACACTACTGGTAAACCAGAGACGTGTATGTAGTGAGGAGTAAACTTTTTTTTTAATGAAGGGTTGATGTTAATTCAATATATTCTTTATATAAGAGTTTTAATGGGGAACACCTAGAAACTGACCATAGCCATAATTGGTATTTCCCATTTCATAATGTTTTTTAGCACCTCAATAAATACAAATAAGTGTATATAAAGTGCCTTATTAAATATTTTAAACATTTTATTATTTAACTTATATTCTTAAATTGCTTGTTTGGAATGAGTTCATATTAAAATTGATTATAATATTTGCAATTATTTATTTCACTCCATGAGCTTGATTCCCCCCCAGCAATTTGAGGTTTACCTTGTTTAATTTTATGGTGATATCTGCCAAGAAACCTGAATCTAGTAGCCATGGTATCTTATCAAAATCTTGACAATATTTCCCAGAAGATGATTTCAGAAAATCTCTGATCTCGTTCAGAAGATTGCAGAATCGTTCCAGAGTTTGCCCCCTACTAAGCTGCCTTACGTCTGCATGAAAAATTACATCATTTTTAGAATCTGAAGTATTCCAATAAATGGATAAGGCAGATTTTGGAATGGACAGCTCATAAATTTTTTCAATAATTTTTCCACATTTAATGCATTATTAACATTATTTGTCTCTTAAATGTCATGAATTACAACATAAGTTACTTAATTTTTCAAAAGTATTCAGGTATTTTTGTGTAGTGATTTTGAAATTTTCAAGTTCATTTTTCTTTACATTCAGTTATTTGAACCCTCATTGTTTTTCCTCCAACACTTCATCTGTTAAATTAGAATGAAATTGAGATTAATGAGTGTCAGAACCAAATAAATAGTTTAATTCCATATTTAACAATGTTTCTCTTAAGAGAAATTTGGGATTAATATAAAATGTTAGTAAATAAACTTGTAGGTAGTTAAACTTGCAGTTTAATTTTAATTCTTACTTCCCCCCCTTTTTTTTCTGAGGGAGCTAATATTCAATAGCCCAGAATTCATCAGTAAATGAAGTTACTGTGACTGGATTTTTGTAAGATGAGGAATAAATCTACAAAAAGCTTGCTCAGACAACTTATTCTTACCAACAATCATTTGGGGTTAGAGTGGTGGACATTTGGATTAACATCAACATTAAATAGTGCAGAAGGTTATGGTTTATGTAGATTGCTATTCTGAAGAATATAGGTCTATTAATACATGATTAACTTATATGTTTAACCTTTAACCACAGACTCCTGAAGCAAGCTTTTTTTTTTTATAGGTAATCAGTTAAAGAACAAATCATTGAGTCTGCCACTACCTTCATCTTCCTCACTGGAGCCAGATATCTCTAAGCAGCAACAGCAGCAAACTTCAGGGTTAAGAAAAACTCCATTGGCACGTACTAAGTCAAATGTTCCTAGCATTTCTGTACCATTTGAGACAGAAGAACAAAAACAATCAGGTGTGTCCAAAAGTTGTAGTGTGGAAAATGTTGCTAGGCAAGCAGAGGGAAGTGGACTGAGTACCAGTAATACATCTTATTCTACATGTTACACAAATCCTAAGAATATGTCATCAGCTACCTATGGCTTGTGGAATAAGACTGTGAAAGAGCAGTCTTGGCCACAAATCGGTCCCCAGTACAGTCCAGTGACCAATTTATTATATGGTGATGAGATTGTCCATGGTGCAGTGACTAAGCGTCTTTCTGATCCAGAAAGTTCTCCAGGAGGACAAATGGAAGAAGGAGATAATTTGCATCGTAAGCTTAAGCGTCAACTGACTTTAAATCCTGTTTGTGACCCTAGATTATATCAAATTCGCAGATACATTCTAGCATCATCACAAAAGCAAACTCAGCAGCAGCAACAACAACCACAACAGCAGCAGCAACAGCAGCAGCAACCACCACCTCCACCACCACCACCATCACAACAGCATCATCAACAACCTCCACCACCACCATCACAACAGCATCATCAACAACCTCCACCACCATCATGCACAGCTCATCGACCTGTAACAAGACATAGTAGTGGTGGGCCCCCTTCTGCTTTAGCAGGTCTAAATACCAGTTGGGATCATCTTCATTTGCATCAAAGTGTGACTCGTATTGCATCTGCTCCAGACTCTTACCGACCCTGGCCACCAATACCACCACAACCCCAGCCACACCCTTCTGTTGGCAGACATATACACAGGTTAAGTAGTACATCTGACCCTCAGCTGAATCTCTGTGTCCCTCCTAGTGAAACTGCACTAATGACTGATCCTTATAAATCTTCCCTGTGGTCTCCAACTACATCTGCTCCTCCACCTTCTGTTGCATGGCCACCACAAACTTCCCATATAGCTCCACATCCTTCAACACATTCTGGCTATTCTAATAATACAGAAGAGGTACGACGAAGACTCCATTACCATTTAGCATCTATTTTCCCTGAAGACCAGGTACAAAAGGCCATGCAACTCTATCCTGATGAAACTAATCCCCAGAAGATTTGTGCTGCTATCTTAGGCATGTTTCCCAAGGAAGATAATTTATAATTAATGTTTTTTATTATAGTCATTATTTTATTAAGATGGTAGACTTTATTTCTAAATAATAGGAAATTATTCACAGGCTTAATTCTGTGGAGTTAAAGAGTGTTTGTAATTTAAATTACTTGGAATCAAAAGCAACGTTTTAAGTTGTTTATCATGTTAGCATTCTTGAAATCAAGAATTGAATGCTCTCTGAGTTATCTCTTATTGTTAATATCAGAGCAGTGAGCAAATATATTGTACCTTTGTATAGGAATCATAAAGAATGCATGAAAATATTTCACAGTAACTTAAAGAGAACTTTGACAATTTTTTGCAAATAAAGCTAACTAAATCTATTGCATATTGTACCATTTATCAGTAAATATTTCAGAGATTGTAAATCAGCTATATTTAATTATTGAATTTGTAATAAGCAAATTAACTTTTTTAATAAAAGCTTCATTTTAGGAAGGAAAATGGTGAAGTTATTGTATTATTAATTTTAAACTACTTGAACATTTTAGGAAAGTTCTTACAGAGAATCATGGCTGGAGTATTTCTGTTAAAACTTCATATATTAAGATTTGACTGTGAATACCATTTTCATACTGACACTCAATACAGATTTAGTATGAAAACAGTGTAAACTTGCAGCATATAAAGAACTAGAGGAAAGAAAGTATTTAGATAATTGTACTTTTATGAGGAAATAAAATGCACTATGTTGCAACATAGACTTATTTTTGCAGTTAACTGATATGAAGTTGCCATAGAAAGGGACTTTTTTCTTTACACTCTTTTAAAAATTCAAGAAATTATTAACAATGCAGGAGCTTTCTGAGAGGTGCGTCTTTTTTTAAAATAAAAAGTTTTGCTTCAGACTTTCACCATTTGAGCAAATAATAGCATTGAGTGTTGAAAGACTGCATTGTAATTTGTTTATGCTAATTCGTATAAGTTTGCTTTTACAGAAAACAATGTGAAATGGAATTCTATCAAAATAAAAGAAATAATATTTATTGCAGCACCACAATTTCATGAAGATAGAAGCTAAAAGGAGAAGGTCAATGGTTAAAAATATGTAAAAAGTACTTATTTGTGGGGGGGGGGGGATCAGAAAAAAACATCTGAAAGTGTAACCAAACCAGGAAAGAAATTATTTTAATTAGTTTACAATGGACAGAGTAAAGAACTGCAAAATACCTATCTTATCATATTCCATGGAACTAACTGGTAAGAAACCAAACAGGAAGAATGGTGAAAATTTGAAAATATTTCAAAACAACAAGTGGGTCGGAGTATATTTTATTAAATCCAGGATCCACAATTTAAATTTGCCTTGTATCTCTCTAAGCTTTTCAGTGTCAGTAAAATACTTGGGTTCATATAGCAAAATATATTAGAGTACAAAATCTATCCTTTGTCATTTGAAATTTGTATGGACAGGACGAAGACAAAGGAATGGAGAAGTGGTCTCAAAGAATATTGTTTTCCTATACTCATTACTAAAGGAGATGTATTCAAGACACAGTCATTGAGACAACTGAAATATACAGGAAGTAGCACTATATTGTGCTCAACAACACAATGGAGTACATACACTCTTATTTCCCCTATGGAAACAAAAATATTGTATACAACAGCTAAAAGATACTGAACTTGAAAACAGAAAGAGGCACCAGTGAAAATAAAATTATGTTCATCACTGGACAAAGACAGTTGTACCTATGTGGCTGAACAGAATATTTGATGAAAGTAACCTAAGCTTATAAATATGCAAAAGATTGTAAAAATATGTTCAGATTTTATTTCATTCTATTCCAAGAATGGTATTGAAAATTGGTTACATCAGAAATAAAACATGTTATAGTATTATCTATTCTTTTAAAACTCATTTACTGTCAATTTAAGAAAAAAGGGTTCATGGACAAGTTGACTCATTGTTATATTTTCAAGATGGTAATATTTTTAATTTTAAAAACTACAAAACAGTCAATATATTGAAAAGTTGACTTATAGTTTTAATGTAGTTTTTAATTGTTAAAGCCTGTTTCAGGTGGTAGTATATTTAAATTAAAAAAAAATTACAAAATTTCCAGTAAAATTAAAAGTTAGCTTACACATAGTTTAAATTTAGTTTTTAATTGTTAAAACGTATATTAAATATTTACTGCAAATATGTCAGCTTGCCTTAGCTTCTGATGGACCCTTTTTTTTTATAAATTTTTAGTTGCAAATACATTATCTGATTTAGGTAACCATACTGATTAAACAAAATTAATGTTCATTAAAAATAAAATTTCAAGTAGCTGAATGTTTATTTTAAATTACACAAGTCACAAATGATTTTTTTCTTTCAGTTGTGCAAACCATAAATGGTAATTTAGGACACAAAATTTTACAACACAAAACAGTAATAATTTATGATACTGAAGAAAAAATAATTAATGGAAAGAATGATGTTTCATTTTTCCTAGATTCTGCTTTGTTTCGATTAAGTATTTTTGGGAACAGTGTGCCAGTTTTCACACATACCTTTTAGGAGCTGATGAGGGAATTTTGCAAATTTATTTTTTTATAATGAATCAGGCCCTGTATTTTATGATTAATCTTGTGCTAAAATATGATCATAAATAATTTATTCTGAGCTACAAAATATAATATTTTAGAATATTCTAAAGTTTAATAAAAAAAATCATTAAAATTTGAACTGGAAATGTGAATTTTTTTCTGAAGCTGTTCAATAGAGAAAATGTTAAAACTTTTTGTTGCTACTTATGAACTAGAATTTGACACCCTTCAGTTGATGTCTGAACAAGTTTTAACCTTGCAAATATACTGGAAGGAAAACCCCCAGACTGTGACCAGAGAACGATAACTTTACAATATGGTAGAAGATTGGTTTACAATTATAATATTTATTAAACAATAATAAACATAAATTATTATATAATGTATATAATAATAGATATTAAAGAGATTTTTCAGTGTTAAATTTGAAAATTGTGTGAAATGTTACTCAGCAATATAGCCTTTAAAGAAATGATAAAAATTATATTATTTTATGATTTAGTTGAACTACACACTCTTGATGCTTCACTTACTTGTCATAATATATAGAACCGGTTTCGAGAACATTTCGTTCCCATCTTCAGCTAAGCTAAATGTCAACTCTCAGATAATTCATTAAGCTGCGTATTCTGCTCTGGTAGCAGTGTGATAAACTTGTAGTTTATTAACTAAAATGTTAATTGGAACATTCACGGTGAAGCCAATCATATAATTGAAAACATTTTATGATACAGTCGAACTACATACTCTTATGCTTCACTTACTTGTCATTATTGTAGACCGGTTTCGAGAACAGGTTGTTCTCATCATCAGTTCAAATCTCAGACTGTTGGATAATTCGTTGTGTTGTGGGTATTGTGCTCTGGCAGAGGTGTGATGAACTTAAAGTTTATATTTTCATCACCAGAAGTGTCAAAGTTCATTAAACTATCTCTGTATTTGTAAATTTATATTTTTTCCCATGTTGCTAATTCTGTAGGTTCTTGCACTGATTTTAATAATTTTGCTTTATTCACTATATCGTGGTTTTCTGTCCAAAAATGAAATGCTACCGCTGATTTCTCAATTTGCTTGTATTTTATGTTCCTGAAATGTTCTTTTAACCGTGTGCCTATATTTCTCTTTGTTTTTCCTATGTAGATTTTTTCACATTCTTCACAACTTATTTTGTAAATGCCTGATTTTTTTCTACTGTGGAATACTGTCATTAACATTGTCTGTGAGAAGATGTTTAACATTAAACTTGTTAATCGGTGCCAACCTGATATTAAAATCTTTAAGAATTTTATTTTCTGAAATTTTTTTGTAGCCCATGGATGATATGTAAATTTTTTAAAAATTTGTTTATCTTTCTTTGCTGAAAGTGTTGTGATTTCTTTTATAAGCTTTTGTCTCTTGAATTTCTGTACCTTTTTGTATACTAGTTCTTTTTTAAAACCATTTTTAACTGCTGTTTTTTCTATTTGTTTGTATGCTTTAAAGAATTCATCCTTGTTAATTTGTAGGTTAACTAGCCTGTGTGTTAAACTGTTGATAACTGCATGTTTGTGAGAAGTGGGGCTAAAACTGTCAGCTTTTATGTGATTGTGTGTGTATCTTTTCTGTAAATTCTAAATTCTAGACTTCCTCGATGTTTCATTATTTTTATGTCCAAGAATGGTAACATGTTATCAGTTTCTGTTTCGTATGTGAACGATATATTTTTGTCTTGTAAATTCAAAAGTTTTATGGCATCCTCAATGAGCTTATTGTTAACAATGGCAAATATATCGACATATCTGTACCATGGTTTAAATATGTGTGGGAAAGCTGTGTGTTTCAAACCTGCTCATGAAAAGGTTAGCTAAAAATGGAGATAAGGGGCTGCCCATAGTAAGTCCTGTTTCTTGTTTATAAAATTTGTCCTTGAAAGAAATATATGGTTGGTTTATGCAAATTTCGGTGAGTTTCATGTATTCTTTTATGTGAGCATCATTAATTCCACTTGTTTTTAGCCAATCATATAAATAAATCAGGAGTTTTCCTTTAGGTATGCTTGGGATCAACGATACTATGTCGAAAGATATTAATGTGTCTGAAGGTTGCAATTTTATGTCTTTGATTTTTTCTATTAACTTAAATGAACTGCTTATGCTTCTGGTATAAAATTTTGGTAGTATCTTGAATCTGTCAACTAGCCATTTTTCCAAATAGTATGTAGGAGTATTTATATTGTTAATAATTGGTCGCAAAGTATTTCCAGGTTTGTGAATTTTTGGTAAACCATGTATTTTTGCTAATGTAGGGTTGTTTTGTTTAATTTTGTATTTTATTTCTTTTGGGATAACTGTGAAAGTTTTGTAGTTTATGTTTTCATCCCAGCAATTTCGAAGTTCATTAGACTGTCTTTGTATTTGTAGATGTAGATTTTCTTCCAAGTTGCTAATTCTGTAGGTGGTGTACTGATTTTAATGAATTTTTTTTATTCACTATGTTGTAATTTTCTGTCCAGAAATGATATGCTACTGCTGATTTCTCTATTTGCTTGTACTTTATGTTCCTGAAATGTTCCTTTAACCATGTGCCAATTTGCAATGTAGATTTTTTTCACATTCTGCACAATTTATTTTGTAATTATCTGCTTTTTTCTCTCGTGGAATACTGTGAATAACATTGTCTATCAGTAGGATTTTAACATTAAATCTGTTGACCGGTGCCAACCTGATATTAAAATCTTTAAGAATATTCTGAAAATTTTTGTAGCCCATGGATGATATGTGAATTTTTTTAAAAATTACCTTATCTTTTCTTGCTGAAAGTGTTGTGTTTTCTTTGATAGGTTTTTGTCTCTCTGAATTTCTGTACCTTTTTGTGTACTAGTTCTTTTTTAAAATTATTTTTACTTGCTGTTTTTTCTATTTGTTCGTATTCATTAAAATATTCTTCTTTGCTAAATTTTTAACTGATGAAATCTTTAAATATTGCTACAACAAATGTAAAAAAGTTTAATAAAATTTAATGAAGAATTACTTGGGCACCAGCACTCCGTAAAATCCCCCAGTTGACTAATGAATAAGACTTAATACTGCCCAAAATTTATAATAGTTCAACTCATTGGTTTTGAAAATTCAAAATCTCTGATCATTTAAGTAATTACAAAATGAAACTTTATGCCAATATAGCTAAATGCCATTCAGAATGTTACAACAAAATGATTTAAAGTTGCATTGTTCCTGGGTCACATGGCTTACACTTTGGAGAATGTCCCAGGCCTAACAATTTAGAAGAAAAGGCCAAATGCAAATATTCCATTTGCCATTCCAAAGACAACCCAATTTTAAGTAGAAGGAATAGAGAACACATCAATTAGGATGGTTAAGTCACTGCTTGCAAGAACTTTTGATGGGCTAATGATCCAATGGCAAAGAAATATTAGTGATGAGCCCTCCTGAAATGGGTAGATAAGAAAGAATGGGGAAGGGTAAGACAAAAGATATTAAGAACAAAGGAATTGGAAGCAAAAATGGCATATGTTTAACATTCTTAAAGCAGTATTACCTAAGAAGGGATGTATGAAGTTTCCTTATATTTTTTATATATATCAATACACACACTCCTCCAGACACCCTACAATAATTTTTAGAACTCATTCCTCCAGAGTTTCTATCATGTGACACTTAAAAATAGCAGTAAGCAACCTAGCCATAAAGATGACAAAGAAAAGGAACATTGAGGCAGTTTCAGCATGAAATAGCAGCACTGGATAGCTCTAGTACATTTATGACCATCTTTAATTGATGTACATCTGATGAAGCAAACAACAGTTCTTGAAAAACATCCTGCTTTTAAACAATATTAGTGAAGTATAATATTACAGCCACCAAACCACAATATTGTATTAATCTTAGTTTCCTGTTAACAACTACTTTTATTAATAAATATGGCCATTTTTATAGTAATTATTATTTTAGTCCTGTTAGTGTCATGTTACATTTAATTTAAGAAAATTATTGATGGTTATGAAGAGGTATTTTGTTATAACAAAACTTGGAAACCAGGAGCTCTAATGCTATCTAACATTTATGTAGATCCCACAACCTGACCCACTTCATAACATTTCAACTTCAAGGATTAATGTTATAACTTTAGTAATTGCCACCAGTAGATAGTTATACTATTTGCACCAATACAATAGTGAAACTTAAGAAAAAATGATGATGCTCTCTCTTCAATTTCCAAATAGTTTTGTTCAATTTGTTCAATTTAAGAGACTTCTGGACTGTAAAGACATAGTCAATTGAAACTCCTTTCCTTCCTAGGCACCTTTGTCAGTAGTTGACATTCTCAGTGGCAGTGGCACAGCTAACATTTTTAAAGAATCTAGTTGAGCAGTCTCCATGCCTCTGTGAATGCATATCACAAGAACTGGCAGAGGGAAGTAATCTTCTGGTTGTCTTGAACATGGACTGTGCCTTATGAGCTAATAATTTACACCTAAGGAAGTCGGAGCTTTTCATCCCAAGAGAACTATACTAGCTACTTCAGAACAGAATATCTGCACTGCCTATCTACTTTATATTAAGAATATTGCTGGTCATATTGGGAAAACTGTTAAAACAACAAAAAACCAAGCCCTTCTACAGGCTCATGTAGCAGATCAATAACTTACTATGCTCTGCAAAGGAACCGTGGGACTTACTCTTTGATGCTAGAGTATAGAGCATACATACCCAACTCCTGTGGAATGGAATATTTTGGCAGCATACAGACAAGCATAATCACATGGCTGATCAAATAAATAGAAACTGTATCTAAGATAATATAGACAAATCAACAGTGGCGGAACATCCCTCCAAATGAAAACTATACCATTGAATTTGAGGACACCAGTTTTATCAAAAACTATACAATACTGTGCTTGCCTATACTTAAAAGCCATATAGATTTTCAAACACCCATTTAATTTTAATAAGAAGGGAGGAGGACTTACTTAAATAAAACCTGGTATCCTGCACTATGATAATACCACCAATCAGGGACAATTAACTCAGCAGGCCAATCAGAAGCTATTCAACAGAACACCCCTTCTGTTATAAAAACATTAACATAACCCACTCAAAATACAATTGCAGCCAAGATAATCAAAGGAGTATTTGGAAAATATCAACCACATCACTGTAAATGTCAGCCATAGTCAATAATAAAACATCTAGGAAGGAAAGGAGCTCCAGGCAGCCATGGCAAATAGAGCTTGGAATTCTTACTTAAATGTAAATTGGAACTTGCACAGTGAAGCTAATGATATTAATTGATATTCATTGTATGATTTAATTGAATTACACGCTCTTACAGCTTCACTTACTTTTCATAAATGTATGGAACCGGTTTCGAGAACATTTAGTTCCCATCTTCAGCTAGGCTAAAGTTCAACTGTCGGATCATTCATTGAGCTGTGGGAATGTATATTCTGCTCTGGTGGCGTTGTGATAAACTTGTAGTTTATGTTTTCATCCCTGGCAATGTCGAAGTTCATTATGCTGTCTTTGTATTTGTAGATGTAGATTTTCTCCCAGGTTGCTCATTCCGTAGGTCCTTGTACTGATTTTAATAATTTAGCTTTATTTATTATTGATTTTGTGTCCAAAAATGATATGCTACTGCTGATTTCTCTATTTGCTTGTACTTTATGTTCCTGAAATGTTCCTTTAACAGTGTGCCTATGTTTCTCTTTGTTTTTCCAGTGTAGATTTTTTCACATTCTGCACAGTTTATTTTGTAAATACCTGATTTTTCTTCTTGTGGAATACTGTCATTAACATTATCAATCAGTAAATTTTTAACATTAAATCTATTAATCAGTGCGAACCTGATATTAAAATCTTTAAGAATATTCTGAAATTTTTTTTTGGCCCATGGATGATATGTGAATTTTTTAAAATTTTTTTAAAAATTCACATATCATCCTTAAAACTTCTAAATATACAAGATATAAACATATCATTTACATAAGAAATAGAAACAGATAACATGCTGCCATTCCTGGATATTAAAATAATGAAATGCCAAGAAAATCTTAAATTTGGAATATACAGAAAGAATACACACGCAGATTATCAAATCAAAGCAGGCAGTTTTAACCCCACAGCACACAAACATGCAGTAATTAACAGTTTAACACACTGGTTAGTTAACCAACAAATTAGCAAAGAATATTTTAAAGAATACAAACAAATAGAAGAAACAGCAGTTAAAAATGGTTTTAAAAAAGAACTGGTACATAAAAAGGTGCAGAAATTCAAGAGACGAAAATATCAAAGAAACCACATCACTTTCAGCAAGAAAAGATAAACTAATTTTTAAAAAATTCACATATCCATGGGCCACAAAAAATTTCAGAATATTATTAAAGATTTTAATATCAGGTTGGCACCAATTAATAGATTTAATGTTAAAAATTTACGATTGATAATGTTAATGACAGTATTCCACAAGAAGAAAAATCAGGTATTTACAAAATAAACTGTGCAGAATGTGAAAAAATCTATTGGAAAAACAAAGAGAAACATAGGCATACGGTTAAAGGAACATTTCAGGAACATAAAGTACAAGCAAATGGAGAAATCAGCAGTAGCATATCATTTTTGGACACAAAATCATGACATAATAAATAAAGCTGAATTATTAAAATCGGTACTAGGACATACGGAATGAGCAACCTGGGAGGAAATCTACATCTACAAATACAAAGACAGCATAATGAACTTCGACATTGCCAGGGATGAAAACATAAACTACAAGTTTATCACAATGCCACCAGAGCAGAATATACATTCCCACAGCTCAACGAATGATCGGACAGTTGAACTTTAGCCTGGCTGAAGATGGGAACTAAATGTTCTCGAAACTGGTTCCATACATTTATGAAAAGTAAGTGAAGCTTTAAGAGTGTGTAGTTTAACTGAATCATACATTGATATCAATTAATTGGAATTCTTAGTTTATACATTAACTTTCTTTATTTATTCCAGATATTGGATTACTCAAAAAGGCTGAAATACCTGCGAGCTAGTATTCTTATCATGAAAGCTAATAAGAATATTTAATTTTAAACTTAATAGGAAGTTAGAAACAATGAAGAAAATTGATTACACTTCCAGTAATGAAAATGTATCTTGAACAAAACCAGTTGTTCTTTACTAAATCGACCACATTGATTACAAAATCTACCATCTTTGATTAGCTGTAGTTTACATGATGGGAGTGTAATCAATATCAGTTAATGATTAGAATTCATTTTGCCTTAAAAATACTGCATATGATAAAAAGCATGATGTTTTTCCCTTCAGGAAAGATGGGTGTTGTTTGTAGGTTACTTTTAGCGTGGGTTCGTAGCAACAAGGGAAATGGAAGGGCATAGCATGTGGTCTGTGTTAGATGGCACATTGAAGTGCAGTTTCTGTCTGTAAATGCCCAGCTGTATTGGTTGCATGTGCGGTTAAAAATATTATGCAACAGTCCTATAATATATTAGTATAAAGTGATGCTCGATTCAATAAACCTCACAAATGCGTAAACTCTGGTAACAATTTTTGCTACATTGTGGACAAATAGCTTTAAAATAATAAAATTGAACAATAAGTCAATGATTAAGAAGACGTATAGTATGTCCTTTGGCTGCAAAAATCAGAGATTAGGACAAACCCTGGGCCCCCCATATATGTTGTATATCTTGTTCCTCGGGTTCCTGGTTGAATCATGTACAATCATCAATGGGATTTGCTATTGCCATGATCTGTATAGAACCATCAAAACATGTAAATGATTGTTACTTTTGACAACTCCATTAACACACAGTATTTCAAAGAAGAAAATGTCAGCCTTGACATAACCTAACATACCAGTGGCTATATAACCAGTGCCTCAAGGAGTTGGACTGCCTGCAATTCCACACAAGTCTTTTATAGAAGTAGTGAATCTAGTGCTACTCCATCACCTTCAAAATAGAATACATCAAAAGATCCTGGTTTCCGGAGTAGTCTACACAGCATCATAAAATAACACATTATGAGTTGAATGACCTGATAAGAGATCTAGAAGTTCCTAAATATAAAGCAAAATTGTCATCTATATTACAGAAATGGAATTGTCTTGACCAGAAGGTGAAAGTGACTATGTTCAGTGACTGCCATACTCCATTCCTACAATTTTTTTCAAAAGAAAATAACTTGGTATTTTGAAGTAATATACAGGATTCATGGCAGTTCTGAAAATTGACTGCAAAATTGATGATTGCAGACTGTTCATTGATTCATCAAAGTTAAGTCTAAAGGCTATCCTGCATAATGCCAATGTGTTTCCATCAGTCCCCATTGGTTATGCGGCCCATATGAAGGAAATTTTTCACAACATGAAGCAACTGTTATGCACAGTAAATTATGGTAAGTTTTAAGTGGCAGATTTCCAGGGATCTCAAAATCATTGCCATATTACTTGGCTTGCAACAGGTTTACACCAAATTCTTTTTTTATCAGCCATGCCAAGGCATGCTACTACAAACAGAAAGATTGGCTTATGCATCAATCACTTTAACCTGGAACACAGAATGTAACTAATGAACCACTTATAGAATCCAGCAAAGTTCTCTTCATAGAATTCAGCAAAGTTCTACTCTCTGCTCTTCATTTAAAACTGGGTCTTAGGAAAAATTTTGTAAAGATCATGAATAAGACTGTAGAAGCATTTTTGTATCTGTATACAAAGTTTCCACGTCTCTAAAGAAGGATTTTCATTGATCCATAGAAATGCAAAATATTCAAGGATGAACTTCTCAATAATATTCTCACAGGTGTTGAGAAGTTAACCTAGAATTCCTTTTCTCAAGTGTCCACCAACTTCCTTGAAAGTACAAAAGCAGAAAACTATAAGGATCTATGGAATGTCTTCTGCAGTTCTATGAGAGACTAGGTTGTAATATGTCCTTAGAGTTACACTTCTTATATTCTGACTTGGGCTTCTTCCCAAAAAACTGTGGTGCTATATGTGACGAACATAGGGAATGCTCCCATTAAGAAATTTTGGAAGATGGAAGAAATGTACCAGCTAAAGTAGAGTGAATCAATGTTAGCCAATTGCTGCTGAACAAAGAATCACCAACAACTGAATATAAATGGCAGGCAAAGCAATTGCACCTTCAGTGACCATCCTCCAAAGTAAAACAATAAGGTAAATATATGCATGCACTTTTAAGGGTAATCTGAGAGGTTGAAATAGCTAAACATCTAGAGCTAACTTGTATTTTAATGACCAGTTTTGTGTGTTCAGCACTCTCAAAAAATTAAGTGTTTTCATCAACCTTACAGAGAAAAAGTTGTGTTGGCTAGTGTTATACAAGAAGTTGACACTATACTTCATGAAATTCATCAGAACATGTTTCAAGAGCTTTCACTATCATCCTCAGCTGGGAACTGACTAATGCTGGCATGTGACAATGTGACCTCTGGTGGTTCCAATATAAAGTAAAACAAGGAATCCATTGGCAGGATGTCAAAGTTCATAACATGATGGTTATTTTTTAAAATAAAAATACTTTCCAATATTGCTAAATCCTTGGAATTGTTAGCAGCTTTCAGCAGTTGGTTTCTTTTGTGATGTTATGGTTGTGCATCCAAAAATGATCTGAAACTGCTGATTTATTGACCTGTTTATATCTTACATTTCTAAAGTGATGCTTTTCCTTGTCTCTAAATTTCTTATTCTAACTATGTGTATCTGATTACAATTTAAACAATTTATCTGGTATACTCCTGCATTTTTGCTGGATATGCTGACTTCCTTCATGGTTTTGTCCAAAAGGTTTCAAATGTTTTTTTTTTTTTTTTTTTTTTTTTTTTTTTGTATAGCCAGGCACAATACCAAAATTTTTAAAAATATACAAAAAAAAATAAGTTTGTGTTATGAACTTTCACATCAGACTTATTTCACTTTATGGTGGAACCACCAGAGATCACATCATTATCTGTTGGTTCCCAGCTGAGGACGAGAGCAAAATTTCTTGAAACATGTTCTGACAAATTAATTAGTTAGAAAATAATAGTGTTACCTAATACAGACTTCTTTATGTTTATAAAAATATTTTAAACCTGATAATTTGGAAACCTATTGTGCTCTCTTTAAGACTGTTGTTTATAGATCAGTTATTCATTATAAGAAAGTAAAACTTAACTTTTTTTTTTTTTACAAAGAAATTAGTTAACTGCCAATTGCCAGTTTCTTCAAAGTAGTTCAATGTTTCCAACATGCATAAGCAAGCATCTCTTTTAATTCTATAAATCAATATATATTACCTGGCTAATTGCAGAACAATATTTTCAGAGCCAATTCTATAATTTCAGTTCAGCAATTAGCTGGAATGCTAATAAGACATGATGTAGCAGAATGTACATACAAAAGTTTCTCATTTGTAGAACTTTATTAAATCCATGACAAGTTTTTGTATATGATGTATATGCTTAGACCAGCTAAGCAAATAAATGCTGAAAGTGTTTACCCTCAGTTTTTATTAATTTCTAGCATTTACTGATGAAAATAAACCTAACTCACTATAGTTTCCTTCCTCAAAAGGATGATAATTTTTAGTTTTCTCAAGTTTGAGGATTTCTTCTATTTAAGTACTTTTTTCTCTTATCTTTTCTTTCTTTTTTCATTTTGTTTTCTGTCACACATATATGTCTCAAGTTTTATTCACTATTAAATGCATCATGGAAATATTTAGGAACTTTATATCCAAACTTTATAATCGCACACAAGTCATACATGGAAAATCTTTAGGGAATAAAGCACTTAAATTTAACCATTTCATGTTGCTCACCATGCATAATTGATTCAAGAGTGCACTAAATATTTGCATAAAATAACCAGTAAACTATGTGTTATACTGTTGCTTGTGCTTAAATGAGAGCAACAAACTAATAAAATTTATAGTAATGTATTTAGCATGGTGCAAGAACATTCAGAAGCCATTGAAGAAAAATTTAACACAATTTTCCATTCAAAAGTTAACTCTCATTCAAAGTCCCCTCATAGTGCTATGCTGTTTCATGTGGACTTTTGATTCTCTATCTTCCAAATAGGTATTGTAAATGTTGTTTCAAAAGTACATGAATAGTATAATACATTTTTACCTCTACTACAAAATTTTTAAAAGAGTCAGATCAGTTTTGATACTGGTCTATTCAGTTTTGTTATTATCATTGTCAAGTATATTATGGTAAACAGGAACCTACTTCATGAATGGAGTAATATTTTTGAGACTCCAGTGGAAATTTCACTATTATTGGGAATATAGTGTCATATAACAAATAGTTGTTTTTAATATTTCTGCCAGATACCAAAAGTTTTTGTGATGTCACAAACAAATAATTTATGTTTAAAGTAAATAATGAAGAAAGAGCCTCACAGATTACATATAATGACCAGGGACTATGGCTCAAATCAGATTTGATTGCAAATTTATATTATACATGTTGTGTATAAATTATAGTGACTTTCAGTAAGTTTGCTTTGAGTATTTATGTAAGCTACATTTCAAAAGTAAGTCCAGTCATTCATAACACAATAAAAAATAAATTGAAGAAAATGTTAATACTTTTGAACATATTGCACATTCCTCTTTTCCATAGTCACCATTCCTCACCAAACACTTTGTGTGTTGAGAGACAAGCTTTATGGATGTCCTGTGCATAAAAATTTGCTGTCTGGGAATTGAACCACTTTAGCACTGCTGCTTTCAACCCTTTGGTGTTGTCAAACTTTAGGAATGAAGTCATTTCTTGAAGTGAAGGAAAACATGGAAATAGCTGGAGCAAAGTTTGGGCTATATGGTGAATGCTTAGAAAGTTCCCATCAAAATTCATGAACCTTATTGACAGTTCTGACAGCTGTGTTTGGACACACATTGTCATGAAGGTTTCTGACAGCAGCTTTCCATGTCTCTGATTCTGAATGGCTCACCTTAACTTCGAAAGTGTTTCATAGCACAACTGTTGCACTGTATTATTGTTTCCAGTTTCATAAAATCCACAAGAAGAACTCCTTTTTGGTCCCAGAAAACAGTCATAATTTTCTATGCTGACATCTGCTTGAAATTTTTCTTTTATAATGAAGTTGCAAAACACTTACGAAATGGCAATTCTCTCGAATTTTTGCAACCGAATGCTCAACAAGATCATTTGTGTAATCACTGGACCTCTCTACTTCTCTCTTTATTATGAACATTTGTATGACTTTCCTTAAGCTGATAATACATTGTCTGACTTCTCTCACTCATTACAGCTGGCCATAAATATCACACAGTTCACATTGAACTGCAGCAGAAATGTTACCTTTTGCATTAAGAAATATAATCACCTAATGAACTTCATAACTTATGGGGTGTCTTATTCTCATAGTCATTATAAACATATGTCTCACAAAGACAAAAAAGCAGTATAATGGTCACAGAATGTCCAATACCAAGCTAATGAATTAGATGATACTTATATGCATGTGCTATCTGTCCAAATGTTACCAACTTTGTTTTATGATCATCAACCTTTACTTTTTAAATGTGCCTCATACGTGTATTTCAGCAACTAATCATAAGAATTGGGGATCAGACAGACAAGATTATCATGTAAAGCTATATTGGGCACAAAACCACAAAATTGATCACCTAGTGCTCTCAGATTAGCAAAAATCAAATCATCATACATTTGTTACAGTGTACCATTGAGTTGCAGAGACCGGAACTATACAGCTCAAACTTTGAATTAAGGAAAACCTGGAATTTATTGTACACCAACTAAAGCATATTGTAAAAGACCAGGTATCAACAAAAATAATTACAGTCAGTACATATCTGCATGGACACTATTAATTAATAACTATTGCATCCTTATCATCTTCAATGTATGTGGTCCTGATGCCTACTAACAAAGAAAATGTTTTATCAATGGTAAACTTATAATTCAACATTTGTATCTTCAGCATAAGCCAGACATAAAATTCAAAGCAAGTATGAATGTAGGCAAATTCCCTGGCAATGTATAGTCATGTACAACCAGTGAATAAGGCAGTTGATTGGCTCATTATGTTGGATTGTACTTTGAAACCAATATTTGAATGAACTTTTTAACCATTACTCATAAACTAAGCATTTCAGAACATAAATTTACATTACTTTTTCTTTTCTCTCTAAGTTATACTTATACTTGTTGTTATTGTTGTTATTATTATTATTATTATTATTATTATTATTATTATTATTATTTGTCCGTTTTTACTACTGAGCCACCAAAGGCAGTGGACACTGATGATATATGAAATGAAATGAAATGATAAATTGGGAAAGGATACTTTTAAGGAAGGAAATGTTCCAGGCCTAATTTTAGGGTACCTCCCTGGTATTTTCCATTAATGAGGAATATGGAAAACTTGGAAAAAAACTCATTTAGGGAGGACAGTCCTGGTGGAAATCAAGCCCCATATTCATGAATCGCGCCTTAACGACCTCAGCCACCCTTGGCAGTTATTACTATCTATTGCATAGTAAACATAGATAAATAACATTTATTGTCATAGACCTCTTACAGTTTCAGACACTGTCAAAAATAAAATATGGTTATACACATTATTTACATATTTATAATAACATTGAATACATCATAGTTCATCCATGTTATACAAGGTTATCTTTATTAGGTAATTCTTCAGCTTGTTTTTGAAATGTTTTACTGTTTTTACTGTTTTATACAGACGGCAATTTGTTGTATGAGTAGACCCATGACATTGATATCTTTTGCTGAACCAGCTTTATAAAACCTTTGTCTAAAGTAGTTGTAATTGGTCTCACATTAGGATGATGAACATTTTTGATTCTCTGGTTTTGTTTTTGTATTGCAAAGGTGAACACTTTATATGCATACACAGAATAAATTTAAAATATTTTTTAAAAGTATCTCTGCATAACTCTCTAGAATTTAAGTGGTAGATTGATCTAATTGCTTTAATCTTAATGCAAGTTCTTGCATATAAAAAGCAAGGGTATATGATGCCATAATATGTAATTTTAAAACCATTTTCATCTAAAAATTTTCCTTAAAGGTTTTGAGAAGTACAAGGACTAAAGGACTAATTTTTTTTATTATAAATGTGAATAAAATGTTCCACCCATGTTTACTGTCAATAAATATTCTTAGAAATTTGTGTTTATATACAGTATAATATTGTAATGTTGCAGTTGGTAAAATATTTGGTATTGATATAAACAATGTAATACAGTTTTTTTTTCACACTAACTCCATTCACTTACATAAAAATCTGAACATATGTTTCGGGAGTGATCCCTCCCATCTTCAGCCTGTAGATAAACTGTTGTTATATGTGGCGGTTGGGTTTCTTGATGTTCTTGTGGCGGCATCTGTTGGTTCTATTAGGAATTTGCTGAGTTCATCCATTGGAGGGAAATCGAAATTCATCAAATTACCCTTATTTTTTGTAATGAAAATGTTTTCCCAAGTGGAAAGTTCCATTGCGTTACGAAGTTGTTTCAGTAGTTTTATCTCTGGTTTAATTTCATGATTTTGATTCCAAAAGTACGCTGCTATTGCTGATTTATCAATTTGTTTTAAGCGAATATTTCTAAAGTGTTATTATTCCGGATTCCCAAATTCCTCTTCGTTTTTCCAATGTATTTTTTATCGCACTCTGCACATTTTATTTCGTAAATACCTGACTTTTGTTCTGCTGGCATGTAGTCCTTTACTCTGCAACCTAATAAGTTCTTTATATTAAAATTGTTCTTTGGGGCTAACATAATTCCTTGTTCTTTGAATATCTTTTTGAACATATTGTGGTAAATTGGGTGGTATGTGAAACTTTTGAATTTGTACCTTTCTTTTGCACTTTTAAGTGTGGAAACATCTCTTATTGTTTTTTGTTTTTTTGTTTTATTGATGATTTTTATGACTGTGTCTTTGTTGTATGCATTAGTTTCTGCTATCTTTATGATTTGTTGGTATTCCAATTTGTACTCTGTTTCTGTGAGTGGGATGTTAACTAATCTGTGTGCTAAACAATAAAACACAGCATATTTATGTGGAATGGGGTTAAAACTGTCATTTTTTATGTAATTTTCTGTGTGAGTATCCTTTCTATGAATTCCAAATGTAAGATAGTTTTCATTTCTTATGATTTTTACATCTAGGAAGGGGAGATATCCAATTCTTTCTTCCTCTGTGGTGAAATTTATAGATTTGTGCTGCAAATTCAGAAGTTTTAGTGCACCTGTTGTGTGTTTTTTCGGAGTTATTACAAATATATCATCCAACTACCTATACCATGTTTAGAAGATTAGAGGGAACACTTTGATGATATGCATTTAAAATGAACTCATAAAAAAATCTGCTAGAAATGGAGATAATGGGTTTCCCATAACTAGTCCCGAGACTTGTTGGTAATATTTTTTATTGAAAATTAAGTAATTTCGTTCGATGCAAATGTTCGTAAGTTTTATCAAGTGTTCAATTTCTTGTGCTTGTAGATCTAAGGATTTTAACCATTTCTTTAACATTAGCATAAGTGTATCTTTTGGTATGCTTGGGAATAAGGCTTTTACATCAAACGATACCATTATATTTTCTGCTGTGATTTTCTAATTTTCTAATTTTTCTACCCAAATCCTGTGAATTTTTGACACTCAAACTTTAGTATTTTATTAAGGATTTGAAAATGCCGGTTAATTTTTTTGCGAACAAGTATGTTGGTGAATTGATATTATTGATTATAGGTCTCACGCTGTTATCTTTTTTGTGTAATTTAGGAAGTGCATACATTCTGGGTAATACTGGGTTGCTATGTGTGAGTTTTCATTTTTCGGTAGTGGACAGTATTTTTATTTCATCTAATGTTTTATTCAAGTTTTTAGTGCAGATTTTAAGTGGATTCTCTGTAATTGGTTTTATAATCTTGCCCTTTTAACATGGCTTCTATCCTGTTCATGTAGTCTTCTTGGTTCAAAATGGCGATTTTATTGCCTTTATCTGTTTTTGTGAATACTACCGGTTTTTCTTTTAGTTGTTTTATTATGTAACTGTTGAATTTATTCTGGTTTTTTATTTTCATTTCATTTTCATTTCATTTTGATAAACGATTTCTTATTTTCTTTCAGTTCATTGGTGGCTATGTTAATATCCGCGATGTAATCTTCTATTTTTTTTGAGAAACCTACACATGTTTTTAGGCCTTGGTTTAGGAATTTTAGTTCATTGTTTGAAAATGTGGTGCTTGAAATATTAATCACGTTCTCTGTGGTTTGTGTAACTTGTTTGGGTACATTTTGGGTTTGAAGTTTTCGTAAATTGCAGAGCTTCTTTTTCAATTTCTGATTCTTTATTTTTATATCTTTGTTTAAATTTTTAAATTTTTATGCAGATGTTGCTGTACATTATCCCAAATGTGAAATGCCAAAGTCCTTGAAAGTTTTAAATGTAAATCATAACATTTTAAGTCGGTTTCACTTAGTTTTTTATATTGTGCACTTCTCTCTACTTCAATTACTCTTTTTTCAGCTGCTTTTTGGTGTGGGCTATTGTCTATTTTAACGGTTTTCCTCACGAATTTTGGTGTGATTTTATTTTTTAGGCACAAATTAAGGAATTTTATGTTTGCTACAATGTGTCTTTTTTTAATTTGTAGTTTCAAAAAGGTTCTTATATCACGTTTGCTGTAATTAAAGTTTAAATTGTATGTGTTGAGTTTGTTTGTTTGCGTTTCTGCCATTTTCTGTTAACCATGTGATTGAATTGCTTCTAAAGACTTGTATGTCTATGTAAACTCAATTAAATGTACTTACAAAGCTGTTGACAACATTTGCATCGAACAAAATTACTTCATTTTCAATTAAAAATATTACCAACAAGTCTGGGGACTAGCTATGGGAAACCCGTTATCTCCATTTCTAGCAGATTTTTTTATGAGTTCATTTGAAATGCATATCACCAAAGCGTTCCCTCTAATCTTCAAAACATGGTATAGGTAGGTGGATGACATATTTGCAATAATTCCGAAAAAACATACAACAGGTGCACTAAAACTTCTGAATTTGCAGCACAAATCTATAAATTTCACCACAGAGGAAGAAAGAAGTGGATATCTCCCCTTCCTAGATGTAAAAATCATAAGAAATGAAAACAATCTTACATTTGGAATTCATAGAAAGGATATTCACACAGAAAATTACATAAAAAATGGCAGTTTTAACCCCATTCCACATAAATATGCAGTGTTTTATAGTTTAGCACACAGATTAGTTAACATCCCACTCACAGAAACAGAGTACAAATTGGAATACCAACAAATCATAAAGATAGCAGAAACTAATGCATACAACAAAGACACAGTCATAAAAATCATCAATAAAACAAAAAAACAAAAAACAATAAGAGATGTTTCCACACTTAAAAGTGCAAAAGAAAGGTACAAATTCAAAAGTTTCACATACCACCCAATTTACCACAATATGTTCAAAAAGATATTCAAAGAACAAGGAATTATGTTAGCCCCAAAGAACAATTTTAATATAAAGAACTTATTAGGTTGCAGAGTAAAGGACTACATGCCAGCAGAACAAAAGTCAGGTATTTACGAAATAAAATGTGCAGAGTGCGATAAAAAATACATTGGAAAAACGAAGAGGAATTTGGGAATCCGGAATAATAACACTTTAGAAATATTCGCTTAAAACAAATTGATAAATCAGCAATAGCAGCGTACTTTTGGAATCAAAATCATGAAATTAAACCAGAGATAAAACTACTGAAACAACTTCATAACGCAATGGAACTTTCCACTTGGGAAAACATTTTCATTACAAAAAATAAGGGTAATTTGATGAATTTCGATTTCCCTCCAATGGATGAACTCAGCAAATTCCTAATAGAACCAACAGATGCCGCCACAAGAACATCAAGAAACCCAACTGCCACATATAACAACAGTTTATCTACAGGCTGAAGATGGGAGGGATCACTCCTGAAACATATGTTCAGATTTTTATGTAAGTGAATGGAGTTAGTGTGAAAAAAAACTGTATTACATTGTTTATATATATATATATATATATACACCACTCCATTGTCAATAGCTTCGTAAGTACATTTAATTGAATTTGGTATTGAATTTGTATTTCCTAAGTTGAACTACATTAATGTGGTCTTTGTCATATTGCATGTAAGATTGTTTCTTTTGAAATAATTTAGCAATGAATCAAAAGCACATACCATAGTGCTTTAAAATTTCACTAATTTTACCCCAGCATTTTCATCTAAAATTTTCCCAAATGTTTTGAGAAGCACAAGGACTAATTGATTGTATTATAAATGTGAATAAAATGTTCCACCCATGTTTTCTGTTAATAAATATTCCTAGAAATTTGTGTTTATACACACTATAATATTGCAATATTGCAATTGGTAAAATATTTGGTATTGAATTTGTATTTCCTAAGTTGAACTACATTAATGTAGTCTTTGTCATGTTGCATGTAGGATTGTTTCTTTTGAAATAATTTAGCAATGAATCAAAAACACATACCCATAGTGCTTTAAAATTTCACTCATTTTCCCCCAGCATACTACAGTTATGTCATCAGCACAGGATATTTTTTCACATACAATGAAATGGAATATCATTATTATATAGAATGAAGAGCAAAGACCTAATACAGATCCTTGGGACTCCATACATAACAGTTTTAAATTTAGATTGTATCTTTATTATTAATTTATCATGTTTATAAGATTTTTTTTTTCTTTTTAATAGTATTTAATGCCCATTTTTAGTTCTGAGGCATCATAGGGATTGGCTGTTTATTCCTTGTCAAATATGAACTGAATAAGCTAATCCCCTTATGCTGCAAGCTTCTAGTTTCTGTAAAAAACCAAACCAAACAGGGTGACTCAGGCATTAACAAGAGACTCTCATTTGGGAGGTCCTTGGTTCAGTGAATGTTGGACTAGCCTTCCTGGCCTTGGTTTCCTCGTGATTTCCCCCTGGTCACTTAGGTGAATACTAGGATTTCATAGATTTTCAACTCTCCCATTTCATATCATTTATTCCACTGGTTTTATTACAGGGTCAAAAGTACAAGGGGGAGATGGGCTGATGAAGTGTGATGATGGCTTGCACTTTGAAATGGTTTCTTCCCCCGGCATCTGAAATAGAAGCAAACGTTCTGAGAAGCTCACATAATTCAGAGGGGCTCTACTGGCATTGGGGTGTTTTATCTGGGAACAGAGACCACATCTGTACCCATGCAGACACTGCTAGTAGATCCTGGCTGTCTAGTGTCTCTCTCATCTGGAGATACCTCCATTGGGGATGTAGGCACAAAGGGCCAATCGTGAGCAAGGCTCAAGCACTGAAAGTACCCTCCTCCCAGGCAATCCAACCATCCATCCATTAAGATATTGTGATCTACACAGTCAAAATTGTTATTTTCTGTATAAGTTCACTGACTGTTATAATGTAGAGTACTTTTTCCTGAAGCCATGTTAAAAGTTTACAGTAGTGTTATTTTTCTCTAAAAATTTTAGCCATTTCCATAAAACCCTTTCAAAAATGTTGTCTAATTCAGAAGTTGGTGCAGCTAATCTATAGTTGGTAATGTCCTTTTTATTTCCTTTTTTATACAGTGGCCTATGTAACTATACTTCAGTTTGAGACAATCTGAAATTTTATCATTGGCTATAGATGAATTAATGAGATGTTATAGTGAACTAGCAATAAGATATTTGTAATGTTTTAGCAAAACAGACCTGATTTCTTCACATCCACCAGTAGCTGTTTTGGAAGTCTTGCTATTAGATAATTTTATTTTCTGTTACTGGATATATAAAGAAAGATGAATTTAATTAAAATGGGATTATTGTTAATATTAAGTTCTAATTATTTGTGAATTTGTCTTTAAAACCTTGCTTCCTTCACAAAACACCAAACAATTTTATTCATATTTCTAGAAGTACTAATTTTATCTTTATAGATTTGAACTTTTAGATTGCCCAAATTTTCTAATTATTGCAATTTTGTCCTCTTATATTCATTTTTATAATGTTCTACCTGTAGATTTATGCAGTTATACACATGTTTCATTTCTTCTTTCATTTTGATTATGTTTGTGCTAAATTTTACTCTATTGGGTTTACTCTTGTGCAGAATTTGGTTTTAGTTGAATAACATGGATTAACTAGTTTTGCATAATTCAACAGTAAGTGGAGCATAAAATTATTAAAATTGACTCACTAGGTAATTAAGAACATGGATTAAAATACATTATAAATAATTAAAAAATTATTTATCATTATTATAGTTGCTATGTACATTGATTCCAGAGTATCTCATGATAAATTGTCTGCCAGTAGTACATTTCTGGGAGTGCTAAGACAGCAGTGGAAGAGAGAGAATGTGCATGAAGCTAGCTCCTGGAGCTAAAGGAAAAATGGAATAAGAAACAATGGGAGTGAGTATTGAAGCATACATGGGAAGAGTTGGGACTTTTAATAGAATAAAGTGGAATAGAGCTAAAAGAGGACAAGGTGAAGAGGAGGCACTAAATATGTTTCAGGTATTATTGGTACATTATTGGTAATTGGGGGAGTGGAAATCAACCCTGGACAGAATTGGAATCAAGCTGTCATGGAAGAGATTTTATCTAGAATAAAGGACATGGACATTAATAAACAAACTGAATGGAGTAGAAAAAGAATTAGTATAATTTAGGATGAAATAAGGCATGAAGTGCAAGACATAAGAACAGAAGTGCAGAATACAGAAGATCGAAAATTTAATCTAGTTATCATGGGAGATGAGGAAATGAGTGGAATGTGGCCTATATAAGAAGTTAGATAGATTTTGGAAGGAAGATTAGAGATGGTGTTACAGGGATGGGAGATTGGTGAGGCTAACAGAGTTGGAAGATCAAGAGGAAAAAGAATGGTAGTTGTGAGATTTACATCTTTTAGTTCATATATGAAGTCCTAAGGAAAACCAAGCGACTAAGATGAACTGATATTTTTATCAACAAAGATTTATCAGTTGAACAAGGAGCCCTTAAGAAGAAATTAATTCAACAAATGAAAATATCAAGATCAGAGGGGAGAAAGACTTTCATTCCCAATCTACATTTATGGATTGATGGGTAGATAGTGGTTGTGCAGGAAAGTGATATAAGCAACATAAGACTGTGTCAAAAGGAAATGAATCAGCAGGATGAATCGATTGCCATGGGGCATGAAACAACACTGAAGGAAAATCCATAGGTCAGTCAGAAAGCAGCTCTATCAGCTGTAGAGGATGGACTGTATGAGTTAAGGAGAAGTATGTGAGAGGAAGAAGATAGAGAGAAGATTACATCAGACAAGATGATGAAAGATGACGTAGCGGGTGCATCATGAAGGAATGACATGAAAGATAGAAAAGCAGAAAGTAGTATCATCAAGGAGGGAGGAAATATAGGAACATGTGGACTGGTGGAGAGAGGGAAGAAGGCATGGTTGTAGAGCAGTGAGGGTGGCATGGAAGAGGATAGCATCATGTGGACTCCAAATGGCAGCATACTCATGTTAGATAAAGACAAGGAATTCAGCTACAGAGTAAGAAAGTGCTAGAGAAACTAAGAAACAGAAAGGAATCAGAATAAGTATTGGGGAAATTTACTTTTGTTAATAATAATGTTCAGAGTGTATTTGACTGTGTATTATGGCCAGCCAGGGGTATTTTGTGAGTAAATTTAAGATACTTAATTTTAACTCAAGTAGTGATCATTTTCTGCTGGTAATGGATATAAAAATTCAATCAGGTATGTAGAGGATAATTTAGGGGAAGGAAGAATGGTACTAGGTAATATAGTACATTTAAATGGAAGGAGAAGCAGAGGAGTAAATTTAAACAGATACTGGAATCAAAGTATGGCCAAATATGCCAATATGGAACAAGTTATATGTTAAAACATAATGAAGTAGAGAAGGCAACCAATAACATAAATACATAAATGCAAAGAGCTGGAGAGGGGATGAAAAAGGGAATGGGAGTTGTTGAAAGGGGCAAAGAGTGATTTGCTGATGAATGTAAAGTAACAAAAAAAGTGTTGAAACAAATGCTGATAAAATGGAAATGTGCAAGAAATGAGTAGTCAAATAAAGAATATTTAGATGGGAAAATACTGTTGATAGAGAGCAAGAAACATAAGTGTAGAATGAAAACTGAGGAGAATTTAATCAGGATATTAAGTGAAGGAAATATTAGTAGGACATGGAAAATGTTAAAAGTTACTTATAACAAGTATGTATTAAATATCAATCCAGGGGAGTGGATAAGTTATTTTAGAACTCTTTTTGGTGAGCATAGTGGTTTAAAAGCAACACCAAGGAGGGAAGTAGGAATCAGCTATATAGAAAGGTAGGATAGTGAGTGAGGGTTGAAGAAGTAGTTAAGTTAAATTAACGAAAAAGAATAAAGCAACAGGAATAGATGATATCCCACCAGAATTTATAATAGAATGGTATTGTGATGTAAACATAATTAAGTTACTCACATGACTGTTTAACTTAATTATGGCAAAGGAAAATGTACCAGAAAGTTGGAGGAATGCAATCATTTATCCTATATATAAAGGTAAGGGAAGTGTAGATATTCCAAAAAATTACAGAGATATTGCATTGTTATCAAATGTTGGAAAAGTTTTAACTGGCATTTTGACAAATTGGCTACAAAATTGGGTTGAGGAATATAAAATTATTTAATAATTTCAAATGGGATTTCATAGGGAGAGACGCATGATGGATAATATATTCATTAAAAAACATTAGTGGATAAATATTTAAAATATAAGATAGGAAAACTGTACTTAGCATTTGTTGACTTAGAAAAACGTACAATTGCATAGAGTTACAATAGTTATGTGATAAATTATTGATAAGGGAATAAGTTTTCATGTGGTGAATATTTTTAAAGCATTATACAAGAAAATTACCTTCAAGTTCTGTTGGAGCTTACACAGTGAAGCTTGTTAAATGTACATTATAATTAATCTGTCGTCTAACACACTCTTTAAGTCATCAAGTTGGTTGAAGATGGAGAGGATGTCTCTTCGAAACCGGTCCCACCATATTTAAAAGTAAGTGAAGCATAAGAGTGTGTTAGACGACAGATTAATTATATTGTACAAATACTGTAATGATTGCAGCTTGAAGATAAATGAGAAGAAGATTCAAATAATAGTATTCAAGAAAGGAACAAAATTGAGCAACTGTGAGAAGTGGAGGAAAGGAGATAAGGAATATAAGTGCATTTATTTAGGAGTTAAAATAGGCAAATGGGAAAAGCAGAAACAAAGAACTTTGACAAAAGGGAAAGGAGCAATGGAAGCAGTTAGAGATTGTAAATATAAAATAGCAGATATAAATGTTAAGTGACTAGAAAAAATATATAATTAGGTTGTTGGGGCAAAATGTTGTATGGTATTGAAATATGGGGACTGGAAGGAGGATGGGATGTTGTGCATAGGATGTTTTGCAGGGAAATTTTAGATGTACCATGCACAACTGGAAAGGAAGTTGCAAAATTGAAATGGGAAGAGTGGCAAGGAAAGATTTGATTATGAAAGAATTCTCAAATTTAGGTTCAGAATTCTAAACTTAAAATAAATAAATTTGTTAATGAAATGCTTAGAATTTCAAGAAAGGAGTATTTGTTTTTCCAATATAGATCTTTTCACAATCTGCATGTTATTCTGTAAATACCTGCTTTTTTCTCTTGTGGGGTCTTTACAGTTGTTTTATCTTTCAAGATGTTTCCAAAATTAAATCTTTGATGGGTGCTAATTTTATATTGAAACCTTTAAAACTATTTTGAAATATTTTCATTGCTTTTGGTTTTTTAAAAATTGTTTTTTTTTATATCTGCTGATAATGCGGTGGTATCTCTGTTAAGATTTTTCCTTTTAAATCTTTCCACCTTTTATGTACCAGCACTTTATTAAAGCCATTTAAAATTGCCATTTCTTCTATTTTATTGTATTATTTTTTTAAACTCTTCTTTACTAATTGGTAAATAAACCAAACGATATGTCAAGTTGTTGAAAACTGCATGTTTGTGTGTTAGAGTTAAAACCATCTGCCTTGATATGATTATCTGTATGTGTATTTTTTCTATATATCCCAAAGCTCATATTCTCATGGTTGTTCATAATTTTAATATCAAAAAATGTTAACATGTTATCATTTTCTATTTCACATGTAAAAGAAATGTTTGTCTTGTATATTCAGCAGCTTTAAGGCATCATCAATCAAATTTTCGTTTACTATAGAAAAAATGTTATTTACATATCTGTACCAAATCTTAAAAAAGTGTGGAAAGGCAGAAGTAATGTGCATCTCAAATCTGCTCATGTACAGGTTTGCCAAAAAAGGTGATAAAGGGCTGCCTGTAGCAAGTCCTGTTTGTTGTTTATATAATGTTTCCCTAAATGTAAAAAATGATCGATTTATGCAAATTTTTGTAAGGTTAATATATTCCTTTTTATGTATCTCATTAATTCCAATCTCATTTAACCAATCTTCTAAGTAAAGTAAAAGTATTCCTTTTGGTATACTTGGAAACAATGATGCTACATCAAAAGAAATTAATGTATCAGATGGTAATAACTTAATGTTCTTAATCTTCTCTATTAGTTGCAATGAGTTCTTAATGCTTTTACTTGGGAAACTTGGTAACATATTAAATTTATCAGTCACCCATTTTGCTAAAAGATATGGTGTATTGATATTATTGGTAATAGGTCACATACGTTTTCCAGGTTTGTGAATTTTTGGTAAACTATATATCTTTGCTATAACTGGAGTATTCTGTTTTAATTTGCTTTTAGTTTTGTTAGGAATAACTGTGCATATTTGTATGACGTCATTCACTGTTTTACTACATTCTTTCAATGGATCTGATCTGATTTGAACAAATTCCTTTTTATCAAGCAACTCTTGCATTCTAGAAAAATATATCACATATATCATATGAATTTATTCAAGGAAAATTTGATTAATTTTAAACTCCCAAACAATAGTGACCTCACTACCAAGTTCATAAAGTCACAGAGCTACATCTTAATACCAAGTGCTCAAGTAGACAGTGGAATCATGCTAAAGTTGTCATCGTCATCCAGTACCGTCTGCCATAAGCATCTAATGCTCCAGCAATATCGAAAAATGTTGCTATTACATACTGGTGTTTTTACAGTCTCCATTGTCTTATTAATGGCATCCTCTGTTGACTTGCCGTTTCTAAATTTAAACTGTTTAATGTTCATATCAGGCATTGATCTATATTCCTTGATTCTTTTACTGAACAGTTTTTCTTGATTTTTGCCCAGAACATGTAGTAAACAAATAGGTCTATAGGATTCCGGCTGTATGGGTTCTTTATCAGTTTCTCTGTTTAAGATGATCACATTCACTTCCTTCCAGTAATAAGGCACTCTTTCCTGCCATAGACAGTTATTAAACAGTTGACACAGGCATGGAGTGATCTGATTTTCTAACTGTTGTAGCACTTTGAAACAGTAGATTTCTACACAATGGACATCCCCAGGTAGTCACCTTAACTTTGCTAGGTGAAGAGAATACTGTTTGGATATTAAAGCATATTAAAATTGATTGATTTAATATTTTAAGTAAGTAGTTGAATATCAGCTCCTTCTAGATATTATAAAAGGCCGTCAGTTTGGTGACCAACAAAATCTTTCAGCTGCAGAAAGGGCGGAAAAGAACCATAAAACGTAGACTCCCTCTTTCTTGCAACAGCCCTTGTGACCATGAAACTAATAGTAGCGAGGTACCGTTAGACATAACTTGAACAAAAGGAACTTTGATTTTCACCCCCAAGGAATGCTGTTACGCAAACTTCTGGTAAACAAGAAACGGAAAACCGTTGAGATATATTTTTCGCGCAAATAGAAGTTATCACCCCACTTCTAGCCAGAGGGATCGCGGAAATATACCAACCAGAAGATTGCGTAACACAAAATTCAAACACTATAGCCAATAGCAACATGGCGTGATATTTTAAAATTGTTGGAAGCGTCGGCACAAACCGACTGGCCGCCTAGACACAAAACTACGGAGAATCCGGGCAGTTGATGGGCAATTTTGATAGGCAGTTGATGGGAAGTAGATGTTCAGTCAGAGAGCAGTCAGAGTGAGTAAGGGAACAGTTTCGAGATAGTGAAGTCGCGCAAAATTCTGTGTTCATATTACAAGTTGAGAATAGTGCCAGTAATCAAAGTTCCTTAATATAACAGAACTGTAGTTAAAATCACTTCAACCCTGAGAGTAGCACGAACAGTTATTAAATACTTTAGTTTTTAAAACGAACAGATTGTTTCTTTTTCTTCAAACTCGTTTACAGGACCAGTGTCTATCTACAAATTTCTTCCACCTGTGAATTGGTTTATCCTACCATTCCAAAAAATCCCCATTTAAAAGTCTCATATATAGCCAGAGCAGACGGAGGCAGGGAGAAAGGAGGACGATAAGAAGATTTCTACTAACCAACGACCATCATAAATCAACTCTTTATTTCCCTCCGCAACTTTTGGCTTTGTTTCATCCAATCCTGGTGATTTGTTCTTCTATAATTCCTTTATAGATTTCCTTATTTCAACTTCATGGAAGGGATAAATGACACCTTTGGCTATATTTTCAGTGATGATTTTTTTCTTAATTATCATTAGGTATAGTTTTAGAAGTATAAAATTTATAGAATCTATCAAATAGAGAGAGTCATTATATCATTCCCTTTATCCAGAGTTGATATTACTTGTGGGTCTTTTACTTTCTCCATTATTAGTTTGTAAGGTATACCCCATATATTGTTGGAAAGGTTTACCTCTACAAAATTTTTCCATGTAACTTTGCAATATTCTTCTACATTTTCCTTATATTTTTTTCTAATTTCTTTATATTTGTTTAAGTTACTTTTTCTTTCTTCTGCAATAATAGATTTCTGATAATTTTTTCTAGCTTTCCTAGCTAATCTTCTTAATTGTAACAGATTATTGTTCGAGAATGTCAGTGAAATGTTATTTTTTTTATTAGTTCTGCATATACTACAATTCATAGTTTTTGCATGGCTTTGGTTAGTTCTAATGTTAGTTCTAGTTTATTGTTAATGTGATCTTACAACTCAAGCATTGTAGGTAATTTTAATTTCATTTTTAGTTTATCCCAATTTTCTTTCTTTATATTGTACTGTTTTTTATTCTCATTCCATCTTTGTTCTGGGTTTGTATTAATTTGTACATCAAAATAAATTATATTGTGATCACTTCAATGATTGGTGTACTTTCCAATTTGTAACAGTTTTGCTAGCTCTTTTATTTTTCAATGTAATATCTTTGTTCGGTGTAGCTCCTGCTTTATTATTATAAGTGGGTAGGTTACATCATTTGTTCTCTGCATTTAGTTGTAACTCTGTTATTATTTCCTTCAGTAGTTCTCCCCTTTCGTCCCTATAGTTGCTGTTCCACCATTGGAAATGTTCATTAACATCTGCCATATATACTACTGGAGAATTATTATTACTATTTCTATGTCTCTTAATCTATTTATATATAGTTCTATGTGTTTGCTAAATTAAAAACACCAATTTATTAAAATACAATTTTTCCCTCTAAGTGCTATTTCCATCCAATTTGTGTATGTGTTACTTAGTTGCAAGTTACTTAGTTACTAAAACTTGTAAATGTTAACTGCAAATATCTCATGCTGTGATTAATTAATACAAAATATATATATAGTTTAAATTACCCATGCAATAAAAACCAACTAAAATTCAATAGTATCTAACTTCCATTGTTCACTCTTAAACCCTCAGTAGTAGAAGTGCAGTCTTGGCAGGAGGAGCTTAGGGCTATATAAGAAATGCATCGGCCATCATGGATGGGTAGAGCCTAATAGCTAGTAGCTCTTAAACCAAGAATTAATGCTACATAAAGACACTAATTGCTATGAGAATACCTTGTTTTCATCTAGGTGACTCATATATGTTGGACCTTAATATGACAGTTCTTTCTAACTTTGAGCATTATTTATTTCCACTTTAGGCCCATAATGTAAATTGTATTTAGTAACCAGGGCCTGGGTAACTAAATATAACTTAACCTATCACTCAGCTATAATGAAAGCATTACAGTAATACTGTAAATCTAGTAATATTAGGTTTTCCTGTATATATGAGACACAAGTTTAAAAAATAATGTGCGATAATAATGTTATACTACATGGTGTGCAGAATGCAACAACATAAAAATTTATAGGAATAATTACAAACTTCCTTTTTAGGTTTCATTGGGCTACTAAATAGATAGCTACCTGCTGTTAAGCATGACAAATGCATACCATTGATATAACATAGACCATGCCCAGTTCATTTCACGGAATCTTGTTTCTAGGAGCCTTATGGTAATAAGTAGAGCTCAGAACTGTATGCAACTTTCTAGGCCTGAAATATGCATGCAAAAATGCTTTAAAAAGGAGGGCCTTTTGTAGTAACTTACACCTATGTCTTCTAATGCAGGAGTATGCAACATATGTTTATAGACAATCACATATCTGCAAAGACACTAAATATGACAGAAAAAGCAGCTGTCATATCATCAATGTTGCCAAGTGCTGCTAGAGAAATATTCTTCTTAACTGTTTTGATCCAGTTTGAATTATTTCCTATATTACTTTCGTTTTATTAAAAAATGTATCAAAAGTCAAAATAATTTCTTTTAGTTTCAGATTTCAATGATTACTTTAGGTATTTTACAATATAGTTTATAATACCTTTTTAAACCCTAGTCATTGCCAGTACAATAATTTATATTTAACTGCATCTGAGGGAAGGACAGATAAAAATTTTTTGTAATGTTGCTGCACTTGATTTACTATAGGAATTTTCAAAATTCATTATAAATTTAAATTAAATTTAAAAACCACATTAAAAATTTAAACAGTTAAAATCTCCTGGGCTATTTTGCCATGGTCCATGGTTTAAATTACTACCATAGCTTTCACCATCTGCTTCAGTTGGCATCTTCAGTGGATGATGAACAACACCTAACTGTAAACAAGACAATAGTATTGATCCGTCTCTGTCTGGCTTTAGAGGACGGTCGATATTATGTGTGGGACAGAAGTGGAGGGGGGAGGATGGAGGCTTGGTAGTAGTTTGTTTTTGAGAACTGGTTTCCATATGCTACTTAGGTGATATCTGCCATCTCTATTAAAGTTGTTTGGATGCTGTTCTATTTCCAATGCTTCCCTCCTGGCTAGATTGAAAAAACTTTATGTTTTTGCAACCACTATTGTTTTATTAAAGTATATACCATGGCATTCATTTATTGCATAATCTGCTACTGCAGATGTTGCTGATGTTCCTCCATTTTAACTTTTAAATTAGGGCAAATGCTTAATAATACAAAAGACCCTAAGCATCCTCTTGACACTGTGGGAATTTATAAAATACCATGTGAATGTGGCAAAGTTTACATAGGCATGACCGGAAGATTGATTAAAAAACGATTGGAGGGACATCAGCAATATCTGCGCCTTACTCAACCCAAACAATCTGCATTAGTAGATTATGCGATAAATGAATGGCATGGTATATACTTTAATAAAACAGTAGTGGTGGCAAAAACACAAGGCTTTTTCAATCTAGCCAGGAGGGAAGCATTGGAAATACAACAGCATCCAAACAACTTTAATAGAGATGGTGGATATCACCTAAGTAGCATATGGAAACCAGCATTCTTAAAAACAAACAACTACCAACCCTCCATCTTCCCTCCCATCACTTCCACTGCACACATAATATCAATCATCCTCTAAAGCCAGACAGAGACAGATCAATACTGTCGTCTTTTTTACAGTTAGGTATTGTTCATTGTCCACTGAAGATGCCAACCAAAGTAGTTGGTGAAAGCTATGGTAGTAATTTAAAACATGGACCACGGCAAAGCTGCCCAGGAGATTTTAATTATTTTAAATATAACACCAGCTATGAAAGCCTAGGAAGTACATTAAAAATTGAACAAATATTATGTAATTAATGTGCAAATACTCCAATGGATAGAATGTAAGTTCAAGTATTGCTCACATGAATTAAGAGAGTTTTTCAGAAACATTTATAATAATTCATCTTAACAGGATATTTCCAGAAAGAATGAAGCAGGTTGTAATAAAGCATCTTATATAAAAAGGTGATAAATATATATCCCCAGCTACAGACTTTTTTACTCTTGAGTGCATTTTCAAATGTTGTTCAGAAATCCACATGTAATCACATTGTAAATTGTCTTGACTCAATATTCAGTCAGCATCTCAATTCCTTTTAAGAGTGTGATATCCATTGAAAATGGCTCATTTAAGCTCACTACTGAAATGTTATCTGCTATAAATTAAAAATTCTCTGGAAATATTTTGTGAGTTGGCAAAATCTTCTGATAGCATAAAACATAAACTGCTGTTACAGAAGTTGAAATTATATGATATTGACAAGCTATCTTTAAATTAATTTCATTCATATCTAACTAAGAATCTAAAAATATTTTATCAACATTCATGAATCAATTACTGGAATTATTAAACTTGGTGTTCTACAAAGCTAAATACTTGAATCTATGCTCTTTTCAATACTTATCAATGATTTTGCAGTCTAAGTAATAAATTTAAGACAATAGGTACTTTTTGTGAATGATACAAGTATGAATTTCTGGGAAATGACACAATTAAGGTTATCATACGTATGTCCTTTATCTTTTCTTTATTTATTCTTTGTTGCTTCAAAGAAAAAATTAATTTGAGCTTTGTGCAAGGTATAATGTATTGGAGAGCTTTTAGCTGCACATATAGAAAATAATGCATATTATCAAAAAATGTATTTATGTTTCGACAAAATATCATTTGCATATGTGTTCGCTCATTTGCATTCTTTTTCTCCCTTTTTACTGTATCCATACATAACTCATCCATATCATTTTATCCTGAAGTTTGTGATCTTCATAGCAGAGTTGCTTGGAATAAAACCTATTTAAATCAGGGATGGCTCCTTACTGCACCTAATGCCATGGTACCTTTTGTTTATTTTCACTGCCACACTTTCAGTTAGTGAAAGAATTTCAGAGGAAAAATATTTGGATTTCTGTTCCTGTAGTTTCATTCAACCATTATTAAAATAAAAACCATCTAATTCATGCTAATTGAATCTGAATTCAGAGATATTTTTTTTGCTTCAGACAGCAAAGTAATATTTTTAAGCTGCGTAAAACACAAAACTATCAGCCAAAAGAAGATATAATTGCAGTAACAAGTGGGTTCCAATAAGTATGAATATATGGACAGTACAAATCGCAAGTAAGATGAAATCCATGTAATTTAAACTAAAACACCAATGTTTTTTTTTTATCAGCCAGGATATTATTAATATTTATTCCAAAGTTATTGGGACCATTTAATAAACTGGTTTGAAAGAAACAGATTAATTTGAAGTGGTAATTAGAACCTGAAGCAAATCTTATATTAAGATTATTGTAGGATTGAGTCCAACTACACACTGTTATTGGCTCCACTTAATTGTTTACATTTAGAACATGTTTTTCATACATTGTCTGCAACCTGCTGACTACTGTATAATTCACAGTGTTCCTTTGGGTATGCATATTCTGAAGGTGTGATGAGCTTAAAATGTATGTTTTCATCCCCATAAGTATCTAAATTCATTAATCTCTCACTGCATTTATAATGATTTTCTCTCACATTGTTGGTCCTTGTGCTGACTTAAATAATGTTGCTTTTTTCACTATTTTGTGGTTCTCTATTTCTTAGATTATTGTATAGATTTCTAAACTTTCTGTTTTGATTGGTCACTTTTTTTTCCCCTCCCCCCAAAGCTGTGCTTATTATATTATCTCATACCATTTTTCTTAACCTCTTTGAGAGCTTTAAGTGTTTCTTGTATAGTTTTAGATCCATATTTGCCAATTTTGTGTAATGTTTTGCCTTTCATATTTGTATTACCATTTTCTGTGCAGCCAATTACTTGTGACTATAATGGTTATATTTTATGGTTCTTCATATGAAATTGCATTTCTCAATATAGGCCTTAAAACATATGTACAATACTCCAATAAAATAGAAGATTATTTGCTAAATTTAGAAATGGCATTGAAGAGCTAAATCATACAGAAAAAGAAATAGGTAGAAATAAATCTTAAAAAGGATTAAAAGAGATAATAAGGACAAAAAAGTAGAAAATAAGACATATAGAAATTGTTAAATAATAAAGATACCATTTATACAGAAGCTGATAAAGGGAAGAGAATAATCATATTAGATAAAGAAGAACATACTACAAGGATGCAAGAGTTGCTAAATATAAATAATTTGTATATGTCCAATCAAACCGATCAAATGAATGTATTAATTCAGTCATTGAGGCTCTGAAAACATGCAAAAGTAGCACAAAATAAAACACAATAACCAAGCAATAGCAAGGACAAAAAGTAGAAAATAAGACATATAGAAATTGTTAAATAATAAACATACCATTTATACAGAAGCTGATAAAGGGAAGAGAATAATCATATTAGATAAAGAAGAACATACTACAAGGATGCAAGAGTTGCTAAATATAAATAATTTGTATATGTCCAATCAAACCGATCAAATGAATGTATTAATTCAGTCATTGAGGCTCTGAAAACATGCAAAAGTAGCACAAAATAAAACACAATAACCAAGCAATAGCAAAAATAAACAGTTTACCAAATATTCACAAGACTGGTAATGGTATATGACCCATCATTAACAATATTAACACACCATCATACTATTTAGCAAATTGGTTAGCTAATAGATTCAGAATACTACCAAAATTTTAAAACTGGAATATAAACAATTTATTTCAATTAGTAGAAAAAATTAAGGATGTAAAATTACAACCTTCTGACACTGACACTTTAGTATCTTTTGACATAGAATCTCTCTTTCCAAGTATACCTAAAGATAAACTTCTATCTTATCTCCATGAATGTTTATGAACAAGCAAAATTAAAGAATGTATAGTGTTTAATGCCCGTTTTTGCTACAGAGGTACCACAGGCAATGAACAGTGATGATACATACATGAGATGAAATGATATATTGGGAAAGAATTTTTTTATTTTATTTTAAGGAAGGAATTGTTCCAGGCCTAAGTTTAGGGTACCTCCCCGGCTTTTGCCATTTATGAGGACTGAGGAAAACCTGGAAAAAACCTCGGTCAGGGAGGATGGTCCTGGGGGTTTTCGAACCCAGACCTCCTGCTTACGAGTCCGTGCCTTAACAACCTCGGCCACCCGTGGCGGTGCAAAATTAAAGAAGCACGCATAAAGGAATACATAAAACTCACCGAAATTTGCCTAAACCAATCCTATTTATCATTCAAGGGCAAATTCTATAAACAAGACTCAGGACTTTGGGCAGCTCTTTTATCTCCATTTCTAATTGACCTCTTTGTGAGCATATTTGAAACACACATCAAAACAGCATTCCCATACAATATTTAAAATCTGGTACGGATATGTTGATATATTTGCCATAGTTAACAAAAAACACATTAACAATACCATAAAACTTCTGAATATATAAGATAAAAACATATCTTTCACATAAATAAACATAAGCAGATAACATGCTACTGTTTTTGGACATTAAAATAATAAACATTGATGCAATCTAGAATTTGGAATCTACAGAAAGAACACATGAGACATTTAAGGTGATGGATTAAACCAACCCAGAAACACAAATATGCAGTAATCAACAGCTTAACACAGACTTGTTAACCTATCCATTAACAGTAAAATACTCCGAAGAAACAAGCAAATAGAAATAACAGCAATTAAAAATATATTTAGCAAAGAACTGGTGCGCAAAAATGCACAAAAGTTCAAGGGGCAAAAATTTATTAAAGAAACCACAAATTTTTCAACAGGAAAAAATAAGATAATCTTTAAAAAATTTATATATCCATGGACTATGCAAACATTTCAAAACTAAAAGAGTTTAATATTAGATTGGCACCAATAAACAGTTTTAATGTTTAAAATCTCCTGAATGACAATATTAATGAAGGTATCCCATCAGATAAAAGTCGATATTTACCAAATAAAATGTGCAGATTGCTAAAAAAAAAAAATCTATTTTGGAAAATCAAAGAGAAATCTAGGGACATAATTGAAAGGGCACTTCAGAAACATAAAATACAAACAAATGGGGAAATCAGCACTGGCATCTCATTCCTGCACAGAGAACCATGACATAGTGAACAAAGCAAATTCAGCACAAGCACCCAGAGCTAGCAGCATGGAAGAGAATCTACAATTATAAATAGATACAGATTTATTTACTTTAACAATTCCAGGGATGAAAACATAAACTTTAAGTTCATCATTTGTCCACCAAGAAGAATATGCATTCCCAAAGAAACATTGAATTATCCAATAGTTAACAGTTAGCTGCAGATGTGGACAATGACCTGGAAAGCATGAACAAAATATATAAAAGTAACTGGAGTCAATAAGAGTGGCTCAACTCAGTCATACTATAATCTTAATTAACAGACTAAATATTAATAAGTACAAAAAGAGTGTAATTAGATTTCATCATATTCAGAACAAAAATGTGATTGTCAGCTGTTAAATTTTTGGATAAAAGTAATAAATTGCATAAATAATTCCAAGTTTCTGGGAGTTTGGTTAAATGAAAATTAAAATAATCACAATATCTGAAGTAAAAGAGGAAGAAGAACAAGAAGAAGAAGAAGAAGAAGAAATTTTACTATTAATAAAAAAAGTTCTTTCTATTTACTACCAATGCAAATGTTCATACATATAATACAAGAAATAAGAAGAATCTCTTTATTGCCCAATGTAACAAAAGTTCATGAAAATACTTCATATCTACTGAACTTCTATGTTTAACTATCTTCAAAAAAGTCTTAATAAATAATTGCACCTGGCAGAGATGTACGCATGTCTAATTATATTTTGGAAGAATCTTTAGAATATATGGTAAAAAAATATGAACAGTTTTCTATCTGCATAAAAACATCACTGTTTTACTTCGTTTATGAATCACTTAGCTTATAGTTCAGAGGTGGTTGGAGAGAATCAAAAATGCATCTGCTGGCAGTTCTAAAAACTGATGTTTTTAAACATGTTATAATATTGTAGTTACTAATTTCAATATTTAAGTATATGTCATGTAATATGTGTTATAATTATATAACTGATTTAGTGCAAATTGCTCATCCTTATTATTTGTATCATCAAATGCATGTAATAAATGAATGAAGGATAATAAATCATTCAAAAGTTCACAGAGGCTTTTGTGAAACTTTAATTTCCGTGAACATTTTGTGTTGGACATTGATCAACGCTAAATTTAAAAGTTTTCTGGAACTCTCGTGCATCCTATTGCAAACGATTTAGACAAATCACTTCAGAAGAAATATCTGTCACAGTGTTACAACACACTAAGAAGATTCGGGGAAAATTACATGTAATTACATCTCCATTACTTTGGAAATCGAAGGATCAGATTAAACGCCTGTGCTTACAAGTGAAATAATAGAAAATATTAATCTTTCCACGATTTACAGAATCTTTGAAATGCTCGTCTTTTTTTTCTTTTTTTTTTTTTTATGACCGAGGAGTGTGAGCCATGATGATGTTTTGTTTTGTTTTTGTTTTTTACCCATTAACACATGCTGTCAAAATAGGAAACAGGTTTTCAATTAATAAATGGTGCACATGCTTGCGGTGGTCGAGGATGTTAGAGCAAAGTTTCCTCTAGTGGATGCCTATATGTCAAAAAATGAGGAAATATTCTATCAATGTTCATGTTCGTGATTTCCTATCCTCCACTCCCACCAAAATTTGTCATCACCTTGGATGGATTCAGTAATTCCAATGGGCCATTTGCAGGTGGTGAAATTCTTTCATCGAAACAATGAATTCTGACGATGCTAGTGCATGAAGCTACTAAGACACCATTTTCAAACAGGGAAAGTGAAGTATATCTTTCCCTTATAAAGTAAGTCAGTTACTTAACTTATGGAATCAACAGTTCATAAGAAAAGAGTACAAGCCTCGAAAGTTCTCTAGCTTTATTTAAAAAGTTGCATCTGATTTGAGAAACGTAGAGGAGAAATTGGAGGAGAGAAGAAATTTAAATCATTATGGACAAACTCTGGATACTAAATTTTGGGTCGCATTTCATTTGATAAATACCAGCTATAGAACGTACTGCCACTGATTTAGTGCATTTCAAATATGTTCCATTTGTGTTAACAGATGTGAATAGAGGTTTCTCAATGTAGTGCAAAAATGTGTTGCTTTCCCTCATTTTCGAAAATCTACGCATCTTGATTGTCACCTAAAACTATAATTCTAAATAAGGTAAGATTTTATAACTAACATTCCTATACATCTTCAAGGAACTAGGCTTTCAAAAGCAGAAAAATGGGCGAGTTTATGTAAACTATTTTATTAATTCATTTATCTTTAATTTCAGTTCCATCGTTTCAGAAATAAGAACTGCGCTGTGCTATTACAACTTGAAATTAAGAGCGAGTTTCATAGTCTCATAATTATTTTAGGCAATTTTATGGATATATTTATTGCTCATTTTTCAGATGCTTTTGGGTAAAAAGTGATAGTTATTTTTAGATAATGTTAGCAATTTTAGATCATTTTATTAATCATTTGTAAGATTTTTAGGTAGTCAAAATCCACTCCGTGGTTATTAAAACGTTTTGGTAAACGTTTAACGCATGCGCATCAGCACATACAGTAGCCCCCCCCCAAAAAAAATTGCTCCTTAATGAAGAAACAAAATGACCAAGGTGCGAAACACCGAGCATTAACGCACATCACTCCTTGCCTGATACAGTCAACCGACCAGAAGAAGGCACATGGGGCTGAAGTACGAGGGGGGATTGAACTGTTTATTTGCACACAACGTATGTATGTGAGACACTCATGCAGTCATATGAATGAGAATCTCTCAGACTCAAATGGGGCTTTCCGCTGAATTTCTAGTCATGAGCGAGTATCTGACAACACTGTTTATTATCATCAGCAGTAACGTGATGAACATAAGCTAGATAGTAGAGCAGAAAATGTTTGTGCAGCACTTTCCTGGGGCATGCCTTCTTCCCATAGACAGACAATATCTTATTTATAGGTGACCTGTATAACGATTTAATCCCGCATAATTAATAAACAGTTATCATAGTGTATTCCCATATAATGATGTAGATTGTTTAAGAAACAGAAATCGCTGCTGTAAGCATAAGACTTCCATGCAGCACAAAGAAGCGACTTACTGTTGTCATCTGCAAGGCCAGACATTCAATAACAAGGAAACCTTTCATTTCATCTTTATGAAAAAGTCCTTGGGCAAAAACTGTGGTGATAGCTTTCACCTTGGACAACCGTCCCTTAAAAAGAGAAATTTTAGCTACTGTACAACGTCTCTAGCTAACTAACAATGGAATAAGTCTAGCCAATCAGTTCTCGAATTTTAAAATGTTTGTTCGAGAAACTTCCAGCGGAAATATATTAAACCAACAAGGAAGGAAAGCTTACGTAAAGTCTACAATGTTCGAAAATGTTAATTCTCTTGAAAAGACGCGTAGGAAACTATTAAAAGCATTTTTGCAGTCTTTTCAACACAGTTCGCTTTAGGACACAGCTCACTTGGGGAAACGAGAAGACACAGCTCGCTTTAGGAAAAAAGTTCGCTTCGTGAGACGAGAAATGTAACTTGTGAAGTGCAACAGTGAAACTCAATTCAGCTTAGGAGAAGTATATCTCGTTTGTGATAGATGGAATAATAGTAATTTTGTTTAGATAATTCAATCGTGAAAAACTTTAGTTAAAAGACATCTCGTTATTGCTAACTTTTGGTGAAAAGCAGCGGACAACAATCACTCCAAATATAGATGATATAGCCAGATTATGTATGCCAACAACAAGAGGACTTTTTGAGTTACATCGTCAGAAACTATCTCAAAATTATACAGCTCCTTGCAGTTGGTACAGAAATGTCGTGAAAGGAAAGTGACAAATAAAATTCGCAGTAAAATGTGAACATTGCTGTTATTTTGTGAAGTCTTAATCCGCATCTTCTTCCTCCCCTGCAAACTCTCCAGAATAGCCTTAAACTCATTACAGACACCCTGAGAAGAACACTTCTTCGATAGCGGCAGAAGAAAGTGTTCTGCGAAGACATCTAAGTCATGGCAGTGTACATTCTACAACATAGTCAACATAAGAATTACTCAAATCTAAATTAAAAATTAATATTCCAATTCAATTAGTAAACAATTCTTTTTATTACTGCCGCATATTGCCATTTCAACGTGGGGCTTAATTAATTATCCCCCCACAACCAAGACCCCCCCTAACTACACCCGCCCTACCTAACCATAGCCGAGAGTATTCTGACTTTAACAGTTATATATTAGTCGTGTTTTTACTACTGAGGCACCACAGACGGTGGACACTGATGATACATGAGATGAAATGATAAATTGGGAAAGGATTTTTTAAGGAAGAAAACGTTCCAGGCCTAAGTTTAGGGTACCTCCCGGGCATTTGCCAGTTATGAGGACTGAGGAAAACCTGGAAAAAATCCCAGTCAAGGCGGACGGTCCTGGCGGGCCAGACCTCCTGCTCACTAGTCCAAGCCTTAACGACCTCGACCACCCGTGGCGGTTTAACAGATATAAGCCATGCAGTCAATTAGGTGTGATAAGCTCAGAGGAATAGAGTGTAGTGGAAATACAGGGAAGGTAAACGAAGGGAAGATAGTGAGTTGGAATTCCCATGATTTTTTTAAGAAGTTAAGTTTTGTCATTATTACAATGATTTACCTGCTAACATAGTATTACTTACATATTCGAAATAAATTTGTATTTACGATTTCTTTCCAGCTTTTTTATGGATTTGAGCAATGCCATTACACAAATTCAACACTCATATCCACACACGGGTTTTAGTGACAATGATACAAAATCGGGTGCTCCCCCCTTTTTTTTGTAATGATTGATTTACCCGCTATCAATTTATGTTTACGTAAAAGAGGTGAGTGTTAGCCTTCACGCTATAGCGAGTCGCGGCAAACTACTGGGTCCACCGGTTTCTAGGATTTATTCGAGGCTAGGTTTAGGCAAGTGTGTTTGTGAATTAATTGTGAATTCCAATAGGCGAAAAATAGAAGAGGGGCGATCACATTCATAATTCTAAACTAACATTAAGCAGCGATGATTAATGTGTGTGTACATGAATTACTTGCACATTTCAATAGGAATAATAAAAGAATAGAATAGGCGCGATAACATTCGCAATTCTAAATTAACACTCAAAAGCGATAATTAGTGTGTATGCATAAGGTCCAGCTAAAAAAGGTATTCTACATAATACAAACTTTGAAACCATAAAACAAAAAGACGTTACAAGGATAAAATAAGACAAGTCCTCCCAATTTAAAGGCATGTTGTTAATAGAGGTTGAATTTATTATGTTATGGTATTTTTATATTGATTTATTTTTTGAACACGCCTATATATTTTGTTCATTTATAAATTAATTGCGAATTCTAAAGGACGGAAAATAAAAGAGGTACAAAAACATTTTTATAATAGGCGGGAAAACAGCCAACTTTTCCGGTGTTCTTTAGAAGCATGCTTTCTCAGATATTTGTTGTATTTATATTCCCTCACACATTCCAGGTATATGAATTTTTGTTGCAGTCATTATTAACATAAAAATAAGAAGCACACTAATAATAACACTAGTTCGCACCACACATTTTAAATCCACGCCACACTGCAATAAAGACGAAAAAACAGGACCGCGACCCGACACGATAACATTCACACCTCCAACGTGTGCCCAATACCAAGGAGATGAAGTTTTTCAAGAGTCGTTCGATTTTTCCCGCTGCCGATCGTGAAAAGCAGACTTGACTTTCCCCAAAACGTAATTTTTTTAAAGGGGCGGCCCCACACCCGCCAACCCCGGTGGCGATCATCCGCAGAGGCTACATCGCCTCCCCATGCTGTTAGTGTCTAAGCATGCATGGGGGGAAGCTTGTTAATTGGATTCATGCAGTGTATTGGGTGATAGCAGTAGTGTTTGATCGGGTTCCGCTTCAGCACCCCGATTAGTGTTGTTAATTCATGCTGGCATGCAATACATGCGAGCGTGTCCTTGTGGTACCCTGGCTGCAGTCATGACACGACCTGACTGCAGCCTGGGGGGTTAGTTAGCTACTTAAGTAGATAAATGAGGTTAATGTTTTTTAGCTTGTTAGATATGTAAATAGATGAGTTAGAAGTGTTTATGTGTATATGTGGTGTTACTCGATGGGTGATGGTGGGTGGGGTTTTTAACGTTAAAATGCAGTATTGTTACTAGCATGCGTTGATGAGATATGAGTGACGTGGAAGTTGGTTATGTATTGTGCGGTGAGTGAAGGTTGATGATCGTAAAGTGAGATTTAGGCATGCTTGTGAAAGGCAGCTACAAAAATACCTTAACTAATTTGAACTTGCCTCTGGTGGTTTGGACTGGAATTCAGTCTCTTGGGTTGTGGTGAGTGGTTGGTTTACCTTTGCAGTATTGCTGTAGCAGCTGGAATAACGGAAGTTGGTTGAATGGTCAGTTTCTTCAGATGTTGCTGTTTTTCCTGGAAGATAGGTAAGCAATTAGTGCAATGGGAGAGTTAGTGTGTGTGTGTGTGTGCTGGCTCAAGTCTCGCCAGCAGCGCTTGTGCTTGTACAGCGGAGTCATCCGTCCACAGAGTGCTATCGGCTTATTGTGAGAGTTAGTGTTTGTCTGGTATTTTCCTAAGTTAGATACGAGCGGGTTGTAGTTTTGGTCTGTGCCAAGATGGAGATCATGGGCAAGTTTTTTAATGAATTGTTCAATCGAGTGTAGCCGTAGCTCTTCGTGGAGAATGTCTGCTGGAGCTGTTCTGGGGACCTTGGCAATTATGCGTATGATTTTGTTTTGCAGAGATTACAGTTTCCCTATGTAACTAGGTGCGGCATATCCCCATACTGGTGAGGCATATGTCATGATTGGTCTGAGGAGTGTTTTGTAAAGTGTAAGTCCAGTGTGGAGTTGAAGAGGGTTGGTGTAATTAATTAATGGATACAGTTTACTGAATTGACCTCGCGCTTTTTGGTAGGTCTTCTGTATGTGGGGCCTCCAGGTGAGGCTCTGATCCATTATAAATCCTAAATAAGTAACGCTTGAGGATAGCTGCATGAGATTACCAAGTAGTGTTAATGGCGGAAGTTGCTTGAGGGACCGTCTGTGGAGTGTCCTCTTGGTGAATATTATAGATTGGCATTTCCGTGTGTTTACTGCCACTCGCCTGTTGGTGAGCCAAGGTTCAATTGATGTCAGAGCATTTTATAATCTTTTGTGTATGAACTGGACATTACCTGATTGTGCCATGAAAGCTGTGTCATCTGCGTACATGAGCAGTGCTGTCTCTTGTGTTTTGGGGGTGTCGTTAATGTAAATGTTGAATAGTGTTTGACCGAGTACGCTTCCTTGTGGAACACCTGTTTGTATTTGTCGCAGGGTGGATTTGGCAGTGTTTGCCATGGAATAAAATTGCCTATCAAATAGGTAATTTGCTATCAGTTTGACCATAGTGTCACTGAACTTGTATGTTAATAGTTTGCGAAGTAGGCCCGCATGCCAGACACGGCCGAAAGCTCTTTCAACGTCTAGCTGTACTGCACCAGTGGATTTTTTGAAATTGAAACCCTTGGTGATATGCTCAGTGGCTTGCAGTAGCTGCAGGGTGGTGGAGTGGTGGGCTCTGACGAACTGCTCCGGTATGATTATTTTGTGTTTTATCAGGTGCGCGTTCAGTCTTTTATGTATAATTTTTTCAACATTTTGCCTAATGTGTTTAAGAAGCTTATGGGACAATAGTTATTTTGATTGGTTCTGTCCTTGTCTTTCTTGGGAAAGTGCAAGACGGCTGCAGTTTTCCAGCAGAAGGGAAAGTGTCCTTGTTGTAGTGCATAATTGCATATTTCCGATATAATGTTAAGTGCCATAGGAGTAAGTGTTTCAGTACTATGTTCGGAATATTATCGGATCCCGGCGCCTTTTTATTTGGTAGATGTCGAATTAACCAAGCTATTTCCGCTGGGCATGTTTTGCGTATGCGGTTGTGTATGGGCCGGTCGCCAATGCCACTAGTTAGCCCTTCAGTGTGTGCTATGAACTGAGCAGATGATGGGCTGATGTTTGGCTTTGAAATAGCCTCTAGGGCATCGGCTAGGGCTTCAGTTTTTTCTGAGTCCGTGGTGGCAATGCGCTGGTTGTAGTGTAAGGGAGGTAGGCGCGGAGGTTCGCGCGTGAAATTCTTCGCCATCCGCCAGACGGAATGGCGCTACGAGTCTAGACTTTGGAGTGTATTGCTCCATTGTTGCGCTATGAGCTTTCCTGTGGTCTGAAGGACCTGCCTATTGTGTTTTCGGCATTTGTCCAGGGCAGCTGGGTGGCGTGTACATTGCCACTTGGGTTGAGCACGGTTCCGTATCGTCGCAAGAGCGCGAATGTCGTGCGGAAGTGGTTGGTCGTGCTTGCGTTGCACCTGTACTGGTACAGAGGTGATTATGGCAAATTTAATGGCTTGCTCAAGTTGCTGGGCAGCAGAGTGCATCTCTTGTGGTGAGTTGATGTTGCCGCTGTATGTTTGTGAGTCAAGGATTTCAGCGAATGAGCTCCAGTTTGCTAGATGAAAGTTGTGCCTAGGTAGAGCTGGAGTTTCAGGGACAGTGCCCTCTAACCTAATTATAACAGGGAGGTGATCTGAGGAAAGATCGTTGATCACCTCCATTGTTAACTGATTGGGAAGATTTCGGGTTATCGCAATATCGAGAACGTCCGGTTGGAGGTTGTGCTGGTACGGTATGTGCGTGGGTTCTTCAGGGGCATGTATTATGTAATCAGAGATATTTTCCTGGCGCAGTAGCTTTGTTCCAACAAAGTTGATTGTCCGTGAGTTCCACAGTGTGTGTTTAGCGTTTAGATCCCCAGCAATCAGTATATGGTAATTTACTTGGAGAAGTGTGTCAATGTCGTTACAGCAATGTCCACAGGTAGGTTATACACCGCTGCAAGTCCGGTGCTCAGATTGTTAACCATTATGATAACTGCTGTAGCCTCAGTGCGGAGCAGTGGCGGGAGTAGGGCGCGATGATGTGCAATGTCCCGTTTAACAGCTATGGCTGTGCCGCCGCCATGTTTATCTCTGTCGTTCCGATGGACGATGTAATCGGTTAAATTGAAACGGTCTGTGTTGGCTAGATGCGTCTCAGAAAGCAATGCAATGTGTATTCTGTGGTTGTTTAGAAAATCAGCAAGTTCAGTTTTTCGGCGGCGTAAGCCATGATTCTTATTTCGCGCTTAGTCCCCATTGTTGGAGTTTACCTTCGCGAATTGTGCAAAAAAGTCTGCATAGTAGGCTAGAGCAGGGCTGGACAGGATGCTCACAAGCAAATCCGTTGCCAAGTCGCGGAGAATGTGTGCCGAGATGTCTTCCCCTTGTACGTTAGCTTCCAAAGTCTGTCGGGCCAAGTGGCCGTTGTTGACAACGGCGGCAACCTGTTCTAGTCTGTCTTGAGCAGACTTGTTAGCGGCTGGTGGACCCAGTTGCATCATGGGCAGGCTCGGTCTCTCATTGGAGCCCTGTGCTGGGTGGGTGGCTTGGGGCTGGTAGCCATTTGTGCGATTGGGTCTTCCCCGAGCTCGCAGTATGGCAAGTTGACGCTTGTATTCTTGATATGAACGAAATCTCGCACCATGACCCGTGCTAAAGCACAGCGCGCGCACATACACGTTCCGACTCAGGTACGGTACATGACCGAGAGTCGTGACCGGCGCAGCACTTTGCACATACAATGGATGGAGCTTGGCAGTTTTCCACCGAGTGTCCAAGCTTTTGGCACTTATTGCACTGCAATGGAACCGGTGGTCTGCTGTAGTCCTCCACTGTAATTTTCATGTGCAAAATAGGTGGCCATGAGTCTGCAGCGGTCTTCAGCCGTGGCTACTTCCACAATATACACAGGCAGCAGTGTGCGGCCTCTATTGTATTTCCGCAACTGGGCAACTCGCAGTGTAATTATGTTGCGGGATGCCAGCTGTGTTTTAATTTCCTCCTCAGCTCTGTCGAAGTGGAGCTGCTTGATTACTAAACGGGGACTTTTGGTAGTTCCTGCTCTCGTAAGGTGGAACTTAATGTTCCTAGCCTTGAGAAAGTCAACATAGTCAGCTGGGGTTTTGGTTTTGATCTCAAAGTTCTGGAGATCGTGGTTTTAGAGACAACATAGCGGTTGGGTTGTAGTTCCATCAAAATCCACTAGATGCTTCCGGAGATCCATGGAGTGACAGCGATCAAAGTAGATAGGCGGTTGTAGCTTTACGGCATCTGCCGCAGTTAACGGCTCCCCGTTGCTGTCAAGGGTGGGGGCAGCAACCGCTCTCGCTTGAGCTGGGGCTTTGGTTGCTGTGCTGGGCGTGCCTGGCCTTAATATTGGGTCTGCAGAAGTAGCTGGCTCCGCCGCAGCAGTGGGTACTTGAGAAGGGGTAGAATGAGAGGAGCAAGGGAGGGAGTCTGTGGAAAAAGAAACGGACGGTGTGGATATGGGAGAGGGGGAGGGGATGGAACGAGACGTGACTCAGGGGTGACTTGGCGTTTCGTCTGCGCCTGCCCATTGGACTTGCTCCGCGATTTGGTGGCCGGAGTCTGGCTGCGTTTGTCGCGCTTCGGCATTGTTGAGAATGGTGGGGAGCGCAAGGAGCGAGAAAGAATAGGAAAGGAGAAGAAGAAGAAGAAGAAGAAGAAGAAGAAGAAGAAGAAGAAGAAGAAGAAGAAGAGAGCTTCAGGAGAGTCATCAATTGGCTGATGTGCCCCTGGAGCGGAAGCTTATAAACTATTGGGGCCTAGCAAAGACTTAAAAACTAATAGAAAAAGAGGGAAGAAATAGAAGATGAAAAAGAGCAGTTGGAAGGTGCTAAAAAGCACAGACAGAAGAGGGCCTGCTTCAAAGAAGCGCCGTTAACTTAGCCAAGCGACTGGTAGCTGCGGCCTTGCTGTCTTGCCTTGCCAAAAGCTGTACGGTGAGTGACCGGCCGGTTACAGGCCTCTGAAGCGGAGCGCAGGTAGACTGCGGTCGGTCGGTCGGTCGGTCGACCGCTTGCTGCTTCGCAGGTAGTACTTTCCTATCTCGCTGCCGGACCGCTTCTTCCCAGGACGTAGTCGAGGCTCATCCATGATGAATACGTTTATATTAAAGCAATGGCCAATAATGGAGCGTGGTTAAAATACGATTGACTTGTTTGTCATAAATAAAACAATATAGCCGGAAAATTATTGATTGTTTATAAAGCGATGCCTCTCATTTTTTTTCCCCGCATAAGAATGTAAACGTAAGAAAAAAAATGTTTTCCTGTTGCACGCATTGTTGAAATTGCTTTCAGTTAGCTTTGTTGACTTTTTTTTTTTTTAAGCATTCTCCAGTTATTTTGTTTTTCATGCATTTTCTTGTAGAGCTTTTGTTTTCATTGTATTCACTAAAATTACCTCCAATGAAAAGGCTTGGGGGGTTGTAGGTTCTTAGATTGGTCAATCTCATTTTGTGCGCTTGCGATAAACAACATAATGATTCCTACGAGGCCGACGATATTTACAGACCCGAATACGGATTTAAAAAAAAAAAAAAAAAAAAAAAAAAAAAAAAGCGGCTGAAGTTGCCTGATAGTTTCCAATAGCATATACGAAACTTTTACACAGTATTATATTGACAAGATGACATTATATATCATTAGAAAATATTTCGATTGTTTTTAAGAATCTGAACCTTTTTACAAACAATATTTCTCATATGTAAACGAAATATAAAATAATATGAATTATATGCTTCCCCACAAGTAAGCACTATTTATAAAATGCAACCTCCAAATAACTGAACAACTTAAAACTAATCACCATAGAGGCGATAGTATCATACTTATCGTCTTCTACCTTAAGGAAAAGGACACAGTCTACCTTGGTAATGGTTATAAACGGGAGTTTTACCTTAACCTTACTTGCAAAGAAGTGGAAGCATGTTTAGTACATAAGTCTCTTTCATCTAGCCTAAAAGCCTTAATAAACAATGGAAAATCCTTTAAATCTACTCTTAGAAAATATATATGTAAAAAGGCCCATTATTCTGTAAAGGAATATATATTATACCCAGTTAAAAGCACTGCAAAATTTTATAGTAATGCTAATAGTAGAATGTGCGATTGTTTCTGCTTCTCTGGTTCTTGTTGTTTTGACTGAGTTGTTCTAGTTGTTAGTTTTTCATTTTTATTGTAACTATTTATGTAGATGTACATTGATTTTTGGTAAATGTAGAATGTGTACTATTATGGTAATTGTAAATGACAAATTCAATGTACGTCCCTGTGACTGCTTCGCGAATTCACCAAATGCTCCACGAACTAAAATAAACATAATATCCTGCTCACACTATTCATTAAAACTCTTGTTTCGTTCCAAAACCCGCTTCATACGTTTTTTTTTTTTTTTTTCGGATTTTTCTTTCTTTGCTACTCTGACCACATTGTCGGTCCTGGTGGTGTAGTGCTAACCATAGTTGCCTTCTAAACTCAGACGGCGGGTTGAAACCCGGCCAGGATCGATGGATTTTTTCGGGCGTAAAAATTTTGAGTTTGGTTTCCTTCGGAAGGGAAGTAAAGCCGTGGGTACCGTGTCGTACATTTACGGCACGAAAATGAACCTCAAGCCTGAAAAAAGAGGCATCTGAGCAAAATTTGTTGGCCATTTCACGCCCTGATTTGAATAGGATGCTGGTGACCTGAGATGTTAAAGAGCGTCCGTAAATAAAACAAATCAACATACACTGACCACAAGACAAATGCACTTCTGGTGATATAACGTATTTGATATATATTCCATAATTTCATTCCGAAATACGTTTGGGATTGGTCAAAATTTAAAATTTTGTTTCGTCTCATTGGTCGATTTTAAGATGACGTCACATACGTGAAATAGAATAAAAGTGACTGGCGATGTTAGCACGTTTGATGGGGAATGACGACAAGAGCATTGTGTTTGAATGGCGAGCGGGGAGGGGGAAGCGGCCTTGCAGCTAACTACGACGAACCTTCTTTTTAGTGTAGTATAGCTAACCTACCGTTACACTCAGCATCATCTTTGGACCAGGTCACGCCTTCTTTCACGAACGGCAGCGCAATAAACCGAAAAGCACTTAACTTGCTCACCTGAGTTAGTATTTCCTCTTTTTCAGTTAGTTTGCTCTCCTGAGTTAGTATTTCCTCCTTTTCATTGAGAGCTGAAACATCTTCAGTGTCTATTATTAAGTTATTATTTTCAGAATATCCAGTGTGTTCTCATAGTGACCTGAAATTGGCATAATTATGCAAGAGTATCTGTGTATGCATTTATTAAATTCACTGCAGATTAATTTGCATTTACACTTTATGTCATTGTATTGTACAAAATATATCTGGCCATCTTTCGATGAGGGGGGGATATTCCACCCACAATCTTCCTTCATAATGATGTCCTTGTTTACATCCAAGTTTGCTTTGTGCCTTATACGAATGTTAATTTTGCTGGTCAGTTTTCCCTTAGCAAGCACAATGAGCCAGTCAAATAGCTTATCAGGATTCTGCTATAGTGTGTTCAACTCTGCTTCCTGTGGCATCTCTCCTATTAACTTTTCACTTCACATATTCACATATTCACTTTATTTAATGTTGTTACTCATTTTTTTCCTTGACGACAAGAGCACTTTTTTCACATACTGTTGCCTTTCCATTTCATTTATGCAAGATATGTTTTTAAATTGGTTTCTGTTAAGATCTAAATCATCCTTATATAACTCTAATCTTTTTTCAATTTTGTATTAAATAAATTCATCTCATTATTCCCATGAGCAAAACTGAAAGATCAGTCTGTGTATTACCATTACCAGTTATTTTAGTCGATATTATCAAATGCAAACTTTTCTATATTCAGTCCATTACTGGTACAATGTTTTGAAATATCAATTTACTGGCCAATAGTACAAGTATCTCCTTTACCTAGATCACATATGTTCATATTAATTGCAATGAGTTTAATAAACCACTTACTTCAAAATTTGATTTTAATTTTACTTTAATTTTTTTATTGCACTTTCGTTCATGGCAATCACCTAGAACCAGCACTTTCTTAGTCAGTGTTGAGGTTTCTTCCACCATTTTTATTGGAAGGCCTAACAATACCACATTAGAGTACTTCACAGTTGACTTGTTCAGCTCGACATAATGATCTATAATTACTGGCATTATAAATGTACTTGTATAGGCATTCTTTTATTTGTTTTACCTTTGTAATTACTCCCATTCATTCTTCATTCATCTTGTTTAGTTCAAAAATAAGATCTACCAGTACCTGAAGCAACTCATATTTCTTTCTTTTTCATAGATTTTAGGCATTTCTTTACAAAAAGCTATTTCTGCGTGAACAGTTCTTAATTCCTTTAAGAGTTTTGCATTACATTGACACATTGTAATTACCTTTTTTTCCCAAATTTTTCAGTGTTTGTTAGAGACATGATACACTAATTCTGTGCTGACAGCCATCTTAGAATTGAATTAAAAACACATTCATTGTTAACATGAAAATAAGACATGTAAGGCTATTTTTGGATAGCAAAAGAATAAATAAATAAAATGTTAATTTCCTATATAATCGAGATCCAAATGTGTCATAAATCTAGGTTAAAGTACAACTGCAAAAATATTTTCATGTTCCTCATTTAACTGTGCTAATCACACAAACAGACTGCTTCTCTGGCATTGCTTGCTGCATGCTGGGAGATCCCAGGATTAATTTCCAGCTCAGAAATTTTCTGAGTTTGGAAGGCATGGAACAGGGTCCAGCCAGCTTTGTGAAGAAAATTGGGAGCTGTTTAATAGAGAAGTGGCATCCTTTTGATCTTGGAAGCTGCAGGGTGCTGGATGATCATATTGTTCCTCTGCTTTAGTGCTATCTATCAATGAAATCTTGAAATGGAAGCAAAGGATGCAACAGTTGCCTTCAAACTGGATATCATACCAAGGTGGAAGGAGGATTGCAAGAACAAAATGCATTAGAATTTCATACTTCATATTTAATATACCTACAATATATTAGCATGCTTTTTCTAAAATGATGGAAGGAGCAATAAATATGGAATACAAATTCTCAGATTTGAGATGCCATTTATTTAGATTCAATTACATGCAAAGAAAATAGCCATTGAGTTAGAACCAGCACATGTGTAAGAAAGAGGCAGGTGTTCACAAGATGTGAACAGACTCCACTAGATTTCACTTTTTGTTCACCACACCACAGTCCACACATGTTCCAAATACAAAACTATAACAAATCTTTATTTTTATCCAACCTCTTCCTATTGGTATAATTTTACTATTTCACCATTTCAATAATTTTATGACATCATCACAACACTAGATTATCATCATAATGACTTTCAACTTGCTTAATTATGCATGATACAGTTATAGGAGTTATCTAGAAGTGTACATGGCCTAACAAATGCTCTATTATGCAGAGCTTTGATGTGCATGTATGTGTGTGTCTGCCAACAGATTCTCATTATATGCATATTTATTTCCTCTCGTACTTCTCATGTATCAAGTGATATCAAACATAAACATGTTTGGCTTGCTTGTGAAACTAGGGATTCTTCACAGGTTTTATTGACCTCTGATATTCATTGTAGTGTCAAGTTATCACATTTATGACTAAGACACCATATCTATATGAAAAAATTATACATATGATCATGGCATCATGACCTTTAGATCTATTGCACCACATGTAAAAATTACATCTTTTGACTTGTTTGCATGAGTTTAGAGGACTTTGTGGAGTAAGTTTCCTAGGCATTCACATAAAAAACAAACAAAAAAACCCTGAAAAATCCAGTTAGAAAACTTAACTCCACTGGAAATTGAATCTAAGTCCACTGCATGGGAAGAACAAAATGCCACTACTCGACTACAGCAGTGGTCAAATGCATGTCTATTTTGCTTTTACTGATTGTATGCATTTAACTTGTGAACAAGTTTAATTGCTCTACTGTTTTCATATGTAAAGCTTTATAACATATATAAATGCATATTTCATTTTTTTCATGCAATATTAAAAAATAACACTTTTTAATTTACTTTATTTGTGTATTTAAATGCATACAATCTTTGAACAAAGAAATAACCTGTTTCTAATGTAATTCAACTGAAATACTAAGAGACTGCCTCCTTCCTTAATGAATACTTTTGATATTCTGTAGATCCATTGTTCTCCAGTTTTCTTGTGAGAGCAAATTACAAAGATCATAATCATGTAAAGGTCATTTTTAAGACAGTAAATTAAGGATAGTGGAAATCTGATTTCACATAGGCAACAACATAGTGTGCAGTAAACAAATTGTAGTGAAATATTTCAATTAATTAGCATGTGTCTATCAATCAACATTTTGTATTTAAAGAGAAACAAATTTTCTTAAGTCAAGCATTATTGACACAGGTCCCTCCTACTTCAGAAATAAATTAATTTTATACTCTTAAATAGCTAGTAAGTCAAATTAATACTCTTATGCTCCATTTGCCATTGAATTATACAGTTCCGACATGAAATTAATTTTAATTTTACACTGATCTATGTGCAGTTCTTATAGCAGCAAATGCACTTGGTAATTATAATTTTGGTAGTTTTCTGGAAAAATACCGTAATTGTGTCATTACAACTAGACTCCACCTTAAGAAACTGTAACTAGACAAATGTCCATTCAGCAATAAAAAAATTCAGAATCATTTAAAGGATTGCCTTGGAGTAAAGTAAATGTAAGTAACTATGGACACCTGTAGCAATCATGGGGCAAATTTTCTCATAAGCAAATTTTGAGATGATGATCCAGGAAAACCATATATAATTGCATGTAGAACCTTAAAGAAAATGAATCAATCCACAATTGCTCAATTTGTGAATGCTCTAAAAAGGCAAAAAACAGAGATTTTTTGTTCTACTTTAAACTGCTGCACCTTACATGTTATGAGCTGCTTCATTATTGAAAAGTATTTTATCCTTATCTAATAAATGTTACTTGTATTATGTGTGGATTTAATACATTAGCAGAAGTCATTTGGGAAAGTTTTCCAGAAATGAACTCTTTGATATCCAGCACCAAGGGTTATGTGTCAAAAGTCCCAGTAACAGAGTTCATGCCTACAAGGAATAATTTCCAGATCTTCCATTAGCCCTAGCCAATGCTTGTCTGTTGAGGCATGTATATAGAAGCTGCTCTCCTTTTTTCCGGCAATTTAACTGTAGTTAAAGAGTTCATTATATGAGAATTCAATGCTCTCAGAAATTTTTTGTAGTGAAACTTTGCAGACTATAATCAAGGCATATTTCAAGATTTTATAGAAGCAATAAAGAAAACAGAAAAATGTGGTATGTCTTTTCATGAATCTGTGTCAATGATAGAACAACTTACTGAGAATGCATTCTCAATAAACCCATCTATTCGCTGTGAGCTTCAAATGGAGATGGCAAGACATGTAGAAATAATATAAATATCAAAACTTTTCTTTTACCTCCCAGTACCATCATTCATATTTCCTCTTTGAATATTTTAATTTTAGATTTCCTTATATAAATTTGTTAACTCCATTCTTTACTAAAAACTAAATCTGCTTCAATTGCTTTCATTAATTACAGATGAGTTATTGCCCATTACTAAATCATGTACAAAAATTAATCCAATAATTATTAATTATTGGAACATGCCCATTAGCTTTACAAATCATTGCTGGAATATCGTTAATATACAAATAAAATAATATAGGACTTAGTTCACAGTTTTGTCTTAAACCAGTGTTATTTGGAATAGTTTCAGTCACCATATCATTAGAGATCTTTCATTCATTAAAATTCAATCTCAGTGTAAATTATTTGTAATGTTTTTATAAATCCTTTACTTACTCCTTTTGTACTTAATTATAATGCTTCATAGTTTATTATGTCAAAATCTTTTTCAAAATTTGCTAAAAACATATATAATCTTACATTTTCATGCTTAGATATTTATCTATCATTGTATTTATCACAAAGATATGTTTTCCTATCTTTCCTAAATTCTATCTGGAATACAGAAATTTTATTCTTCCTTTGCCAAATTTCACAGTCTTTCTGCTTATATCCCTACACATATCTTTCCTATCACTGCTAATAAACTAATTTTCCTATAGTCAGCTTGACATTTATGTGCCCTTTGCCCTTATATATTGGTACTACTATTAATGTTCTCCATCTTTTGGGACAGTTTCCTCCTTCAAACATTACATCAATATCTTAGTTAATTAAAAGTCACCTATTTTCACTTGAACTCCAAACTCTCCAGGATTCCGTGGGATACCATCTATACCACTTGCTTTATTACTTTTGAGTTTTCTAATCTGATACTTCACTTCATTTCTCCAATTATCCTGATTAATCCATCAGCATATTATATATCTTCCATAAATTGTATTTTTTGACTATTCCTCTGTCCTACATCTAATGGACTTTTAATACCTACAGCACTCTTCAGAGCTTACACAATTTTCTCTTCCTTTCTCCTTATACATTTTCTTCAATATTATTCATATTAATACATCATTTACTCTTCATGCCTCACAAATTTTCTTATTCTTTTCTCCCATTTATTTTTTAAATACAATAATAAGATATTAATATCCCCTTTTTTCATTTAAAGCTCTTTCTTGTAGTTCTGTTTGTCTCCATTTTCTTAACTCTCTCTCTCTCCACTCCAGATTTAGCAATCCTATATTGATCATCATTGCACTTCTCCTTTTGGGTGACATTACTTTTCACTCTCAACTTAACTACTGTCCTTTAACCATCTCTTCTAATCTTTTTACTGCTTCTTCAGCTATTTCCCCTTTCCAAAAATCTATACCTATTTCTAAAAATTTTCCTAAATCTGAATCTAATCTCCTGAATAGCATGTAATCAAGAACACTCCCATTTTTATTCACAAATGTAAATTTCCCTGAAATGAATTTTCCCATTGGCCATCACTTAATTAAATTCTTCACAAAATATTAAGTTTTTTTGGAAAGTACTAAGTGAGCAGTGGAGGAGGAAAGTTGTGTCTACAGTGAGTTGCTGAGGGAGAATATAAGTGGTAAAGTAGCTATGGGAATTGAACCGTCAGTATACAGAGTAAAGGTAGTATTATTTATGAGAAATATATTCATAAAAAGGAAAAGAGCAGGAAGTATGATAAATTGTTTACTAATGGAAAATGTAATCTGAATGCTATTATTGATAGGAGAAATTGAACAAAATCCTGGTCCAGAAGAGTTAGATTTTCATAAGTTGTGAAAAAATTAATAATTTTATACCATTATCTATGAAACTATCTATATTTTGCTCATCTTCCTTCATTAATGGTGAACAGTGCTAAAAACATTATAAAACTAAATGTGAGGTAATGAATTTGATACATTTTACATTATACAAACCTAAGCAAACAATATTTCTTTGCTAGTTATGACTGAAGTGATATCTAATAACCATAATATGAACTGGGCTGCAACTATGTATAGTACAGTAAAGTGCATACATTTGATAAAGTTGCCTGTACTTATTCAGCCTGGAAATTTTAGGAAATATTTTACAAATACTTGTAATACACATCTCATTTACTACACACCAACAAGTAATTTATATCACTATTGATATGCCTATAATTATCTGGTTACTATTTTGGGTATTGCCAGAATAGCACAGAATTGAAAGATGCTTGACTACAGACTAGATCAATATTAGGAGTTTGATCCCTGGCAACAGCATGAGGATTCTTCTCTATCATCATGTCTAGACCTGCCTGGGTCTCTCAGCCTGGTATCTAAATGAGTAATGGGGAGGTTTCTCTCATATATATATCTTAACCTAGGGGATCAAGGCAGCCAGAACATAGTAATGGTAACATGATCTTTATCTAGTGCTGTGGCTAGGTGTGTGATGCCTTACCATCACTCATCCCAGAGTTGTCACACCTATTCATGGGACAAACATATCCTAATTATATACTTAGTTTAAGTATATTATTTGCTTATATGTACAAGTTCAAATTCACACTTCACCTTTATTAGCCTCATTATTTTACATTTGGGATGACATAAAATCTATCAAAAGGTGGGAATATTGGCCACTATAATAAAGAATTAAAAGACATTTGTGATTTTATAGATTACTATTTGTCAACTTAATAATTGTGGTTGTATGAAATATTGTCATGGTTTATAGGAAAACTGGCTTGTGCCAGAACGTATGGACGTTTATTTTGTATTTTCTTTAGTACTGAAAGAATAAAATCTTTCATCAACAATAGATACCCTAAGCTTGCAATGATTTGAAAGGAAAATATATGAACTGACACATATCTGCATATGAATATGCCTGTAGTGTCCACATATATGTTAAAATATGTTACAAATCTTTTAATCTATCTGAAGAGAAATATCTGCATAATTTTATCTCTATAAAAAAGTAAAATGGATGAAACAAGTGAAAGGAGGCCTTACACTAAGAAATGAGAAATTGGAGGGTCTAAGGAGATACATGGAAAAGGCTATGCAATAGCTGTTGTGCTTAAAACAAAATGGGATATTATATAAGTACTAAGGAATAATAACAGTTAATTGTGTTAAAAGTGGAAAAGGAAGTGCTCACTTAGTGGAAAATAGATAAAGATTTATATTGTGTAACTAAGAAATAGGGATTAGAAATAAAGTTAAGGAAGAGGGTATCTATTACATTTTTTTTTTTGTATGGTGTTTAATGCCTGTACCACTGTGAACCACAGGCAGTAGACACCGATGAAACATGAGGATTTTTTTTTTTTAAAGAAGGAAATGTTCCAGGTCTAAGTTTGGGGTACCTCCCCAGCATTTGCCATTTATGAGGACTGATGAAAACCTGGAAGAACCTCAAGTCAGGGAGAATGGTCCTGACAGAATTCAAACCCCAGACTTTCCGTTCATGAGTTTAATGACCTTGGCCACCCACAGCAGTATCTATTACATATAAACCCAGGGTGTTAAATGTATAGTTCCTAAAATAAAAAAAATCACTCCAAGACTAGTAGTATAATTTGTAAAGTTAATGTAAGAGAATTATACAGAAATAAAACACTAAGCATTCGTTTGTTCATTCATTCATTCATTCATTCACACTGATGAACCATGGACTGGGGCTTAGCAAACATTTTTAAATATATTTAATTCAATGGAGAAAATTAGTATGTTAATGCAAATTTTTGTATCAAAGTGATTTAAAATATAGGCCTGGAATAGAATAGAACCATATGTACTCATAATATGCTGCTACAGATTAATATACGGTGTCAATTTTTATTTGTGCCTTGCCTTATGCCTATCCCTGGCAGATGACAGCCAAACATGTGCTACACTGGCCTGCTCATTGCCTGTAAATCATGATGCTATCTATGAGAATGGCAAAATACACACATTCTGATAAGTAAAGTACACACAAAATAAACTAATGCAATAACAATAAACAGAAAGGCTAAAGTACACATTTTTGCAATTTAAAATGTTTCAGCATGCATAAAAATACTTTTTCTTTTAAAGAATATGTTAAAAATATTCACTGTTTACTGCGAGATCAGGGCAGTGCATCTTATATGTTAAATGGTTCAATGAACTCCCAAGAAAGATGGAATAATATATAGCATTAATTATTTACTTTATTTCATTTATTAATAGTGTTCACATTACAGTTTCTTATTTTTTGCTTCCCTTAAGTAATATTTTTTTTTCCAACATGAATGTATTCTCTAAGTGTAAGCATAATAGTATGGGTATATCCATGATTCACTTTCTGTTCTCGATCCCAGTCAGGACCGATGGATTTTTTTGGGTGTAAAAATCCTAAGTATGACTACCTTCAGAACGAAAGTAAAGCCTTGGGTCCCATGTCATACATTTATGGCATGATAAAGAACCTCAAGCCTGAAAAAAGAGGCCTCTGAACAAAATTTGTCAACTTTAATATAAGTTCTTTATATTAAAATTGTTCTTTGGGGCTAACATAATTCCTTGTTCTTTGAATATCTTTTTGAACTTATTGTGGTAAATTGGGTGGTATGTGAAACTTTTGAATTTGTACCATTCTTTTGCGCTTTTAAGTGTGGAAACATCTCTTATTGTTTTTTGGTTTTATTGATGATTTTTATTACTGTGTCTTTATTGTATCCATTAGTTTCTGCTATCTTTATGATTTGTTGGTATTCCAATTTGTACTCTGTTTCTGTGAGTGGAATGTTAACTAATCTGTGTGCTAAACTATAAAACACTGCATATTTATGTGTAATGGGGTTAAAACTGTCATTTTTTATGTAATTTTCTGTGTGAGTATCCTTTCTATGAATTCCAAATGTAAGATAGTTTTCATTTCTTATGATTTTTACATCTAGGAAGGGTAGATATCCACTTCTTTCTTTATGGTGAAATTTATAGATTTGTGCTGCAAATTCAGAAGTTTTAGTGCATCTGTTGTATGTTTTTTTGGAATTGTTGCAAATATGTCATCCACATACCTATACCATGTTTTGAAGATTAGAGGGAAGGCTTTGGTGATGTGCATTTCAAACGAACTCATAAAAAAATCTGCTAGAAATGGAGATAATGGGTTTCCCGTAGCTAGTCCCGAGACTTGTTGGTAATATTTTTTATTGAAAATGAAGTAATTTTGTTCTATGCAAATGTTCGTAAGCTTTATCAAGTCTTCAATTTCTTGAGTCTGTAGATCTAAGGATTTTAACCAATTCTTTAACATTAGCATAAGTGTAGCTATGGGAAACTCGTTATCTCCATTTCTAGCAGATTTTTTTATGAGTTCGTTTGAAATGCACATCACCAAAGCCTTCCCTCTAATCTTCAAAACATGGTATAGGTATGTGGATGACATATTTGCAATAATTCCGAAAAAACATACAACAGATGCAATAAAACTTCTGAATTTGCAGCACAAATCTATAAATTTCACCACAGAGGAAGAAAGAATTGGATATCTCCCCTTCCTAGATGTAAAAATCATAAGAAATGAAAACTATCTTACATTTGGAATTCATAGAAAGGATACTCACACAGAAAATTACATAAAAAATGACAGTTTTAACCCCATTACACATAAATATGAAGTGCTTTATTGTTTAGCACACAGATTAGTTAACATCCCACTCACAGAAACATAGTACAAATTGGAATACCAACAAATCAAAAAGATAGCAGAAACTAATGGATACAATAAAGACACAGTAATAAAAATCATCAATAAAACAAAAAAAAACAAAAAACAATAAGAGATGTTTCCACTCTTAAAAGTGCAAAAGAAAGGTACAAATTCAAAAGTTTCACATACCACCCAATTTACCACAATATGTTCAAAAAGATATTCAAAGAACAAGGAATTATGTTAGCCCCAAAGAACAATTTTAATATAAAGAACTTATTAGGTTGCAGAGTAAAGGACTACATGCCAACAGAACAAAAGTCAGGTATTTACGAAATAAAATGTGCAGAATGCGATAAAAAATACATTGGAAAAACGAAGAGGAATTTGGGAATCCAGAAATAAGTACACTTCAGAAATATTCACTTAAAACAAATTGATAAATCAGCAATAGCAGTGCACTTTTGGGATAAAAATCATGAAATTAAACCAGAGATAAAACTACTTAAACAACTTCATAACGCAATAGAACTTTCCATTTGGGAAAACATTTTCATTACAAAAAATAAGGATAATTTGATGAATTTCGATTTCCCTCCAATGGATGAACCCAGCAAATTCCTAATAGAACCAACAGATGCCACCACAAGAACATCAAGAGACCCAACCGCCACATATAACAACAGTTTATCTACAGGCTTAAGATGGGAGGGATCGCTCCCGAAACATATGTCCAGATTTTGTGTAAGAGAATGGAGTTAGTGTGAAAAAAACTGTAGTACATTGTGTATATAGTATGTTCTTAATTACCTAGTGAGTTGATTTAATAATCTTATGCTCCACTTACTGTTGAATTATGCAAAAGTAGTTTCATAGGCTTTTGCCTGCATCCTCAGTTGTGAATCGACTGTCGGCTTCATTGTTGGTTGGCTGGAGGACTTGGTGTAGCTCTCGTGGACATTTTATGAACTTCTGGATTAATTTATCTTCTGTTGGAATCTCAAAGTTCATAACCTTATCCTCATATTTTTTTATATACATTTTTTCCCATACTCCCAGCTCAATGGGTCGATTTACGAATTGCAGTTATTTCATTCCCATTTCTATATCATGTTTATATCTCCAAAAATGATGTGCAACTGCTGATTTCTCTACCTGATTGTACCTTATGTTTCTCCAGTGTTCCTTCAGCCTGATTCCAATGCTTCTTTTTGTTTTCCAAATATATACTTTGTTACATTCTGAACAGTTGATTTTGTATATTCCTGGCTTCCTTTCCTCCGGTATTCTATCAATATCACCAGAATTGAGCAGATTTTTTAGGCTAAACTTGTTCACTGGTGACAAAGTAATCCCAAACTCTCTTGAGTATTTTTTGGAATTTTTTGGTGGCCAAAGGATGATAAGTGAATTTCATGTGGATGGTGGATTCTTTTATTACTGTGAATGTCGTAACCTGCTTTAACCTCTTCTTTTGTTTGAATTTCTTGATTTTCTTATCTACAATTTCTTGGTCATATCCATTGAATTTTGCTGTTTGTATAATATGATGGTATTCTTTGTTGTATTCAAACTCATCAACATACCTATGAATGAGTTTGAATATAGATCTACTTTATTGAAGCAAATGAAAAAAGTCAGAGAATAAGGCAAGATTGCCCACATTAGCAGTTTGAACCTTTTCATAGATGAAAAGAAACGGATCATGAATGGACAAAATATGATAGTTGGGGGGTCAGTCAACAGAGAGCATCAAAGCCCAAGAAACCAAGGCAGCAGTGGTGAAAAGAGATGGTAAAAGAAAAAAGAACAGAAGGGGAAAGGTGAAAAGCTGATGACATCACCACATGCATTGTACAATTTCCTCGACAGCTGCACGAGGATTCCAACAGAGAAGCATGTGGGATCTATAGTTGAGTGTAGTTTCCACACCTGGCAGAAGTATTATGCAGGTAAAAGAACAATGAATTGCATCAGACAAAGAGGCAAGATTTACAAGGCAGCAAAGCAAAGTTGGAGCACTATAGGTTTAGGAGAAAACATTCAGTATAGGGATTGTGTACCTAATCTGTAGTATGCTGGAATGTTGAAGGGCTAATAGCAAAAACACGAAATGGTGACATTCATCAGATAATCAAGTGCGCAGATGTGTTAGCAGTGGTTGAGACATGAATATTAAAGGATTTTGTTATCAATGTTACTGGGTATGATTATTATATATAAAAAGGGGTGATGGTCAAAGAAAAAGGTCGAGCGTCTGGTGGCATAGAGTAATAAGAAAAGATAAAGTTTCAAAATTAAGGATAAAAAGAATTTAGGTGATAAAATGCTGTAGTGTACGAGGGCTGATCAACAAAGACTGAGATTGATTTTTTCCTTAGCTTCCGTGATAGTTTCGTATCTGTAACATAAATATTTGAAAAGAGCAGGTTTTTATGTAAAATGTTGGTAGGCAGCAGCACTCTCGTATTGGTAGGTTGGTAGTAATGCTCTATTTTGTAGACCCTACGTGCATTTCGCATACCAGACAATGGAGGTGATGCAAGAGGAGCAGTACAGCGCAATCAAATTCTGTTTTCGCTTAAACCATACAGCCACCAAAACTTATGAAAAGCTGAAGCAAGCATACAGTGAAGATGCACTACCTCGTGCAACAGTGTTTAGGTGGTTCAAGGACTTCAAAGAAGGCCGACTTATCAGTGTTAAGCAAGGTGGGCTTGGTGTTTCGGCTACTGCTGTGACTGAAGTCAACATTAACACAGCTGCTGTGATTGTCCGAGAGGATTGGCGTATAACATTACGTAACCTCAGTGAAGTGTTGAGAATTTCATATGGCAGTGTGTTTACAATTATGCACGACCATCTCCATATGACCCGAGTTTGTGCTCGTTGGGAGCCACGTCTGTTGACTCCCGAACAAAAGGCTGTGCAAATGGAGACAAGCCGTCAGGTGCTGCGTCTCTTTGCTGTTGGAGGGGAGGGATGCATTTTCTAAATCGATTATCACCAGTGATGAGTCATGGCTGCATCATTATGATCCTGAAGGAAAACAAGCCAGCACAGTGTGGAAATCGCCAGGTTCTCCAACACCAAAAAAGGCAAAAGTTGTTCCATCTGCAGGAAAAGTGATGGTGATCACATTTTTTGACTGTAATGGAATGATTTATCAGCATGCAGTTCCCCCTCACACTACTGTTACAGCAGCATACTACACATCAGTATTGGCTACACTGAGGAAGCAGATTGCAAAGAAACGACCAGAGCTTTCTCGGACTGGGTGGTGACTTCATCATGACAATGCACAGCCTCACATCGCAAATCAAGTCATGCAGTTTCTGGCTCGATTCAACATTACCTGTGTACCACATTCCACCTTATAGCCCTGATCTTGCACCCTGTGACTTTTTTTTTTATTCTCATCACTAAAGGCAAAGCTTAGGGGTATTCGATTTGAGAACTCTGAAGCAGTGCTCAAGAAAGGTGAGGCGATTCTCAAGGACCTGACAAAGAATGGTCTGCAGCACGTGTTCAAGGACTGGCAGAGATGCTATAAAAAGTGCATTGAAGTAGGAGGGGACTACTTTGAGAAAGATCATGTAAACATTGAATTGGAGTAATAAACATCTGTGAAAAAAAATCAGTCTCAGTCTTTGTTGATCAGCCCTCGTATATTCAATGATTTATGTGGAAGAAGTACACAACTGTGTTAGGTATTGTTTATAATCCACCTAGCTCTTCAAGCTTTTATGATTCAAATTTGTTCATTAAATTGAGACAAAACATTGAAGAACTGCAGGACAAATATACAGATGTAGAATTAATGTTAGTGGGGACCTAAGAATAGAGGAAAAACAGATTACAGTAGCTTTCAATGCTTGGAGCCCAATAGAAGCAAATTTGGAGAAGCATTGTAGTAATAACATGTTTTCAATAATGAGGGCAAAAACTAATAAGTTCTGTGAAGGGAATAATTTCTTGATGTGTAATGGAGTAAAAGGGAAAAATGAGGGGGAAGAATTCACTTTTGTAAATAAAAATGGGCAAAGTGTTATACATTATATTTTACATTCCTTAGGCTTGAATAGATACATCATAGGCTTAGAGATTATGGATATAGTAAGTGCAAGTAATCACTTCCCATTAAGAATGGGGATCCAAATGATAGAAGATAGTAGGAGGGAGCAAACTTTTGGGTTAGGTATCCAATTAAAACATTAGAGATGGATAAATGATTTAGCTGAAATGTTTCATACAAAGTTAAATTAAGAAGTGGAACATATGGGAAAAGATATTTGTCTGCATCATTAGAGGATAGAAAAGTTGAAAAATGTATTTTTAATATAGAGGAGGCTGTTAAAAGAGTAGGAAACAAGATGAAAGTGTCTGAGGGAAGGCTTAAAAGTGAATAATAGCTGGTACAATAAAGAATGTTCAGATACAAGGAGGAGGATATAGATAGAGATAAAAAAAACTAGAGATGAAACAGCAGAGGAGATAGATGGGAGCAATTACCTTCTAGAATGATGGGGATACAGGTACTTACTAGAGGGAAAAAAGAGTGGGGAGAAAAGCTTAGTCAGAATATAAACTAGGCAGCGAAGAAGAATGATGAAAAGACAATTTGGGCAATTATATGTAAAATGTGCAAAAGAAAGGGAGAGGATAATGTGGTATCACTAACAGAGTGGTGTTAAGTTTTTTCAGGGTATTTTAGGAGTAAAAACTTTGGTTATATAAGACAATTTGAATATTGATAATCTATGGATAATAGACTTGTTAGATAGCAAAATTATTTCAAACAAAGTATTGGAACAAATCAAAAAAGTTAAAACCTAGCAAGCATGTGGAACAGATGAAACACTAGCTTGGGTAGAAGATCTGAACAGATTAAATATGTTGGGGCACCTAGTGAACTTAATCTTTGAAGAAGGAAAAATCCCAAAAAATTGGAGAGTGAGAATTGTAACAGCAATTTATAAGGTAAAAGAGATGTTAGGAACCCAGAATATTATAGAGGAATTAGTCTACTTTTAATTATTGAGAAAGTCATTACTGGAGTGATAGCAAAACAATTACAAAAATGGACAGAGAAAGAAAAGAAAATTTCAGTATTTCAATCAGCCTTTAGGAAAGGTAAAAGAACAGTTGGCAATATTTGTATAATTAGAACATTAGTCAATAAATATCTTAGTAACATAAGAGGTAGAATCTATTTTAGTTTCTGGACTTAGAAAAAGCTTCAGACACAATTATTAGAAATGCACTTTGGATTAAACTGAGAAAGAAAGCAGTGAGCCAAAATTTTATAAAGGTAGGTCAAAATATAGGGAAAACAAATTTTGTGTTACATATGAAAGGGGTAGGGTTACAGATAAAATATCAAACAAGGATGCTCTTCAATCTATTTATTGATGTTCTAGAAGAAATTAGAAAAGGTAATGTACATTTGCCAACTATAAATAATATAAAGATACCAGGTCTGTTCTTTGCAGATGATTTGGTAACAGGTTCTTTAACAAGTATAGGATTAAAATAATCATTAGAAGCTACAGGCACATTTTTCAGAGAATGGGATCTCAAAATGAATAAAAATAGGAAAAATGGTAGTGGGAGGGCACAGAAATTGATGTTGTTAAGAAAATTGATTATTTGGGTGTTAGATTGTCTAGCAATGGGAAATGGGGTGATCAAAAAAGAAAAGCAGTAGCAGAAGGAAAAGTAGCCACCAGTATAAAAAAATCTTGTGTAAACAAAATACCAAATATGCAAATAAAATGGTTAGAGAGAATGTTTGGCTCAAAAGTGGAGAGCAGAATAATGTATGGAATAGAAATTTTGGGGCCAGATGGAGGATGGATGTGGATAAACATCATAAATAACTATTTTGTAGAATTGTCCTAGGCTTAACTATATGTTCACCTAATCAGGTTGCCCTTATGGAACTAGGAAAATTGGGCTATAAAAGCAAGGTCATAGAAAGAGTATTGAAATATTAGTATAGGATGGGTAGACTAGAAGAAGAGAATATAATCAAGCAGTTTTGAGTTGAACTTTAGCCTGGCTGAAGATGGGAACTAAATGTTCTCGAAACCGGTTCCATACATTTATGAAAAGTAAGTGAAGCTTTAAGAATGTGTAGTTCAACTGAATCATACAATGATATCAATTAATAATCAAGCAGTGTTTGGCAGCATAAGGAAAAATTAAGGGGAGAGAAACTTGGATATGTAAATTCCAATATATCCTATAAGCAGAATGGGATCAATAAGGTACAAGGGATAATGACTGGGTAAATGATTTTGGAAAGAGATAATAATAAAAATGGAAAATATTGAAAAACAGGAAATGTAGGCACATCTTAATACCAAAAAATCTCTGAAATTATATAGTACACTAAAAATGTGTGGGAAAGAGAAAGTATGTTGAAATTTGTGATAAAGCAGGAAGGGAAGAACTGGCATGATTTAGAACAAGATATATATTTCAGTGGATTAAAAAATGGATATATTAAGGGGATATTTTCTATGTGTGAAGAACCAGTTAGTATTCAGCACTGTATATTAGGATGTAAGCAAATCAAGTTTTGGAGGTAAAGTGAGAAAATTTACCAAATGAAATAAGAGGAAGAAGGATTTTAAATTTAAAATCAGACTAAAATGTTAAGTAATTGATAAAATACATAGATAAGGTAAGACAAAAATAATTATGGACGTAAAATACTTAGGAAAGTTGCATGAAAAATGGTATAGAATTATCAGATAGTGAAAGGAGGATGAAATGAGTATCAGAGGAAATGGGATTAGTTATCTAGTATTAGTTAAACAGGATTTTTATACACCAATTACCAGGGTGTTAGTGTGTATAAGGTCCTAAGGAATAAGCAATTCTCAAGGTTAGAAATTTAGCTGAATGGGTTTAATTAAAAAAGGAGGAAAGTTTAGTATTTTATGAAATATAATTTGAAATTATATTGAATGTATAAATTATTTTTGGTGTTTTGTTTTTGTTTTTGGTTGAATCTGAAACTGGTTCCCTGGATATTCCAGTAGGTATATGAACTGGGGACTGGGGGCTGAGTCAATTAAATAGGAATAAATTTTATTGGAGTTTGTGCTTTCTGGAATTGACGAAGGCATCATTCCTATTTGTTACATTTAAAATTATGTGCTTTTTATTTGTGTTCATTTTGTTACAAAATTTTGTATTATGCTGCTGCTAATAGAAAACTATTTACATGAATCTTTTGGAGAATTAACACAATTGACAAAATTAGTTGCAACCAAACTGATGACATTATGTAAAACAGGTGTTTTCCTACTTTGGGTTTAATTAAGACATTGCACCATGAATGAGGAACTGCCAACTACTCTTACAGATTTTTCTATAAAAAAGCAAATAACCGAGAAGGTGGCAAATTTCAACAAGAAAGTCATCAGCAGGTTTGTCACAAATATAGAAAGAAGGATGAATTCCACTATAAATGTCCTTCTACAGCTGTGCCTCCAGCACCATCAACAAATCTATTTAAGGTAAATGTTCTAATTTACTGACTCTGTGATTAAAAATTGCTGGTTGTTAGGTCAAACGATTGAACTAGCCAAAATATTTACACTATTTCAGCAAGTTATAGTCCATTATTACTCAAATACACAAACATTCATCTTCAGTTAATATCTATGGGGGGGGGGGATACAAACCTTAAGGTAATCCATTGGTCAGCACTAATGGTTTTTATTTTTGTTGCACTCGTGACACATCACTCATTAATCTTAAATTTATGTACAGGGCTTTGAGCAGTCCTGGATTTTTTGCTGCCAAATATTGATTATTCTGAGTGTTAATTTGGCAATGCTAATGGAACCATGCCTAATCACTGGATAAATCTATCATGAGTACAAAATGCTATCAATAGGGATTAAAGAACAGTTATAGAAATATATTCTTTTCTGCAGGTCCTTAAGACTTGCATTTCTATAATACTGTATGAATAAATTTTCAATGATTTTATAGCTTATTAAACTGATATATAGCTAGCTTCCACTTGATGGATTACCTCTCAGAGAAATGTTTTGTTTTTTATTAAGTTAAACCAATGAAAAGTCTTTATTCTTTACTAAATTTTAGCTTTTATTGTGCAGAATTTAGTGGACATTTTATGGGTCATCCAAGACAGGTTATTTAAATGTCATGCAGTTCATACCAGATGGATTTAAGTTCAAGATCATGTGTTTGTGTGCTTTCAGTAAAATTGTCATAATTAGAAAATAATTGAAGCTATTGCATTTTAGTAAAGAGTAGATTGTTTTCTAAAGTTTTATGCATATTCTAAACTTTAAAAACATCCCTATGATATACTAATGACACATACAAAGTAACTAATTATAAATTTTGTTTCCGATGGCAATGGATCTTTGTTTCAGTGGAATACGACTCATCCTTTCAAGAAGAATTGGCAACACATAATTCTGAAGACAAATACTGATGCATATATAAAGATCTGAAAAGGTTTCCACTCACTATTGTACAAGGACACTGTGATAACTAAACGTGTTTCCACGTTCTTTTTATGCAATGTCATATGTAGCAATAATTCTGGCACATTCAGAAATAAACAGAAGATACTATGACAGTATCAAATACTTCCAAGAATAACAGTATGTATCCAAGGAGATCTACATAAAGAGACTGCATCTGTACAGAACATAGAATAAAATATATATAATATTTTCTTATAGTGAACTGGGTTTGACACGTACATAAATAAACAATTTTTTAATAACTCTTAACAAAAATATATGCCTAATAATTGAAAAGTTAAGTTTCATACTGTTGTCTTATTGTGATATTTTTTTAAACGCAAAAATATGCACAAGACCACATCACAACTCTTACAGTAGTACTTTGATCTTGAAATAGGCTTATCAAAACAGACTGTGCAACAACTATATCTTACTTCCACAGTGTTGGGTTCAGATTCTGTGCATTCTTTATAAAGCTTTCTTATCAACTGTTTTATAAATTTCTTATGAGACAGCTTTCCTCCACAGGAGTATGAATAATGTAGGCATTCAATACAGTAATATCAACCAAGTAAAAAACGTCAGTTAAGGCACTTTCCAATTCATTATTATGATACCATGGATGTCTCAAAGTTTGAACACATGTACGTTTCTAATCTGTCATCTAACACACTCTTATGCTTCACTTACTTTTAAATAATGTATTTAAAAATAAATGAAGCATAAGAGTGTTAGATGACAGATTAGATATAATTTACATTTAACAAGCTTCACTGTACGAGTTCCAACAGAATTTTTTAAAAATGTCTTATTTTTCAAAAGTTCTTAAATGAACATGCATATTTGCATTCATATTTTCATCAGAATTGGCATCCATGAGCAGTTCTAGCCATTGTCCATCTGTAAGTTCATTTGCACAAAATGAGGTTGTGATGCATCTTACAAAGATAAGTATTCAAGAACAGCTCAATTTCTAAATGTTTATACTTCATCATATATGCTTTGGAATTTGAGTATCACTGGAATATTAATATGTTAGTCATAACTAAACCATAACATGCTATGCACAAAATGGAGCCATTTTTCTTGATTCTTACATAGTGGATAGAAAAGCAGTGCTCCTTGGTTAATATATTAATCATCCATTCAATGAGGAAAGGAAAAGCCCAGTGGATATATTGATTACCAGTATTGGCAGACTCCAAACTAGCTGGTTAAAGTATTGACTTCTAGTTCAATAAAGGTTAAACATGCATACAAAAACATGTGTGCACATGTTTAAGAAATGCACAAATTTCTTGCATGTGTGCACATGCCACATGCAAGAAACAAAACATTATATTTATTAGCAGCACGGCATGGAGATACTGAACTCTGCGCAATCATTACCAACACTGAATGACATGTGCAAGCCACCGATTAACAGGAACACTCTGCCTGCAAAAGTAAGACCCTAAAAAGAAAAAAAATGAATGGCACAATATCTATTGCTATTTTAAAACACAATATCTCTAATGTAGAATAGAGTGCAGCAATTTTTTTTAGTTCAAACTTTTATTTGCATTGTTTTCACATTTAAAAAAATACACTTTTGAGGGAGAGCAATTATGAAATTGATCGACTGCAGTAAGAAAGTTAAAGCTTTGAACTTCAGGTCTAAGTGAGCAAAGTTAGCATAATCAAATTTATGCTTCACTGTCCCTAATTGCTTTTTATTATGGAGACTATGCATTAAAAATTATGCTTTTAGTTTGTGTCCAGTTTGCAAAAGTCTGTAATCATATAAAAAATCAAACTAATAATAGTTAAATCTATTGTAATAATACTAAAATAAACTTAGGTTTATATGAAAACAAAGAGCAAGGAAGAAGAGAAATCAGTCAGTTTGCTTTAAGGCTTCAGATAGCTATTCTTCCCTGCTGTAAAATACAGCTACATTTGCATGCTGGTTATCATAATACAAATGAAATTAAAATTTAAAAGTGGTAACTTGGCTTTTTAAACTAACTGAAGCCCTGAGTACAAAATACTTAAAAGGACTATAAACTATTTTATTAAATTGGCAACAAGAATATGCTCACTTCATTTCATTTTATATGCCATAATTGTGGCTGTAGTAACATTTTGGTGCATTTCAGAAATGTAATGTCAGGTACTGCTACTCCTCAACAATATACAAGGACTTAGACATATGATTCTTCTTCACTAGCCATATCCAATAGCTTTGATGATGCTTCATGGAGTTGTCTTGAAATCACATATCGTTCTGAATGACTACTGTTTCCCAAATGGTATGATGTTATTGGTGCTCGATGGCTGGGAATGACACTAGGAGGATGTCGATATGGTGGTGGTTTAGAGCTTTCTGCATTAAACAAACTTCTTATCTGCGAAACACGCCATGATATTTCACCTTTCAACCCTTTGCCATTAGCAGTGTTTAGCAAAGAATGACTCTCCATTTTGCCCACTTTTTCCTTTTCTTTTTCTGCCCCTGAAATCTCTGTACCAGTGTCTCCTGGAGGTGGTGGTAATGACTTAGATCGCCTAAAAGTTCTCTTAGCAGTTTCTCTATTTCTTAATCTTCCTTTCCGCTCAGGAACCTTCCTTGCACTTTGTCCTTCTATAATATCCCTAGAGGTGCTTTCATCAACTACTGTGTTATGCTGTGAAGGAGAATCCACATGTACAGGTGGGAGGTGGCGAAGTTTGTTGTCACTAGATAAACGTTTGGGAGGTAATGGTGGGGCTGTACAATCTGCAATGACATGCATAGGTGGTGCTGAATGTTCTTCTGTATCACTGCAGCTTTCTTCATGAACACTTATGGGAGCTGCATGTACTAAAAGTTCAGATCCATCATTTGATGCTGGTACTGAACCATAGGCACTTTCCCAGGCAGAATTAGCAGCAGCACAGTCCTTCCCCCGAGAGTTTGAACGTGATACATGAGGAGTAGAATCATCATCAGATAAGGTGCTCGAGTCATATGATCGATCAGCATCATCTAGAGAGATTGCTGCTATGTGTGGTGTAGAATGAGAGCGTGACCAATCTTCATGTGGATTATTTGAATTATGGATAAATTTTCTTTGTCCTCCTCCCACTCCAGTCAAATTTAGTTCTCCTGCAAATTTGTTTTCACCAAGAGGACCTTCAGCTAGTTTTGCTGTTTCACATGACAAATACACATGGTTTGATAAGGGTGGATTATTTATTAAATGAGCAGATGAGTTTGATCTAGATATGAGTGTTTCTGGACAGCAGGAGAAAGATGATTCTCTCACAGTTTCAACAGGAACAGTAGACGATGTCCTAAAAATTGAGACAACAGCTGCCACAGGTGGAGGTGGTGGTGCTTTACCTTTCCGATGGAGTGCTGGTCTCTTGATCAGCCCTGGAATTACATTATCACCATATTGTTGACTGCCATTTTCATTGAGAAGAGAGTCATCTGAGGCACTTCTCCGAATACTACTGCAGGAGCTTTGACTGCTAAATAAATGCCTGTGAAGTCCACCTACACTAGAGAAAGAACTAGCACTACTGGAACCTGATGTAGTAACTATGCCTAATTTATTGCTACTGTTGCTACTTCCATAGCTGTTCAGTCTCTTGAACTGTGATCGCTGACGAAACCAATCTTGGCGTTGAAAATTGGGATTAATGACACCTGAAGGTGATGTGGACTGGGGCAATGGTCGTGCATAAATAGAATCTTCTGACCAAGGTAAGCGATTACAGCATTCTTGTACCCGTTCTTCCCAGCCTCCATATACCCTCACATATTCTCGAGCAGGCACACTTCCAGTCAAAGATCGTGATTCTTGAGTTACAGCTAGAGCATGAGAGGTAGGAGTTGATGTGGCAGCAGGCACAGAATATGGTGACACCTGATGGAAATAAAAATTGCTTAAATTTTATAATGAATAAATAATCAAGATTGTTAAACAGTACAGAATCATGGATCATGTCACTTGACAAATATTGTGGAATGACTCTCGTCTTTAACATTTTGCATTTGTAAGATCATATTCATCCCTTTAGTATAATAATTGACATACCCTGCTATGAGATGTGACTTCATAGCATGAGGGCTGGGCTGGTGCATAAACAACCCTTCCTGAGCCAGAGCTTGTAGACCCACTTTCTTCTTCATCTGGTGTATACAGCTGGGAATCTGACATTGTGAGGCCTGAATCTCTACTTAGAGAAATTTTGTCCTTTCGTGGTGGAGGGCATGGCTCTAGCAGCTCCCTTTCTAGGCTGTCAATTGATGAATCATCCCTTCTCAGACCACCAGCTGAAATAAAAATTAACCAATAGTAAGCACATGTTGGAAGGGGAGAATAAGCATGCATCCTAAATAAAAGTAATGTTCAGGCTTAAATTATTCATGGAAATGTACAGAATACCAGATCCTTGAAAATTTAAAATAAGCAGAATTACTGGAAATATCCAGAATCTCTATGGCAACTCCAAAAGGAATAACACTTAAATTTCAAAACACTCACTTCCTTAATATGAGCAAGATATAATGATATCTTTGTTCTTTGGACCCAAAGTTTATATTTTCTTAAACAATTTCTTCCTTGTCATAACTCCAAATTTTCTACAGCAGTAATTTCCTTGATCTTTCCTACTTCCACAACTTTTCTCTGCATCAAAAGTCACATCCCTTTCCATGTTTACACACATAAAAGATAGTAATTTACAAAACCATCTTCATTTTAATAGCTGTGTGGTCTTATTAGTAGACAAATATATAAGATAAAGAAGGAAAATTGTTCACGACTCATTGATTTAGAGAAAGCTTATGATCAGATACAGGTGCAATTACTATGGCATAAATATTCAGTAAAGCAGTGAGTAAGAGCATGGCAAACATATTTAAAGCTTTAAACAAGGAAAATTATAGGAAGGAGTGGTAACTACAGAAATAAATCTAATTAAGGAATTATAATATAGGTGTAAGTCCAATTTTGTTTAATTTATACATTGGTAATATAATATAGATAAATAAGAAGAATAATTTTTAGCCAGTTATGAACAATATTCAAATTCCTGAGCAATTATTCACAGAGGGTTTGATCAATTGCAGTAAATGGTTTAAAACTATCCCTGTGGTAATTCATAAATATTATAAAAATGGATTTTAAATATATCAAGGGAAGACACAGATTGTAGTATTTCAGAAAAGAGCAAAATTGGGTAAATGGAGCATTCAGGAAAGAAGGTAATGTCTATAAAGTAGTTGGAGATTGTATCTATTTAGGAGATAAAGGTGGAGCTGGAAAATGGGAGAAGCAAAAGGAATTAGGTTTGGCAAAAGGAAACTGAACTATGATAGCTGTTAGAGAGTGCAAATACAGAGTACTAATATAAATGCCACAGTGAAATTTAAATGGATGGTGCTGGAAAGTACAAAAAAAACTTAAGAGGTACAAAGGTATTTATCAAGCAAGATTATGGGAAAGAAGAAAGGGAATATACCGTTATTTTATTAAAACAAATGAAAAAAGCCAGAGAAGAAGGCAAAATTGCCCACATTAGCGGTTTGAATCATTTCATAGACAGAAAGAAACAGGACATGAATGGACAAAATACGATAGTTGTGGGCTGAGCCAGCATAAACTATCATAGTCCAGGAAACCAAAGTGGTGGTGGAGAAGAAGAAACAGCAAAAGGAGAGAAGGGGAAAGATAAACAGCTGATGACACCATCACAATGCACTGAATTGTCTCCTCAACAGCTGTACAAGGATGCCAACAGGGAAGCACTAGGTACTGTGGCTGGCTTGGATATGTAAGAGAGTCAGAGTTGAGTGTAGTCTCCCTGCCTGGGGGAAGTATTATGCAGGTAGAAGAGCGAAGAGCCATATCAGATAAAGAGGCTAGATTAACAAGAAGCAAAATAAAGCTAAAGCATTATAGGTTAGTGAGAAAGGATTCGATATAGGGATTGTGTATCTTTTCTATAGTATGCTGAAATGTGGAAGGGTTAATAGTGAAAATATGAAATGGTGACATTCATCAGATAATCAAGTAGGCAGATAGATGTGTTAGCAGTGGTCAAGACAAGGTTATTAAAGGATTCTGATATCAATATCACTGGGTATGATTATTATGGAAAAAAAGGGGTGAAGATTAAAGAAAAAGGTTGAGTGTCTAGTGGCATAGGATTATTTGCAAGAAAAGATAAAAAGTTTTGAAATTAAGGTTGAAAAGCATTTAGGAGATGATAAAACGCTGTGGTGTATATTCAGTGATCTATGTGGAGGAAGTATACAGTGTGTCTAGATATTGTTTATAATCCACCTCTCTTCAAGTTTTTATGATTTAAATTTGTTCATTAAATTGAGACAAAACATTGAAGGACTACAGCACAAATATACAGATGTAGAATTAATGCTAGTGGGGGATCTAAATGCAAGAATAGAGGAAGAACAGATTAGGGTAGATTTCAATGCTTGGGGGCCAATAGAAGCAAACTTATAGAAGGGTCGTAATAATGACAAAGTTTTCAATACTAAGGGCAAAAAAATAATGAATTCTATGAAGGGAATAACTTCTTGATGTGTAATGGAGTAAAAGGGAAAGATGAGGAGGAAGAATTCACTTTTGTAAATAAAATGGGTAAAGTGCTATATATTAATATTGTACTTACGAAGTTGTTGACAACATATTATATTTTTTATATGCTATATATTATATTTGACATTCCTTAGGCAGAAAATTTCAATATTTCAATCAGCATTTAGGAAAAGTAAAAGAACAGTTGGCAATATTTGTATAATTAGAATATTAGTTAGTAAATATCTTAGCAACAAGAGAGATAGAAACTATTTTAGTTTCTGGACTTAGAAAAAGCATCAAACACAATTACTAGAGAAGCACTTTGGATTAAACTGAGAAGGAAAGGAGTGAGCCAGAATTTTGTAAAGGTTGGTCAAAATATTTATAAGGAAAACAAATTTTGTTGAATATGAAAGGGGTAGGGTTAAGGTAATGTACAATCACCAACTATAAATAATATAAAGATACCAGGTCTGCTCTTTGCAGATGATTTGGTAACAGGGTCTTTAACAAGTATAGGATTAAAATGATCACTAGTAGCTATGGGCACATTTTGTAGAGAATGGGATCTCAAAATAAATAAAAATAAATCTAAGATTATGGTGATGAAAAAAGGCTTGAAATAAAAAAAAAAACAAACAGGAAAAATAGTGGTGGGAGGGCACAGAAATTGAAGTTGTCAAGAAAATTGATTACTTAGGTGTTAGAATGTCTAGTAATGGGAAATGGAGAGATGAAAAAAGAAAAGCAGTAATCAAAGGAAAAATATTTGTTGTACCTGTAATTAGGTATTGTGTAATAAAATATCAAATATGGAACCAAAATGGTTAGAGAGAACATATGGTTCAATAGTTGAGAGCAGAATGATGCATGGAAAAGAAATTTGAGGGCCAGACGGAGGATGGAAAGTGATAAATACACTATTTTGTAGAATTGTCCTAGGCTTACCTAGATCTTCATCTAACAAGGTTGCTCTAATGGAACTAGGAATATTGCGCTATAAAAGCAAGGTTATAGAAAGGGTATTGAAATATTGGTATAGAATAGGGAGATTAGAAAAGAAGAATAGCATCAATCAGTGTTTGGTAGCACAAGGTAAAATTAAGGAGAGAGAAACTTGAACATCTAAAATTCAAAATATTCTGCAAGAAGTGGGCAAGGGATAAATAAGGTATGAGGGAAAAAGATTGGGGAAAGGATTTTGGAAAGAGATTTTTTGTATTAGTTTTTAACCCCTGTTTTTACTACTAAGTAACCACAGGTGGTGGACACTGATGATACATGAAATGAAATGGTAAATTTGATTATTTTTTTTGGGAAAGAAGCATTCCAGGCCTGTTTAAGGTACCTCTTCAACATTTTCCGTTTATGCAGACTGAGGAAAACCTCAAAAAAATCTCAATCAGGGAGGATGGTCCTGGTGGGATTTGAACTATCCCGTTCACAATCCATGCCTTAACAACCTTGGCCACCTGTGTCAGTGGAAAGAGATGATAATAATAAGAATTGAAGATATTGAAAAACAGGAAATATGGGCAAATCGTAATGTCAAAAAATCTTTGAAATTATACAGCACACAAAAAAGTGTGGGGAAGAGAAAGACATATTCATATCAATGATTAGGCAGGAAGAAAAGGACTGGCATGGTTTAGAACAGGAGTAATATACTCAAGTGGAATAAAAAATGGATATATTAAAGGGATATGTCCTATGTGTAAGGAACCAGACAGTACTTGGCATTGTGTATTAGAATGTATGCAAACAAAGTTTTGGATGGAACAGTTCCTGTTACAAAAGTGGGAAAATTTACCAAATGAAATAGGCGGTAGAAGAATTTTAAATTTAAAATCAGACCAAAATATTAAGGAACTGGGAAAGTACATAGGCAAAGTGAGACAAAAATGGCTATGGAAGGTAGGTAAGATAAATTTAAATAACAATGCTGACAATTGCACTATTTAGAAGCAAATATAGATCCCCATTACATACCTAACTTGGAATTAATTGTAATGGGTACGGAAGGAAAGCAACTCCATAAAGTCAGGGTGAGCAAATGGTGAAATTTAAATTTTGTTAATTGTAGTAAGTCTACATGAACTGAGAACATGGAAAAGAAAATTTGTTTCTTTGATTTTAATATGTTTACTTGTTTGTGTAAAATATTTAAAGGAATAAGCAACTCGCAAGGATAGAAATTTAGCTGAATGGGTTTAATTGGAAAAGGAGGAAGGTTCATTATTGCATGAAATGTAAGTTAATATTGTACTGATTGTATAAATTATTTATAATATTGTGTTCTTTGGTTGGATCAGAGCTTGGTTTCCTGGATATTTCAGTAGGTAGCTGTAGATGAACTGGGGGACTGGGGAGCTGAACCAACAAATTGGAATAAATTGGAGTTAGTGCTTTCTGGAATTATTAGTCATATTTCAAATTAATGTTTTTTTTTCTTTATTTATTTGTATTCATTTTGTATGTTGATGAGAAATAAAATTCATTCAATATAAATGCCAAATTGTTAGAAAAAATATACAGCATGGTGATTGAGGTCATAATGTTATATAATTTGAAGTGTGGGGATTGGACAAAGGATGGAAAATTGTAGATGTTGTAAACAGGATGTTTTGTATAGGAAATTTAAGTCTACCAAGTGTAACTGCAAAAAAGTAGCTTAAATTTAAATGGGAAGAGTGATAAGAAAAAGTGTGATTATGGAGAGGGCTCTTAAATATTGCTTTAGAATCCTGAACTTAGAAGAAAGCAATTTGATAAGAGAATGTTTAGAGCACCAGAAGAAGATTTTAAGGAACTGTTCAGTGAGATGGCTGAAAAAAAAATTATTATTTTATCATTCAATAAAAATACTTGGGAAAGGGGGTACATATATTGATAAACTAAGTAAGGAATCATTAAAAAATAAATATGTTAAATGATGGAGAGGTTGTTAAGGAATCTTGGTGCACAGGAGAAGCTTAAATGGAAAATGTCATGGTACTTGAAACCCAGGATATTGTTGAATAATTGGTATGGGGAATTGTTAGGTAAATATGCAATATAGTTTGGAAACGAGGGTTAGAGGGTTTGGAAACGAGTAAGAGATAGAATTGAAGACAAGACGTCTTTGCTAGCTTTAGAGAAAATTTACTCTCGTGGAGGTGTGATGAACTTAAAAGTTTGTTTTCATTACCGGAAGTGTTGAAGTTCATTAAACTGTCTTTGTACTTGTGCACACTAGTTCACATCCATTATAAAATGAGTGAGCCAGGCATGTTACAGAAACAATTCTTGTACAAAACAATTTAATTGTCTTGGATGTGCACAAAATTCACACAAATTGACAAATGCATGTCAAACATAAAAAAAGTGTTTCTCAAATCTCCTTACAACTTTTGTGAACATGCACCTGATTGCACCTTTGCTCTCAGAACATATATTAACATACCTAACTAGAAAAAAGAGATGAGATTTTTTTTTTTTTTCAATTCTGAAAAAGATACAAGGAGTATATGTCAAAATGCCTTTGGAAAATTACAGGAGGTACTTCAGATGATTAATCATAAATCCATATGAAATATTTTCTCCATGGTTCATTTTGTGACCACAAGGCATAAAATATGACAATGTTTACTCTAATCTCTCTCTCTCTCTCTCTCTCTCTCTCTCTCTCTCTCTCTCTCTCTTTTTTTTTTTTTTTTGCATTGACTTCCTCTCAGTTGCAGCTGGTAGCTACTCAACTCAGTTCAGTAGTACAAACACCAGCTAAACAGGATATTGAAACTTGCAAAGGAAATTCAATACATGCTGGAGCACCAAATAAGCAAATGCGTATACTGGACTTTTTTTGTCAGGAGCAATGTAAGAAAATAAAAATCTAATGCTGCTAGCAAGAGCAAAACAAAATAAAGTTTATATCCACTTAATGTAGTTATTACAAGTTATCAGGTTAGCACCTGTAAACAGATTTAATGTTAAAAATCTCCTGATTGATAATGTTTTTAATGCATATAGGGCAGAACATTCCAAATGAATCTACCTTTTGAAGCTGTGTGAAAAATAAAAACAACTTTTTTTTTATAGATGAAACAAGTGATCAGCTGGGATATTTTGTTGCAAATGTTGTTATAGGTACATTAGAAGTGTTCTAATGAAGTGGCTACTCCTTCAAAAATATTGCTTATAACAAGAAAATTGTGTATGGAAAAATTTTATCCATTTTATCAAAGTCCCCTTTCATTTGGTTATAACTGAGAATAATTTAATGTATAAGGTATAAGGTTTCTATGTGCAGTTTTCTTGTCATGATGTTCAGTACTTAGTAATATTACAGCTTACTTTTTTTTGGGGGTGGGACATATGATCAGTTTATCAATGTGGGCATAGATAGAAGACTCCACTGGCCTAGGAAGTATGAGTTTAGGATATCTGCCTTATTTTTCCTGAGTACCACATAAGGTCTGATTCCTCTTATACAGTTCTTGTGCAAGGTGAATGGAAGTAAAGAAGTGGTTTATTGTAGCACCATGTTGTCCTTGAAGAGAGAGCACAACTCTTTATCCTTGGTTTTTTTCACTTTTTTGTCCCTCATTTTCAGTATACACTTGTAGATTTATAGAATATGTTCATTTGACATTTACCATGGTGGGATTTTTATACCGAACTTTGCTGGATTCAAATCATATAATCCCTGAAATGACAGCATTCTCTGAAGGGAACAAGCTGTTCATCCACAGTCACTGAATCAGAATTATAGTTACTTTTGCAGTGGTTGATGAATACTGAATCAGAATTATAGTTACTTTTGCAATGGTTGATGAATAATACAAGAATATCGTATATTACAGTCAATTTATAATTTTGTCTGCATTCATTTCTAGTACTGATGCCATCATTATCTAACAAATGATGGCAACTGTTCAAACTTGATTCTGGACATTATGGCAAGTAATATATCCTTCTTGTACATGTGCTCTATGGTTCACAAGAACTCTACAGACCCCCTTTTAGCTTTCAAGAAACCCATTATGACAACAATGCTTAAAAATGCATATATTTCATTAGTATTTGTTGCTTACCATTCCTTTTTTTGTTTAAATTTTTGCATTATATTCATCTATGCTAAATTTTTCATTAGAACAATCAATATTATTTGTATCATATGCTCATCAATAATTTGAAAGTTTCACTTGCTGAAGTGACAGTCTTAAGACAAAGTGGTCATATATATATATGCACACATATTATGATTGCCTCTGCAGATATTGCAAATCTTGCCACTATAAGAGTTAATGGGAGACACAGGTTGTGGCCAGCGCATCATAACTGAAACCATTCTATCACAAATGAGACAGTTAAAAGCTAGTTAACTGAAGAAATGGAACTTCCAAATGTTGATGAGGTTCAGATATTGTTCTATGATTTCTCCAGGTAACATAGAACAATATCTGAACCTCACCAAAATTTGTATCAATCAAACTTACTTCACATTCAGAGGCAAGATATATACATAAAAGAAGGGTTTAGCAAAGGGTAATCCGCTCTCACCATTCTTAGCAGATATATATACGAGTTTCCTGGAAACAAAATTAGAAGAGGCTTTCCCACATATATACAAATGTTGGTATTGTTATGTTGATGATGTTTTTGCAATAGTAGATGAAAAATGGAAAGATGATGCAATAAAGCTACTAAAACTATAAGACAACAACATAAAATTCACAATGGAAATGGAGAACAACAAGGTTCTTCCTTTCCTGGATATAAAAATTATAAAAAATGATAATATATTAGAATTTGGCATATTCAGGAAAGATGGATAATTATATAAAAAGCAACAGCCACAATCCAAAACAACATAAACTAGCTATAAACACAGCCTCACATTTGGATTAACAAACCTACCAGTAAATGAGACAGAATACAAATTGGAGTATCAAAAAATCATGAATATAGCACAGAAAAATGACTACATAACAGATTTGGTCAAGAAAAAGTTAGAAAAATTAAAAAAACAAAAACAAATCAAAAAAATCACCACACTGAAAGGTTACAAAGGAGAGGATATATATAAAAAATTTACATTCCATCCATGGGCACACCAAGAATTTCAAAAGTTTTTTAAAGAGGCCAACATTACTTAGATTCCAGTGAGTAAATGCAATTTGAAAAACTTCCTAAAAACCAACACAAAGGACAAAATCCCACCAGGAAAACAATCAGGCATTTATGAAATCAGTTGCAAAGACTGCAATAATAAATATATAGGTAAAAAAAAAACGAACATTACCATACAGTTTAAGGAACACATGAGAAGTGTAAAATGTAAACATACAGAAAAATCAGCCTTAGCATACCATTTCTAGCAACAAAAAAAAAAAAAAAAAAAAAAAAAAAGATCTTCCAAACAACCCTCATCAAAAAGTTCATATAAACCAAAGAGTGACATCTCAATACCATGCTGGAAAGCTGACAGTGGAACCATGCTGACGATGAAGGTAATTTGCCTTTGAAACATGTCCAAGAAAGTGGAATAAAACTAGTGAAATATGAGCAACTTCCTGATAAATAATTTGTTATAAAAGAAAACACTGTTTGTGGCAGCAGAAAATCTGTTAAGTCTGCCAAAGAAAGGAAGATGAGAAGATTACCCACTTTTTCAAATCACCCTGTGCCAATGACTTAATGATTTACGTTAAATTGGCACAACAATATCTCACATTTATATGTGCACTTTCTTTTTCCCTATATAGTTTAATATGTTCTTTTAAACAAGAGTCAAACTCTGCTGTAAGCTCTAGTGTTCACAAAAAGTTGCTGTATTATGGCACACATATTTCTTTTTAACTGAACCACAAAAAGCTGTATATCTTAATTTCACCTTAGCTACCATTTTTCAAAGAACATCTCTCCAATTCTGTATTTCTCTAACTAATAGCTTATTGTTTTATTTATGAGCATTTCTTTTCCCATTAAGATCAGAAAAACAAGTTTTATGGTAAAGTTTCATTAGATTTTAATTAATTCTAGCATTTTTTTCAGGCAGTGTCACTTTGTAGAAAGCATTTTAATTGATAGTGTTTAAAAATTAAGTAGCATAGAATACATAAACTTAAGATTCTCAGTAGCAAGCCATTGTCTATTTTGAAATCCTGCTTCTGCCTGTTTTAAGATTAACTTTAGGTACATCCTTAGATAAATGTTTAACTTTGTTCTGAACATTGATTCTGACTTTGCATAAAATCCAAATAAATCTTCATGAAATCATAGCATGAGTAGTTTATTTTATATAGAGCAAGTTCATGACTATACTGATATATTGAAATAGTTTATACTCTCTTTATTCATTGTAAGCTCAAATAGATTTTATGTCAATATTTGCTAAAAATCTGTTCACTTTTTTTCAATTATCAACCGAGTACAATAATTGCAGGTTTCCTTCAAGCTTGTAATAACTACATTAAGTGGGTATAAACTTTATTTTGCTTTGCTCTTGCTAGCAGCATCAGACATTTATTTTCTTACATTGCTCATGACAAAAAAAAAAAGTCTAGTACACGCATTTGCTTATTTAGAATATTTTATATTCTCTAATCATAATTTTGAATTTTTTTGCTTTGACTTCTACTTGGTTGCACCTGGTAGCTACTCAATTCAGTTCAGTACAAACACCAGGTATACAGGATATTGAAACTTGCAAAGGAAATTCAATATATGCTGGAGCACTAATACAAAACAAAGATAAATTTCATTTAAGAACTTTCGAAAAATAAGACTTTTTAAAAAATTCTGTTGCAACTCATACAGTGGAGCTTGTTAAATGTAAATCATAATTAATCTGTTGTCTAACACATTCTTATGCTTCACTTACTTTTAAATACGGTGGGATCGGTTTTGAAGAGACATCCTCTCCATCTTCAAACCAACTTGACGACTAAGAGAGGATGTCTCTTCAAAACCGGTCCCACCATATTTAAAAGTAAGTGAAGTATAAGAGTGTGTTAGATGACAGATTAATTATAATTTACAAAAAGATAAATTTGTATCTTGTAACACTGAAACTAAAAACAGTCAGGTAAAGAATTTTTAGGTATAACTGACAGCAGAAGAGGATTTGAATATTAGTCCTTCTGCATCATAAAACAGTCAATCTGCTGCCTCAATTCTCAATATAATAACAAGGGAGCACTAGAGGTAGAATTAGTGGATCATATTCATTTGTTTATTTTATTTGGTAAATTTTTCATATTTGCAAGCCACAAATAAACTTTTAAATTTATGTAGAATAACAGACGAGAGTGAACATAAATATTATTATTAAATAATATGAATGTGATAAAACTACCCGTTGCAAAATTTCAGTTTTTCTGTATGTATACATTTCTTACTTTTCAAGACATTGTGACAATGGGAACTAGATCCCTGATATGAGTAATTTTTATCTACAATGCAATCAAATAGTGACCAACTTGAAACATGATTCCATGTGCAAATGTACTGTTAATTTGGTTTTTATGAGCTAAGCACATGTCTTCCAGCAAAATCTAAAGAAAAGTGATAAGAGTTTAATGGTCAATGAGCAATAAGTCCAAAAAATATGGGTACAGAAAGTTTTCTGATATTTTGATGATGAACAGACATGAAAGATGAGCTTCACAACAGCAAAACAATTGCAATCAATGCTGTGAATACAGCAAGAAAGTGATGAACTAAATTCACCAGAATAGATTACAAACAATAAGAGCCCATACCAAGGAATTGGGCCTTTCATTTGGCATTACTCACTACAACACCATGAGATAGATTTCTACTGAAAAGTAATTCTTCAGTTCACATCACAATGTGATAAGTAAGTAAATTAGGAAACTGTATAGAAAAGTGGTCATTCATGTGCAATTCAACATTGTTAAGTATAATGTGTATTTAATCTATAACTGAAACCCTTAGAAAAGCAGAAAGCCTTGCTTGCTGATCACTCATACTTTTGGGAGGATTGATTGATTTATTTATGGACGCTCTGTAACATCTCAGGTCAACAGCATCCCATTGAACTCAGGGCGTGAAATGGCCAACAAATTTTGCTCAGAGGCCTCTCTTTCAGGCTCAAGGTTCTTTTCGTGCCATAAATGTACGACATGGGATCCGGCTTTACTTTCCTTCAGAAGGAAGCCATACTTAGGATTTTTACTCCCGAAAAAAATCCATTGGTCCTGGCTGGGTTCAAACCCGCATTCTTGGGTGTAGGAGGCAAATATGATAACCACTACACTACCAGGACCGACCAGATGTTAATAATACTGTTGAGGTTTATGAAGATCATAATTTAATTCCACCACAAAAATGCTGCTGTTACAGCTTAATATTGCTGAAATATATTTCTCTCTCCCCTCCCTCTCCCTCCCCCCTCTCTCTAGGGACACATTACTGTACCTAATTGATAGTTGGTTAAAATAGCCATCTTAATTAAACTAATATAATTTTATTTACTTAGGTGATGAACATAATCCAGTGGGTCTGCACGAGCTTTGCTGTGTTTCACAACCAAAGCAAAAAGACCCCATATGCTGACCTTCATGTCATAAGACATGAACATTTCAGGTGCAAAATGTGGGAGTGACTCATTTTGCTGCACCATACCTGCACCATGTGACCTTTCACTTGAAGCCATGGTAGGAGATATGGAAATGTTAAATAAATAAGTAAACAGATAACATGTCATCTCAGTCCATACCTAACAAAAAGTGAATTTGTACAGTAGATTGCATATTTGCTCCCCCCAAAAAATAAATAAATAAAGACACTTTTGCACAAGACATTGTAGCAGTGAATTTTTCAGACAAAGCACAGCAGGATTCTGCACAATATTTTATATCTGCATTGATAGTTCATTCAAGAACACTGGACAAAATGGCTCAACTCAAGCACTTATTTCCATGTGTGGTCTTGCAATGTTAACTGTCATATAAGATCAACTGAAGATCAAAGAAAAGATGAACATTAAAAGATGAAGTAAGATCTGATTCAACAATTAAATTATATAAGAATGTGGTAATACTATCATTTATGGCTCTGAATTATGGACTAATACTAAACACCACCTTAATAACTTACATTTACAGTATAGATCAGATGTCTGATATCCATGGCAGGTTATATAAAATATGGCAAAAACAAGCATTTGTAAGGAATTAAAGGTTGAAAATTTGCAAATATAAAGAGAGATGCATAGCACATATACATAGATTAATGTCCAATAATACGACATCAAATTAGTATTGAATTATAACCCACAATGGAAAAGAAAACCAGGCAGTTCAAAAATGCAATAGGGAACTGCTTGTTTTGGGGTGTCACTCATGTTAGCTATTTGTTTGAAATTAGAGAGCATTATTTTTTATGTGTAATTTTTTTTTTAAATAGTTGAGCTAAAAAGAATTAAATCTCACACCATATTTTGAACTAGAAGAAGAGGAAGAGGAAGAGGAAGAGGAAGAGGAAGAAGAGGAAGAGAAGGAGGAAGAAGAATTATACAGCAACCATGTAGCTTTATGAAGGTCAATTATTGCTAAAATAAAGAAAGGAATCTAAAGGGATTGTCTAAAAACAACTTAAGAGTTATTCCACCATTATCAGCAGTAACCCAACGCAACCCAACCAACAAACAAATAAATAATTATATACATATAATTCTATATAATGTCGCTAGGAGCCAACTCAGGTGAGTAGGGAGTATGAGGAATCACTTCAAAGTTGTTTTCATAAAGAAACTGCTGTGTCATGTTCGCCCAATGCGCTAGGTGTTGGTGAAAGAGCACACATGCAGCTTTTACCCGCTGTTTTTCATGCAATGCTGGATGAAGCTGCTTCTTCAAAACATCTTCTTAGGATGCACCTGTCACCATTGCACCCTTAGAAATGCAATGAGTAAGGATTACTCCATAGTTATCCCAGAACATGACTACCATAATTTTTTCTGCACTGGCACTTACCCGAATTTTTGGGAGGCGTTGAATCTGAGTGCTTCCATTGAGCAGACTGGCATTTTGTTTCAGGATTAAAAAACAGCATCCATGTTATTCCAATGTCAATGAAAAGCAATTCCAATCATCTTGTCATCATGCATCAACATTGTCTGGCAACATGCCATGCATGCAGCCTTGTGGTCCTCCGTCAGCATTTGCGGCCCCCACCTGGAAGACTCTTTTTGCATTTTCAGGTCTTCATGCAGGATTGTGTGCACAGATACCACAGAAATATCAACTTTGGAGGCGATGTGTTCCTCACTCATTCGGCGATCCTCCAAAACAACTTTTTCCACTTGCTCCTTGTCATCAGACCAGCCTGTGCAAGGCCAATATTGCCTTAGTTTGTTGTCATATGACTGTCGCACCCATGAACGCACATTAGACACATCCATGACACTATTACCACGTGTCTCACTCAACTGGCGATGAATTTCAATTGATGTCGAACCACGCAAATGGAGAAAATGAATGATTACATGCTGTTCTTTTAATGAAAACATCGCCCTTTTGAAATATCAAAAACAGTCCCCACTCTCACCGCTGCCACTAGAGCGTGCTGTGTGCCATACAGTGCTGTCAACTCTGTCATGCATTGACGAGTGCCCACATATTTTAAACAAATGCATGTTTCTATCTGTTTCCAGTCATGAGAAAAAAAAATTGGAGGCATTACAAATTGAATGCACCCCGTATTGTATTCAAGGGCAAATCTGAGAAATAAATGCAAAGAAACCTCTCCTCTATGTGTGATACTTTCGTGCTATATGAGTGCAAAGTTAGCCAATAAGAAAATGAGTATTTCATTTCTTAGCTGCTGCTGAGGCCATAGGAATATTTACAGCTAATATCCTGGAATGCTCTGTATGCACAAATTTTATACTGGTGACCCAAAAGAGCCATTGGATATGTGCAGGAGGATGTAGCACCAAAATGCCCATTATGCTGCTGAAGTGAGGGAAACACTAAATGATACATTTCCAGGATGGTGGATTGAATACAGTGGAGTCATGGCATGATTTGCCCCAAGTTTAAATCCACTTGACTTTTCACTTGGGTTTCCATAAAGAATAACCTCTATTGAGAATCACTGCCTAATGTAGAACAACTTGTGGCAATAATGCATTGATTTATTATGCAAATTGATAATGAAATATTGCAATGCATGAGAGTAAATCTTGTATGATATGCTGAAGCCCAATAGCTGCTGGTGGTACATGGTTTGAATACCACCTTCTGTTGTTATTGTCATTGTCATCATCACCACCATCACATATTTCAATATTCACAACCTGAGTTTATAATACTAGCAATACCTAATAATAACAAAAAATATAAGTTTTAGAAATTTGAATATTACTTATTTTGTTTACCTTCCATATTTTAACACCGAGTAACTTTTGTAAACAGAGCAGACCTTGACTGTGCCATGTCCTTACAATAAAAATGTTCCCACAATGTGGTGTTGTGCTTGGAGAGACTCAATTTCCAAGGCCCACCAAATTTCACTTGTTCAAATATTACTCAGAGCCAATGTGCCAGAGCCAGAGTTATGTGCTGCATTGAACTACCTCATTCCAAAACATAGTAGGCCTATCTCAGCAGCTGGGAGATGTAGTTTGTACTAAGGTAACATGGAATGCTGGTTTATTAGTCAAAATTATTTGCTAATAATTTAGGGCTATGGCACAGAACAAATTATTTCTTTTACATGCCTATCTCTGATTTTTCCATAGAATACAATACTGCAGAGTTTAGTGCACAAATTTTGATACAGCATGCACATGCACATGTATGCATGTACACATATGCACATATGCATTTGGTAGCCATAGGATACAGGAACCATGCCACAAGAATGGATTAATTTTAATGTCATCATCCATTGTCTTTATGTTAGGCTTTCCTGAAAGTTGTCTAAACATCATGTCTGTGCATAGTACCAATAACATTACCAGAAGTCAAGCCATTGAATGAATGTCTAGTGCAGTTTATACAACACAGATAAGGGGCAGAGATGTGCACAATTGCAAATGCAAGAAGCAAGTTACATCACATTCCTATAATACACATTCAAATGTCAGAAATTTGATTTGGTATACAGAAAAATACATTTTATTGAAATGCAAACTGAGATACTTCTGCCATTATCCAGCCCTAACTTATTGTTGATTTGGATTTATGGATGCTTTTTAACAACTCAGGTCATCAGCATCCCATTTAATTCAGGGCATCAAACAGACAATAAATTTTGTTCAGAGGCCTTTTTTTTTAGGCTTGAGGTTTTTTTTACATGCTGTAAATCTTGACATGGAACCCACAGCTTTACTTCCATTCTGAAGGAGACCATACCTAGGATTTTTATGCCTAAAAAATCTATCAATCCTGGCCAAACCTTACTTTGATAATGCATTTAAATAACTGGTCTGTCATCTCATATCTGTCCTTAACTCATAATGTATTAATAATGTGGGCCAATATATTGAGCACGTCTGTCATCTCATATCTGTCCTTAACTCATAATGTATTAATAATGTGGGCCAATATATTGAGCACTAAAACTATTTCAGCAGTCTATGCTTTCTGATTGCGTTTTACAGAAGTAACTGATGACCCACCACTTTATAGAATGTCCAAATATACTCGTGAACAAAATTTTGGTCACTGTCTTGAATTTGTATTGTTCTACATGCATTTCCTTGCATGTATGCACAGATGAAGTTCATATAACACATCCAATTTTTCTTCCTCTTAAAATGTTTGTCTCTTATTTCTGAAATGAGTTGTTGGTGTGAGGTTATGAACATAAGCACACATGCATATTCACACACATGCACAAACACACTTTCTCACACATCAGATTGAAGTTGCATCATTACTTATCTGCAATTTAGAAAGACTTACAGTGTAGTGAGTCACTTTCTTCTGCACCAGAATCCTGCCGAGTATGATCCCGTTCTGGAGTTTCACCCAGCAAATGAGGTACATGAGGACCTAGCAGAATTTCATAGTGAGTTAAAAGAAATTCTATTAGCACTGGCACATCCCTTGAACTAGCATCATCAGGAGCTTCCTTCTTTAGTAAACTTGGTCCAACACACACAGCAAGATTTCCAGGTGTCATCAAATTGTGTTTTGCATTCCGAGCTATGTGAAGCATCAGACACACAAAATAACTAAACAGAGTTACATTAACTCTAGGAAGCTGATCCAGAACACTGAAAAAATAAAAAAATAAAATTTACATGAATATATATATGTTTAACATGTTTTACTACTACAAGATTAGCTTATCTTGAATCAGAAAATCTCCTTTCAGACCGTCAAGCTGCTTTCAGAAAGTATTATCAAACAATTGATGAAGTTTTACATTTAACATGGTATATGTTAAAAATGCCTTAAACAAAAAAGAAACGAATGCTTACTCTTTTGTAGACATCAAAAATTCCCTTAACAAAGTATGGAGAGAGCAGTATATTTAGATAAGTAATACTGAGAAAAGAGGAAACATGTTAAGATGGTTCATGAATCTATTATCACAAAGATACATAGCTGAAAAACAGAATAATGTCCTCTCTAAATGGCCTTCGACTAAAGTAGGCCTTCCTCTAGGTGTCAACTCCAATCTAATTCTTTTTTATATTTCCATAGATGATGACATCAATGAAATATTAGAAGACTTCACAAACACAAATTTGGGATTCTTTGCAGATGATATTGTCATATGGATTAGCCAACAAATAAGCACTGTAAACAACATTACAAAATACTGGAAAATGAAATGCAGAAAATTATCAATAGCATGGAAACATGGGCATCCACAAGCATTACAAACACTAAAAAGACAAGTTTTCCAGCTCTTCAGTCTTTAGCACACTACAGATGGTTTGCAACTTAAAATCGATATTGAAGTGCTACAAGAGAAAGAATATACTAAATATCTTGGAATAACATTTCAAAAATTTTTCTTTCTCTAAAAAGATTGACAAGATAACTAAGAAAATAAATAATGTGTGTCCTTAATGACACGTACAAAAGCTACATAAAGCCTAAAATTAAATTGGATACAATACAATCTAAGTCATTTAGAATAATAATAGGAACCATATAAAGAACACCTTATTCTGCAATGTAAAGCATAATTAACAACCTGTCATTTAAAACAGAGCTAGATATTAAAACTGCAATATTGGGATAGTAATAAGTAATCAACACAGGAATAAATGGTTTCACGTTCTTGACAGCACACAATGATTAAAAACACAACAGATTTTCAAAAATTACATACAGAAAGAAGACTTGGCAAAGTTTTAAAAATAAACATTAAACCTACCAGATGTCAGCATGGAACTAAAACTGGATACATTAGTCTCCAAAAAGAATGACGGACATGAGGTATTAAGATTGACAGCACTTAGTACACTAAACAACTATAACCCGCCTGAAACATGGATAACTTTAAATGGAGAAGAAGGCTTTGGAATATACTGTGAAAAATTCTCTCAATTTAGACCTTTGGGACAGATGTTGATGGTGAAATAACAGCAATTAGAGCAACTTTAGAAAATCTACTATATAGATTTACTATAAATAAAATAATTGTAATCTTAAGTGACTCTAAAGCAGCATTACAAAGTAGAATGAATTATAATTACCCATTATGTACTGATACTTCAGCAAACAAAAGAGCCACCACAAAATTAAAACCTTCTTTTGAACTAGAAATTCCTTCAAAATTGAAGCACACAAAAAGATTAATATGTGAAAAAGAATAACAAAATATCCAACAGAAACTTAAAGAAAAATAATATTAAGATCTAAAGACTTGAGAGTTATTGAAAGCAATAAAATTGGAGTGGCCCAAATCTGTTTAATTGTTGGGTTTGATTGCCTATCAGAACATCCCTTCAAGAGGAAATTAATCAAGGACAGCCACTACACATTGTGTAAGGACATGAATACTATCCTAAACAAAGAATATTACTGAAATGCAGGCAATTTGATAGCAACAAACAAATGAAAAATAATTTGGAAGCTAGAGAAAAAAATAATAAATATCAGCATCCTTGATGGCTACTAGCGACCGACTGACCAGCCAACATTTTGCACTACTTCTTGGAAACCCTCAATGAATGTATTTGCATGAATTCAATATTCATTAATACTTTTATTTTAATTATATAACTTAAACTTCAATATAGTTTAGTTTGCAATTAAATTCCTAGCATTTCTAAATGTATATAAACTTTTTTATGTGTAAAAAGGTAATGAATATATTGATGTTCAGATTTCTACTTATTGTCTGTGAATAAAAGTGTATATTTTGCATATGTCCCTCTTTATTAAAATACAGGATTATCTTTTGAGGGAGGACAAAGAACAGTAATAAAATTTTATATTTTAAACAATTATTATGACCAGGTCCCAGATGTTGACAACCTAAAATTGCCTTAAAATTACTTACAATTTTTTAAATCCATGAAATGTAATGTAGGTTAGCATGTCATGTTTGTTTTATTAAATGTAAGTTACCAACTTTCTAAAAACTTACGTTTTACATTCACTTATTTTAAACAAAAAGGAACTTAAAAATTACACTGTAAAAATGTGACCACCACATTCAGCATTGCTGTAATTTAGTGTACATGAGCAGACTCTCAAAAGCAAACAAACCCTGATTATTAGCAGGAACATTTTTATATTTTGAAAAGCTCCTTTCAACATTGGTATTTACAATCAGAGCATATTTAAAACATGTTACATCTCTAGATGTCAGTTCTTCTTCAAAAGGTAAAGTGTTGAAGTTACCCAGCCAGCTAACACCTGAGAAATCAAGCACATGGAGAAACACCCCAGGTTCTATCTAGCACACTTTCCATTTTATTTTTCACCATTTTACCAACTTCACCATACACATTGTCAAGTGTATGAGTCAATGAGTCTTGCTAATTAAGTTCAATAAAGGTTCCAAGGTTCCAAGTTACACATCACTTTCTTGAATTTCACAACTGTACAGGGTAAGAAGCCAAAATTTGCTTTCAAGTATACCAGCATTCCCTCCATTTCACTGTCAGAAAACAACTCTCTCTCGAGGTTGCTGGATGGCATGTTGTATCTTCAGAGTAATAACCATGAATTTCACAGCTTGGAAATTGTTGCAGTAGTACACAGCAGCATTGATCCAGGAACCCATCATATAATAATGGGTTTTTGCAGCAGGGGAACATCTGAAGCTATGGCTCTGAAGACTCTTGATGGAGCATTAAACAATATTTTATTTGATATCATTGTATGATTCAGTTGAACTACACACTCTTAATGCTTCACTTACTTGTCATACTGTATGGAACCAGTTTTGTGAACATTTAGTTCTCATCTTCAGCCAGCTAAGTCCAACTGTCGCATCATTCGTTTAGCTGTAGGAATATGTATTTTGCTCTGGTGGTGGTGTGATAAACTTGTAGTTTATGTTTTCAGTGTCGAAGCTCATTAGACTGTCTTTGTATTTGTGGATGTAGATTTTCTTTTAATAGTTTTGCTTTATTCATTATGTCATGATTTTGTGTCCAAAAATGATATGCTACTGCCGATTTCTCTATTTGCTTGTACTTTATGTTCCTGAAATGTTCCTTTAACTGTGTGCCTATGTTTCTCTTTGTTTATCCATTGTAGATTTTTTCACATTCAGCACAATTTATTTTGTAAGTACAAAATTGCTTTTTCCTCTTGTGGAATACTGTCATTAACATTGTCAATCAGTAAGTTTTTAACATTAAATCTATTAATTGGTGCCAACTTGATATTAAAATCTTTTAAGAATATTCTGAAACTTTTTATAGCCCATGGATGATATTGACTTTTTAAAAATTAGCTTATCTTTTCTTGCAATCTTAGAAGAAGTTAGAAACAGTGAAGTTGTTACATATACAAATGAGTCAGTATTAGGTGACACTAGATTAAAAGGTACCACCAATCCCAAGAATTTGGCAATATGGGAAAAGATTTATATTTTAAAAAATAAACATATTATGAATTTTGACATTCCACCAATGGACTTCCTGTTCCGTTATCTAATGGAACCACTAGATGCCACTACATCACCTGCTAGAGTTAGTCAGTTCCCAGCTGAAGATGGAAGCAAATGCTCTTGAAACATGTTCTGAAGAATTAATCAGTTAGTGAAGTTTTAGTGTCACCTAATACTGACTCATTTGTATATTATCTTTTCTTGCTGAAAGTGTTGTGGTTTCTTTGATAAGTTTTTGTCTCTTGAATTTCTGGACCTTTTTGTGTACTAGTTCTTTTTTAAAACCATTGTTAACTGCTGTTTCTTCTACTTGTTTGTATTCATTAAAATATTCTTCTTTGCTAATTTGTAGGTTAACTAGCCGGTGAGTTAAACTGTTGATAACTGCATGTTTGTGCACCCTGGGGTTAAAACTGTCAGCTTTGATGTGATTATCTGCATGTATATTCTTTCTATATATTCCAAATTCCAGATTTCCTTGACATTTCATTATTTTAATATCTAAGAATGGCAACATGTTATCTGTTTCTGTTTCATATGTAAATGATATGTTTCTATCTTGTATATTCAAAAGTTTTAAGGCATCATCAATGAGTTTTTTTGTTAACTATGGCAAATATATTGTCGAAATATCTGTACCATACCTTAAATATGTATGGAAAAGCTGTGTTGATGTGTGTTTCAAATCTACTCATGAAGGGGTTAGCTAGAAATGGAGATAAGGTGGCTGCCCATTGTAAGTTCTACTTGTTGTTTATAAAATTTTCCTTTGAAAGTAAAATAGGCTTGGTATATGCAAATTTCTGTAAGTTTGATATATTCTTTTATGTGTGTATTCTTAATTCCACTTGTTTTAAGTCAATCATGTAGATAAATTAGAAGTTTTTCTTTTGGTATGCTTGGAAACATTGACTCTATGTCGAAAAGATACAAGAGTGTCAGAGGAATCTAGTTTTATATCCTTAATTTTTTCTATTAACTGACATGAATTGTTTATACTCCTGCTTTGAAATTTAGGAAATGTCTTGAATCTATTAGCTAACCATTTTGCTAAATAGTTAGAAGGAGTATTGATATTGTTAATGATGGGATGCATACCATTCACAAGACTGGAAATGGTATGCATCCCATCATTAACAACATCAATACTCCTTACTATTTAGCAAAATGGTTAGCTAATAGAAGTCAAACAGCAGGATAATGATGTGATGTAACAGTTGATAGATTAAATATTATACTTACAAAGCTGTTGACAATGGAGTGGCAATATAACCTAAACTTTGGTATTCATTTTTTACACTAAACTCCATTCACTTACACAAAAGTATGACACGTTTCGGGAGAATCTCTCCAATCTTCAGTTGCTAACTGAACTGCCGTTACTCGAAACTATGGCTGGACAAACGGATGTTCCTATGGTGGGCCTCTGTTGGTTGAAGTAGGAAGCTGCTGAGCTCATCCATAGGAGAAAACTAAAAATTCATTAGGTTTTCTCTATTTTTTCATATGAAAATGTTTTCCCAAATGGATAACTCCAATGGGTTGTGAAGATGTTTCAGAAGTTTAATTCCTGGTTTTATTTCATGGTTTTTGGTCCAAAAGTGAGCTGCTACTGCTGATTTATCTACCTGTTTAAACCGAATATTCCTTGAATGCTCTTTCCTCCGAACTTCCAAATTTCTTTTTGTTTTGCCTATGTAGCTCTGTTCACAATCTGCACATTTTATCTCGTAAATTCCTGATTTCTGTTCTGTTGGTATGGAGTCTTTTACTGTGCAACCTAATAAATTCTTGATGTTGCATCTGTTCTTTGGGGCTAACATTATCCCATGTTCTTTGAAGATTTTCTTGAACTTGTTGTGGTAAATCGGATGGTAGGTGAAACTTTTGAATTTGTATTCATATTAAAAAAAGAGAAAATCTAATGAATTTTAAGTTCCCTCCTATGGATGAGCTCAGCAACTTCCTACTTCAACCAACAGAGGCCACCACAGGAACATTCATTTGTCCAGCCATAGTTTCGAGTAATGGTGGTTCAGTGAGCAACTGAAGATGGGAGAGATTCTCCTGAAACGCATCTTACTTTTGCACAAGAGAATGGAGTTTAGTGTAAAAAATGAATACCTAAGTTTAAGTTGATAGATTGTTAAATGGATAACTGCTTCCAAAACTTTGGTGTTCAGCAGAAATGCTTGACATAGGAAGTTTATTTCTTTAGTCAACATAATGATGTGGAAAATGCAACAGCATTCAAAGTCATCGGTCTTGGTGATCTAGTGGTAATCATACTTATCTCAAAGACCCAAGATCACAACCTCATTCCCAGCCAGGGTCAATGGATTTTTTCCAGCATAAAAAGCTTAAGTATGGCTTCCATCAGAATGAAAATAAAGCCATGGGTCCCTGAAGCCTAAAAGAAGAGATCTCTGAGCAAAATTTATCAGCTGTTTCAAGCCCTGATTTGAATGGGATGCTGATAACCTGAGATGTAAAAGAGCATCCATAAATAAATCAAATAAAGAAACATTTGAAGTTACTAGTTTCATCAACAGAGACAAACATCATCTACTATTTGTCTAATTCTTATTATGGTGTCCTCATAGCACTGAGGAATATAATTTCTTCTTAAAGTCATCTGACTGGAAATTGATTCGCCAGTGTAGTGTAGTCAGAAATCATCAAGTTTTGCATTACTTAGTTTCCATTGAGGAATATTCACTGAAACATCACACATCTTTGAAAAATTCTGAAGATTTACTGCTACCTTCTGCATCTTGTATTAACATAATAGCTGCTGATAAGTTTGTGGCACCATTCTTGAGAGTATGCATGTATTTGTCATGTTTGATGTGCTATTTTATTGTGCATCTCTTCTCTGTTGCCACCTTTAACTCCACAAACTTTGCACAACAATATCAAACCATCAGTTGCAAAAGTTTCTTCACCAAATTCAGAAACAATATGGTTTAAATGATACTGTTTCCACATCTTTACTGTAGGCACTAAAACAGACCCTTCTGATTTGCAGGCCATTAAAGTAATTGTTTTTCTAGGTTTCCTAGTAAGGAAGAATGTAAAAACAATTGCTCTCCTGGAATGAAATAACTCATAGTCATCCCTAGTGATATAATATTTACATTTGCAGCAATTTGAATCGATGGTAGCATGACGAGAGACTCTGGTTCTCCATTGTCATGACTTACTTCTTTATTCCCAGATGGCTGTTTAATCAGTTCCGGGCACATTACTAGGTAAAGTTATGAACTTAATACATAAAGATCAACAACTTTTCCTATCACTACACTTATTTCAAGGTTAAGGCATATCTCATTAAAAACTTTGATCCTAGCTTTGCTTAAATTAGTAAGGCAATAGTACTGTGAAATAGAATAAAGTTAAATTAAATCTAAGAAGACATAAAATACTTTGCTAAAAATGCAAAACAAGACTAATAATACATTAAAACTGTAAAAATTGACCTTTAAACAATTTCAGAAAATGACATAAAATATATTTAAAAATGTTTGTTTTACATTCATAAATCCATAATCAGTATTTCCTAAGACATTTTTGATAGAAAATGAAATAATCAACATTCAGACCCTGATTGTGACATTATCATCTTTGTATGTAATGTTCTGTTGCACATGAAATTATCCATGTATAATGCAAATCAATTCTATGATATATTCACATAATACAAGAAGAAAATCTAAATTACCAGCCATTTGGCACAAAATAGCATTATATGAGCATTCATTTGCTTTTAATGGAGTACAATTTTATAACAAATTACCAGAGGAATTAAAACAACAGATGAACCAATTTAAAAACATCTATACAAATCTACTAACTAAAAGTTATTTTTCAGCAGAGGAATTCATGGGTACCTAAATAATAACTGAAATATGTCCATAGTTTCAGTAGTAGTAATGACTTCTTATTTTGTTATATAAGCTGTTTATTAATTGGTATCAATATGTGGATATACTCAACACTATACTGGATACAGTGTAGTAACTTAGCAAGCAGTCTGCATTTGTTGGTTCACATAAGAAAAGCATTATCATTGCAATCATAATAGAGAAAATGTGCAAAATATTTTACACTCTTTTGGTACATTAGTACTATTGTAAGGCTCCAGTGTCTTTATTACTTACCTTTATATGACAGTCGATTAACAGTAATTTTTAGGCAACCCGCAAGTGATATTTTATGTACTACAAAACTTATCAACTGTTCTTTTAATATCACTGATATTTTAAATACAGATGTATGAAACTGCCATATTTTTATAAATGAAATGCTTTAGTTAATGCGTCTAATATAACTTCTATTTCTCCACTTTACTGGCTTTACTCTAATGTTTACTGGCAGAACATGTTCATAGGCCCTTGTTCACATTCTGGGACAAAGGTCCACAAAACATGTTCCACCAATAAACGTTGGTAAGTAGATAAATAAGATACATAATCTGTTAAATGTAGTGGACATTTGTAACAGTGATGCTTTAATACACTAACGAAATAAATATATTTCAGTCAAATTTGTTTTTCTCCTTAAATAATAAGTGATGTAAGTGTTACAAATTCAACTCAACTACATTAAATTCATAAGAGTCTGTAATCCACTCATTAACTGAAGTATATAATTTATAATTATATCTCCACTGTGGAAGTTCTACCTTAGGTATGGCTTCCTTTGGAAGGGAAGTAAAGCTCTTGGTCCTAGTCATAGATTTATGGTAAGTAAAAGAACCTCAAACCTGAAAGAAGAAGCCTCTGAGCAAAATTGATCATCAATTAATGCCCTGAATTAAATGGGATGCTAATGATCAAGGTTGTTATACAGTGTCCTTAAATAAAGCAAATAAATGGGAGTTCTACAAAGTTACATTTATATAAAGTCAGACTTTTGCTAAGGTTTATGCAAAAAAAGAGAAAATATTATAAGCTAGGTATTGATTTTTATCTTACATTCTGGCCTATGCATTGTTTCTTTTCAGCATTATTATCTTACTGAGCACACAATGTAAGGTTTGATAAAACACTTAAAGAGAATAACCAAACAGATCACCATTTTAGATATCAATTACCCATAACTCAGCAAATCTGAACTTATTGGAAATTGTGCCTGTCCATATTAGCATATGTTTAAATTATTTTAAATTATTGTTACAAATAAGAGTATAGCAATAATATGTATGTTATTTGAATGCTGCCCATTCCATTCCATGTGTACATGATGAACCTGATTATTGCTGCATAAAAAGTAGATGGGGAGCCACAAGTCATAAGAACTCTGTTATACTGAAAACATATCAGTTTCTTATCATTTTATGTTTGTTAAGCAATTATGTAGACTGCACAAATAGCCATTAAGAAAAACTAATGTATGCAAACACTTATGCATAAAAAAAGTAAATGGCGAGCTGCAAATCACAAGAAATCTATTATATTGAAACATGATAAACATGTCATTTTCTTGCCATTTTGAGTCTGTTAAGCAATTACGCAGATTGCACAAATGGTCATTAAGAGAAAGCATAGTATGCACGCACTGAAAGAAAAACTGGAAGCATTGATATGTTTGAACCAGGAAGAAATGCTACAAAGTCAGATGCTAAGTTTGGCATCGATAAAGCAACCGCAAGTGACTGAATCAGGGAAAATTAAACAGTTTTGTGCAACATCAGAAGAAGCTATACATCAGAAGTTTATAAATTTGACAAAACTGCAGAAGCAATTTTTCTATGTTTTCCGAAGATAAACAGAGAGCAACTTCTTGATTCAGGAGAATGCGATCTATATCAACTAGAAATTTGTTGTTAGTAATGGCTGTTATAGCACTGGAAAAAGAGGTACAAGATAAGGCAATTATTTCATTTAGAGAATCATTAACAAACAAACCAGTCAAACTAAAATACATAGCAGAATTTCCAGATTTAGTTTTGCCTTAAAAATTACTCCTGTAAGAAGTATGTAACTTGATGAGACAAGGTTGAATTTCAAGGCAATGCTGAACAAAAGCCTCATTGCCAAACAACAGCTTCACATTTCTGGTTCAAAATGAGCAAAATTCTTCAATATATATATATATTTATTTATTTATTTATTTATATTGTACAGGTTCATCAACAGACCACCAGAGTGCACACAGCCAAGTATAAATCCTACTTGAAGAGATCCATTAGTCATCAATTGGTTGACAATGTGAACAAGCGACTCACAAAACTGGTCCCAACTTACTTTTTAATAAAAAAAGTTTTAATGTGAAATGTCATGGGAGTTTTAATGTGTTGACATAATTTTAGTAGTTTTACTTTTAACTTAACAAGATATAAATGTGAGTTTGCTTCCTGTGTTCTACAGAAGCCAAAAATGTCTTTACGAAAGGAGATGGATATCTCTCTTTAAGCAATGGTTTCCATAGCAGTTTGTGCTGTATAAAATAATTCAATCAAGACAGCGATATAACAGTACAGAAATTACTTGTAATAATGCTCCATTGCATCTACTAGTTAATAAGCCAGTTTATGGAGAAACAAAAACAGTGTTTCTACTACTAAATTTAACTCCTTTGTTACAACCCATGGACCAGGGAGTGCTTTAGAATATTAAATGCACCTGCAAGAAAGCTCCTCTGTACCTTAATATAAATTGAAAATGAAGGCGGCTCAATCCCAGTTTTTTTTAATTTCTAAAAAAAAAAAAAAAAAAGAACAAAAAAAACCATCAAATATGTTATTTTTTGGCTAATAGAAGCATGGAACAATATTAGAGAGCAGTTGCTTAAAATGTCACGGAAAAATCTATGGCCAGAGAAAGTAAACAAAATAGATGAGGCTTTGCAGCCTATGAAACAACTCCCAGGATGTTAAAAAGCAGACAAGTCAAGACTTCAATGAGTAGCTTGCAGTCAACAGGGAGGTGCATAAGTTTCATCACCAAGAAATAATTTCAAGTGTTTTTGAATACTTCAATGAAAAATTTATGAAGTTGAAAATTGGAGCAGATTATTTACCATTCAGATGAAGAAAAAGCACTTAAGATAGCCCTACAGTATGTGGGGAAATATGCTGGGGCCACCCTGATGGACGCTATGATTATCATGACCTTAAAAAATCCTAGTACACTTTTTTTAATCTTATCTTCGGTGAAGTGCTTGTGTTTCTAAAGCTTTTCACTTCACTGCAAACTTTTCATTTTATACTTCTTTGAATTTCTTGAAAGGTATTTTGAGTTTTATTGCATACAAAGTATTTTTATTCTTACAAGACTTACCTACGTAGTGCTTTAACAAGTGCAAAAATGTGGTGGGTGGGTGGGTGGGTGGGTGGGTGGGTGGGTAGGTAGGTAGGTAGGTAGGGGTGCAGGTGGAGTGGGTAGGTGGGTGGGGGTGGCATGGGCATGTGGGGGTAGGTGGGTAGGTAAGTTACATCTTCTGAATGGTGCTCCATAAATGTAAATTGTATTTCAAATGTACCTTTTTAATAAAACCCAATTATTATCACATATGCCCTTAATGGCTGATTTATTCACTCTAAATGGTCACAGGTTTTATGTTCTTCATCTACCAAAGTTCAGTTCTGATTATTCAAAATTTTGAATTAACCAAGTTTGAATTATCAGGATTCTAGTTTACTTCAATGTAAGCCAGTTCCTCCTACAAACTAACCAAATTATATTATTGATAAAAGCAATACCTAATCTAAAATAATTGAACTGATAAAAAATTATAATAATTTCCACCAAATCACCATGGGTAAGCATGGACACATGAGCAGGACTGGTGCTTGATTCCTGTGAGAATCATCCTCACAGACTTCAGGTTTTTCTTCAGATTTTCCTCAGTTCCTAATAAATGGAAAATGAACAGAGGCACCCATAACTTAGGCCTGGAATGTTTCCTTATTAAAAAAAAAAAAAGAAATCATTCCTTTCCCAGTATATAATTCTATTTCATATTATCTTCAGTGTTCAGCTCCTGTGATACCTCAATAGTTAAATTGAACGTGTAACACTATTTTAAAAAATCCACAAAAAAATCTAAATTCAATGGTATAATTAAGAAAGGAAAAGCTTCTTAAAAATTAATAATATATTTCAAAAGATACAGTGCAATTAATAAACAAGTTATTTAAAGAAGCCAAAAAAACTGGACACGGACACGGACACGGACACACGCACGCACGCACGCACGCACGCACACACACACACACACACAAAAAGGGAAGTAATAAAAATGTATGGCAATGAAAAAAATATTCAAATAAAACAAAGATGGTACTGAAACAAATCAAAAGCATATTATTCAAAATACTTAGCTTGTCCTTTAAGGAAATTACAGAAAATGTATGTAATACAAGCAATGGGAGAGTAGATAATGATACCCATGGGCTTATTAATGAAAAATCATTATTTTAAAATCTAGCACCTGAAAAATGGGTTATTGACTGTAATAAGAAAATTAAAAAATAATTCTAAAGCATTAGATGGATTTTCTATTCATGTTAATAAAAAAAAAATGACATGAGCATTGCAAAACTACTCCTATGTAATAAATAAATCACTACAAAAGGTCCTAAAGAATTTAAATATGCTAAAATAATGCCAATTTTTAGAAAACAAAGACTTGCAGGCAGTTAACAATTGCAGTTCCATAATTTCACTGTCAGTCTTTGCAATAATTCTAGAAAAATTAAGTTTAGAAGGTTAATGAAATTCTTAATAAATATAATTAATAGTTGCTAATACAGTGTCCAAAGCAAAAATTCAAGTAACCTAGCAGTGATAAATTTTGCTGATAGCATATACAGGTGGTGGCGAGAATATTTTTACACTTTCTCAAAGCCTTTGATATGATAAACCATAAAATTCTGCTTAATAAATTTCATAATTATGGCATCAAATAGTTGACATATAATTGTTTTAAAACATGTTTAGAAATGAGAGACAAATGGTTGAAATTGATTTTATGGACATAAATTAAAAAAAAAAATTATAAAAGTGACCTTGGTAAAAAGAACTATACTATGTGGGGTATTCCAGTAATTCATTTTAGATCCCCTCCTTTTTTTAATATACATAAATTACTTACCATTGTATATGAAAAATGTAGCTAGAGAATATTATTTGCTTATGATGTAAGTATATTCATTACTGGATAAGACAATATTCAAGAAACTTATTAATACAACATCGTTTCAAAATATTTGTTGTTATTTTTAGTATGAATGTATATACATGCTCACATATGTGTGCACACACAGATACATAGGGGGCTTGAAATTGAAAAGGAATATTGTTTTATTTGCTGGTAATATTGCTATATTTAAAAAATAGAGCCTTGAGGGATGACAGATTTAACTAACTTGATGGAGCTTATTTGGAGACAATCTGTTTCAAGGAAGATATAAACCAATCATTTGCTATTCTTCTTATTCCATAACTGCATAGTTACCTTACTAAAATATCAATCTGTCAAATGCTTTTGAGAAATCTAAAAAATACCCAAATGCTTGTTATACATTGTATTTGCTTGCAGGATGTTATTAACGGATATGAATAAGGTATTATTAACAGATTTCCTTACTGTGCCTTACCTTTTAAGTCTGGCAAGCTTTTCTTGGTCATCCTTACACTCCATTGCTTCCATATAAAGATGATAGAAGGAATTACCCAGAAGTGAATCTGGGAGACTGCGAAGATAATCTTTCAGCACAGCAGCAATCGTTAAAACTGGTACATGATCCAGTGAAATATCCAACCCTGCATCTAGGTGAACTTTTAATTCCTTTACCATTCGTGCATTAGCTGAGCGCCGAAATATGCCTTGAATGTATGGTCCTTTGTTGAAAATCTGTTGCATCATGGTCTGGAAGCATAAGTATTCCCATATTCAATTTCTAGTCATATTTTATAATGAGCATAAGTTATAACAAATAATATTTTTCCATGAGTCACAGTGAAACAAAATATAATGATTTAAACAGACTGGATTAAATAGGTGTTATGTATTCAACTTATGCCTGATTAAGATGATTAAAAATATAAATGTTATAAAATGATAAAATGCTGTGGCACACAAAATGTCCACTTTAAAAGATAATGCATTTTTATAACTATTAGGTATTGCATTTCAAACTGCAAGCAAAATTGGATATTGATTAAGAAATAACACCCTTACCAGCTGAGCTACAGAGCTAATTACTGTATTCCAAAATCACTGAAATAAAAAATGAACAAAATAGTATACACTGTTTTATTAATTTGCAAAGGTAATGTTACACCACCACCACCCCCATGAATTGATGATGATGATGATGATGATGATGATGATGATGATGATAATGATGGAGTCATTTAAAAATATATGCTCTGTACAGAATTATATCGATAATCACTGCAGTAAAATAATTACCATCATGTTACTAATACACAGAATAATCAAGCAAGTTAATGATCATGTAAACTGCCCTTATTAGACCTGACAAGATTTGTACCATTTTTGATATATAGAGAACTGTTAGGACTGAGAGACAAAAGGTTCACATGATATTCTTACAGCATGTGAATTTGTTCTGAAATGAAAGTTGAAATGAAAGTAGAAATTAGCTCAGCTGCGTATTTACTTGATATTAGTGTTGACCCATGTGATATGCAGGAAGGCAATGAATGAAAACAATTTAATTGATATGCTGGTGGAAAATGAGTCTTCTTCAGTACACATGTCCAATGAAGCTAACAAGATAAGCAGCAAAGATTCCTTTGGAATGAAAACCAGATATGTGGTTCTTTAAAGTATAAGTCCAATTTGCCACCTAAAGTAAACACATGAGGACATTAAATTTAGTTTCTCATTTCTCAACGAGCCTATATATTCCAAAATTTTTTTGAAAACTATTAAAAGATTAGAATCAAATAAATGCTCTTCTACTAAAGAATGTCTTCTAGGTATATTCAACTAAATGAAAGACAAGCATACAAAATATTTGGTAAAGAGCTGTATTTAGGCGACATGAAACTTGGCCAAATTTGAAGGAAAATGTAGTCCTTGGTATGCTGAAAAAGTGCCTTTTATCATGTGGTGAGGAAAATGATTGGATTTTACTTTTAAAACATGTTTAAGTAGTAACTGGCAAAAGCTTGAAAAAGATTGCAGTTATGGCAGACAAAATCAATGAAGAGAATACTCATAAATTTTCAGTATAAGCAATACTGGTAACAATGCCATCACTAGACTTTTAGCCTGGAAAACAGCTCTAAAGCTATGAATAGCTACAATGTAAGGCCTCATAGGCATATTTACAGTCAAAACCAACATAACAAATATATTATATTTTTGTTATGTTGGTTTCTATATTACTCATATAGAAAGCATTGATATTACCACATTTAATTTAATAAGAAATGCTTCCCTGATAAACGCAAGTCTCCATGCTCATGGAAGAATCTGAAAAATGCCAAATTTTGGGTTTTTCATGGTTTTTTTGCCTGTTAAATGGCAGCTGGAGGGTTGGTAGTCACAGTAGTAACTCTACGCAAGGCATATGTAATATCTGCACAACTTTAAGTTCTCACAATTACAATGAAAATAAGCATTATCTTAGGACAGGAGATTTTGGAAATGTTGTCCTGCTACATCCACACATTTAAACCATCTTTTAGAAAACAGTCATTCACATGCATTATTCATCTTCTTATATTAATTATTATTCTAGGTTTACCTAGATCTTCACCTAACGAGGTTGCTCTAATGGAACTGGGAAGATTGGGCTATAAAAGCAAGGTCACAGAAAGAGTATTGAAATATTGGTATAGAATAGGGAGACTAGAGGAGGAGAATATTATTAATCAGTGTTTGGTAGCACAAGGAAAAATTAAGGGGAAAGAAACTTGGTTATCTAAAATCCAAAATATCCTACAAGAAGCTGGCATGGGACTAGTATATAGTATGAAAGAGAAAGATTGGGTAAAGGATTTTGGAAAGAGATGACAATAAGAATTGAGAATATAGAAAAACAGGAAATATGGTCAAATCTTAACACCAAAAAATCCCTGAAATTTTATAGTATACTAAAAAATGTGTGTGGAAGAGAAAGATATATTGAAATTTGTGTTATGGTAGGAAGGGAAGGTTGGCATGGTTTAGAACAGGAGTAAAATATTTAAGTGGATTAAAAAATGGATACACTAAGAGGAAATGTCCTATGTGAGCAGAGCCAGATAATACTTGCTATTGTATACTAGAATGTAAGCAAACCAAGTTCTGGAGGGAACATTTTTTATTACAAAAATGGAAAAATCTACCAGGTGAAATAAGAGGTAGAAGAATTTTAAATTTAAAATCAGATGAAAACATTATGGGACTAGAAAAATACATAGGTAAGGTAAGACAAAAATGGTTATGAGTGTAAAATACTTAGGAAATGTGCATGAGAAGAATACTGTCAGATAGTGAAAGGAGGATGAAATGAGTAGGGGAGGGTATGGGGTTATACTAGTTAACAGGATCCTTACACACCAATAACCAGGGTGTTAGTGTGTATAAGGTCCTAAGGAATAAGCACTCTTAAGGATAGAAATTTGGCAGAATGGGTTTAATTAAAAAAGAAGGAAGGTTTAGTATTGTAGGAAATATAACTTAAATTACTTAAATTATAAATTACTTTTAATGTTTTGTTTTGTTTTTGGTTGGATCAAAGCCTGGTCCCCTGGATATTCCAGTAGATAGCTGCTGATGAACCAGGGACTGGGGGGGCTGAGCCAATCAAATTGGAATAAATTTTGATTTGATTCAGTGCCTTCTGGAATTGCCGGAAGCACTGTTCCTAATTGTTATATTTAAAATGTTTTTTTATTATTATTATCATTATTTGTGTCTATTTTGTATTAAAATAAAAATCTGTATGTGATGCATGAGAAACTACCACTACTGTATTGATTAAATTTCTCATCTGATATGTTTTTCAGTTTTTCTAATGTGTGGAGGTAATTCCATAAGCTTTATATTTCAACTTTGCCCATAAATTAAAACCACATACTGTCAGATCAAGGGACCATATGAGCCATAAATCTCTTCTAATTACCATAATTATCTCTGGAGAAATTTTTGAGGAAAATGTTCAAATCTCTACCACATACTGTCAGATCAAGGGACCATATGAGCCATAACCCTCTACTAATTACCATAATTATCATTGGAGAAATTTTTGAGGAGAATGTTCAAATCTCTACCACATACTGTCAGATCAAGGGACCATATGAACCATAACCCTCTACTAATTGTATACTCCTGGCTTCTTCTCCTCCGGTATTCCATCATTATCACCAGAATTGAACAGATTTTTTAGGCTAAACTTGTTCACTGGGGACAAAGTAATCCCAAACTCTCTGAGAGTTTGAGAGCCGGCATAATCAACTGTTCAGAATGTAACAAAATATATATTGGAAAGACAAAAAGAAGCAATGGAATCAGGCTGAAGGAACACTGGAGAAACATCAGGGACAATTAGATAGAGAAATCAGTGGTTGCACATCACTTTTGGAGAGATAAACATGATATAGAAATGGGAGTGAAATTATTGAAATTCATAGATCGATCCGTTGAGCTATTGACCCTTGAGCTGGAAATATGGGAAAAAATTTATATAAAAATATATGAGGTTATGGTTATGAACTTTGAGATCCCAAAGTTCGTAAAATGTCCACGAGAGCTACACCAAATTCAGCCAACCAACAATGAAGCCGACAGTCGACTAGCAACTGAGGATGCAAGCGAAAGCCTGCAAAAATAGTTCTTCACAATTCAACAGTAAGTGGAGCATAAGATTATCAAATCAACTCACTAGATAATTAAGAACATTCAACATATTATTATAAATAATAAATATCTAATTAATGGTTAAACTAAACATTGCATCAAGAGTACATTAACAACAGTAATGGTTAATAATAATGTCAGCAAAAAGTCCAAAATCCAAACTTTTGTGATTTATTATCTGATTATACACATTTAACTAATCCAAATTAGCTACCTACTCAAATTCAGCTAATGTAAAATGCTTTATTCCAATATATGGCTAACCAGTATAATGTAAACTCAGGTAAATGAAATGACAAAAGCTTCAAATTTCTAAACAAGAATCCCAGTTTTTGCAAAACTACAGGATTATTATACAGTTGAATTCACTCTAGCTAACCCTCTTCAACTTTTTTAAAAAAAGGTGGAAATTTTTGACCATGTGACGACTAGAGGCAATTAAATGCACAAACCATCCCAGATTAATATCCCATCCCTTGGATTGAAGGATTCCAAAACATCATTGAGAGGTAAAAAGATATTTAGATAGCAAATTCCTTCAAAGTATATTTCCAGATTTCATGGCAGAAGAAAACAAATCTAAAACTGCCATCATTATTCCATTTAGACTATACATGTTTAATGTAGTGCCATTTTGATTTTATATACATGATCTAAAATTTGTCTTCTCATATCTCAATAATTGCCTAGCTGCTTCAGCATTCACCAAGGAACATCTTTAGCGCCGAAACATTTTGATTTAAAAAATTAATGAATTTGGCCTCCATATTAATATATTCAAACTATAATTCATGCAGAACAATCAATAATACATTTCCCCAAATAACAATAAACATCCAGCACATTAGCAGTAACAAACAATAACATTTGTCACAGAAAACCTATCAGGGTTCATGTCTGGATTGTCAATGAATGTGACTAGGACTCATAAGTTCATGACTAAATATGCAAGCAAATATGTCCTTAAGTTCAAAAATATGCACTAATAATTAAAATAATTATGTTTCTTGTAACATTATGAATGCTGAGTGAGAAATAAAGTTATGTGTTCCATTCAACCATTGCTACTAAAGCATGCTGGCCAGTTACTTACCTAACAAATACCAGCATTATTAATCCCTTGGCAGATGGTTGAGTGGGATGCATGGTTTTATTCTTTAGAAGTTTAAGCAGATCTGCTTCTATAATTATTTAGGCTTTATATAATTATTTAGACTTTTAGCCCGGAAACATCATTTTATTAGATCTGCTTCTGTTGTCTAAAATCAGCAACGAATGGAAATACACAACAAACATTTATGTTTTTAGTTTAAAAACTGTTGAATATTTGTTGGGGCACATCTAAATGCTTTTAACTATTCCACAGATACAGATATGTAATTTGTTTGCTGGGACACATCTAAATGATGTTCCATAGAAAGAGACATATTTTTAATGTACTGAATGGTTTTCCTTTGAAAAGTCTTATCACACATCTGTTGATATCCAGGAGTTTTGAAAATTTCATTAAATAACTTTTTCCTTTCCTTTTTTTTTCCCTATAACAGCTGTACTGATATCTGACGCTATGGGTTATTCTTTTCCTTTCCCACTTCAACTCCATTTTGCTTAGTGTAGTGGCTTTGCAGAGTAGAGATGAATGTCATTGGCTACCTCAGTATGCCCACAGTACTTTCAGTTTCAAAACAAAAGGCAGTCAGCATTGGACAGTGAACATGCCCTGTTACAAATTTCACCCAAAATGGGAAAATAAATATTCTGTTACTTACCATGAAGGCAAAGCATGTTGTGCAATATGTTTAAAAGAAATGTGCATTATATATAAATATAATATTCAAAGATACTTTAACATATGGCATTATGTTAAATACTTCAGTACAATACTACTACTGTAGTTGACTACAGCAACTTATTATCATTAGTTCGGCCCTTGAAAAATTATTCTAAGAATTGAAGGTAAAATGCCTTAAAAGTAAAATTTCTTCTAGTCCTAATACTGCAACCAACAACTTATTGCATGCAAGCTTTATAATTGCAAAACTGATAGCTGAAGGGACTAAGCCATTTTCCAAAGGAAATTTATCAAACAATGTAAGACAACAGTAGCAGAGGATGTATGCTAGAATCATTATTTAATAAACTAAGCCTTGGAAGGGGAACAATACATTTCAGAATATAAGAAATGACTTCTGATATTGAAGAACAATTGAAAGAAAATAATTTTATATAGTGCTCTTTAGCCCTAGACAATTGTACAGATCTTCATTCATTAGAGGGATTGATACAGAGTATCATATCTGGAACTCTTTCCCCTAAAAGATACAACATATGGAGAAAATGTTTTTGAGACATTACATGTGGTAGCTTGTAAGTATGACTTACCATGAGAAAAATTAGTGTCATTAGCAACAGATGGTAACTGCTCTATGATTGGTCATATTAATGGTTTCATGGGAAGATTAAAATATAATTTAGCTGAAATTGGAATTTCTAACAATGTTAAAACAATACACTGTATCTTACATACAGAAATCTTGTAAGCAAAGTCTGCAACATGGACATTGTCATGTCAATGTTAATAAAAACTGTAAATTTGATTAAAGCTCACCCTCTATGTCACAGGCAATTTAAAGAGTTCTTATCAGATCAGGGGTCAGGTTATTCAGATTTAATTTACTTTTGTCAAGTTACATGGTTAAGCAGAGGATGTATGGATTCACTGTTTTTTTTATATCCGTGCAGAAATAGATACTTTCTTAAGGAAGCAAGGTATTGTTATTTTGTTGAATTAAACATAAAACTTGTAAAATCATGTCAATACATTAAATTCTCTTGATATTTCACATTAAAACTTTTAATGCATTTTAATAAAAAAAGTTTTAATGTGAAATGTCAAGAGAGTTTAATATAATGACATGATTTTAGAAGTTTTACGTTTAATTCAACAAGATTATGGTAGTTTCACTGTGTGGATTCCTGCATTCATTTTTAATTTAAAAGTATTGTTATTCTGCAGTTATCCAACATGAATCTTGCTTTCATAACAGATATGTGATCATCTGAATCAGCTTAACATCACCTTACTAGGGAAAGATCACTCCATAATCAACATGGTGGGTACCATTAAGACCTTTATGACCAAATTGAAACTATAGATGCAACAGCTTCAGAATGGAGATTTATATCACTTACTCTTTTGAAATTAGTTTCAAATGTTACATTTCAAATATCAGACAAACACCAACAGTTCTGGAAAACCTGCATTCCAAATTGAAAGACAAATTTCATGATATAAAGGGAATGGAATTATTAATATTAAATAATCCATTTTTCAAAGAAGTGCCATCATATTTACAATTGGAGATTATAGATATGGAGCATGATATACATTTGAAAAGCTGCGACACATCTGGACTTGAACAATACAAAATAATTAACCAAGACATTTATCCTACTTTAAAACACCTCAGTAGGTATATGGCTACAATGTTTGGAGGAACCTACAGGTGTGAATAGTTTTTCTCATTTATGAACAATATCAGAAACAAAGAAAGATCTATGATTCATGATGTGAATTTGGCTTCTACATTATGTTTAACCCTATCTATTACTGCCACAGGTGGCTGAGCTCGCTAAGGTGCAGACTCATGGGTGGGAGGTCCAGGGTTCAAATCTGTCGGGATCATCCTCCTTGATTGCGGTTTTTCCCAGATTTTCCTCAGTCCTCATAAATGGCAAATGCCAGGGAGGTACCCTAAACTTAGGCCTGGAATGCTTCCTTGTTTAAAATAAAAATTGCTTCCAATATATCATTTCATCTCGTGTATCATCAGTGTCTACCACCTGTGGTGCCTCAGTAGTAAAAATGAGAGTTAAACATTAAAAAATACCCTATATCTCGTATAGAACACAACATTAATAAGTTAGTCACTAAGAAGAATTGCAAACTGAATTAAATTACCAAATAACAATTAAAACCTATAAAGCACATTTATCATTATGGAATTTAACAAGTATTTTCTTTATAAAAAGTTAATATTAATATTAGTATTAACATTTCAAATCTGTCACTGAATCCTCCCAGTACTTTTTCTTTCCTACATATTATATGTCACTAGAGAAGGGTAAAAAGAAGAGGTAAATGTAACCAACACATTTCCCCTCAATGACACTACTGCCATATTATAATAGAAGCTCAACTCAGGTTAGGCTTCATATGTTCAAAAACTATTAGTTATGCATTTAAATGCTGCAGTTCCTGTGATGAGATTGACTTTGACACGGCCATATGTCAGCAGATTAACTTAAAAATTTGAAGTAGAGGTTAAACTAAAGAGCACACATAGGCACAACGTGAGAAATGGCAGAAATAATTAAACAACAATCAGGGAAACAATACTTTTCTGCTAAAGGAAATCTGCTGCTGGACTATCAGTTATAACAAAAGATTGCTCAAAACGTATAATGGAATGCAGTTTCAATGTTACTTAGGCTGACAAAAATAGCAATTTATGAAAATTTTGAAATTTAGGTGATAAAAAATTAAGTGGTTATACATATGTTCACTTTTGGAAAATGAAGAGAAACAAACTAGAAGGATTTCTGCAGTGTAAAAGTAGAAAATGCAAATAAATACTTTTTAACCAAAGATGGAAAGTTGCAAGTTTGTCAGCCCTTCTTTCTTCTAACATTTGATTTGTCTTAATCACATATACTTCATGTGCTGTTTAAAAGGAATCAACATTACATAATTTCGAGAGATTAATGATGATGGCACAAATCAGCTGAGGTAAAGGAAAGACATGGTAAAGGAAAGAATTAGATTTTATATTAATGGTTTTCCAAAATTATCTACATTTTAAGCTAAAATACATTTAGAGAGAGCACTTGCCTCATGAATTAAATATTCAGAAAATGAAAAAGGGTAATATTATGTGAATATGTGTAACAGAGAATTTAATTTGTTCTTCCATATGCCTAAAATAATTGTGTGATATATACTGCAAATTTTCTCATATGAATGCCACAGAGAAAGAAATTCACCATTAAGGATCAGAACGCTCACATTCGATGAAAATGTTTAGTCAGGGCTAAATAAGGCATTAAGGTAGAAGCTGCACCTGAAAAAGCCTATTTAGCTCAATTTGATCTGATGGCTGTCTGCTACTGCTTCTTTAGAAAATCAGCTGTGTATAGCACAACTTGGGAGAAAGTTAAGTTAGCAGTAGTAAAGATAGGAAGTGTTGCATATGAGAGCTTCAGTTTGATCATTGAGAGGGGAGTAAGTAATAATGGGAGCAAGTTTAGAATTTACAGAGGAAGAATAGGTCTGTTTAATAGAATGAAATGGAGCTGTTTAAAAAACAACTGTACAGAAATGGAGGGGTGGGTGTGGGTGTTTCAGGAATGGGAGAAGTGTTTACATTTTAATTACAAAGCATTAGAAAAATACCTAGGAAGGAAACTAGGTAGATTATATGTTTTGTTTTTTGACATGGAGAAAGCATATGGAAGGGATATAAAATATACACCATGGTATAAACTAAGAGGAAATGTAAGTAATAAAATTATGGAGATTTTGGAGAATTTACTATATCAATAAAACACATCGCTGTAAAATGTAGTGTAGGAAAAGTGTCCAAGGGAAGTAAACAGAGAGAGGGGTCTCAGACAGGGTGTAATTTAAGCCCTGTTGTTTTATTTGTTTGACATTTTGGAGCACACTAATAAGGAAAATATTCACCTATAGTGATTAATAATGTGGAAATCCCAAGTTTATTATATGCAGTTGATTAGTGGGCTGGATCTATTTCAATTTTTGAACTATCTCATATTTTACAAGTAATAAAAAGATCCTGCAGGGATTCGGGCTTAAATATGAATCAGAATAAGACTAAAATTATGGTATTTAAATAAGGGGAAAATAATAACAAGAAATGGGAAATGGTGTATTTAAAACAAAGAGATCCATGTTGTCAAGGAATTTATTAACTTATTAAGTTGTCAAGTTTAGACAGACTAGTGGCTGGGAAAACCTAAGAAGATGGAATGGTCAAAGGAAGATTGCTTATGAGTAAATCCCTCTATTATACAAGTATGGACATGTTCCGTTTTAGGCCTAACCATCTCTAACTCCCATAAGACTACATGTTAACTTTCTGTCATTTTACTCAATTGTCATACAGTTAATTCCTAAAATATTTATGTTATACTGTTGAATGATACCTTCTGTGACTGCTCATGTTCTTCTTTTTGCATTAGAAGGCCTAGGTCAGACAGAAAAAGCATACTTTTGAGACTATGTCAGTTATAGTTACGGCACTTTCGCATAGTACCATATTCAAACTCAGCAGCCAATGACGGATCATTTGCCAGAGAAGGAAAAGGCTGTCATCGGTTAAAACCGAAATTTCAATATTAAACATAGGCCTTATTAAATACATCCTTTTAACATGTCAAACATAAAATAAGAATTTCTCATTTTATTTTGCTATTCATTATTTAAATTATTGGTTGTGATGCATTTATTATATCAGTGTTGACATAAACTGTATAAGGCTTACAGTTAAGCTGTCAGTTAAGAGTCAATTATAAGAATTATAGGGCTTAGAGGGCTTCCTACCAAATTTAATTTAGAACAAAAACTTTATGTAGTTTAACATTTCTCTGCTCTAAGTTGGTCCAATGAGAATGGTTATCAGAAATGTGTATTTTTAATTTGTGTGTGAGAACAAGAGATAAATAAACTAAATGATATGCCTGAAAATTTAAACTATTCATAATCCATAGATCTGCATTTTCTATTTCTTTTCTTCCAATTATGAATGTGCATTTAGTTATCTTACAGTAACATGTTGCATTTTTTAAATTAATTTTTCTGCAATAGTGGCATAGCAAGTGAACTACATAACTGTGGCAAACAATTTCTATGTAATTTACAAATTACATACATTCATCTAATTTTTGAAAGCTATGACAAATGTATTCAAAAGCGAAGGGTATACTGTAATACAGTAATAATGTTGTATATAACATCATGCCTTTCTTTCCTTCAGTTGTATAACCAAATGCACAACACCCAGGCATATTAACTAAATTAAAATAAAAATTTTAAAAATGTTCTCCATATAAGCATATGGCACAACACACAGACATCAGGCCCAAAATGGCGGCTGATGCTGGTGAACCAATCATGGAGCTCGGTTGTTGGAAAATAAAATGAGAAATTCTTATTTTAAGTTTCATATGTTAAAAGGATGTAATTAATAAGGCCTATGTTTAATATTGAGATTTCCGTTTTAACCGATAACAGCCTTTTCCTCTGCTGGCTGAGTTTGGATGTGGTACTATGCGAAAGTGCCATTACTATAACTGCTGTGTGACCCAGGCCTTCTAATGAAAAAATAAGAACATGAGCAAATGCAGAAGGTGTCATTCAACAATATAACATAAATATTTTAGGAATTAACTGTATGACAATCAAGTAAAATGACAGAAATTTAACACACAGTCTTGTGGGAGTTAGAGACAGTTAGGCCCAAAATGGAGCATGTACATACTTGCATAATAGAGGGGTTTACCCAAAATTTAGGCCTGGAATGCTTCCTTTCTTAAAGAAATATCTTTTCCCAATTTATCATTTCATCTCATCATCAGTGTCCACCATCTGGATGCCTTCGCAGCATCTGTTTTTAATAGTTTTTAGCAACCATTTTAACTCAGGCTCTATTTCATTTTTTTTTTTTAAAGCATTCTAGGCCTAAGTTAGGGTAACTCCCTGGCATTTGCCATTTATGAGGGCTGAGGAAAACCTGGAGGAAAAAAAATCTCTCAGATAGGATAGTGGGTTTAGTGGGATTCCCTGGTGGGAATCAAATCCCAGATCTGCTTACAAGTTTATGCTATAATGACATCGGCCACCCATGGGTGCCTTAGCAGTGAAAATGGGTGTTAAAACATTATAAAAAAAAGCATGGCATGCTGGTGTGTTTGGGATTAAAGCTCTTATTTTTAATGTAATTGTCATTGTAGTAGCATTTCTACATATTCCAAAGGATAATCTGCTATTGTCTTTTATAATTTTCAAGTCTAAAGAGGGAATCCACCCATTCTTTTCAATTACCAATGTAATAGTGTTGATCTTTCCAGTAAAATTAACAAAGTAAGACATTGTTAACCAGATATTTAGGTACAATGGCAAATATGTCATTCATGTGTCTGTGCCAAGTTTTAACAATTAGGAGTAATGCAAGTTTCAAAATCATTCATAAATAGATCTGCCAAGAAAGGTGAAAGAGGATTTATCCATAACTAATCCACTTTCATGGTAAAATTTTTCAATAAAACTAAAATAATATTTTTGATACATTGTTCTATCAAACTGATATAGTCATTTAATACTTCATTATGTATAATTGTTCTTTAACAATTTAGATATGCTTTCTGTACAAATTCTGGAGAATAGACAAAAGAAGATTTTCAGAAGAAATTCTTGACTTTTTCAATAAAATCAAATGAATTTTTATATTCCTAAGCTGCTAAATTTGGTAAAAATTTAATTGGAAAGGCATCCATCTTGGAAAGCCATCCATCTCACTTGTAGGTTGGCAAGTCAAAATTGTTTATTGTGTTGAATTAATATCTTTTTTGTGAATTTTTGGTAGGCCATACAATCTTAGAATTCTTGGATTGTTAGGCTTAATTTTTTGAATTTCTTTATTTGTCAAAGTTTTTATTGTTTTTAATGTAAAATTGAAACCTGTCATGTTCTCTTTTGAGGAGTATTCTTTAATTTCAATATACTCCTTATTTTTTAGAAGTAATTCCATTCTGTTAATATAATACCCTTTATCTAAAAATACCATTTTATTCCCTTTGTCGGCTTTGGTATAATTAATCCATTTTCCGTTCATGATTTCAATCATTTGTTTGCTATGAGATATGATCACAAAATCTGTGCTTTAATTTTGTTAATATCCTTTTACAATGGTTTTTAATTTCATTTATATTGGTTTCTATTTTTAATCTTGTACAGCTGTTTCAGTATCAGCAATATTTCTAGAAAAATCGATGCAAGTTTGGAAACCCTTATTTAAAAACTTAATTCCATTTTACTTTGTAAATATTTCACTAAATTAATGACATTATTTCTGTTTCTATACATTTGGAACTCATTTCTGTTCTGATTTTCACATAAATTCCTAAACTTTCTCTTTGGGTTTTCAGTTTTCATTCAAAAATTTAGGTAAGTTTTGAGAATAATTCAAGCTCTAAATCTTCCCAAACTCAAGATCCAAATGTTTTACTTAACTTTCAAAAATTAATAATAAAAAAAATAAATCAATAAATTAAAATTTTTAAAAACAGAAAATAATTTTGGGTACACAAAATGTCCATAGTATTAAAAATTTATTAAAATCTTTTTGCAAAGATCCTATTCATTCCAACAGGAAATAAGTTATCTATCAAATCAATTGCAAAGACTGCAATGAGGTATACACTGGAAAAATAAAAATAAATTGGAAACCCATACAAAAGAACATTTCAAGAATATCCATTAACAAATAGATAGATAAATCAGCAGTGGCCACCAACTTTTGGTCAAAAAGCCATAAAATTTATATAAACACCAAATTGTTGAAACATACTGCAATCCTTTAGAACTAATGACATGGGAAAACATTTGTCACCAAAAATAAAAACTGCGTCACGAGCTTAAGAGACAATATGTTGGATATATTTGATAAATTTCTTCAACTGCCTACAGTGTATCATTCTACCAGTTAGTCTTCCACGATGGAAGTGAATGTTCCCAATATATGTTCAATTAAAAATCAAGTAAGTGAAATATAAGCATCACCATAATAGCTGTATACATTAATAACTGTATAGCCATGTGTATAAAACTGGTCATATCAAAAGTGTGGACAAAGGAAGCAAGGAAGCAAAATAGCAATTTTGGATAAAGAATGAAAGCCTACTTCAAGGAAAAGAATTTACAGAAATCAAGAGAGATTTAATTAAAAAATGTATCAAGGGGTTAACAACATAATTAAAGAAATCAAAATAATTTCATCAAATGCAAAACAGAAAATTAAATTAAGTAATCTACATTACCAAGAATATATATATCCTCCCAAAAATACATAAACTGGAAAAAAAAATGTGATCAATTATTAACAATACTGATTTCCCTACACACAAATTAGCTGAATGGTTATTACAAAAATACTGAAAGTTTCCAAAATTTTAAAGTTTAGCAACAAAAATATTTAACAGGTTTAACATGCAAAATTAAAAACCACAAATTATCCAAAGATGACATGTTTGTTTAATTTTTTAATTGTTAATTTATTCATTTATTTATTTATTTATTTGATGAAATAGCCTTGTTTCCCAGTATCCCCAAAGAAAAGCTACTAAATATAAAATTTAATTTTGTGTTGTAACCAATATAGTGAAGTGACTAATATATTATTAATTATCCAGTGAGTCGATTTAATAATCTTATGCTCCACTCACTGTTCAATTATGCAAAGCTAGTTTCGCAGGCTTTTGTTTTGCCTGCATCCTCCATTGCTAGTAAACTGTCAGATTTATTGTTGATCGGCTGGACTTGGTGTAGCTCTTGTGGTTATTTTATGACCTTCTGGATTAATTTGTCCTTTGTTGGAATCTCTAAGTTCATAACATTATCCTTATATTTTTTATATAAATTTTTTCCCCATAATCTCAGCTCCATGGGCCAATTTATGAGTTTCAATAATTTCACTCCTATTCCTATACATGTTTATCTCTCCAAAAGTGATGTGCAACTGCTGATTTCTCTGTATGATTGTACCTGATATTTCTCCAGTGTTACTTCAGCCTGATTCCAATGCTTCTTTTTGTTTTTCCAATATATACTTTGTTATATTCTGAACAGCTGATTTTATACATTTTATATGTTCAAATTGACTTACTAAATAATTAACAAATTTCTGTTTTTACAGGAGAGGTTACAGACAACTGCATTAAAAACTGAAGAAATGGATGATTATGTAAAACTAACAAAGTGTACATTGATCAACATAACTTTAGTTTCAACAAAAAGCATTTCCAACAATAAGTAAGCCTAAATATAGGTAATCCCTTTCTCTTAACTGGCAGATTTATTTTAAATTCACACCGAGATGCACATGACAAAATTTTTCCGTGGATGTTCAATATGGTACTGATATGTGGATGACATTTTCTGCATAATAAACAATAATCATATAGAAAATAAGTCAAATTACTAAATTTACAGAAAACATCAACAAATTTCACCGTTGAAGTAGAAACCTCAGACTACTACCCATTTCTAGATTTAAAAACAATTAAAAAAAGGCAAGAGTAATTGACAGAAAATCAATACATGCAGAAAATGAAAAAAGGGCAGTTTCACCACTACATCCCACACCAGCAAGCAGTTGTTTATAGTCCGACACACAGATTGGCTAAAATACTGCTAAACAAAGAGAAGTACTAAAAAGAACAATAACACATCACCAAAATTGCAGTAAACAATGGTTTCAAAAAATAATTAATAAACAAATTAATAAAAAATATCAAAATCAGAAAGTCTTAAAAGACACAAGTACTTTAGGAAAAATAAGAAAGACAGAGGAAAAAACAAAGTTTTAAAAAATTTAACATACCATCCTTTGGCATACAATAAATTGAGAAAAATATTCAAGCAATACAACACTATCCTAGCTCCCCAGAACAAATTCATTCTAAGTTACTAAAAGTATCACAAAAATATAAAATTTAAACAATTACAGGAATATACTAAATAAATCGCAAAGGATGTAAATGTGTGCATGCGTGCATATTCACATAAACATATCAGTTCGGCAAAATAAAATTTAGGCTTAAGGACAAAAGAACATTTCAGAAACATCAGATACAGAATGAGTTAAAACATAAAGAAACCACACAGAACTAACCGTATGGAAAGAAATTTTATCCCATTAGAGGAGGACCTAATCAGGAAGTTATAATTAGACAACTGCAAGGGCAAGAAAGAGATAGCAAAAGAATTGTTTGAGAAAGAAGCTAAGGATAAATGCAAATGCATTCAAAACATGTAACACCCAACCACATATATTATATGGGGATTATTCCTGAATAGTATCATCAGTTCTACAAGTCATTTAGGAATGACATAATAGCTGGAAATTATTCAGAAGACCACCACCACCATAGTATTTTGTATCATTGTTTCTGATATCTGTACAATTCATTGCAGTTATTTTTTCTTATAAATTTTATTGCATCAGGTTTACTCATTGTAGGGGTTTAAAACATTTGGAATATTATCAGCTGTTTTACTAATCAATATTAAAATAAATACTTATATGTAATTGTTGTTTAAAAATAATTATATGTATAATAAGCAACAAAATCTATGTTATGTTACATTGTTTCTGTTATTAATATTATTATATCAGATAACTTGCAAAAATAACAAATTACTTAAAGTCAAAACAGCATACATACAAGAATATATCCTTTAACTTATGTAATACTTTACTTAAACTCAAAAAATTGTTGAACAGGTGTAAACATATAACAATAACCTTATACATCAGCCACAAGAGCTGAGGTGGCACACAGCCCCATCAAAATTATAGAGCAGCTACTTGATCTGCTAGAAGTAGTAAATCTACATTGGATTACTAAGGTTAAGTTTCTTATGATGACCAGGTGATCCCTGATTAACACACTCATAGATGCAACAAGCAACCTTTAGCTATGTCTCAGATAAATATTATGGATACACACTGGAAAAACTGCCAGCAAATAGGCGCACCCTAGTGGAAGAAATGCCACCCCTAATTAGACATTTAATTAAATATTTATGCTTATATCTTTTGTCACACAGCTGCTGCATTGCTCATTACTACTGCTTAGTGTTTAAAAATAATTTATTAGGTATATATGATACAGATAAGTAACTAATACAAAGCAACTGGCCTCATAACTTACCAGTACAGGTCCAGGAACAGTGTCAGGTCCAGCAAGCTTGTCAAGAGGAATACCAAACAATACCCCAAGTGGTGTACAAGAAACACTCGATATTGGTGGAACTGCTGGAAAATCTCCACACTCCTCCCCCTTGCTCATGCTTCGTTTGAAGACATGTGATATCTTCATTGGAGATTTACGGGTCTTCTTTGCACTAACAGTTGCACCTCCACATTTCTTCAAATCCATATTCAAATTGATGCACACATTGCTTTTCTGTTTGCTCCTAAGAAAGATATAAAACGCATACAAAAAATTTAATTTAATAGCCCATTTCCTGAATACAAGTATAGGCATAAATAATTTTAGCATAATGAGACTGCTTGTACTGTTTCAGAAATAACAAAAATTAAATTGAATATTTTCACACAAATCACAAACTCTGCTCTTCAAATTTGGAGGGTGAATTGTATGATAAATTTGTTAAATTAAAAAATATTGGTAAAAGGTGTCCTTTATCTGAATACATTAAATATTATTCTATGCAAAAATTTGTGTGCTCAATGAGGTAAATTCCTGCATATTAATTAAGGCACTAAACCAAACTTTATTGCAGGCACAATGACTTCATTTGAGTCATTGTGCCTCCAATACTTGGACAGAGTTGTCAATAATGGTAATGATCCAATAACTGTCATACGAATTATTCTTTCAGTTGCTAAACCACTCAGCATAAATGAGATTGCCCATGCCTGCTCTAAACCAAAACATATATAGAGAGTAAGAAAAATAGCTGGATTCAGGTTTTCAGGTTTCATGGAAATTATTGCATAATACTGATGTCCTGAAGTAGCTCTATAACCATTTATTAAATCCTCAACTGCAAAAGATATAGTTCTATGCACTGCTTTGGAGACATCCTTTCTCATATATCTCTGACCTAATATCATTTTACATAATTCATGAATGTTTTGAAGTTCCTGCATTCATCAGATAATTTTCGAAAATAATTTATAATAAGCATAAGGTATAATACATTTAAATGTTATACAACAGTTAATGAGTGTGTAAGTTACAAAATCTGGCAATTTAAAGTTTCACACATGTTAAATAATGTAGCTTTAGCTACATCCCTGATCCTAGTGAACCTGTTTTTGCCAATTATTTTCCATGTATGTTTAGCCCTATGCTATGTTGTTTAGACTGTCTTATATTATTCAGCACTAAAGAAATATTTAGAGCTATATAGGGATTTTGATCTAGCATCTCAAAAACTTTATAGAAGTACACTGATACATGTTTAAACTTCGACCACTAAGGAGACAAACTGGGATTGGGTAAAAAATGAATATACGCGCGATACTGGCTTCCAATATCTGGTGCCAGAAATAAAAGTGATCTTAATGGCCCTGAACAGTGGACAGCTTTGTAAAGAAATATCACAAGAAGAAGAAGAAGAAGAAGAAGAAGAAGAAGAAGAAGAAGAAGAAGAAGAGGAGGAGGAGGGGGAGGAGGGGGAGGAGGAGGAGGAGGAGGAGGAGGAGGAGGGGGAGGAGGAAGAGGAGGAGGAGGAGGAGGAGGAGGAGGAAGAGGAGGAAGAGGAGGAGGAGGAGGAGGAGGAGGAGGAGGAGGAGGAAGAGGAGGAGGAGGAGGAAGAGGAGGAAGAGGAGTAGGGGAGGAAGAGGAGTAGGGGAGGAAGAGGAGCAGGGGAGGGGAGGGGAGGGGGGAGGGGAGGAAGAGGAGGAGGGGAGGGGGAGGGGAGGAAGAGGAGGAGGGGAGGAAGAGGAGGAGGGGAGGAAGAGGAGGGGAGGGGGAGGGGAGGAGGGGAGGGGAGGAGGGGGAGGGGAGGGGGAGTTCTTTTTAAAAAACATAATGACTGTGACTCAGGCCTTATTGCCTAATGAATCAAAACAGGTGGGCAGTACAGAATTGTCATCAGATACTAATGAACCTAACATTCTGACTGTCAGTAAGCCACTGGCTCTTTTCATCTCTCTCACTTTAAATATACAAGCAAGAATATAAACACAGATGATCTTATGCCAATTAACAATGGAGTCCAAGCAATAATAATGCCAATAGAATATCCATCTTTATCGTAATCTAACTGCTGAACACAGTGCTCATATGTAGTTCATTATTAAAAGAGGTGCACGACCCAAAAAATGTGTTAATTTATATTTCCTACTTTCAATGAAAATGTTGTGTATATATTAAACAGGAATATTTGCCTTCAAGAGAGTATTTTGAATGGTTTTAATGCCCATTTAACTACTGAGGCATCACAGGTGGTGGACACTGATGATACATGAAATGATAAACTGGGAAAGGATTTTTTTTTTAAGCAAGGAAGTGTTCCAGGCCTAATTTTAGGGTACCAGTATTTGACATTTATAAGAACTGAGGAAAACTTGGAAAAACCTTCAGTCAGGAAGGATGGTTCTATTTGGACTCGAACCCCAAACCTCCTGCTCACAAGTTGTGCCTTAACTACCTTGCCACCCATGGTGATTTCATGAGAGTATTCTGCTACTGTCCAGGCATAGGAGGATTGAGTTAATGTATGAACAAAAGAACAAAAAAAGAACTGAGAAAAAATTAATTTACAAATGAGCATTATTCAGTTGCAATCCTGTAGTAGGAGCCTATTTATACTTTGCTTCCTGTTGGGCATTGTGCCTCATAGAACTAAATTAAGCCTGTTACCTATAGATGGCAGAGGGATGACAGCTGGTTCATTCTCTCTCATGCCATGCAATGGGAAACAAAGGTTATCACTTGAACATAAAATGGATAACAAACCTTATTTCAGACCTCTTTTTCAGGTGTGAAGTGCTTTAATGCATACTAATGCACAGTTATAATTCTCATTAGGAAGATCTGCTTCCCAGAAATACCATAACCTAAGGCTGAGAAAAGATTTATCTAGAATAACAACTTTTATTGTTGTTAATAAAACAGTAAAGAGATATCCATTATGAAAACTCTTGTCTCTGTCATTATTAATGTACTCATCCAGATCTTTTGCAAATACCTTATACTGTTTAAAAAAGCAAACATCTTTTATTTGAATATACTGGTGATAAATTAATTTATTTTTATTTATTTATTTATTTATTTATTTATTTGCTTTATTTATGGATGCTCTCAAACATTTCACATCATTAGCATTCCAGTCAATTCAGTGGGTAAAATAGTCAATAAAATTTGCTCAGAGGCCTCTTCTTCCAGACTTGAGGTTCTTTTACACGCCATAAATCTATAATGGGACCCACAGCTTTACTGCACTTCATATAAATCTTTGCCATCAGACCCACAGCCTTACTTCCATTCTGAAGGAAGCCATACTTAGGATTTTTATGGTCAAAAAATCCTCTGTTCATTGCCAGGATTGACTCTGCGATCTTGGACTGGTGATAAAACCTGTATCTTTAGTCCCTTGTCATTTCCAGAGAGAGCTTTCACAAAAATTGCTGAATTACTCTACTCTGACTAAGAATCAAGACTGGGAGACCTTTCTATTCTGCCTTCAAAATTCTGCATCCATGAAATTACCAACAATCACTCTGCCACTGAAGATTCATTTGAATAAAGTCTTTTCTTTTTAAGTAGTAGTTTTCTGCACTTGGCATGACTTTCTTCAAAACAGGCAGATGGTGCTAACAAGTGTACCAAGGCTGTACAATATATGAGTGTGTAGATGTGATGAACTGCACCATACCTTACAGATTCTCTCTTTTGCAAATGTTAAAAGTTCAGTTTCCAGTAAAAAAACAGGACTGATCTATATTGTAAACATGTCTTTTAGTACATTATTTATAATGTACTGATCTACTTCTTGCATCATGCTCTTACATCTCTCTTGTAGCTTCTTAATTTGCCACTTCCCATTTTGGCACTAATTTGGTAATCCTTTTAGTGACTTTTGAAATAAATGAAAATACTGAGATTTTTTGGCCTCCTCAATATTCTTGAGCATATTCTTGAGTTAATCCATAGGAGGAAATTTTAAATTCATTAGGTTTTCTCTATTTTTTATATATAAACATTTTTTACCAAGTGGATAACTCCAATGGGTATTGAAGATGTTTCAGCAGTTTAATTTTGAATTTTATTTCATGGTTTTTGGTCCAAAAGTGAGCTGCTGCTGCTGATTTATCCACCTGCTTAAACTGAATATTCCTAAAATGATCTTTGGTACTAATTTCCAAATTTCTCTTTGTTTTGCCTATGTAGCTCTGCTCACAATCTGCATATTTTATTTAGTAAATTCCTGATTTCTGTTCTGTTGATATGGGGTCTTTTACTGTGCAACCTAATAAATTCTTGATGATGTATCTGCTCTTTGGGGCTAACATTATCCCATGTTGTTTGAAAATTTTTTTGAACTTGTTCTGGTAAATTGGGTTGTAGTTGAAACTTTTGAATTTGTATTCTTCTTTTGTGTTTTTCAGTGTGGAAACTTCCCTTATTCCTTTTTGTCTTTTAGATTTATTGATAAATTTTATCACTGTGTCTTTGTTCAAACCATTGATTATAGTTATCTTTATTATTTGTTTGTATTCTATTTTGTACTCTGTTTCTGTGGGTGGAATATTCATCAATCTGTGTGCCAAACTGTCAAACACTGCATACTGATGTGGAATGGGGTTATAACTCTCATTTTTTATGTAGTTTTCTGTATGTGTTTCTTTTCTGTAAATTCCTCATTTTTATGTAGTTTTTTGTATGTGTTTCTTTTCTGTAAATTCCAAAATTCAAACAATCTCCATTTCTTATAATTTTTAAATCTAGAAATGGTAGCTAACCATTTCTTTCTTCTTCTATGGTAAATTGTATAGATTCATGTTGCAAATTAAAAAGTTTCAGGGCATCTGTTAAGTGTTTCTTTGGTATTATTGCAAAACTGTCATCCACATACCTATACCATGACTTGAAAATTAAAGGGAAGGCTTTCGTGATATGTGTTTCAAATGAACTCACGAATAAATCTGCTAGAAAAGGTGACAAAGAGTTTCCCATAGTTAGGCCTGTAACTTGTTGGTAATATTTTTTGTTGAAGTTGAAGTAATTTTGTTTAATGCAAATATTAGTAAGTTTTAATAAATCTTTTATTTCTTCTGTTTTTAAATTTATTGATGTTAACGATTTCTTTAGCATAAGCAAAAGTTTCTCTGTAGGTATGCTCAGGAATAAGGCTTTTACATCAAATGAAACCATTATATCTCCAGAAGTAATTCTGCTATTTTTAAGTTTTTTGACTAGATCAACTGAATTTTTAATGCTCAAACTTTGAAATCTCTTAAAAGAATTGAAGACTTTGATGAATTTTTTTGCTATATGGTATATAAGTGAATTGATATTGTTTATTATTGGTCTCATGCTGTTATCATTTTCCTGTATTTTAGGTAATGCATATAGCCTGGGTAGTACTGGATTACCCTTTGTATTATTCTGTTTTTCAGTAGTGAATAGTGTTTTGACTTCATTTAAAGTTTTGTTTAACATTTTATTACATTTATTGAGTGGATTCTTTTCAATTGGTTTGTAGTCTTGTCCTTTTAACATAGTTTCAACTCTATTTATGTATTCTTTTTCATCTAAAATGGCTATTTTATTACCTTTGTCTGCTTTTATGTACATTACTGGTTTTTCTTTTAGTTTTTTTAATGCCGTTCTGTAGTTTATTGATTTCTTTTGGTTTTTTTTTTATGTTCTCTAAAACTGTTTTGCATTAATTTCACAAACAATTTTTCCCTTTTGTTTAGTTGTTGGGTGGCTATGTCTATGTCGGCTATGTAATCTTCTATATTATCTGAGAAATATATACCAACTTTAGGCCTTTGTTTAGGTGATTGATTTCATTTTTGGAAAATGTGGCACTCGAAAGCTTAACTACAAAAACAAAGAGAAGTTTGGAAATTCTGAGGAAAGAACATTTTAGGAATATTCGATTTAAGCAGGCGGATAAAGCAGCAGTAGCAGCTCACTTTTGGACCAAAAACCATGAAATATAGCTGGAAATTAAACTGCTGAAACATCTTCACAACCCATTGAAGTTATGCATTTGGGAAAAAATGTTTATATTAAAAACAGAAAAAACCTAATGAATTTCAAGTTTCCTCCTATGGATGAACTTGGCAATTTCCTACTTCAACCAACAGAGACCACCACAGAAACATCCAGGTGTCCAGCCATCATTTCAAGTAATGGCAGTTCGGTGAGCAACTGAAGATATGAGAGATTCTCCTGAAATGCGTCTTATTTTTATGTAAGTAAATGGAGTTTAGTGTAAGAAATTGAATACCTAAGTTTAGGATATATTACCAGTTAATTGTCAACAGCTTCATAAGTACAATATTAACTACTTTATCTGTTGTGTGTGTGCATGAGGGTGGAACAGTTTTTATTTGATGTTTTTGTAAGTTCTGGAGTTTCTTTTTTAATTTCTGGTTTTTGTTTTTCATTTGTACAATTAAATTTTGATGTAGGTGGCATTGTAAATTTTCCCATACATGAAATCCTAGTTTTTTGTTAGTTTTAAATACAGATCGTAAATATCTAAGTCTCTTTCATGTAGTCTTTTATACTGTAAGCTCTTTTCTTTTCAATCTAGATTTAAAAATTATAAGAAATGGAGATTGCTTGAATTTTGGAATTTATAGAAAAGAAATACATACAGAAAACTACATAAAAAATGAGAGTTATAACCCCATTCCACCTCAGTATGCAGTGTTTGACAGTTTGGCACACAGATTGATGAATATTCCACCCACAGAAACAGAGTACAAAATAGAATACAAACAAATAATAAAGATAACTATAATCAATGGTTTGAACAAAGACACAGTGATAAAATTTATCAATAAATCTAAAAGACAAAAAGGAATAAGGGAAGTTTCCACACTGAAAAACACAAAAGAAGAATACAAATTCAAAAGTTTCAACTACAACCCAATTTACCAGAACAAGTTCAAAAAAATTTTCAAACAACATGGGATAATGTTAGCCCCAAAGAGCAGATACATCATCAAGAATTTATTAGGTTGCACAGTAAAAGACCCCATATCAACAGAACAGAAATCAGGAATTTACTAAATAAAATATGCAGATTGTGAGCAGAGCTACATAGGCAAAACAAACAGAAATTTGGAAATTAGTACCAAAGATCATTTTAGGAATATTCAGTTTAAGCAGGTGGATAAATCAGCAGCAGCAGCTCACTTTTGAACCAAAAAACCATTAAATAAAATCCGAAATTAAACTGCTGAAACATCTTCACAATCCATTGGAGTTATCCACTTGGTAAAAAATGTTTATATTAAAAAATAGAGAAAACCTAATGAATTTAAAGTTTCCTCCTATGGATGAACTTAGCAATTTCCTATTTCCTATTTCAGAGGACGCTACAGAAACATCCGGGTGTCCAGCCATCGTTTCGAGTAACAGCGGTTCGGTGAGCAACTGAAGATAGGAGAGGTTCTCCCAAAACGCATCTTACTTTTATGTAAGTAAGTGGAGTTTAGTGTAAAAAATGAATACTTATGTTTAGGATAAACCATATATAGATACTCAAGATACTCTGTGCAAACATTTTTAAAAAGTTCTACAAAAAGTTGGCATGCAGTTATTTGCAAAGGGGTTGATGCATGGTTCCAACATACCTGAATCTTGACGTTAATATTCTTTGTCACAAACAATAGCATATCTTGTGCATTAGTGTTGGTTAAAGTAAACCAGTCTTTTGGATGGTTACAAGAAATAGTTCTAGGTTGTTCATGGTCAATCTTAGGATGTTACATTCAAAAAAATGATATAATAATGTTGATATAGTGTGGTTTGGTGACACTTATACCTCACTTACTTGGTTTTTTAATTGGATATGTTTTGGGAACATTCGCTCCCATCAGCAGAAGACCAACAGGTAGAAGTATACTATGTAAGCAGTTTGAAAAATTTATCAAATATGTCCAATGATGGTTTTCTGACCAAAAGCAGGCTGACACTGCTGATTGCTGTATTTTTTGTAACAAATATTTCTGAAATGTTCTTTGGAACTGGTTTCCAAATTTCCAATATATACCTGATCACAGTCTTCACAATTGATTTGGTAGATAAACTACTTTCTCTCCGATGGTATATGATCTTTATAGGAAGACTGTAATAAATTTTTAACAATGTGAACATTTTGAGAAGTCAAAATTTTTTTCTGATTTTTAAAAATATTTTTAAATTTATTTAACATGCTAGAGTGGTATGTGAATTTTTTTTGTATTGCATATCTTCTTTTATTTGTAATTGCAAGCTTGTGTCTTTGATATCTTTAATTCTTTTAAACATTTATTCATTTTATATATTAATATTTTATGGAAACCATTATATAGTGCTGTGCGAATGATGCACTGATATTCTACTTTGTATTCTTTTCTATTGAGTAGAAGATTCACCAATCTGTACGCAAAGTTATTTAGGATGGCATGCTAGTGCATTTTGGGATCAAAGCCATTATTTTTTAATGTAAATGTCACTGTGGGTAGATTTTGTATATATTCCAAAGCCCAACTGTTATTATCTTTTGTAATCTTCAAATCTAAGAACGGAATCTACCCATTCTTTTCAATTACTAATGTAAACTGTATTTAATTTTCCTGTGAATTAAACAATTTTAAGGCATCATTAACCAGATACACAAGTATAATGGTAAATATGTTGTCCATGTATCCTTAAAAATTAAAGGAAAAACATCAGTTGATTAATTGAAGATGGAAGAGATTCTCCCGAAACGCATCTTATTTTATGCAGGTAAATAGAGTTTAGTGTAAAAAATGAATAGTTTAGTTTAGAATATATTACCACTCCATTGTCAACAGTTTCGTAAGTAAAATATTTATATCAGTTGGTGAATTTCAAAATCACCCATAAACAAATCTGACAAGAAAGATGAAAGAAGGTTGTCCATAACCAATCCATAACTATGTAGATAAATTTCAAAGGCAAATTTCCTTCATCGTCAGCACAGTTCCACTGTCAGCTTTCCAGCGTGGTATTAAGATGTTGCTCTTTAGATATTATAAACTTTTGATGAGGTTGCTGTTGTTTGGAAGATCAAAATGAACTAAATTTTCTTTATTAATTGATATCATTGTATGATTCAGTTGAACTACACACTCTTAAAGCTTCACTTACTTTTCATAAATGTATGGAACCAGTTTTGAGAACATTTAGTTCCCATCTTCAGCCAGTCTAAAGTTCAACTGTCCGGTCATTCATTGAGCTGTGGGAATGTATATTCTGCTCTGGTGGCATTGTGATAAACTTGTAGTTTATGTTTTCATCCCTGGCAATGTCGAAGTTCATTATGCTGTCTTTGTATTTGTAGATGTAGATTTTCTCCCAGGTTGCTCATTCCGTAGGTCTTTGTACTGATTTTAATAATTTAGCTTTATTTATTATGTCATGATTTTGTGTCCAAAAATGATATGCTACTGCTGATTTCTCTATTTGCTTGTACTTTATGTTCCTGAAATGTTCCTTTAACAGTGTGCCTATGTTTCTCTTTGTTTTTCCAATGTAGATTTTTTCACATTCTGCACAGTTTATTTTGTAAATACCTGATTTTTCTTCTTGTGGAATACTGTCATTAACATTATCTATCAGTAAATTTTTAACATTAAATCTATTAATCGGTGCCAACCTCATATTAAAATCTTTAAGAATATTCTGAAATTTTTTTGTGGCCCATGGATGATATGTGAATTTTTTAAAAGATAGATAGATAAATATACAAGATATAAACATATCATTTACATATGAAATAGAAACAGATAACATGCTGCCATTCTTGGATATTAAAATAATGAAATGCCAAGAAAATCTTAAATTTGGAATATACAGAAAGAATACACATGCAGATAATCACATCAAAGCAGACAGTTTTTAACCCCACAGCACACAAACATGCAGTAATTAACAGTTTAACACACCGGCTAGTTAACCTACAAATTAGCAAAGAAGATTTTAATGAATTCAAACAAATAGAAGAAACAGTAACTAAAAATGGTTTTAAAAAAGAACTAGTACATAAAAAGGTGCAGAAATTCAAGAGACAAAAACATATCAAAGAAACCACAACACTTTCAGCAAGAAAAGATAAACTAATTTTTAAAAACTCAAAAGCTCAACGAATGATTCAACAGTTGAACTTCAGCCTGGCTGAAGATGGGAACTAAATGTTCTTGAAACCAGTTCCACACATTTCTGAAAAAGTAAGTGAAGCTTTAAGAGTGTATAGTTCAACTGAATCATACAATGATATCAATTAATATGATTAGCTTCACTGTGCAAGTTCCAATTTGCATTTAAGTCAATTTTCTTTGTTTCGTTCAAGAATATATTTTCCCACACTGATAAATTTATTCATTGGAGCCAAAGTAATGATGGCATCTTTAAAAATCTTTTGAAATTTTTGGTGTGCCCATGGATGGAATGAAAATTTTTTATATATCTGTTCTGTAACCTTTCAATGTGGTGATTTCTTTTATTTGTATTTGTCTTTTTAATTTTTCTAACTTTTTCTTGACCACATCTGTTGTGTAGCCATTTTTCTGTGCTATATCCATGATTTTTTGGTACTCCAATTTGTATTCTGTCTCATTTACTGGTAGGTTTGTTAATCCCAATGTGAGGCTATTGATTATAGCTAGTTTATGTTGTTTTGGATTATGGCTGTTGCTTTTTATATAATTATCCGTGTGGATAACATTCCTGAATATGCCAAATTCCAATATATTATCATTATTTTTATATCCAGGAAAGGAAGAGCCTTGTTGTTTTCCATTTCAATTGTGAATTTTATGTTGCTGTCTTATAGGTTTAGTAGTTTTACTGCATCATCTTTCCATTTTTCATCTACTATTGCAAAAACATCATCAACATAACAATACCAACATTTGTATATATGTGGGAAAGACTCTACTAATTTTGTTTTTTGTCTGCTAAGAATGGTGAGAGTGGATTACCCTTTGCTAAACCCTTCTTTTGTGTATATATCTTTCCTCTGAATGTGATGTAAGTTTGAATGATGCAAATTTTGGTGAGATTCAGATATTGTTCTATGATTTCTCCAGGTAACTTGAGGTTAGCCATTTTTTTAAAACATTTATTAGTTTCTCTTTGGAGATGTTAGGGAACATAGAAACCACATCATAAGTTTCATAAGCTTAATTTTCTCTATTAATTCTGTTGAGTTTTTTATGCTTTGGCTTTTGTGTTTCAGTAACCTGTTGAATTGATTGAATTGATTTAACAAAATGAAAAATGGAAAGATGACGCAATAAAATTTATATTCCATCCATGGGCACACCAAAAATTTCAAAAGATTTTTAAAGAGGGCAAAATTATTTTGACTCCAGTGAATAAATGCAGTTTGAAAACCTCCTAAAAACCACCACAAAAGACAAAATCCCACCAGGAAAGCAATCAGGCATTTATGAAATCAGTTGCAAAGACTGCAATAATAAATATATAGGTAAAACTAAAAAGGAATATTACCATACAGTTTAAGGAACACCTGAGAAGTGTAAAATATAAACATATGGAAAAATCAGCAGCAGCATACCATTTCTGGAGGGGAAAAAAACAAACAAACAAACCACAAGTTCCAAAATGAATCAAAACTCTTAAAAGCTCTTCAAAAACCCATAGAATTACCAGTGTGGGAAAATATATTCTTGAACGAAAAGAAAGAAAATTTAGTTAATTTTGATCTTCCAAACAACATTAACCTCATCAAAAGTTTATAAAATCCAAAGAGTGACATCTTAATACCACACTGGAAAGCTGACAGTAGAACCGTGCTGACGATGAAGGAAATTTGCCTTTGAAACATGTTCCAGTAAGTGGAATAAAACTAATAAAATTTGAGTATGTAGATAAAGTTTACAATTAAAACTAAAATAATATTGGTTGATGCATTGCTCTGTCAAACTGATAAAATAATCTATTACTTAGGCAGGTATAAATGTGGATATAAGCCAGTTTTTTAACAATTTAGACATTCTTGCTTTAGCAGTAATGCAGAGAGAATAGCTTCAAAAGTATAAGTTCATATCAAAATGATATAAATGTCTGCTGGCTGAGAAAGAACTTACATAATTTACCCTTGGTGATAAAATCAAGTGACCTAAAATTTGACACAAATTCTCTGGCACTCCATTCTGCTATATTTGTGGGAAAAAAATTTAAAAATGTAGCATTTCAAATTTGCTTCATAGAACAGATGATGATGATAAACTATGGGAGGATAGGGTACATAACTACTATTCCAAAAAGGTTCCTTGCTGCTATTTAAAGAATTAAAAGAGAATTGTATGAATGGGGGTTATATTAATAAATGTAATAAGAAAGGGAGGGATTAGCGTGGTTTATTTTAGGAATATGTAGACTAAAGAGAAGTAGACTAAAGAGAATTAGAAAAATTGGAACAGAGTGTATGTCCAATGTGTAGGAGTAATGTAAATGCCATTCATATCCTATTTGAATATCCAGAAACAAGAGAGTGGATTTAGGTGAATATTTGCATAGAGTTAAAAATAAATGAATATGGATGATTAATAAGTACATGATCTTTGGTTTTAGCGATTTAGATTTATGGCACGGAGTGTATGAATTGCATATAATCAGGAGTTAACTATTGTATTGTGGATTTACTATTTTAAGGTGTTAAGTATAGCATTATAGTAGATATATGAGAAATAAAGGAATTAGTACTTTGTAGAGACTGTAGGTAGCTGATAAAATAATGGTATAGGTAGAGTAATTGAAATATTTTATTTTAGTCCCCTGGAGTTCCAGTAGGCTACTGCTGATGAACCCAAGATTGGGGTCTGATGCAATCTAAGTGGAAATTTTGTACTTTGTTTAATTATTTAGAATTTAGATAAAAGATTAGTGTACAACAATTATTGTATTAAAATTTTTTGAGATTGTTAGGTGTTACACCTAAAATGGCCTGGGCTAAATAGGTTAGGACCCCTTTGTATTTAGTATTTTTTTTAGTATTTCAATTTCATCAACTACTGTTCCAGTATTCACAAAAGTGATGAATAGAGTTTGGGAAGTATGGTATTATCAGTATATCAATATTAAATTGCACATATTTATGCTAAATTACACTGAACTTGGCAATAGTAAATGCCTTAATTCTGCAGGAGACAAATAAATACGGAAATGCTTTTAAACCAACAAAATTTCTGCCTAAGTATTGCAAAATAGCTTAAAGTTAGATTATCATGAAAATAGAAAGGTCAGTCAGTTAGCTTCTAGCACATAAGAAACAAATGCCAGAGAATTTGCAAATATCCAGATTTGGAGGTTATGTGTCTGTTCTACAGAAAATGTACAGGGAGTGTCATCTGTGCTTATGTACCTATATAAAAAGGGGACAAGGTATAGAATAAGGTATATTTGTTTGAACTATAGTGATGTTCCATGTGAATTGGTGCTTTTTTTGGAAATTTTCGTGGAAAATAACACAGCTATTTGTACCTTATATAAACAGGATTCAAAGATTGTTTTTTAACCTGGTGCAATTTACTAATAAAAGATTTTGGATTAAATATATTTTTCTATGATGTACAAATTCAGCTACAGGGAGAGCGAGAGTCTTTCACACAAATTTTTATAAATTAAAATTAATGGATTTTTTCTTTGCATATTTTATTTCCCACTACCTATAAATAACATATACTACATATTTCTACCAAAAAAAAAATGGCTTGTGAATGAATGCATTATCTAATGAACTAATAGCTCAAAAAGTAAGAGGAATGCTATGTAAATATTCCCCAGAGAAAAAAGCAGAATTATTGTGTGCAACACACAGTATATAAACCTGTCACACAGACAACTGTACATGTACTATGATGAGGCAGTTGTTTGAAATGTGATGAAATGGTCAACATACACTTAATAATGTGCATATGCATTGAAACATTACATTTTTAAAACACAGAAAAAATTCTCACATAAAATGTGGAGCATCATTTCAAATGATATTATTTTCAAACTTTTAATTTTGACAAGAACACTGAAACACTCAAAGCTTGAACTATGTATGCTACATAATAAAGGTAAAATCTGAAATATTTTACTACTTATTGCTCACTGAAACATCAAAAAACTGAAAAAAACATCAAAAAACTGAAATAACAATTATTTACATTGAAATTCTTAGGGGTATTCAATGGACATAATGTTATTTGATCAAACTACCAGAGAAAGTTCTTGGCATTAAAAATTTAATATGATATATTCAGATGTAAATTTATTATAAAAACAGGAAGATAAAAAACCACCTTATTGCAAAATTATTATAAAATATTAAAAATTAATTGAAGTGCACAATTTGAAAATAACATATATTTGACTGAATGCATATTCTTCTCCGAAATATTTCCACCTTTCTGTCAATGGCATCTTGTTGGAAATTTTTCAAGAAATTTAAAGAACTTCAGGTCATATTCTTCCTCCAGTTATTTCAAAATCTCTTTCTCAGCAACTGTTTCACATTATTTTTCTTAGCTGCAGTTACCTTGCTGACAGTTGGTATAGTTGTTAGTTCTGATGGAGACTTGCTGCCTTTCCTTGTTTCAAAGTTTGATTAAATAATTTTGACGGATCATCCACATGATATTTAGATTCCATTTTGTAAGTCAGAATGATATTTTGTTTTATGATTATTCACTTAGCTTCACTTTGTTAATGCCATCACCTTTTGTACTATTCTCAGTAACTTAAAATTCTTCATAAATTTTGTTGTAATCATTTAGTGTGATGATTTCTGAATGTTGCCTCAGATTCCTTTCAATTGCCCTGAACAACCTGTCTGGAGGTAAGAATGAATGGCACCAAAGATAAGTGTAATGTTTCTCAAATTATGTGGAGCTTTATCACAGAGAACACAAAACACATACCACGTGCTTAATTTTAACTTGAAGTGCTAAATAGATCCTGTACAGTGAAGCAAGTACTATGATTAAGATTATTGTATGACTGAGTCAAACTACACACTCTTATTGGCTTCATTTATTTATGTTTAGAACTTATTTTTTAGACCATCATCCACACCCTCAACTGAGTCAAAAATTAGCTGTGGATGAGGATGATGGTCTGCAAAACATGTTCTTAACATAAACAAGTGAAGCCAATAACAGTGTGCAAATTTAAAACTAATCATGTCAGAACCAATAGAGTGAAACAACTAATATGTTATTAATTAGCTGGTAAGTTGATTTAATAATGTTGTAAACACAGTTTACAACACTGATAGCAAGAAAAACTACCATTCACAGGAAATCAACTTATCATCCTCGGGCCACCAAAAAATTCCAGAAGTATTATTTGTTCCCATTGAACGAATTTAGCCTCAATAATCTGCTCAAATCAAGTGATAATGGTAGAATCCTTGATTAGAAGAAACCTGGAATATATAAAATCAACTGCTCAAAATGAATCAAAATATATATTGGCAAAACAAAAAGAAACATTTGAATTAGGCTCAAAGAACACTGGAGAAACATCAGGTACAACTAGGTAAATATATCAGCAGTTATACATCACTTTTGGAGAGATGAACATGATATAGAAATGAATCAAATAACTGAAATTCGTAGATAGACCTTTGGAGCTGGGAGTATGGGGGAGGAGAATATATCAGTCAAAGCTGATTATGCATGCAGTGGCCTGTGAAATATCTTCTGTATAATTCATTGGTAAGTGAAGCATAAAGGTACTACAAGGACTCACCAGTTAATTAAGAACAGTGTGCATTCTGACTCAGTCATACAATAATCTTAATTAATGTATATTTTTATTTTTACCTCTGTAGCAAACTGCAAAAAAAATTTAAATTTCCTATTCCTATGGAAATTCCAAGCTTTGCTGAAAATCACAGAAAACATAACAGGCCTCAACAGAATCTTTGTCGGTCTCTTTTCTGTCCATATATAGAAATGTGAAGTTTTATTGTTAATATCTGTGATGCAGAGTATAGTAGCCATTTGACATGAGCAATAAGCTTTGTTTGTTGATGGTTTGGGAAAAGGTTAAACTTGCTCCAAGTCAAAACAGAAATGCACTGAATTACTGGAATTTTCTTCATCAGCTTATGGAAAGTATTCAATTTTAATTTATGAGTTCCTTATTTAATAAGAACATGAGTTTCGTCATTGCCAGATACAGTGGAAAGTTTGTGTTCATTTGGAGACAAATTAGTAGTATGAGAACCAAACCCAAACCCTTTGTATTAAATATATATTTTGAAAAACCATTTCCTCACTTAAAAATCTTGAGATATGCATTATTCATTTTAAGCAAATTGTTAATGTTCAACTCAAAAAATGCTCAACTCAAAAGAAAGATACAGGCAATGCCTCTCTCGTTTTTTCCTAGTGTAATGATTTTCATTGGCCTGCAAATTAGAAATAAAGGTTATGGTTTTCTCTCTTTTGGTTGCAAATTTATTCTTCCTTGTAGTCACTCTCTGCACTCTTTGCTCCCACCACCCCACTTTTACTGCTTTGGTAATAGTAATAAGACGAAAAGAGGCATAGACATGTCTAACAAGTTGAGTTCTATCCAAGACACTCATTGATGGCTTATGATTATATTTTACTCCCTATAAAATGTTGGGGGTAACCCATATTATCAATAACCCAAACAGCTGCACTCCATAAAGAAATTCTTTGTGTCAACTTTTTTACTAGATTGTTCAAAACATTTCCAAGGCTGAGCTACCATGAGTAACTTACTGGCTAATGTCCAGTCAAGGATCTTCAAAATGTTCAAAATTGAAGCCAAGAAGTCATACAATCTGCTGCAACTACTGATGTTATAAAGTATGGTGCAACTACTGATGTTATAAAATATGGTGCAACTACTACAAAATTAAATTATCAATAAAAATTTTAGTTTTAATTTTACACAAATTTCAAATCATTGTTGATACAGTACAGAACCTAGCTGATTTTTGCTCTCTAGCTTGTTCAGCAAATAAAATAAGAATATAATTAATAAAACCTTTTCTTTAAAACAGTCTAATTGAAAGCTATTTACTGAAATATTCACAAAGTCTATAATGTTTAACTTACTAACCTTAAAATAAACTGGCATTTTGCAAGAGGATCAGGACCATATACATTATTGCAATGGTCTAAATCAAATCCTTCTTCTGTGTTAAGGCCCTCACGCAAACAATTAAGCTTGACAGCAAATGGTCGCTCATGGCCAATAAGAGGATAAGGAGATTCATCCCTTGTCATTTTTGCCCACAGCTGAAAATTGTCTGGATCCAAACCTCGCATTTCCAAGTGTTCCAAAGCAAGTCTTATGCATGAATATGCTGTTTCCTCTGGACCAATACTGAATGTTTTGCACTAAAACAAATATATACATAAAATGTTAGTATATATGTACTCTCTGGTAATCACAAGAAGGCAAGTTTAAACTGAAGTGTCAGGAGGGCTTGAACTGTTTATCTGTATGAGTGTATAAGGGATACCCATGCTGCCACATGAATGAGAACCTCTCAGACTCAGATATTGCATGGCCACTGGACTTCTGACCATGGGCAAGTATCTTTTAATTTTGATTGGCACTAGCATGCATGAACATAATGAAGGGGTTAGGAAATGCTTACATAGCACATTCCTCTCACTTGCCTTCTTTTGATTGCTTAACAGTATATATGTTAGTATATAATTACAATGTATGAATAAGGCTCTAAGTATTGTCAATATGTGTGTTAAGAGCTGTAAGTGCAATTGATAAGGTCAATAAATAACCTTATCTTATAAATTTTATTCAGTACCTATTGTTTATTTTTACTTGTACATGCAGGACAATAATGTGCAAAAATTTGTAACAAACTTTATCTGTTGATTTATACAAATTAAATATAATTTTTTCTGAAAATACTTAAAAGTTACAGATAATATTTTCAAAATGTTCTTAAACAACATTAGTAATTACTTGGTAGGGAAACACATTTAATGCTTGACATATTGGATTTAAAATAGCTACAGTAATACACCTCATATGATGCACTGTAATTTCTAAGAAAATCTGTTCTAGCACTTCTACTGTAAAAATCATTTCTTTACGGGAAAGAAGATCATTTGTCCAAACAATGTACAGAAAAAATATTCATTAATCAATAATATGAAATGAATTATTCACTAAATGATCATAATTCATATTTGACCTAAACTCACATTATGCATGTACTTGATATTTTTCAGTTACTCAGCTAAAGCAAATTAATGGTTGCAGCATTTAGCAAAACGGAAATGAAGACCCAAAAAAAAAAAAAAAATGTTTCCAGCCTGTGCAATGTAGCTGATCATCATAGAAATAACTGGAAAAGATATAGCAAAAATATAGACAAAGTCAACTGTGACATGTGTATTGGAATAACATAAACAAAGACAGATGATAATGATTATGACTTAAGGGGCGCAAAACTGCTATGGTCATTAGCGCCCAAACATGCTAAAAACTGCCCCAGGATAAAAATAAATAAATAAGTAATCAGCACAATATCAGTGTGGAACATAAGTAACAGTAGCCCTCACTGCAATTAAGTAAAACCCCATAACAAATAACAACAGTTATATAGTCAACAAACAAACAAGGCTGGTACTAAAACACAGCTGTAAGAGCTGAGTATACAACAGTCCTAGAATGGTTTAAAATAGGAACAATAAAAATCCCCAAAACAAATAACAAGGGTAAAATGGTCAACAAACAGAAGACTGGTACTAAAAAATAGCTGCAATAGCGGAAAACACAACAGTCTTATAAAAGTCTAAAACGGTAACAATAAAACTCCAAAAACAAACAACAAGGGCTATAAGCAACACAACCATTACAGACTGGTACTAAAACGATACAGCAAAAACTGAAATAACAACAGTCTTAAAATAGTCTAAAAATGCCGTCATGAATAAAATGGTAGAACCCACATACACGGATAAAACGGAGCACTCGCTCAACAGCAACCACATCATCTGCAAGCATTTCCGCAATGCAGGAGGGCAAACCCAAGGAAAGTCTAAAAGCTGCCAGATGATGGGAATCAAGTAAAATGTGACGCACTGTAAAGGGGTGGTCACAGTCAGGGCAAGCTGGAGCTGGTTGACCATTAGAAAGGCGACAGTGACTAAAACGGCAATGCCCAATTCTCAGACCAGCTAAAATTACTTCTTCGCGACGAACTGCGCAATAAGAAGTCGACCAGTTAAAAGGGGCGGATTTACATTCCCCAAGCTTATTGGCGGGTATTATATCCCACACATCGCGCCAGCGCGAGAGAATGCTTCTCCGTAAAGAATGTTTAAAATCCCCAAAATAAAAACGTTGCTCGTATTCAGTATGGTCTAAAAGGGCGGATTTAGCTACGACATCTGCGGCCTCATTACCTGGGAGACTCACACGTCCAGGAAACCCATAGTAGTGTCACCCTGACGCTAGCGTCGAAAAGAGTTAACACCACATCCTGGATCTTCTGTACAAGAGGGTGGTGGTTGTACAGATTTCTAAAACTTAAAATGGTGCTCAAAGAGTCGGAACAGATAGCCCTATTCCCAAGCCCCTGATCAGAAATAAATAAATTCGCCCGATAAATAGCAAAAAGCTCCGCCATAAAAATAGATGTCGCAACGTTAAAACCATACGTAAAAATTGCTTCATTAAAAACTAAAGCACAACCTACTCCTGTGTCAGATTTCGAGCCGTCGGTATATATAAAATTCCAATCATTAAAAGAAGAAACGATCTCGCTAAAATGACGAGAATTACAGGTGCTGCGGTCGAGGACTTTGGACAGGACGTAAGCCCAAGATGAACGGGAGCCTCTGCTAAAATTCAAAGTGGAGAAAAAGTTTCCCCGGTTAAGAAGAAAGCAGGCAACTCCACGTCCAACGTCCTTAACAGCTCCCGAAAACGAAAGCCAGCAGGCTTAGCAGTAAAAGACCGAGCAGCGTAAAAACCAACGAAAGACAATGAAAATTAGGCAGAAATGCATTCAGCCAAAACTATAAATGCAAAATGGAATTCCTTCTTTTATATAATTAGAAACCATTTTAGCATAGCCTGTCCAGTAAGGAAAACGCTTATTAGAACCAAAACATGCAAAAAAAAAAAAAAAAAAAAAAAAAAAAAAAAAAAAATTTACCACTCACAATAATGGCTCTATGAGAGAAAATCAAAGACAACTATGAAGTCTTCAGAATGACACTGTTAAATGAGTACAAGGAAGCCGAAAACAAATATGAAATGCTCTATAAATAAGTTTTGATAAAATATAAAAAGGATAATAGTAGCATTAAACTATGTCAAATAATGTAGCCAAAACAGCATGAAACATTGTAAATAAATAGACTAGATAAAAATGGGAAAAAGAAATTCAACTAAATAACAAAGGAAAAGGCATACATAGATATTTCTTAAGTATGGGTAGAAGTGACAACACTGTGGATGTAAGACAGAAATTATTCAATATAAATATATATAAAAATGTATATTTGTATCAAATGAGTGTAGTAGAAGTACAGGTGAACAATCCTTCATGCAACCAGTTTCACTGCATGTGGCCTGCGAGGCTGGCTTAGTGTTGACAGTGTGCTACTTGCGCAAGATTTCAACTCACACTGAAGCCTTGTGCAGCAGAGGGAAAATATACTCTCCACATAGCACTACCGGCTGTTTCTGCAGTTGCATCAAGCATTGCTCACCCTTTAGAATCAATAATTTTTTTTTAAAAAAACAACGGTGCTCCTTGGTAGGATGACATAACACACTTGTTGGGAAACATGTTGGTGCAATTAGTTAATAACTTGATGTAAAAGGCAGCCATTACCAGATTCACTAAAAGTTAGCACTGCCAGACCTGTACATAAAAATGGGGGTGATGAAATGGCCAAGAACTATAGTTCAATGACCCTTACACCAGTATTTGCAAAATTACATGAGAAGATAATACATAGAAAGTTAACAGGGTTTCTAGAATCACAAAAAATACTTCTACAGTCCCAACATGGATTTCATAAAGGTTTTTCAACTGTCAATGCAACATCTCTGAATTTATTCACAAAGTAATGACAAACCTTGAGGAAAATAACAAAACTATTAGTATATTCCTAGATCTATCAAAAATATATCGATTGTGTGTCTCATAAACTATTACTTTCAAAACTGCAGAACTATGGAGTGATAAGTAAACTACAAGAACTCATCTCATCTGATCTAAACACTGCTTACAGTGTACAGAAGTTCATAGCAAGTAATGTAACTGTACAAGGACTTTCAAGTGAAAAATGATGTGCTGAGAATGGGAGCTTCACAAGGCTCAGCATTACTTTCTCTATTATTTATACTTATGTAAACAACATACTGTATTCACATGATAACAGTGCCGTATCACATGATGATGATCACTAATTTGTGCTGACAAAATGCTAAAACAAGTGAAAGAAAAGGCTTCAATATCTTTAAAAAAAATACAATGAACTTTTGTAACAGTGATGTCAAATATTAACATTTAAAAAAGTTGAGTCAAAATTGTAACATATACATCACTGAGATTTTAATAAAAAGGAAGACTAGTTTCTGGAGCCATTGCTCCCATCGACCAGGAACTGATGATGGGAGCAATGACTCTCAGAAACTAGTCTTCCTTTTTATTAAAATCTCAGTGATGTATATGTTACAATTTCGACTCAACTTTTTTAAATTTCAATATCTTTGTTACAATTATCAAATCACTTACAAAATTCACAATTAAGACTCAATGTTGACAAAACTAAATTTATGTTTTCTGAACTCCATAACCATGAAGAAAATCAGTTAATAATACACATTAATAATTTAAAAACAGACCAAATTGACTGCATCAAATTCTTAGAAATCTACATTGATAAATGTTTAACTTATAACCATCATATAAATATGCTTTGTAAAAAATTGTGTGTACATATTTACTTGTTAAGAAAATTATTGTATCCGTTAGGAGACATACTCAAAATGGCATTGTGGGTTGATACACTGACATATTAGATATGGTATAGAAATCTGGGAAGGGACAAGTATTTCTAGTTTGAATATAGTGCTTGCATTACGAAAAAGAAGTCTGATATGCATATTTAATTAAACAAATAGCTAATCTATTAAAGAAATATTTAAAAAAAAAGCTGATATTAACAGTCATATCATTGTATGTCTACAAAGTCATTTTACTTATAAAATCAAAAGGGGAATACACATCATTAAATAAAGATCATTATGAATAAAGTATGAGGGAAATTAATAATTATCATAAGGAGTATAGGACAAAAACTTCCAGCAATAAAGATCCAAATTATAACTATCATCATGTACAATAAACTTTCCAGTTATATTAAAACTATACAAGGTAATTCTTTTAAGAAATTGTTGAAAATGTATCTCATCGTTATATATGTCTGTAAAGGTTAGATTAATTATAATTAAAACATTGTTACCATTATAATTAGACATTGTTACCATTATTCTCTAAATCATAAATCCCAACCATTATTCTCTAAATCATACTATCCCAACTATGAATAAAGAATTCCTTTTGTTTATTTTGATTAATCTGTTTCATAAAATTGATTGTAAAGGTAACTAATAGCTCATAATGTAGGGTATTATATTGCTGGCTGTATTTTTAAAATACTTAACTGATTTGATGAATTACTTTGTATAAACTCTGTATGGTTAGATACTGACCATACTTAATACTTATATTCACAAGTTCATGAGCAATAAATTTTCAGTTGTATTCATTTTATTTACAGGATGTTGTGGTTGTTATTGAGAGCATATGTCATTCGACAGTTGTTAATAAACCATCATAAATGTTTAACAACAATGTGTGTACAACAATGTTTGAGATTAGAATCTTTCTAAGTAATACTGGAAACACAATTATAAATCTGCTGCCACAGCTCAAAGAATATATAAAGAGGAGGGAAAAGATGTCATTAGCAAGCATATAGCACAACCATGGTTCCAGCATTTCAATAATGCAGAACAAAATACCAAAGATTTACCTCATACTGGAAGACCTAAGATATGGAATATTGAGAATACATGCAGAGTTTGGGAAGAAAATCCATAAAAAAAAATATTCGTAGGCTCTCAGAAGAACCTGGTGGATCAAAAGATACCATACATTGCCACATTAAGACAATTAAAAATGACACAGAAGCTGTAGATCTGTACTGCATGAATTGACACCTGAACAGGTTCAATGCAGAGTTGATTTCTGTCATCAGCTTATCACAAATCATATGGTTGATATCAGGAGAATTGTCACATGTGATGAAGCATGGTTATACTACTGTAACACTTCAAAACAATGACTTGATTCCAGTCAACTGTCAAAGTCATTGCTAAGCAAAATTGGATTGGACACAAAGTAATATTATGTGTCTGGTGAAAGTTTGAAGGTATGATTTACTGGAAGTTCATTCCAAATGAGCACACTATATGAATCTTTATTCTCAAAAATTGGAATGAGTTAAATTAAGTTTTGGGACAGAGATACCTAGAATTAGTTAAAAGAATTCTCTTGCAATGAACAATGTGAGACCCTATACCGCTGAAACAACCATGAAAAAATTCCAATATTTGGAAGGAATTGTACTGCTATAACCCAGCAGTACATCTTGTATGCTCCAAATACCAGTTATTTCAATCTATGGCCCATTTCCTGCATGAAAAAATTTTAAAAACAATGAAGCAATGGAATTGGGTACTATCACAGATATCTTTGCATCAAAATCCAGAAGCTGCCACCATCATGGGATAACAACCTCACTGAAAGGTGGCCCAAGACTATAGAATCTATGATTTTTACTTTGAAGATCAGTTTAATTTATTATCAGGATATATTTCAAATACAATTTAAAAACTGACATTACTTATGAAACAGTATCTATTGTTATTGGCTGTTGTCATATTGCAAATTACAAAGGTGGCAAAGATTATGCTGATGGATCAGTTTATGCTTTATCTTTATTGTGGGATGCTGCACAATTTAGTGTAATAGCAAGAAGTTATTTCAATACAAAAAAAAATTCATACCTTTCTGAAATCTCTATCAGGATAATATCTTCTTTCTTTATTTATTTGTCTATTTATTTATTTATTTATTTATTTATTTATTTATTTATTTATTCCATATAGCTAAACATCAGTTAAAATCTATTATAGCTTTCCTTCATGCCAATGGCAAAATTTCACCATGACACTATTGTGCATACATGTTTTGGGTACTATAAATACAAACTGCTTCTTGAGTAAAGTAAGAAAATGATGGCTTTAGCAGAGTATAGGAGAATTCTGAATTTTTATTTGGTTAGCAATTTTCTTTCCAGAAGTACTGCATTCAACTTAAATGAGATTTAGACAAAATTTATTCTCCTAGTGTCTTCAATAAGGGAAGAAGGAAATCCATAATTTACCAAAAAATGATGATTGACAATCAAATTTGTAGATTAGGCTTCCATTACCAACACTATTTTTGAGAATTTTTAGTGCTGAATTAAATGAAGTTGCAGATAAGTCACAATAAATACTATGTTGAACACATTCTCAGTCTTGTTTTGATGTCACTTAAAACTAATCTTGTGAAAAATCTTTATAAAACATTTATTTCATGTTTCATTATGAAATATTTGTTCCTTAAATGTGAAATCATTTTTCAGTACCTACTGAGAAACTTTTAATATGCACGAGTGTTTAAGTTTATAACGCATCCTCCAGGTTTACTTCAACATTTTCTTCCTTAGAGAGTAAATAATAGCAGAAAATCCAAACTTGGTTCCACTAAAAAGAAAACCAGTGTTCTTGTTTTGATTTCTAAAAGTTTATTGATGGCTACTTATTTTTATTTATTAAAATTTTGGTGCAGCTTATTAAATGGTTTGCATAGCACTTTTAGTTACACAGGTTTTTCATTACATCAGGATATTCTTGAAAACTTGACTAATTAGATACAGTAGGGGATTGGAAAGGAGGAAACTCATGCAGCATTAGATACATGCTTGTTTTTTCCCCATTTAACATTCCATGTCTACTAATACTATTTAGAATAAAGTATAAGATGCATTCTAGTCCACTTGTACTTCAAATTAAGCAGTTTGTTTAACAAAGCTAAAGCTAATCTAGTACGCTTTTTATACACACTAAGTGTATAAGGGCACTGAACAAACAAAATATATTCCATATAATGTAATATGATCATGGGACTAATGGCAGAATTTGAAATTACGAATGCATTTATAGTTTATGAAGCAATGAAGTTACAGAGGATTTTTGGCCTGAATCCTCAGCTGAATGCAAGCCATTATTCATGTAAGTTCCCCTCACATTTCCACTCCCACAATTTTGATCCAATAATAGCATATACATAACATTTATTTCATAATGAAAACTACTCTCTCTCTCTCGGACGCTCTTTAACATCTCAGGTCAACAGCATCCCATTATTCAATACTGGGCGTGAAACAGCTGACAAATTTTGCTCTGAGGCCTCTTCTTTCAGGCTTCAGGTTCTTTCTTGTGCCATAATTGTATGACACGGGACCCATGGCTTTACTTCCCTTCCAAAGGAAGCCATAATTAGGATTTTTACACCCAAAAAAATCCATTGGTCCTGGCCGGGATTGAACCCACAATCTTGGGTTTAGGAGGCAAGTATGGTTACCACTACACCACCAGGACTGACTTGGAGTTGTCTGAAGTAATGTCTGTCTGCAGTAACACATTTTTGATATCCTTAAATGAAATTAGCACTCACTCACAATGACTCTTCCTTCCAAAATCCTTCCAAATTCTGACCTGATATATTTTTTTTTAGTTTCTCTAAGGTATGGGGATCTACAGATGTAATCTTTTTTTTTTTCTGTTAGAGTGATAATATTTTAATACAATGCACTAAAGAAAAATTTACATCACTACACTGTAACAACACTGACTTACCAAGAGCCTGTAATTACACAAAAATAAATATTATGCTTGCTCTAATAACAGCATACTGCAATTGACTGTCCAAGTGCAGTCATTAACATGAGAACAGTCTGTTATTATGACAGACAACTTATATGAACTTGAATCAACAAAGGATGAAGGATAAAATAACTCTTGGTACCTATTTATTGATGATCTACTACAGCATCACTCAATGACAAGTCACTAGAAACAGCAAACAGGACAATGTTTATTTGACTTCCACTTCCATTTTTCTTCTTGAGGAAAAGCACAAGCTAAAAATTCCAGTATCTAGTTAATAACTGTTGAAGGAAATTATTACTATTCTCTAGCCAATTCACTTGATATGGCAAGAAAAGCTCTGCAGCATTCTGAGCCTCCAAGGAATTAGAGATCATTTAACTATTATTTTCTCATTAGAGAAAAATTTCCAAATACATACTCGCAATTGTTTTTGTTTGCAAAGTGAACATATTGCATTCGTTCAGCAGCTTTGGTAATATATGGCATCTACTGCTAATACTACTACTACTAGAAAGAAAATGTCATAAAATAAGACTAATACCCAGTAATAGGTTTAATAATCCAAAATTATGTAATAATTATATTTTGATAAGTTTCTAGATAACTCATTCTTAAGAAAGAAAACAGTTTCACAACAGAAATGCTATACATCTTGCACTAGCACCACACGAGACAGTAAAATATTTTAATTATATACAATAAAGTAGCCAGCTTAGCAATGCTGAAAGTGTTTGGTGTAGGTTTGTACTTCAGTTAATATAAAAGTGTCCTATATGACAGAGAGAGAGAGAGGGGGGGGGCTGCTGAGAACAAATTAAAAACCTGAAGAAAACTGCACACTAATTTCAAATGCATCTGCAATATCCATTCATGGAGATACCAAAGAAAATCCACATTTTGTGCCCATTGTGACCAGTCTTGAAAACATACTTAAAGAGCAGCTATTCTAGTCATGATTAACTAGAAATGTTGAGAATGATCTAAGTCAAGCAAGTCAGTTAAACATATCACAGATTGGAATATTTTGATGGTGAAGAGACTCAAAATATACTCTTAAAAAAGCGAGTATCAGTTTTGAAAGAATGTAAGTAAAACCCATGATAACAACTCTTGACCACAGTGCCCATGACAAGAAGCTAATAAGTGGCAGGATTTTCAAAATCATGCAAAATACAATAAAAAGTTCATCTAGTGAAACTAAAAGTTAATTTGGAAAATAATTATGAAATATCTCAAAATAAAGTCATGATTAATAAAAATATAACTTTTTCATAAATGAAATGTGAATTGTGACCAAAAATGTCCTTATACTGATTTAGTGAAACTCCTTAGACTGAAAGCATTTAACATATACACAGCTAGTTTGGCAGTGATTAAAAATAATTTTGCAAAATTGAAATTTCATTATTTTGGCATTTTTTATAGGTACTATATTACACTAAAAGATTGCAGAGTAATATGGAACTTATTAATCTTGGTATAAATTGCCTGGTGTTACACTGGAAATACAAGGCCTGAAGTCATCTAAAACAAACAGGTGCAAGGCACTTTTGAGAGTTTGCTGAAATTGAAAACTTTTATACCAACATGTGCAACATCAAGAATTTCTATAAAATGAGATATAATTAAAACTTCAAAATAATTGTACATTTATATGCAAAAGTAACATGAACAATGACTTTGTTCAAAACAAATTTTCTGAAGTAAACTATTGGCAATCAACTGCTGAAGTAAGTTAGCTTTGTAACATTGTGCTGAAGCATACCTACTACATCATGATAAAAACATAAATTGCCATCTATTTGAGAACTGGTGAAGAGGATGCACATAGTGAATGCACAGCATATATGTTTACAGATTTTTGTAATGCATACAAACATAAAAATAATTCTACATTCAATAGGAAATAATCAAACCACATAATAAATATAAAGAAACCTGAATACCTTTATGCACACACATGCACATAAACCCAGGTAGTGAAGAAGAAATACAAAAGTTTACTTACATATTCAATCCCCATTGCATAGTCATGGTACAAAACTTGGATGTTTGTGTACTTGGGCTCTTTCTGACGTTCAGTCTCCACCACCTCATTTAATTTAACCCACCAGTTGTCCCTCGTTGCTTGAGTACTGTAAAAAGATAATTTGTTTCAGTCATCTTATTTGAATATATGCTTGTATTTCCTTGAAGTTGGTTCAGGTGCAGTTGTTTTATGCTGTTTGATGTGAACAATTTGAATAAAGATTGGTTAGTGTTTCTCTTCAGTCTTTAATTTATTGAATGGAATTAAACAGAATAGAATAGAACAGAATGTTTAATTTTAACTGGCACAGTTAAGGCCATAAGGCCTTCTCTTCCACTCAACCAGTCCTAATTAATACAATGAATGATAAAAGACACATATACTTAAACTATGACATTCACATATTCATGTGTGTGTTTATGTCACATATCTGAAATTCCAGGACCATCCTCCCTGATTCAGGTTTTTTTTCAAGTTTTCCTCATTCCTGATAAATGGTAAATCTGCAGAGGTACCCTAAACCTAGGCTTGGAGTGCTTCCTTAAAAAAACATATTTCCCAATTTATTATTTCATCTTATATATATTTATATATCAGTGTTCAGTGCATGTGATGCCACATTAGTAAGCATGGACATTAACACCTATTTAAAAAAAATCTGAAATTAGCACTTCACAACTCATACACATAATATGGTAACACCCATTTAACCCTCTCATGAAAGAAGAATGAAAACTAGTAAAATCAATATTCAGTTAAGAGCTAGAATTACTGATTAAATTTTTATTACACAAACATAGAATCTACAATAGAAGTGCATATAAAACTTCAGTTTATGCTCATCTAAAGTAAACAAATTTATGGCAGTAATTTATTTTAAACAATACATACAAGAGAACAAATTAAAATGAACATAAGCATAAAAATAAATAATAAAATAAAAATTATAGGAATTAAGAAGAAACAGAAGTTAATATGGTAAAATAGCACATACTAAGATTCATTTAACATTTATAAAAATTTAAATGAAAATCTATTAATTAAAAGTTATTGAAGTTTAGTTTTCAATAAAGACATTGAAAACTAACTTCCCTATGAAGCAAGCTCCAATTCTTAATAATGCAGATGTTATACGATAAAGAAAATGAAGATGTCTTATGGAGAGCTATAAGGAGCAGATCATCATGATTGAACTTGATGCCTAATTGATTATGTGCATATAATGTTTTGGATTTTTTTTAATGATTTATTTATGGACGCTCTTTAACATCTCAGGTCATCAGCTTCCCATTCAACTCAGGGCGTAAAACGGCTGACAAATTTTGCTCAGAGGCCTCTCTTTCAGGCTTGAGGTTCTTTTTCGTGCCGTAAAAATCCGAAACGGGACCCACGACTTTACTTCCCTTCCGAAGGAAGCCATACTTAGGATTTTTACGCCCCGAAAAAATCCATCGGTCGTGGCCGGGTTCGAATCCGCGATCTTGGGTTTAGGAGGCAAGTATGGTAACCACTACACCACCAGGACCGACTATATTTTTTTTGGAGGGGGGGGGGGGAATAACAATATGGAGAATGTGGAAAAGAATTTTGAGAGAGTGCAAAATTCAATCATTTAGTGTTAACCAGAATAGTGTGTCAAAAGAAGGGCAAAATTGATCATATTTACAAATATAGTATATATAATGAATATATGAATAATAATAATAATAATAATAATAATAATAATAATAATAATAATAATAATAATAATAATACTTTATTCACCACTTAGATCGTTTACATGATATGGGCTTCATCCAGAATATAACATAAGCAATATAAATGAGTTCTGTACATGCTGTAATTTTTTGCTCAGTTTTGCTTAAGGCTAGTTAACTGAACATTACAATAGTCAGAGTGCAACATTATCAGTGTTTGCACCCGAATTAATTTTATTTGGAAGAAAATATTTCAGTAGCTTTAATGAATGAATAATAGGAAATTATTAACATTTTCATTCCATTCTAGGTGATTGTCTATGTCATTTTCATATCCTAGGTTTTGCATGACCAGATTGTATTGAATCATAACATTATTTACAAGAAATGATTGTAAGTTATGATTATCACACTTCAATCTTGGATGTTCTAATAGTATCATTGAAACTTACTGGCATTTAAGTTAAGGCTGTACTTTAATGATCATTAGGAAACCAGTCATCATTAGCTATCCTTATAGCATTGTTGGGGCAATCAGGTTAAAGAGTGTACATAGATTTGACATAGTCAGCATAAATATAATGTCAACTGTGTTAGATTATAGGAAATGCTGTTAATATAATGGAGAATACTAGTGGTTCAAACACAGAGACTAGAGAAACCTCAGATTTCACAATGCATTAAGAAGAATATCATTTATTAGTGGACATGCACTGTTGATGTCAATTAAAATAGGAGTCAAACCACGCTATACTTATATATAATATTTATGCATTAGCTTGCTTAAATTTAATTGAAATCATTGTATGATTGAGTCGAACAAAACACTCTTATTGTTACACTCACTTGTCTATAAATGTATAACCGGTTTTACAAACCCTCGTCCACATCATCAGCTAGAATGTAGATTATTGGATACTTCGTTATGCTGTGGAAACATGTATTCTGCTCTGGTGGAGGTGTGATGAACTTAAAGTTTATGTTTTTATCCCAGGAGGTGTTGAAGTTCATTAAACTGTATTTGTACATGTAAATTTTTCCCCATGTTGATAATTTTGTAGGTCCTTGTAGGAATTTTATTAATTTTGCATTATTCAATATGTCGTGGTTTTCTATTCAGAAATGAAATGCTATGCTGATTTTTCCATCTGCTTGTATTTTATGTTCCTGAAGTTTTCTTTTAACTATGGGCCTATGTTTCTTTTCGTTTTTCCAGTGTAGATTTTATCACATTCTACACAACTTATTTTGTAAATACCTGCTTTTTTCTCCTGTAGAATACAATAACATTGTCTATCAGGAGATTTTTGACATTAAATCTGTTTACAGGGGCTAACCTGATATTAAAATCTTTAAGAATATTCTGAAACTTTTTTGTAGCTCATGGATGAGATGCAAATTTTTTAAACATTATGTTTAAGAGCTTAAATTATCATCTAAGCTCTTATTCTAATCATTATGAAAAAGTATTGCAATTAACTAACAATTTCTTTCAAATAATTCTAATATTTTGCTGAATGAATTGTTTAAGTATAACTGCATTTTATTACTTGAAAATGCTTGTATAATCAACATATAGCACACTGGCATTAGCACATACACTGAGAAAAGCATTGGCCCCAACATGGAGCCTTGAGTTTGCTAATCTTTTTTTTTCCTGAATATTTTTAACATTGGTTTCTTCATTTTTAGTTACAATTTGCACCATTTGTCTCCATTTCTCCAAATATGACACACACCATTTTATCAACACCTCATATTCTGATTGCTTGTAATTTGTTCAACAATATTGCAATTTACTAAATTAAATGCCTTGGAAAAGTCTGAAAAAAACACCAAACAAAGTCCTACTCGTTTATGAACATCTTTCAGTAAATCTGATACTGGTATTATCATTGTGGACCTCCCTTCATGAAATCCATGTTGTTTATGAGATATAAGATCATATTAGTTTTGAGAAAAGAATCTTTTAACCCCCTCAAGCCTTCTTAAGTAACTCCTTTCTAGGTTTGATATTGTCATAATACTGGAAACAAGTGAGGTCTTCATAACTATAGGAAACAATCAACAAGATTTTAACACATTTTACAGGTAATACATTTATTTTGTCAGTCTAGAGAACATTTAGTATGCAAAATATCCTTTGAACAGCTGCACTGGGGCCAAGATTGAAAGGAAAAGAACGGTACAATTTTCTATAATTTAAGGGTATTCAATGACAGTATGTCTGTTCATGAGATGACATCACATTTTTGAAATGGTATTTTCTAAAATTATTATTAATGTTTCTGCCATTAAGTTTTCTATATGCACATCTTTATATAAATTACAGTAAATATGCCAGTAATCCCCATATTCAGATTTTTTTAAGGGAGATTTGGGGAAAAAGAAGTTGTTTGCAGAGCTGTATTAGGCATTAATGTTGAAAACATGTACAGTTGTATTGTATTAATGTTGAAAACATTAAAGACTACAATATATTAAAATTTAAAATGTTATTGCATTTAACAAATTTGTTGCGTCGTAATCTTCATAATCACACAGGATGCGGCACCACCAGTACTCTGCAAGAAGAAAATGTATATATACACCTTAAACGTTTTATTCTATTTAGCATAAGTACGATAAAATATCGTTATAACTACGCGCTGCCTTAAATCTATTCATAGTCACTGCAAGGACAGTCGTTTATTTATTTGGTTTATTTACGGACATTCTTTAACATCTCAGGTCATCAGCGTCCAATTCAATTCAGGGCGTGAAACGACCATTAAATTTTGCTCAGGAGTCTCTTCTTTAGACTTGAGATTCTTTTACGTGCCTTAAATCTACGACACGGGACCCACGGCTTTACTTCCCTTCCGAAGTAAGCCATACTTAGGATTTTTACGCCCGAAAAAATCCATCGACCATGATTGATTGATTTATTAATGGACGCTCTTTAACATCTCAGGTCATCAGCGTCCCATTCAACTCAGGGTGTGAAACGGTCGACAAATTTTGCTCAGAGGCCTCTCTTTCTGGCTTGAGGTTCTTTTTCGTGCCGTAAATGTACGACACGGGACCTACGGCTTTACTTCCCTTCGGAAGGAAGCCATACTTAGGATTTTTACGCTCGGAAAAATCCATCGATCCTGGCCGGGTTTGAACCCGCGTTCTTGGGTATAGGAGGCAAGTATGGTAACCACTACACCACCAGGACCGACTCCATCGACCATGATTAAAGGAGAGACGTTGTCAACTCATGATCTCTATCCTCCCACCGCACATCGTCCACCGTTCTAACGAGGGAATTCGAAATTCCGCACTTCTTGAAGCCTCTTTACACTTATTCTTATTATTTACTGTGTGGTCTTGCGGCATTTCAAAGTACACAGGAGTTTGATCTACATTACCAATTTTCGACAGTAAATGTTGATTTCTCTGGTGCAATCTGATGATAAATCTGTGAACTTCACTGTTTTCTCTTCGTAATCGGCAGGTAGACGTTAAGTAATGCTCGTTTGCCCACGAGAACTGAAGCCAGTACGTTGGAAAACATGCGTGAGCCATACACGACTCGCCCCAGTACAGGTTATGTTTAGTTCTATTGCTATAGTTTTCAATTGACACATTTCACTCGTAACGGCATATCAAAACTGTCTCTTTTCAGTCACATGCTCACATTATCTGTTTTTCACATTCTGAAAACTTTGCCTTTTGTCCGCGAAATACTCGCCGGTTACTGTACGTCTGCTCAAGATGAGGTTTATGTTTTGCCAATCATGAATACGAACCGCTCTTGTTCACGTTGTATTTTCGTCCAGCAGCGCGATTGCCAACTTTTTCTGTCTTGATGTGAAGCTTTTCTTTCGCTGTAAACGACCTGCAACGATGTTTCACACAAGTCCTCTTTCACTTCAGCCGATGCAACGCAAATGACCTATGACACGATCTGTGCACGCGGTTCTCGCTTGTGACGGATGAATAACTTGCGAATTTTGGTGTGTCGGTAGTGTGGTACCAATCCTAATGCAAACAATACCCGCACTCTGCTTTTCGCTGTTAAATTTTGAAAAAGAAAAAGAAAAAAAAATCTTGGATTATTGGCGTATATATTGCACTTTATCAAATGAGGTATAGACGTGTGCAATACTTTTCTTTTATAAGTATAGTATTCAGTTTCTTTACGAAGGGTTAACCAGTTGCACATAATTATTACACTGCACTGCCTTATCCATTTGTTAATATACAAATATATACTACAAACAATACATATATATATTCATATCTTTAATGAACTGGTCATTGTCACATTTGGAGATTACATTTTGTACTTTTAGCCTTTCCTTGCAGACTTGACACAGTATCATTAAGGACAATATAGATATCTATTATAGTCTTTTTCTCACCCTCTACAGGCAATACTTATACATTTCCAGATTGATAAATAAAAGAAATAGTGGGTAAATATTTAGGCTCACCTGAATGTTGCCACCACATTTGTTGTAGGCCAACCTATCACAAATGAAGTCTCTGGGGATTTATTGACTTCTATCACATCTTGAATGGCCGAGTGAGTCAGCCACAATTCAGAGACGCGGATTTTCTCTTTCAACTTGAAGTTTCCTCCGGAGCGCAATTTGGCCACTAGCAGCAGATCATTGAAGAGGAAAAGATGGCGGTCCTGACTCTGTACACCCTTTAATCAAAAATGAACAAACATAAGGAGACATTATTAAAACGCTATGGCTATCGACATGTTCATGACATTGCTAGAAAGATTGCGCAGAAGCAGAAACTTAATATAGTTAATAGCTCCAGAGTTTTATCAGCGGTTCATTAACATTTACACTATCTGTAAAGGAGACACGACCACCTCTTCAGGAAGTGAATAAAACAAAACATGCTGAATTCCATAAATTCTATAAAAACTAAAGTCTGTGAAAGACAAAGAATTAAGTCCATATGTACACAATCATCGTCCACTTACAAGACTTAGATCTAAAGCCTGTTCCAGACCCTGACTGATAATATGCACCATTTGTTAGCACCTACAGATTTCCAAAGGATAGGTGGTGAGCCCATAACTTCAAGTATGCACATAATTCCACATTTTAACTAAGTATGTTACCAATACAGGCTGAAAAATAACAAATGTGCATTCATTTCTGTCAATCTCAGTGCATTGTTACTGCCAATGACTTTAAAGAAAGTGAAGACACAGGCACAACAACAATGTTACATTCATTTTTTAGAAAATAAATGTGGAACTTTGTTGATCAATTACTTTCTGTTAATTAAAATAAACAATTTTTGTTTTATTTCACTATTTATTTTTTATTTTAGTTTCGTTGCCACATGACACCACCATGTGTGAAAAAGGCACTTTGAAGTTTTTGCAAATACCTATAATTACATTTTTATAAATATAAAGCTATAAAAATAATGCAATTATAAAACAGGCTCATTATGTAATATATATTTTATCATTATCCAAGATGCATTCTTAAAACTATCACCACAAATATTTCTAAAATTAAAAGTGCTATTGATATGTTGTTTCCACCAAAATAAAGTGCAGATAAGAGCTCCTCAATGTAGCTTACATAAAGATTTCAACTTTATTTAAAAGTGCATTTCTAGCACAAAGTTTCAGAATTTAAATGAAACTATGCCTATTGACTTCCAAAAAATAAAACTAGACGAAATTAGAATGTAAATGAGATTTTTTGCACAATTTCAGGCCAAGTAGTTTACAAGATATATATGGCTCGAGACTTTCATTTTGGTTTATTTAATTTAGGATGTTCTTTAGCAGGTAGGGTCGATAGTGTTTCATTCAAATACAGGACGTTAAATTTTGCTTAGAGGCTTCTTCTTTCGGGAATGAGATTCTTTTATGTGCCGCAAATATAGGACTCTATGACCAATGGATTTACTTCCCTTCAGAAGAAAGCCATACTTAAGATTTTTACACCCTTGAAAAATCCACCGACTCTGGCCGGGATTGAACCCGCGTACTTGGCAAGAAGGTTATAAGGCAGGAATGGTTACTACCAAGACCGAATTTGGACTTTCAGAAGACCTCTTTTAGAGAATTCCCATTATCATTAGGCAAAAAGCAATACTTTTCCCTGATAATCAGGCAAAAACAGTACATGTCTGTTTACATTTTGTTTACAATTTAGGTAATTACCAACAGTCATTACAGTTTATTTCATGCCCTAGTCGTATGAAACTCCCAGAGAAGTCTGCTCCATTTAACTGCTTAGGTATTAGATTACAATTCTTTTCTCTTCTTCTTGTAGAAAATTCACTGAATTTATATGCGGTGAATGTACAATTAAGAATACCTACAGCAAGCAGCATATAATAATAATTGACATAGCTAATGAGTATTTGCTAAACTTTGTCCTAATGTTCAAGTTTATGTACTTACCGTGGTGAACTGTACAGGCACTTCCATGAGGAACTGTCTCTTTTCTTGGCCTGAGCGAGGTAAACTCTGCTCCCTGTTGGCTTCTGTGTCTGCAGAACCAGAGCGGAGAGCTTTAGCTGACAATGCCCTCTGCAAGCGAGCGGCTGTTCCTGATCGCTTCCTCATCAGTCCCTTCATCTTCTGCAATCACAGAGAATTTTTGAATTAGGAAAAGTATCAAATTAAACAAAGAAGAACATATTACTACAGAGAAAACACAATAGCTGCACTTTTAACATTTCTTATTTTTAATGGCTAGGCCATGGAATTAAACAGGTTTATCTTCTGTAAAAATTAAAACCTTTCTTGCAAACAACTATTTTTAAGTGTGTTGTATAGCCAATTTCGTGTTTGTTTGCATCCTTTCAATAACATAAATTTAATAAAATTTCAGCCATTATGTCTGTAATTTTGTGCATACCCTAAACACTTTTGGTCTTGTTACTTGTTCTACGAAGTAACTAATGTTTTCCGCCAAATTTTTACCTTTCACCTCTCTATTTAATAATCGTTTGCAAGTTAAGTCTTCTTTTTGTTACTTTCAATTATCAGTAGATACATCACATTTCTATCATCTTGATACCTAGATTGCAAATGGAATATACCATTCACTAGATTTTATATCTTTATTACACATTATTTTTGTGCATTTCTCTTTCCAGGCTTCATTCATTTGCTACATTAGTTCAATCTGCTAGGTAGCTATTCACATACACTTCTCTGTTCATCTCTTGTAGTTGGTGCTGGTGGTCTAGTGGTAAACATACTTGCCTCCTAAACCCAAGATTGCGGATTCAATCCCGGCCAGGATCAATGGTTTTTTGTTTTTGTTTTTTTTTTCGGGCGTAAAAATCCTAAATATGGCTTCCTTCAAATGGTAAGTAAAGCTGTGGGTCCCGTGTACCAAAATTTGTGGGCCGTTTCACGTCCTGAATTGAATATGACACTGATGACCTGAGATGTTAAAGAGAGTCCATAAATAAACCAAATCAACATCTCTTGTACCAGGATTTCCTTGTAAGGTTGGGGATCGCGTCTAATCGTAGAACATAATTTTACTGAAAATTACATGGTGATTTTGCAATTGAAATCGATGGACTATGAAAGGAAATGCCGATTTTGATAGGGTTTAAGCAGCAATCAGTTAAAACTGTTTCTTAAATTTCTTGGATAATAATAGAGGAGTTAGGCTATAAAAACACAAAATTCCAATAGGCAAAAAAGTTTAATGGTTTCGGGAGAAAAAAAATTTATGAGCGTATGATAAAGTATACAAATTAATACAACTTAACAAACAACAATTCCTCTTATATGAAATAGATAAAATTGCGGATGAAATGGAAAACATACTGTTGTATGTTTACCCTCTTGTCAACGCGAATTCAATCCAATTGAGGTGATCTGGATGCAGGTGAAAGATTTTGTTTGCCAAAGAAACATAACATTTACAATGTCGCATATGAAATAGTGTTTGAAGCAGCAATATGTTCGATTAGTGCGGAAAACTGGAAGGAAGCTTGCCGCCACTCAAGGGAACGAAAAGATTTACCTCGGATCGCGATCAATTGATGGATTGAACCTCAGTGGAATTTATCATCAGTCTTTGCCTTCAATGGAGAAATCGCAGTTGGACATGGATGATAGTGAGCTTTATTATTATTATTATTATTATTATTATTATTATTATTATTATTATTATTATTATTATTATTACTTTTTTTCCCCTTTGGGACTAGTATTTAACGCCAGGTTTTCCTTCCGAGGCATCACAGGCGGTGGAAACTGATGAATTTAGGGAACGGATTTTTATGGAAATAAACATTTTTTCTGCAAACACATAAATGTCTACAAAAAAAAAATGGGGAAACTCTGAATAAAGGGGTCATTGAGCATAAATATGAAGTCGTATTTCACATAAAAATTGTAATTACATATTTTCATATAATCTTCCTTTAATACATAAATCTGCATTAATCTTTGCTTTTTGCTCTTATTTATCCTGCATAATTTTTCATTTATTCTATTACAAATATATTATATATTTACGAATTACTTGTATTGCATTACAGGTATCAGTGAATGTCCACCATATCATGGTGCCTAAAGTAGATTAGAGAGTTATCAAACTAGCTGACACCCTGGTTATTCCCCATTTGCTATCTGTATATTTCATAATATGTTTATACTGCTAGAGCGAGCGCTTGGGATAAAGTGTGTGAATGGCAGCATACAGATCGCGGTTATTCTTCAGTTCTAATGAACAAATGTTTTGTGTATTTTGTGCGTCTTGAAAACTTGCCGAAAGTAAGATCAAGTGTTAAATCGCGTCTTAACCAACATGTAGACGAATTTAAAAACATATTTACCGCGGACAACAAAGTTTTGTTTTGTCATCCATGTGGGAAAACGGTAAGGGCAGATCAGCGTTCACAAGTCACTCAACATTTATCTGAAAATAAACATATTGCTGCTGTGACTTGTGTGAATTCACGACAATTATACATGAGTGAACCAACTTATTCCAGTGTAGGACAATCAGAATGTTCCCAGTATTATTTAGATTTCTGCAGAGCATTTGTAGCAGCCGATATCCCACTCAAAAAGTCGATAATGCTCAACTAAGAACTTTTTGACTAAATATATCGATATTGAGCCTCCTGGAGAGTCAACATGAAGGAGTAACTACCTTCCTATGTGCTATGATGAAACTTTGCAAAAAATTAGGGCAGCAAGTGAAAATGAAAAACTTTGGGTGAGCGTTGATGAAACCCAAGATTCAAGTTTCAGAAAAATAAGAAATGTTGTCAGTGCATTGAAAAATGACGAAATAATTAGTGAGCAGTCATATATAGTGGCGTGTACAGAACTATGAGCGTCAAATAATGATTGTGAGGTTATTCAATGAAACTATGTATAAGATATGGCCAAATGATATAAAATACGACAATGTATTACTCTTTCTCACAGATAGTGCACGATACATGATAAAAGCAGGTCAAGTCCTTTCCGTGAGTTTTCCAAAAATGATTCATGTCACTTGTGTAGTAGTTCATGCCCTTCATAGATTATGTGCATGTGTCAGACTCCTACGTGGATAGGCTTGTATCAAATGGGAAAACATATTTCTTAAATCATCATTGAGGAGTGATCTCTTCAGAGAAGGGGAGGAGAAAAAAAAAACACCAATCTTCCTCTTGCCCCTGCGTCAGTGGTGGTTAAGTGCAGTTTCGTACTATGCAACAAATTTTGAAAGATTTGCATCTGTTGTGAGTTGGACAAAAATGATGCGTCATCTATCGAAATAGTTCGGGGTTTATTGAAAGTTGGTGTTCACATCTACAAATCTAAACTTTTTGTGCGACTCCATACAAAAACTAGAAACTTCAATAAATCTGTTGAGCGAAACACTTAAGGAGGTAAGGGCTGTTGAAATGAAACTTAATTCGTTACAGGGCTAAAAGTACTAAAGAAACTTTTTAAATTTTGTTTCAGAAAAGCAATAGTTTTCAAAAGTTGTGTAAATTGTCTCGAGTCACGGAAGGTAAACAAGTAGGTGGCATCCCTTTGTTTACATATGCACGACTGACATCCTGTGATGTGCAAAGATCATTTTCACTATATATAGCTCTATTAAGAGACACTCGGCATGCATAAATTGGAGAAGACTTTTGTTGTCCACTGCAATTTTAAGGAAACATGTTTGGAGCTGCTATTCATCCACGAGTGGTGAGTACCTCTAACAATAAAAAATTAATAATTTTCTCTCATTTCTGTGAATTTTGCAAAATATCTTAAAAATTTTACATAATATTTTCTTCTTTTTACCACATAAAAATATATTTCAACATTTTTTACCACATAAAAATGAGCTGACAATACACAAGATAAAATTGCAAATTGGAACAGAACTGTTTTTGTTCCAGGCCTAAGTCTAGGACACCTGCCAGCCATTTGACATTTATGAGGACTGAGACAAGCCTGGAAAAGTATAATAACCTGTCAGGGGGAACCGTCCTGACTGGAATCGAACCCCAAACCTCCCGAACACGAATTTGTGCTTCAACGACCTCGCCACCCGTAACGGTAGTGAAGACGAAGGTGAATTGTGGTAGATCACCTTACAATTCATTTACCTGAATTGAACTTTTAACTTATTGTTCATTTTCTTAGTTTCTGTCATGCTCAAATTATATATTTTAAAATATATTTGCAAGCTTAGCAGCACTCAAATCCTCTTCCAAGTGTTGGAAATCTGTTTCCTTCACGTGACAACGGTTTGAAAACGTAGATCGGGAGAAATCTCTCTTCTCGCCAAACGCACTTAAGTAGAACGTCGTTAGCCTGTTCATCCTCGTTTGCATGCTCTAGCTCTACTGCTACATTACTGTGAATCCTATTCAATCATCTGCAAGCGGATTGGTAACGTCGGGTTCGATGGGCGGCCGGTCACTGTTTGCGTGGGCAGCAGATTATTGAGTGGTATGGGTGATATAAAACTTATAAATATACATACATTAATTACCTGCCGGTTTAATGAAGTGAAATTGCTAGTGGCTCTGTTCGTTTTCGTGTTAATTATGTCGGGATCCAGTTCATCCGAGTCTTGTAGACGTATTATGATACGTTCTAAAATTACCTCACATTCTATTTCTGTTAGGAAGTTGTCCTCTTACAGTTTTCCCAAGCGTTATACCAGAATTCCCAGTTTTTTTTTTTGTGTGTTATTTTTTCAATCTACGCAACTGGAACTGTTCGCTGGTAATAGGTCTCTTTCATTTATGAACTCTTTTCCTGGTTTTTTGAATGGTCAATAGACCAGTTTTAGTTTCCAATACCAAAAAATTCAATTCGGTTTTCCTTTAATGTGGTTTTTCCTTCAATAATTTGGTTCTTTTTCTGGTTGTACTTGGAATTTTGTTTTCAACAACTGAATGATATAGAATATTATGCATTTTTATTTGCTTTCTTCAAAGTAAATTATGAATCTGTTAAAAAAAAACTGATTTTAAATGCGTCAGCTCTTATTTCCTTGTAGTAATAAAGGGGGCGTTTTGGACAGAAATATCCACTTACTGTCAGATATGACTCCAGTTTTAGCAGAACCTACATGACATACTATGAGCAGGTTACCTTATCCAACTGGTACTTCAGATCATTTATTTTGGAAGTGTATTTTCAAACTGATGTGTTTTTATTCACTAAGTCTCGTGTAAGTAAAATATTGTTCTCGAATCTCGTTTAGAAATCTGAATTTGGTACATTATGATAGGAACTTTTAACCCTGACAAAACCATATCAATCTTTTCCATCAAAAATCGGCGTCAATCGACTATCTTTTTAAGATGTTTAATGGTATTTAACGCCCATTTTTACTGCTGAGGTATCACAGGCGTTGGACACTGGGGAAACGTGAGATGGAGTGATAATTTTGGAAAGTATTTTTTAAAGAAAGGAAATGTTCTAGGTCTAAATTTTAGGGTATTCACTCCGCATTAGCCATTTATGAGGACTAAAGAAAATCTGGAACAAACAGCAGTCAGGGAAGGCGGTCTTGACGCCAAACGAACCCCAGAGCTCTCGCTCATGAGCGTTTTTTTTTTTTTTTTTTATATGATTTGGTTTATTTAAGGACGCTCCTTAACATGTCAGGTCATCCGCGTCCCATTCAATTCAGGGCGTAAAACGGCCGACAAATTTTGCTCAGAGTCCTCTTCTTTCAGGCTTGAGGTTCTTTATCGTGCCGTAAATGTACGACACGGGACCCACGACTGTACTTCCCTTCCGAAGGAAGCCATACTTAGGATTTTTACGCCCGAAAAAATCCATCGGTCCTTGCCGGGATTGAACCCGCGATCTTGGTCTTACGAGCTTGCCTTAACAACTTTTGGTCACCCGTGGCGGTCTTTTTTAATGTGTGAAATGCAATTCTCTCTATATTCCATAATGGACAAATTAGTATCGGAATATGAAATTTAAGTTCTTAAAGTGTCCGTGATTTTCCGCACAGTCAGCACTTGGCCTAGAAAACAAATTTCAATATATATACACAAATATATATTGCGTACAATGTCCTTGTTAAAGTCTCGAAGGTTCAATGTGTGTTCCAGCGACACAAAAATTGAATCACAACTGAGGTCTGATGTTTTTAACCTGATTGCCGTAGCCGAAGCAGCATCTTGGGCCACACGTGTTTGCAGTTGCAGCTTGAGACTTCTACAAGTAAATTTTATTTTTCTCTACCTCTAAAAGAACGTTTTAAAATACATACTCTAAAAAACCAAATTTGCCTAAGCAATAGCGGGTTATTTGGAATTACTGTCACTAACCTGCTTTGCCCAACGCCTTTCTCACACAAAAATCTTCCCTTTTCTGGCTAAACCTCACAACTAATTTTTTCTGTGTTAGAAACGTCATATTCACAGTTTCGCCTTTGAGTAGTTAACAGCGTTTCTCCTATCCACTTCTCATCTTGGAGAAGGAAAGAGAGTATGGTAGCCGATGACCTACTGTAAGCAGATCTTTATAATCATCTGTACCTAGTCTTTCCAAAATCTATAACAAACATTTGAAAGGAAGTGCATTAGGTGTTTGAGCCATAAATGTGACTCTTTTGTGCCAGATATTATCACCTTTATTGTTTGAGATAGCGTGCAGCAGAAAGAGGGCACTGTGTAAAATTAAGAAAACAAGCATTTGCCTCACAGTGCTGGCAAATCATCAAACGAGATTCTTAAAAAGCTGGGTATCAGCGAATGTTTGTGTACTTCGATTCAAAGCTTCACCAAGACCGGTACTGTTGACCGTTTGGGATCCGAACGCTCACTATGCGAGGACCGTAGCTGTTATCCAAGTAGTGGCTAAATTTAGTTCGTAAGCAGACAATGAGCAACACATCCACACTTGCACTGGGGAATTTTCATTGCAGTACTGGACAGAAATGAATCAGCAGAGGGTTTCGAGATGCAAGCGACTACTATAGCATTGCGATAACAACGAACATGGAAAATTCATTTACTGACGAGAAAAAACTCAATATTGAACAAAGCTGCACGAGCGTGTTTGCCTCGTTCACGGGAAGTTTTGACAGTGTCCTGAAGGTTCAGCCTCAATGATGGTTTGGAAGATGAGTACTGTTTGAGGGCGCAAATCTCCTACGATCATAACGCCCAAACACACTAAAACTGCGGCAATGATAAAATAATTAAATTGTCTGTCTTCAATTCTGTGCAGAAATCAAGCGACATAATCAAGTCGGCCAAAACAAAAAATAATCGCAATAACAAGGGCATAAGAAATTGAACAATGTACAAAGCACTGATCACAAAATACACCAGCAATAGCCGGTAATAAAATGAGCTTACAAGGAAACAGTCACTTAAATTTAAAAAAAAAAAAATTAAAAACAATTACACTTTGCTCCAGAAACCACAAATACGCATAAAACGGAGCTTTCGTTCGATAGCAACATCATCCTAAGAACATCCTCAAGAGAGGAAGGCAAGCCCTGGGAAATTCTAAAAGCCGCTAGATGATGACATCCAATTAAAATATGATGCACTGTAAAGGGGCGGTCACAGTTTGGACACAATGGGGCAAGTTCACCTTTAAAAATGTGAGTGCGACTAAAACGACCAATGCTCAATCCGCAAAAATGCCAAAATTACTTCTTCGCGACGAACTACGCGAGAAAAGAATAACAAATTAAAAGGTGCAGGGTTGCATTAACATAGCTTATTATTTTGGAGCAAATGCCGTTCTCGCCAGCGAGAGAAAATGGTTCTACGTAAAAACTGCACAACCCCCCCCCCCCTAGTAAAAACGTTGCTGAAATGCACCAGGGTTTATGACAGCTTATTTCGCTGCGACATCTACGGCCTCATTGCCTGAAATTCTCACATGACCAGGAACTCACAGTAGTGTTATGCTGACGCCCGCGTCAACTACAACACTGTGTCCTGGACTTTCTGTACAAGAGGATGAGAATTGTACAGATTACAAAAGCTCAAAAGAGCACTCAGGGAGTCAGAACAAATTACCCTAGCAGCTGTTTCGATACAAATAAAAGCGCCCGCTAAATAGCGCAAAGTTCCGCCATAAAAACATGTGTCGCAGGGTTAAAATCAAAAGTAAAACCACGCTGTCGCTATAGATAAAATTGCATCTTACAAATGATGAGACTATTGCGAGAAATGTACACTAATAATAGAAGCTGCGGTCGAAGACTTAGGACAGGACGTAAGCCCAGGATTAAATGGGGCCTCTGCTAAAAGTCAAGAGGAATAACAAGCTTGCCGGGCTAAAGAAAAAGCAGACAACTCTCCTTCCAAAGTCCGGAAACATCTCCCGAAAACGAAAGCCGGAAGACTTTAACAGCACAAAAGCTATCAAGCGACATATTAAAAAGCGGCTCATTCGTGGGATGCCGAGCTTGAGCAGCTAATTTGGAAATATAACCAGCAAGTACGAGGGTTGGAACTTAAATAATAGAGGCAACACTGCTGTGGAGACGCTATGCAACAGAATCTAATATTGTCGCTGATAGCACACGTTGTTTACATACCTATCTTCTCTCATAGCAAATGGACTCTCCCTTCCCACATCACCTTCGTGCGCACCATCGAGAGAAATACAGTCACTTGTGAGCTAGCGGTCTAACGTACTGTTGTCACTATGTTTTCGAAACAGAAACAACAGAGTTGGATCAAGATTGAATGTGCCAGAGGTCGTACAGCACAACAGTGGCATAAAGGTCTTCAAGAGGCTTGCGGGGAATCTGCATTTCCTTACAGAACAGTGTACGTTGGGTAAAATCCTTTAAAGATGGTCGGCAAGCTGTGGCAGACATTCATCGGGCAGGTCGTCCTACGAGCGTCAATGAAGAAGTGCATGCTCTTGCCGCGTTACTGAACAGTGATCGACGCCAGACGATTCGTAAGCTCGCCCAAGAAACCGGATTAGCGCATACGACTGTGCTTCACATCCTGAAGGAACGCCTGGGCATGCGAAAAATTGCACCACGATGGGTTCCGCATGATTTGACGGAAATGGAGAAATGGTTGCGTTACGACGCTGCTAAGACGCACTTGGAGTGCTATGAGCGCGAAGGAGAGACTTTCTTACGCCGTATCATAACCCTGGATAAGATGTGGGCCAAATCGTATGAGCCAAAACTGAAACGGCAATCGAACAAATGACGTCAGTATGGGTCACCACGAAAGTCGAAAGTTCATCAGAGCCCCAATACGGTGAAAGTTACGGTGATTCTCGTGTGCGACTGTGATGGCGTTATCCTAACGCATTACATTACTCCACGGCAGATCGTCAATGCTGAGTATTACCGTTCGTTTCTGGAGCACCACCTGCGACCAGCTTTGAGAAAGAAGCGGCAACACTTTTTGCCGAAACCATCCATCATTTTGCACGACAATGCTCGGGCGCATACAGCGCAAGCTGTGGCTGATTTGGTCGGTCGATGGGGCTGGGAAGTACTGTACCATCCACCATACTCCCCGGACTTAAGTCCTTGTGACTTTGATTTGATTCCGAAGATGAAGGAACCACTTCGTGGTATTCGCTTTAGAAGTGTTTCAGAAATTCCACAGGCAGTAGACCGCTCCATCTGCACCATAAAGAGAACAGGCTCTTGCTAAAGGTATACTACAACATCCACATCGCTGGCAACGGGTTATACACAACGCTGGTGACTACATTGAAGGACAGTATAAGATTGCTAACATGTAACTCTTTTGTATCGTTTGTAAATAAATAGTTGCCACTATTTAAGTTCCAACCCTTGTAAAATGCCCCTACGATAATATAGAGGAGCTGACCAGACTCCGCCTGGACACAGGATTCGCAAGGAAACTCTCCTATTGCTATACGGATTCTCCAGTGATGAATTGGGTTAAGGTGACGAATTACTGATGTCATGCCGAGCCATAAACAATACAGCCATAATCGAGTTTGGACCGGGTGATAGATCGTTAGAGACGTAAGAGAACTGTCATTTAACTCCCCAGGTTGTGCTACTTAAAATACATAAAAGACAGAGAACGTTCACACCTCCTTTAAGTTGTGCTATATGCGATAACCAGCATAGTTTCCTATCAAAAACCAAGTCAAGGAACTTCACTTCGTCTGCGAAAGATAAGAAGATGGAGGAATGGTGAAGGATACTTCTTGCAGCGCCAGAAATTCATGCAGATAATCTTCTCAGCAGAAAAAAAAAACGAAACCCGTGCTTGACACTCCAAGCATACAGACGCCCCAGACAGCATTGGCGGCGGCGTTCAAAAAAAAAGTGCGCCGAGAAGAAATAAAGATCGCAAAATAGTTGACGAACAACGACAATTTTATCGCTCGCGGTAAAACACTCTTGTGATAAAATTGATAGCGACGGCAAACAGTGTGACCCTGAGTACCGAGTCCTGAGGAACTCCGTTCTCCTGAATGCAACGAGATGTTAGAGCAGATCCCACGTGTACACTAAAAATCCGGTCTTTCATGAACTCTTGGATAAAGGATATCCGGCCACATATATGCGATTCATGAAGCGTATGAAGGATACCGCTCCTCCAGCAGGTACCATTAGCATTCTCCATATTAAAGAAGACGGCGATCGTTTGGCACTTTTCGTACAAAACCGCCCATGATATAGGCGGAAAGAGTCACTCGATGGTAGACAGAACAGCGGTGACGATGAAAAACGCACTCGACATTCGTCAAAAGATGCTGCGCTTCTAACCACTACATAAGCTTCCCGTTAATCATGCATTACATCATCCTGCATACGCAACTAGTGAGGGAAATCGGACGGTAACTGGAAGGAAGATGGGGGTCCTTTCAAGATTTAGGTACTGGTACGAAGATGGCCTGTTGCCAAACGCATAGAAATGTGCTGTCACACTAGATGCGATTAAAAGTTGAGTAAAAAGGTCTTACCTTCCGCTGATAGATTCTGCAACACAGCAACATGCATGCCATCAGGCCCCGGAGCGCTATGCCTTGGCTTAAAATGGGACAGTATAATACTCCTGATTGTCGGAGGCAAAGGAAAATCCTCTCGGATTCACTTACACCTTAATTGCGCGAAACGCAGGAGAATGATTTGCGGAGCTCGAAATATCAGCAAAAAGCGTCCTAATGTATTGGCAATGTTCATAGGAGTAGCAAGTACACGGTACTGTACCTTGAGACCGGGTATGGGCGAAAACCCAAGCTTACCTGCAATGCGGCGTAGTTTACCCCAAAGAATAAACGAAGGCGTTGCGCGGTTAAAAAGAACAGGAGAAAGCAACCAAGATGCCTTTTTGCTATCCCTTAGTATTTGGCGGCATTTGGCGTGCAACTTTTTATAACGAATCCTATTTTTCACCATGGGTGGCGACGAAAAACTCTCAAAGCACCTCAGCGTGCACGCAATGTGTCCCAGCATTCATAGGTCCACCAAGGAACCGCAAAGTGTTCGGTGTGCACAGCCGGCCGGGGAATAGCCTGATCTGCGGCAGTAATGAGTGCGGTATCGAGGTGCTGTGTCATGGCGTCAATAGATATATCACAATCTGAAAATATGGCGAGAGAACTGAAGAAATTTAAATTCGCTTTGCTGATAAGCCCCTTCGGTGCACCCGGGGAAGTACGTGGGAAGACACAATATGGATCTGGCTTGGAAAATGTTCACTGGAGTATAAATCAAAATGTACGTTCCAGGTAAGATCTACAGAGGGATACAAGGAACAGGAAGATAGATCCAAATGTGAGAAGCTCTTTATACTATCGGAAAGAAAAGAGGGCCGATCTGTATTCAGTAAAGTAAGATGGTGGAGATCTAAAAAGTCCGCCACCATGCTACCCCTCGCAAACTGCGTGGCAGCATCCCATAGGGGAAGGTGCGCATTTAAGTTCCCCAAAAGTAGGAAAGGGGGTGGTATCTGGGAAAGGGTGATCTAGATCGGCCGCTCCAATAGCAGCAGAAGGGGTATGTAAATATTACAGGCAGTAAAACTAAGACCAAAAAAGTACACGGTAGCTGCTGCAGCCGGTATAGGAGACTGTAAACTCAGTGGAGAACTGTATATGTCATCCATGATTAAGATTAAAACTCTGCCATGCGCGGGAGTGCAATCTTCCGGTTGAAGGTCGAATCTCACCGAAGAGTAACCGCGGAGGAAAATGAGTTCCGTAGTCGAAGCTTTGTCTCCTGGAGGCATACTAACGGAGTGTCAGCCGACCTTAAAAGCAACTGCAGTTCAGATTTTCCAGTACGAATTGCACGTATATTCTACGATAGGATCGTCGTTGTAAATATATATGGAACTAAACTTGTCAAGGGTCTTAATTTTTCGTCGGTGCAGTACGAATCAGCCATCCTTTCTTTAAAAGCTTGGAGTTAGGCGGTTAAGCAGGGTAGACACATCCAGTTCCATGACATCCTCAGAAGGAAGTCTCTCCCGTTGAGAGCGATAAACCGATTCCAGCGATTTTGATACCTGGAATCGGCTGGATATGGAAATATGCGGTGAGAGCGTCAGCCTAGCGGATTTACTCCTTGAATCATCAAAGGAGAAAAAGGGCATAAAATCTTCTTCTCAACAATATGGACACGTTTTCAAAAAGTCAAGTCTTGGTGTAAGCCGTCTTGAATTTAATTGCCGGAGCATCAAAAACTACCGGTTTGGGCTTCTCGATAGAGTGCTTGGCGGAACCTGTGCGCTAAGAGCACGACTAAAAACAAAGTTACAGGTCTGCGTGCTACTGTCACGCTTCTGTATCGCAGAAGAGGTTACTGTGCTGTATGTATCGGTCTTAGGCATCATGGGCTGGCGAGCTTGAAAGCGTTTCCGTGCCTCAGAAAAGGAAAATTTCTCCTTCACCTGGAGCTCCTGGATACACCGCTCTTCGCGATAGCGAGGACAGTCGGGGGAGGTAGCTGGATGATTTTCGCGGCATTTCACGCAGACGGGAGCGGGTGGAAATGCTCCTTCACGACTGCACTTCACAGCTTGCACATACTGAACTAGCACTATTATAAGACATGCTAGTGTGGCCGAAACGTTGGCACTGAAAACTTTGATGGGGCTAGCAATATAAAGGCGCGCCTCTATAATCTAGCATCCAGCTTTAATCCTCTGCGGTAGATCAACCCTATTAAAAGTGAGGAAGAGAGTAAGGGTCGGTTGTATTTCATCTTTCCTCGTCTCTAAGCAATAAACGGAAGTGAAGGGTTGTTCCTCCAGGTAACCCTGAATTTCATTATCGAACATGCCGTGGAGTATGCTGGTGTTAATAACTCATGGAGATGAAATTAGGGTTCTGTGTTGCTCGGCACGGATCGGATATCCGTGGAGAATTGTCGCCTTTAGGAGTGAATTAATCTGAGTTAGTCCCAAAGCCTCTACCAAAAGAGATACATTTCTCAATCACGTACCGATTTGACCGGGCCACAAATGTTGACATGACCTTTCTGTGTAATAAAGGGGTTGACATGACCAAATGACTGCCCATCTTCTATTCGACTTATAACTAAGTAACGAGGGAAAGATATCTCCATTACTTATTTTACGTTCACTCTCTTTTCATTTGTAGGTGAGGATCATGATTCACCATAGCGAGTTCTTCCTCCACCATTACAACCGTCTTCGATGGCAGACTCCTTCCTCGGCGCCACCCGGGCTTACGTGAGTTGTTCTGATCTGAACAAAAGTCACCTCAGGGTCACACCTTCCAGGGTATAGACAGAGGGATCCAATTATCTTCAGGAAGTAAACAGCTCATGCAATGGCCACTACACAGGCATAGACTTTACCAGGGGATACGCTTGTCCTACATGATAACTCAGTGCTAGGAGTTACGCCATTATCCACTCATCTTTTACCGCGTCAAATACGGAGGGATCTATCAGACTAAGAACAGGGAGGTAAGAACAATAAAATAAAATGTAGGCAAAATAAAAATAGCCAAACACGCTAAGCATGGGCCTAAGGGAGCAGCTCCGGTGCCTTGGGGTCGCTACGTCCCGTACCCAATAAGTGGGGGTCCCTGTACAGACAACGTGTACAAAACCATTGGAACCTGAGGTGAAGAACAAGAACAGGAAGGTATTGAAGCTTCCAGCAGGATTCAGCTCCCAGTCCAGGTGAAAAAAAAAAAAATCTATTCAGACTTGGCTTGAGATATATGCAGCAGATTTATAAGTGCTCAAAGACTGACCTAGCAGTCCCGATCTGAACCTCCTGGACAACAAACTTGTTGGTCAGTGCTTGACAATATGGTTTGCAATAAAATGCACCTATTATTGACGGTCTCAAGCGGTCCCTGCTAGTCGGAAGTGGCGGAGGTCCCAATTGAGATGGTGCGCGATATTATAGAATTATAGATGAATGGCCAGAGAGACTTTGGTCATGTAAGTCCAAAGAGGGATCATTATTTGGTTTTAAATGTTTAAAATAAATGAGATAACATAACAAAAGCAGAAGAAAAAATATTAAACTGGGTTGTTGCTCGTCTCAACCTTAAGAGAAGTATGGAAGTAAACGGGTTACCGTGTCTTTAGTAACGCATCATGTTTTCGTTAGCTCCGTCTTTTCTACTCACTCCCTCACACCATACCCATCAATAACTATTTAAAGAAGTACGAACTCAAACATAAATTGTCACTCTCTAATAAACATGTTCTCGGCTTAAATTATATATATGGCCAGAAATCAGCATTCATACCACACTTTGTCCTGTATCTCCATTCTCTGCAATGCGATCCAAATGAGATACCGAACAGCTAACGAAAAGAGAAAGAGGACTGTTTTTCCACTTTTCGCTGTGTCTCCTGTTTTAAGAATATTTCAATGCTACAAGGGAGAAAATTTTCCCCCACAAGAGATTCCGTGCTAAACTAAACAAATGGTGTTAAACTACTAGTACTCTAAATGTTTCTATGCAAGCTGTGGGTAATAGGACACAGGTACGAAACCTATGGAGATAAAATATTTGCTTTACTCACCATTGTCACTACGTCTTTGTCGTAAAGCCGCAAACTATCATTTGGGAACTGATCCTGAATTCTTTCTAAGTCACTTTCAGCCTTTAACCTGTTCAGCACCTGCAAACAGAAGGAAAAAATGCTAATATTGTAAGTACTGAGTTCACTAAAGAAATGACGCACATAGTCCTTTCTCAATATTTGACTATTTCACAAAGGTATGACGCCTTAATAGTTCATAAAAATAATTCTATTCACATTAATTTTTTTATTTATTATTTATTTAGTAATATAATATTCATACATGCAAACATAACGGACACTGTCGGGACAAACTGCTTCAGCATTTGCTTTTTACACCATGAAGAATACAATGGCGTAAAGAGTCTTTCTAAAAAGAAATTCGCCTATATTTCCTACTATGCCTTTTCAGTTAAGAGGGAAATGTAAGATGATTAATCCCTTTTTAAGGAAAACAGCATGACCTCCTTCATTTTGAAGGCCAGATTACAGCATGAAGTAAGCTAAATGGCAAACTCCTTCAAAATGTCTGTCTGTAGGAATGTTGTATGAATGTACCACTAAATAAAATAATTCACACCGAAAATTTTATGAAAAGAGTTAATTGATGGTGCACTATAATATTCATAGAAAATCCGTATTAAAGAATTATCTTTTTTACATATTCACGATAACATTGGGATTACAGCGATGGTGCATTCAGAAAGTTAAATGCTTAAATTACTAAAGTTAAACAGAACTAAGCTAAGAACATTCAAATAATGAAGTCTCAAGTAGCATTTCTGTCAATAAAACATTGTCAACGGTCATTTCTTATTCCTTTATTCTTAAATCGCAAACATACGTTAGCAACTTATACAATCTAAAGACATAAAGAAGTCCTTCAACTCGTTTCAGGCTTACAGGTTGCTGCAAATTGATAATGTAACTCATAGTCGGTAAAATTGTGCCGTTACTCCTGGCTTGTGGGAATTACTTGAAGTTTGCTTACTTTATCTTTGTAAAGTTCCATTGTACAAATATGGTGCTCTTGAAAGCTCCTCACTCATGTTTTTTAGAAAATCGGAAGACAATTACATAACCTATATGTTTTTTTAGCAAAAACATACTTGTTTCTGTATCGTGGCATAAATCACTACAACGTTTTTAGAAAAACAACCAACAGCAGCTTATTTTGTCAGGAAAACTTGCATCACCATGTGGATACTACCGAAAAATATCATGAGATATGTCTTAGGAGATTTTTGCACAGTACATAAATTCATTAGCACGAGGCGCGCGAATTTATCCAAAGAAAATGAAAGCTTGTTTTATATTTGATACGAATATAATAACAAACAATTAATCCTGGAATGACCCGGGGGGTTACGCGACACCCCGTACGATTTTCTTATGTAAAAGTAGTTGCACATGCGCACATTGTTCCCATCTAACTACGCTTCAAGAAATTATACTTGCATGCATCACTGAGTGTGTATCATGCTCAAGGAGTTAGAACGAATATCGATCGATACGATTATTCATAATGTGCCATGTCAGTTGGCAGTCTGTTCAAAATATTTTAATGTACCTCCAGCGGAAGACCTTAGGGATATTCAAAGACCCTGGTGAGCAGTTTAATGATGTATTATTACATATTATTTATTACGAATATGAATTAATTTTTATATTGTTAGGTTTTGCGCCTGAAATATTTGGAATAAATTTCTCTGTTGCCACTTGTTACAAAAGTGTCAACTAGCATTTGTAACATTTTCAAAAGCTTTCCATTAATGCTTGTAGTGTCACCATGGGGAGGCGCACTGTTAAAATAATAAACCCTAAAGGTATCCTCAAAAGGTTATTTATTTATTTGAAATGTTTACAGAGGCTCTTTAACATCTCAGGTCATGCACGTCCCATTCAAATCAGAACGTGAAAGGCCGACAACTTTTGCTGAAAGGCCTCTTCTTTCAGGCTTGAGATTCTTTATGTGCCGTAAATCTGTTACACGGAACCCTCGGCACTCTTCAATTCCGAGGTCAGTCATAATTAAGATTTTTACTCCGGAAAAAAAATCCATCGACATTTGCTGGAATTGAACCCTGACCTTGGGTCTATGAGGCAAGTATAGTTATTACTAGTTCACCAGAAAGAATGTTAGGTCTCTCTTTAATCGATCCATTGGAAGGCCCGCCTTCTTGCATGTTCGTTAATAGAGAGGGGTATTAGCCAATCAGCAAAGCTTCCGCCATGAGGTCGTTTCTACGTCACGGTTTGAGAAGGTACTGGAAGGAAGAAAGGACGGAAGTGAAAGTGTTGATTTCGGTTGACTGGTTAATGCAAAAGCTGTCACAACGTTTTCAGATTATGAACATGTTACTAAATATGAACGATACATACTTTACCCACTTCGTTGCTGCTGCCTGGAAATGATAGTTAATTTGACAGCGATGGACAGGTATATGCCCAGATGACGTTAAAATGAATGCTTCCATATAAACAACGAAAAGAATGTTTTTGAAATATCCATATGGACAGCAGCTACCCGAGTCTACAGCCCGTCATTACAAGATGGACAGCCTGAATTAAAGCCGTGATTTTCCAAGTAAGCTGGGAAGTCAACGTTGAAGGATTTTTTTCCCTCTCTCTCTCTCTTCCCCAGTATCTGTGAGTGAAGCCTTATTGACATTCAGCTTTCCAAAGCGCTCAATTCAGTTTCAAACATCACATGTCATTTCAGTTCGCTTTCCGACAGTATCGTAAAACTGGAGACCCCAGGCATGTCTTTCCAAGCATGGGAATAATATAAGATACAGTTCAGGTTAGTGTTGCACCACCTGAAGTTTCCACTGAAATGCAAACTGTGTCGAATAAGAATTCCAGATACCAACTATTGTTACACTGTATCATATGTTTATGTTGAAAGTCAGAAACCGTTGAGAATGTTGCAAGTATTTTTTGTGCATAAATACGAACTGGTAACGTCTTGCAATGTGTATTGATCTGTCTCTGTGCATAAAATCGTAATATCAGAAGATTACGCATGGCGTCAGAATATTTGGAAAAGTATTTGACAATTAATTGTGCATCCCCTTCCAGTATAACTTAACGGCTTAAATTTGGGCATTTGCTTTTAGTACATTCTGTGCATTCATTTCGATACTAAACATTAATTGGAGTTTATGTTAATATTTGTTGTAAAAATTAGTTCATTGCTGACTTTAAAACTACATCTATAAATTTCTCAGCTTATGTAGTTGTAACTATAAGTGACAGTTATTAAATTGGTCTCTGTGATAACAGTAGAAGCTACACCCATTACCGAGTAAGCTTTGCAAAAGTGTAATATATAGTCACATGTACGGCCAAGGGGTGCATTAATTTAGTAAAAGGTCAACATTTTAGAACAGTTAATTTTATTTGCTTGAATATTATATACTTTTACATAGCTTAGTTGAAACAGAAAGTTCTAACTTATTTAAATCCATTTGGTTTACCACTTCCGATGACGTGTTAAAGGATTTTTACCGTGACGCAATCGCCCGCTTAGCGTCAAGCAGAATCATGCTGAACTCGGGAAAGAACCTATCACCTACGTACTCCCCTCTCATTGGTCATTATAATTTAGATCTATGGCAATTGGTTCACCATAATTGGTGAATATTACAACATAATGTAAAGGCGGTCCTGAAAGTGTATTAGGAGGTAGCAGAGCCTTAAAACCTTGCGCGGCCGTTCGACGCTTGGTATCCCCGGCCGAAAGGTAAGAGCACTGTTGGCCTTAATGGCTTGACTTATAACGATGAGATTACCTAAGCCTTCAGCGACCGAGGAGACTGTATAATGTGCATATTTTACAATTAATAGACAATAAAGTAGCTATGACACCAACGCTTTTAATTGGACCTTTGAACTCTCCTACCACTATACCCCCTAGCTCACGCCATAAGCGTGACAGTATACAATGCTTTACATAAAGAAATAGTTATTTCAAATGGCTGGGTGTAGGATAATAGTTGGAAAGGAAAAACCAGACTTGAAAAATTACGGTCACGATTGGGATTTGAACCACGGGTTTCATGCTGACGCCTAATCATCTGAGTTACCGTGTCCTCCTCCACGAACTTCTCTCCTCCAATTCTATAGTTATGTCGAGATGAATTAAACGGATCAAATCCACATTCGAAAGGAGAATTTTTTTCTCGGTCTTCAATTACCTTTTTTATAATAAATTAGTTACGATTAAGATAATGGGAGAAATTAATAGAATAATTGTTGTGATCATAATTAAAAGGAGACATCCATCAGTTGTTCTCTTCTGAGAGTAATTAGTTCCTTAAGAGTCCACTCTTAACTGTGTCCATGCTAATTAACCACATGTCTATCAAAATGTAAATAAAAAACGGAACTTGCTTCTGTATCTTCAGAGGGTGGCGGTGAAGGTTTATTTATGTACAGAACGTTGTATGGAGAATGGGCGAGCTTTGTATTTGAGGTTCCCTATTTGAGCAATGCTTTGAAGCTCTGAAGTGCAAATTACGCACATAGCTCCTTCTGGTGCTTGGGTTGATTTTTTTTTTAACAGCGTTTAACACCCGTTTTTACTACTGAGGCAGCACCGGCGGTGGGTTGAAATGTAGGTGTAGTTGGTGCTGAACAACCAGAAACTGCAAACTTTCGTCTTCAATAAGTTTTCCAGAAGTGAAGGAAGGTCTTTATGATCTTAGCCCGATGACATAGTCTCGAGGATATGACTCTCAATGTCTGCTGGGAGTAAGCCCCTGAGAAGCCGGAAAAACATCTTCACTATCTTTAATCATTTATTTATTAGCCACAAATTCATTGGAAACTCTGTATCATCAAACCTAGACTCAGTGACACTCGCGTTTATCGTTTTCTTCGGGAAGGAGAGGTGTGCGTGAGAGAATTATTTCTTTGTTGTCTTTGCTCCAGGGCCTCACTTTGTCTTTTTTTTATAGTTTTACTTCATTGATCCTTGATGTTCTTCCACTTGTTGATTACGAGCTTACCTGAAAATACCGGAAACAGAAAAAGTTAACTTTTCATTGCAACAGACTCTTTGAATGATCAATTAACATTTCTGCATTAACTTTAAGAAATAATTTTTTTCTATATTATAGCCTACTTTCCATTTAAATTGAAAGTGAATTAATTAAATCACTAGGATTCGATGTTTGTTTATCCTTTATATAGTCTAAAGCAGCCAGTGGAAATACATTAATGGGTCTACACTACGCCACCAGTGCTTTAACTGATATAGGAGGTTCTTTCTACCTGCATGCGGACAGTACTATGAAAGGCCCTTTCACCGAGAGTTTACAAACTTCCGGCTTTGCATTGGTACTGTTGATGGTAAACATATCGAGTGATTAATCCATTGTACTTCAATTATAGATTATTTTTCTATAATTGTAAAGCAGCTGGAGAATAGCGGTTTGGTTTTTGGTGATTCTAGTTCTCACGAAAAAGACGGCGATTCAAACATCTTTTCAAATTCAACGTTTTGAAAGGCAATCGAAAGCGGAAGCTTCAAGCTATCTCAAGCGAAACCGTTACCACAACCAGAGTAAAAACATTCTCTACGTTCTAGTGGATTATGAAGCATTCGTTCTCACGCGACCGTATTGAAAATCGATTGTACAACTATCGTTCGACTTGAGCAACAAGATGCGCGTAGTGCACTTTGGGTATCATATCGAACAATAGAAGGATTTTCCACTAACAACTATGTCTATGTGCTTTTGACTACAAAAATAGTTCAAGCATATTGTGTTCACAATTTCTGTTAAGGAAAGAAATGTGTATAATTCTGAGTATAGACTCTCAAGGCGCATTGATCGCCTTCCTTGGTTTAGCTTTGCTGGCTGCTGACTAAATCTTAGAAGACGACAAAGGGTGGCCCGAGTCTTACGCTTAGACCCTCAATTGCTGCTTTGGTATCCCTCCGCGCATTGGGCACTGTATGACCTACATTTACGCATGACTTGTCTGTATTAATAACTGATTTCCCTTGGACCCTTAACTTTTTAATGTCTTTCAGATACTTATGTCGCAATCTTAAAATATCGTCTCTTTCTATTAGTAGCACTTGTTGCCCCTTCTTTCATATTCGAATCCCAAATAATGTAGAAATCCTTCAAAGTGGCCTTGAGAAATTTGATCGGGTATCTTCACTGTTTTCCCTTGTCAAAATTATATTCAACTAGGTGGAATGTTTGCAAACAGCAAAGAAAGAACCGTGCGCCGTACTCCGCTTTGCACTATTCAATTATATTGATTTTTAAACTTTCCCGCCCTTTTGCTTTATTTTTTTATTTTGTTTTGTTTTGTTTTTTTGTTTGTTTGTTTGTTTTTTTTTTGACGGCCTTGTCAGAGATTTCATCTTTTGTTCGTTTTTTATTCTACACACTACTGTTTCTGAACAAGCGGTAGCCTCTGTTTCTTTCACTGCCTTACTAACGCTCATTTTGCATGAAAAATAAACACATTCTTTATTAATTTACGTCCCTTACTTCATAATTTACCAACACTTCGCTTCTCCCTTCATAGCTAAATATTTACGGAAAATGTTAAGTAAATAACCAACACGTGCTAAACGTACACTAACAGACAGATTTACACCTTTAGCTGCACACTGTCTGCCTGTCGGGTTACCGCCAGGTAGCTCAATAGATGGGCGACAACAGTCGATGAACGCAATTAAATTACAGGATTCCGGTTTCTTTTAAAACCCTCAACATTTTATCTCGCTTGGTTCTTCACTGTAAATCCAATAACAAAAAAGTTCCTCGCTGTCTGACTTTCCTGCTGCATAGATACATAATTTATAGAAAATATTTCATTTAAAAATTATAACACTCGCCTTATTAAATACAGAGAATTCAAAGGTGGCAGGAATCAATCATTCTCGTTAGTTTAGTAGACACTGCGTGATAAGCACATAACAAGCAAATATCGGACTTTTACTGAAAAAACATTTCTCTTTACAAATTTGGGCCCACAGGAATCTATGACTAATAATGATATAATATGACAAGAGCAAGTTATTCCGCATAGGGTAATGCGCTCAGAACTGAAAATTATGACTCAATAGAGTAGAAAAGAACGGAGCTAATGACTACATGTATGTGTTAGAGAAAGACAGAGATAAACTACTTAGTTCCATACTGTCTTTTAAGGTTGAGACGATCTTTAGAAAGACGTGTGATAGGCGAGGTACCAGCATTCTGATCACGAGCCATCCCCGCTCTTATAAATGAAGCAGTAAAACGGAAGTAGAGGAAGCAGAAGTCGCTGCGGCAGGCCATGGCCCGATCTTGGGCTATTGCCTCATAGAATAAGATGTTCATTATTTTGATAACTTCATAAACAGCGACGTGAAGTCGTTTTCTGTAAAAGACAAAAAGCGTTGTTAACTTTGTTTATAGTAAGTAGTTTGCAACTAATAAAGACTATTTATCAATACTTACGCAATTTTTCTTTAAAAGTACAAGAAAACAAGTTACGGTATATCTTCTCGCTTAAGAACCCAGAGAGTGTCATATTTTTAGGTCAAATTCTAGATTGTGACACCCCCGCCCCAAGCCATGAGAACCAATCAGGAAGTTCCGTAAGATAATTGCAATGAACGGGAAAAGAGAGTGATTAAAATATTAAGATGACTAGTATTAAGACTCAACAAGGGTCATATGGACCGAGGACCGTTCCCGAGTAAAACTATCCGATAGAGGCGAGATGAGGCAGTTAGGAGTCAACTGTCGTCATCGGAGTAGAAATTGCAGTCCAAGTCAAAATGACAGTGTGAACTATAATCCGGCAAACTGCAGCCGAAAGTGAAGTAACGGAAGCCTGCGTGAATTAGTTAAAATGAAGTTTAAATTTAAGCGCGTTTTAAGTCAATTGTTATTGAAGTCGCAGAGATAGGAGTAAGTCACAAGTGTAAATGTGTTGTGTAATGCGTGAATACAAACTTCCGCGAGATCAACAGTACAGAAAGAAAAGGTTAGGTACACCGACGTATCGTTGCTGAATAAGGTGAAGAATTCTGACTTGCTTTTCCCCGGGTGAGCGAGTTTTGCATTGTCGCAAACCTATAATTGTAATCCTAGACAGATCGTGCCGTCATACAGTTAAGGTTCCTAGTAGACGATGCAAATGAACGAACATTTTCACAACTAATAAAACTATTTAGTGCTCTTCACAAATTTAGTCTCATTCAAAGTGACAAAACCTGTAAGTTCCTCTACTGGTGAAATGTTTACACTCCAAAAATTCACTAGTTTTGAGCCTCAATAACCAAAGAAAAAGACAGGGACACCACACCACACCTAAGAACCAGTACAGGAGAAGAGGAATTAGGAGCCACAGGGATCAGGCCATCCCAAAATTACAGATATTAACCCCATTTTAATCTCAGAAACTTCCTCATCCACTGTACTCACCTAAAACAAACCTACCCAAAATCCCGGATGGGCTTAAGAATTTGGTAAGTCAGGTAATACTTTCTTTGCCATAAAGAAACAATCTTTAATTACCCCCCCCCCCACAAAAATCCTACTCCAATCAACAGGGAGTTCGCAGCAAATCTGTCGTCATGCCGCTGTAGTATTTGCTTTGAAATTTTTCCAGAGACTGGTTCCACATCATAGATCTTTTCAGACACTAAAATCGTTAAATCATCAATGTCTATTTCGGGTTCCATAACAGTTGACGATGAATCACTTAATTCAAAAGGAAAAAGAACAAAAAATCACAAAATTAAATTGGTATGACGCACAAGGAATCCTAGAAGAAACTGACCTTGACCTGCTGTGTGTGATGACATGCATGAACGCTAACTGGGGGCGCGGGAACGAACCTCCGCTCAAACATTTCACTCTCCGCCTCCGCGTCAACTGGAAGATTCGAGTTCTTTATTTGTGTGGACGCAGTTCTGACCGCAGATCTAACTTAGGGTATATATATTCGCTCTTCAACACAGGAAAAATTCCGGAGAGTAATCGACAGATCCAAAGGTATTTTAATTTTCTGCTTGTCAACTGACAGGCTCCAGTTCAGTTTCCAGTAAGTACGTTGCCTAGATGTTTTACTTTCATAAAATGTCTCGAGTGTGAAAAGAAAGACGGCACATAGACTACGAGTTAATTTGTCGCAGTTGGCACGTCCGTTCACGAGTCCAGTTTTCACAGTTTTGTACAACATTGAAATATTGCAGCTAGACCATTTTCCTCAAGTTTTGCGCATTTCAGTTTTCTGAAAAATACACTACTGTATCAGTACTTCACTTAAACTTTTACATTTCAATAATTACTTGCGATCAGTATATCTGTTAGTAAGCCAGCGACGTGGGGGAGCTGATATAGTTTTGACTTAATCGACGCTTGAAACCTCACGCACGATAACTTTGCACTTAGGAAAGAGAAAGCTGCTCAGCGAGAGAGAGGGAATATTCTGTGCATGAGCTAATAGTGTTTAACGCCCGTTTTTACTACTGAGGCATCACAGGCGGTGGACACTGATGATAAATGAAATCAAATGATATGTTGGGAAAGGATTTTTTTAAGGGAACGTTCCAGGCATAGGATTATGGTACTCCTCGGCATTTGCCATTTATGAATGAGGAAAATCTAATAAAAAAAGTCGAGGACGGTACTGCTGGGAATCGAACAGCAGACCTCCCGCTCACGAGTCCGCGTCTTAACGACCTTGGCCACCTGCCTGCCTAGTTTCACATTCACCCGTGGCGGTATGAGAGCAAGTAAATGTGTCTGCATGCTATCGTTAGCTTATGTACAAATAATTACTTGTTTTTAAGTTGATGGGCTTCCAAATATTTCGCTAAAATGCAAAGTTGTCCGAAAGGTCAATTTCTAGAGAAGCCGCCTCCGGCTGTATGACGTAGGCTGGGTGCAGAGATATAATGTGTTAAATTGTGTGAGGTTTAAGTTGGCAAAACCACGTGCTCTTCCTTGGCTACGCAGATGCGGTGGGTTTGTGAGATGTAGGCTGGGTGCAGAGATAGGCCCATTAATATTGAAACACGTTTAATATAACGTAAACACAGAAGTTTATGATCAGTTATACAATGATTGAATGGCAAGGACATGAACATGGAAGCGTACAGGCTTCAAACTTAGAGAAGTTACAGCATTATATCCGGCATAAACCTGATATGTTTGATAAAAAGAATGAATGCATCCTACAAAAATGTAGAAATGAAAGAAATATGGAAGTGGAGGTCTTCGGGTAATGGTGTTCGTTGTTTCCTTGTATTAACGGCCCAACTAAGTTTAATGCGCTATCAAACTGTGCAAGTGTCACTGGGAACTGCTTCCTTATTTCACTTAGCAGATTACAGCAACCTCCTTGGTTAATTCTTCTTTGATTCAGAACCCACCACTTTCGACACCGAGGTGTACGGTTTTTTAAATATATATCACGAAGTAAATTGGCTACCGTAGTTTGCATTTGCACAAATGCTGCTGCCATTTTAAATCAGCTGTTGCTTCGTTTGTTTGTGACTGAATATGACCTAAGTTTCCGTGATCTATCTCGTAGATCCAAGATCACGTTTCAATCCCGACTAAGATAGTTGGATTTTTTCCAGCGTAAAAATCTTAAGTATGGCTTCCTTCGGAAGGATAGAAAAACTGTGGGTCCTATGTCGTAGATTAAGTCATGGGAAAGAACTTCAATCCTGAAAGAAGAGTCTCGGAGCATAATTTATATGCCGTTTAACGCCCTGAATTAAATGGTACCCTGATGACCTGATATGCTAAAGGGGAGTCTGTAAATAAACCAAATACCACCACCACCACCACCGCGTTCCTTTTTAAATGCTTCACTTATGTAATACTGTTATATGTTAAATTTATGTCAAATGTTTGTTTTATTTTCATTATGAACGGACCTTTAAAGTGTGTGAGGTTTAAGTTAACAAAACTACTTGCTCTTATTTGGGTAACCATGTAGGCTCGGTAGAGTGTCATTGTCACTCCTATAAACGATTCACTGTTTATATGTGCATGTCATTTATATAAATGCAGTAATGCACCTTATGCGCCAGAATGGCACCATAGAAAATTGGAGCTACAAACCATAGTACCACACCAATCGTCGCAGTTAATGCAGTATCACATGAAGTAATATGTTAACAAGTCAAATAATTGTATTTTTGTAGCTACAGATTATGAAATTAGTAGCCAAATTATCATAGTTAAGGTAAAATTTGTAGTACCTAAACGAAGTGTCAAATATATTTAACAAGTTGAAAATGCTGCCCGGCTCGTGCATGCTTCCGAGTTAATATGGAAGCCGGGCAGACGCATTTCCTCCAGTCCTGGATGCTGCACACTTTCCGATTCTCAATTTTCGCTGTACTTGCTATTCCGGGAGCAAACTTCTACCGAAACGGGTCGCAAATGCAGTCAAGTCGTTCCGAGGATACAGTTGTAAGAATCACGCTAAAGAGTGCGCTGTTGCCAGTAAAATGATGTCACGTTCAGAAATAAATTAAATCTGAGTTAAAAACGAAAAACCATGACATTAATAATTACGAACACACAGTGAGGCAATGCATGCTGCACCTAAGAAGCCGACTCTGAAACCTCATACATTTTACATATACAATTATTTGATGCTGTTGTCACCTGAGAAAGGCAATAGCTGTTTTTAACACCATTATTTTTAATGTAACTACAGTGCCATGACCCAACCAATGAAATAACAGTTTGCAACACAAGATCAGATGAGCGTAGCCGTTGTCTTTCCAGGATTTACATTAACCCTCCGAGTATTATTACAAACTTAGTTTCGTTTAATAACTAACATAAATTCAATACTTTACCTCTACGTTTCAGCGTGTTTTGATAAAAGCATTAAAATTCAGAATGTCAAGTGACTCAAAACTTTCAATATTGAATTACTTCTCATGGTGGGTTTTTAATTGTATGCACACATATATAAAAGGGAGAAATGTATTTATGAATATCGTTCAAATAAAATAGTACATATTTAATTATTAACCTAACTTAAATAAACATTCATTCATTACTTAGCCTTAAATTTGGCCTAAAAGTCAACCTAAAACATTTAGACAGCGATCGGCAATTTTCCCTATATCCGGCAAAAAATGAGTTGGTTACTGATTGAGCGCAAAGTCATAACTTAATGACGATAGCAAACTTATCCCAAGACGTTATTTTCCTGCATAATGATGCAAAATTTCGTGTGGTACATACAACTACAAATATTTGATGTTTCCAACGAACGATTCTGACCACCCCCTTTAGAGCCCAGATTCACTGTCCTAAGAGTATTCACCTGCTGATAAACGCCTTGAAAGGGCGTCATTTCACCCGCATAGAGAGGCCCTTCATGAGGTGGTTGATGATTTGGTTTAATTACGAACGCTATTTAAGATTTGAGGTCATCAGCATCCCATTTTTTGGGGGCGTAAAAATCCTAAGTATGGCTTCCTTCGGAAGGGAAGTAAAGCCGTGGGTCCCGTGTCGTACATTTACGGCACGAAAAAAAAAACCTCAAGCCCGAAAGAAGAAGCCTCTAAGCAAAATTTGTCGGCCGTTTCACGCCCTGAATTGAATGGGACGCTGATGACCTGAGATGTTAAAAAGAGCGTCCTTAAATAAACAAAAAAAACACCCCATTTGATTGAGGGTCCATAAATTTTGCTCAAAAGCCTCTTCTTTCAAATTTGAGGTTCTTTTACGTGCCGTAAATCTACGATACGGGACCTACAGCTTAACTTCCCTTTCGAAAGAAGCCAAACTTGGGATTTTTACGCCCAAAAAAAGCAATCGATCTGGCCGGGATTGAACCCGTGATCTTGGGTCTACAAGGTAAGTATTGTTATCATCATGAGTTGAAATAATATCAGTTGTAACCATCGAGGTTCGCCTTGTCGTGTGGACTTAAAAGCCCGACAATCAGAACAGAAGAGAACAGTCTTTAAAGAAGCTGAATTGATGTAGACAAAATGGGTATTAATAACAGCGATGGAGAAAAAAATGCGACTGACAAGAAAATAAAGAGGTTTCTACCGAGCTAGTGTGCCCTTTCAAACAGAAAGTTCCACATTGTGAATTTTCCTGTCCTTGAGGCTCAAGCGCACCGTACGTAATATCACATTAGAAAAAACTACATTACTGTTGTGCTGCATAATTTTAAAATTTCGCATCCCATGATGAGCGTAATTATTACTTAAGAACAATTTTGTTGTTAACTTCTGATACACGAAATTATCTATTTCCTAAATGAATTGTTTAAGTATATGCGTGTTAAATGTTAGATATGTTAACAAGATGGAGATGAATTTCAAATAAGGTTTCATATTAAAGGAACATGCTTTAAGGAAAGCTGAAAGGCTAACTTCGCAATATGAAATTGATTAACTTTTGTACCTACTGAAGCCAACTATTGTTTATACACTATTCAAATTTATATGGTATGTCACAATCTATCTTTCCACGGAATCAAAATTAAAGAGTGTATTGGAATAAAGAAAACTTACTATCTTTAGAATTGAGACCTAATTTTGTGTAAAATTATAAACAAGCTGTGGATGATTTACTTCTAATTCTCGTTAACTTATATTTGTATGGGAAAACGTCATTGGTTATTTGAAGGAGAAACTTCAGGTACTCTCCTCCCCCTAAAAAGAAAAAAATATCAGTTTTCAGAATTTATGTATTAAATTTAAATAAAAGCCTCTCGAATTCAATTCTGGGTCCTGGATACCTATGCACAATCAGGTTGAATTTCTTGCTCTTTCTCCTCTTGGTTCTGTACCGAACTTTGGAACTTTCTTACGGTTTGTACAGATACTTCGGTTTTCATTTTGAGCCAAATTCTTAACATTTACAAGATGTTTCCCTTAAACCACCAAAAATAATTTCTATATTTTATAATATATATGCCAAAGAAAAATAAATTACTTAGGTTCGGTAGTGCAGATCTTACAATTTATGTAACAGTGATTGTCAGGAATATTGAAATTGAGAACTTAATAAACAAATAATAAAATATTAATCCATGTTGAAATGAAATTTATTGAAATGCTAAGAAAAATACAAACTACAAAGGGTCTCCACCTATCTGATCCAGTCCATTTTGGGTGTAATTCCTTACAATTGCAAAAAGAAAATTAATACAATAATGATTGCATACTAACCCTTTGTTTAAATTCTAAACAATTGAACAAAGTACAAAATATCCACCTTGATTACATCAGACCCCAGTCCTTGGTTCATCAGCAGCAGCCTACTAGAATTCCAGGGGAGCACAGGCTTCGGCCCAATTCAACGGACTAAATAAAATCTTTGAATTACTCTACCATTATTTTATCAGTCTCTACAAAATACTAATTCCTTTATTTCTCACATATCTACTATAATACTTTACTGAACACCTTAAAATAGTAAATATACTATACAATATACCCCCGCTTATTATCCAATTCAACCAGCCCCATGCCATAAATCTAAATCGTTAAAACCAAATATCATTTACTTATTAATCATTCTACACTCATTAATTTTAACTCTATACAAATATTCCACTAAATTCCTTATTTGAGATTAGTCCCCAATTTGTTTTTCTTTACTGCTATCTCAGAACTTTTATGAACCCGTTTTACTTTGGTGGACTGACTGCTCCACTCTCTTGGTTCTGAACATTCAGATAGGATGTGAATGGAAAGCAAAGTTCAGCACAAAATCTCAAGCGTTGTTTGATTAACAGAAACAAAGTTTGTGAAGCCTGTACGATACCAATTTCATTGAGAACACGTCTTAAAAGAATAATTCCATTTATCACTATAAAATAATAATGACCTGGGATTCGAAGTTCAAACAAACAGGAAGCTTGTTGGCAAAAACTGGCAAATACTCTGAGTAAAAAAATGTTCTGAACACAACATTGAGTACATTAGAATCTGCTTTACAAAAAGTCCAAGAAAGTTTGCAACTCCATTCCTTGCAGTGTGGTCCATGTTGTGAACAAAAGGCCTACCTTGAGCATACAAATAGTATAGTGGTCAAGCCCGACGATAAGACAAAAGGCTGTCTTATGTGCGTCTTGGACAAAATGATGAAGACAATTTTCTCTGATGAGTCAACTGTCCACACATTAGGAAGTTAACAGATACAGTTACAGAATCTGGGAAGCGAGAGTTCGCGTGATGTGTTTGAACACGAACGTGATTCATACAAAATTAATGTCTGTGCGACTTAATGAAAGATCGTGTGGTAGATAACTTTTTTTTTTTAATGAACCATCAGTGACTGCCACAAAATATCTAGACTTGCTTGAATTCCATGCTGTGCCGCATTTCCTGCTAGAACCATTTATCAGCAAGAGCATTCATCACTTCGTAAGGAAGGTAAAGCAGTTTTCTTAATGAGAACTTTCCGAGACAATGGACAGGCAAAGGATCCGAGACCATATCTTGTCCCCCAAGGTCACCAGACCCATGTTCGTAAAGGATCAAGTATATAGAACACAAGTAGCTGACCTCAATTATGAAGCACAAAATCAGTCTTGCATTTCAAAATGTCACTTGTCATGCTGAGGAATATCTGAATAGAAGTTTTTTTTAGCAGTGTTTAACACCAGTTTTGCTACAGAAGCACCACAGGCGGTGAACAATGATGATACATGAGATGAAATGATATATTGGGAAAGGATTTTTTTTTAAGGAAGGAAACGTTCCAGGCCTAAGTTTAGGGTACCTCCCCGGCATTTGCCATTTATGAGGACTGAGAAAAACTTGGAAAAACCCTTAGTCAGGGAGGACGGTCCTGGAGGGACAGCATTTCCGTGCTTTAGTTAATTTCCTTGCAACTTGGATTTTAAAGACGCAATTGCTTATAGCTTCAAATTTAGTGTAAGTTTAGTAAAAAACCGTTCACCCATGTAAATACAAAATTATACGTCAGTGCTCATTCAAATAGTTACATTTAAAATGCATTATTTTAAGATATTTAGCAGTGTGAGAGGTCGTAACAAAACTGTATCAATGTATGGATGTCATTTAAGACTGGCTGAGAGGAAGAGAAGATATAAAGATGCAGCTACCTTTTAATTTAATCGACCAGGGGTTTTCTATGGTCATGTTCTGAAGACGAGGATGTAATTTCTGAATATATTATTTCATTATTTACGAAATGTTATTGTCAGAATAAGCTCCTGCCATACCATCATCACCGGTAAACAGCAAAATCCTATCCAGCAACTGTTACAAAGTAGAAACGTGTAACAAAAAGGGCTCAAGGGATACACATTTTATAATGACGCATGTCAACATTAACAACCGTTCACTACATGAAGTAATGTATTAAATGTTTTAGATCGTATATCATAATTTTATATGTTTATCCAGAAAAGTGTAAATACTAATTTAGCTCATTTTTTGGAAAAAAAATATTTCAGTAATTTTTTCTCTCTTTTCAACTCTCTTTAAAGGTAATTAGTTAATTACGTACTTTTAATCACAGTGTGAAAAGTCATTGACTTTCAACTGTTCAAACAATCGACAAACTATGGTGGATGTATTCAAGGAAAGCAAAAGATCAAGGAACTTACTTTAAAATCTAACCGAGTTTGCTAAAACTTAGCGTCTTTTCTTTTCCGAAAGGCGCCTTTGCCGTAAGGAATGTTACAGGATGGATAGGGCGTAAGAGGTTACTTTCTAGTTTAGCCTTGCTTGCGGCCAACCCTTTTGCGCTTAAGTCCACAATAGAGGCACCTCCGGGAAGAAGGGGCGAGATGGTGGAGACCCCGGGCAGCCATGATGCATGAGCACTGACTGCGAGGAGGCAGATGGGGCACCTAACATGTTTCCTGAATACCCCGACGCCGGCTGAGCCCTCCCTCAAAGTTCTGTTTCCATTGCAGACGCTGAGCAAACCGTTTTCAAAGCGCAAGTCATCATACCGTGCCCAGGTACTCTCGACCCTCTAAGGGAACCAAGGGACTAATGGAATGAAATTATATGAAATGGGAGAGCGGAAATTTCTTGGAATGTAAATATCCATTCCATTCTTCTAAGTGACCAGGGGAAATCACGAGAAAAAACTAAGGTTAGGATGGCCGGCACCAAGCGTTTCCATCTGCTCTAGGTTACCTCAATCTTAAAGTATTAAAACTAACGATATGCAAAGAAATACCAGAAATGTATTTAAAATCAACAGTACACTTGCTAACTTAAGAAGTAAACTGCATTTCTATTGAACACATACTTTAAAATGGAATTCCGATTGCACAACACTTAGTCCCATTTTATTCTTTTTTTTTTCTTTCTTTCTTCCTTTCTTTCTTTTTGCCTTTCTCTTTCTTCACTTTCATCAAAAATAGAGGTAGAATTAAGAGCTAATGGTCCTATGATACTTTTACAATGCTATTTACATATATCATACTTTCGGGGAGATCAGAGCAACATAGGATCCATATCGTGTGGAGCAGATGTGCATAAATTTGCCCCAGAACAGCTTTCTCCTTATTTGTCTTTTAAGGACTAGCCATTAAATATCTCTCGTCACCGGCGCAGACAAAAGAAGTCACGTTAAAGATACTGAGTTAGTACTATGGGATGATATGATCCCTATATTTTTATGTAAGCTTCCGGGAAATATGTACTACCTTGACAATACATATATATTTTAATTGCACACTTAAATCTAGAATACATACTAATCCTATTTTAGCTATATCAATTACTAACCATACGTAAAATGTACTTAAACTTCAAATGAATGGGAATTTATATATATTTGAATATTTTAATACAATAGATATTGTACAAAAAGTGTTAACATTTTTCAAACTATACACAACAATGCAGCAAATCTTTACAATAAAATAAGGAGAGGCGTTAAATCTTGTACTAAATGTCTTAGTTGACATTATTGAAAGTGAAATTTACACACAAATGCGTTATGGGCACGGGGCTTTTTTCTGACGTTTACGGCATATTGGCTGGTTACACGAGGGGCTTGTTGTCGGAGTAGTGAAAGTAACAACTATTTCCTTTTGGTCACTTTGTAGAATCGCTTCTTATTGTTCTTGCTCGTTAATTTTCCATTTTTTGTTATTACAGTTCTTAGCTCTTGCACAGATTGGGCAAAAAAAGCTCGTTGGATGAGTTGGTGATGAAATTCTAACATGAAGTTCATTCTTGTCAACGGTTGTTCCTGAAGCCTGTTTGAAGTGCTGATGGGCATATATGACATATGAATTTACTGATGCAATATTCAGGATATGGAAAACAAACACATGGGTCCTCTTCGTGTTTCCCGAACACAAATTCATGTTCTGACACAGTTGATCCAAAGTATTGAGTGCTTCCTTGTTCTGTTTGAGACGGCATAATGAGTTACAAGTTTGTTTGTTCTACTTTATAGGAGATAAATTTTCAACGCTTCTTCTTCCTCTAAATCTCCCAACTCCAATTCATTAAAAATCTGGAGTTATTTCATTATCATTGATTGCTACCCTTTCCATTACAATGAAAATATGACAACACTTAGGTTAACTTCACATAATGCGTGCGAATATTTGTGCCACATACACTAAACAGTTAACATGAAATATTGCTTGACAAATTTATTCAGTGAATACAAATGCTAAAATGCAGAAAAAATAAATATAACTCCTTACATCTTTTAACACTAATGATATCTATTCTCTACAAATACTAACCATAAGTGATATTGTCGTGAACTTAATTAGTCTTACTTGTTGCCATTCCAACAACCAACCACGTCAGTTCCCACTGGATTCCAATTCCTTATTGAACGTTATAAGCATTTAGTGCGCGAAAGGTTATGAAACTATAACTTGTAAAGCATTACCATATGTTAAGGGTTACCCATGAAACTAAGACTTTTGTCGTAACGTCGTAGCTTAAATGAGCAGAGCTTTGTGTTTGTCTGGTAGGTGTTGTTGTATGTAAGAAAGCAAACTGGTATACTCACCCGTACAAATATGAGGCCCTTGGGCTGCAGTCACGCCTCCTCTCACGAACGGCAACGGAGAGATCCGAGGTGCAAGATGCAGGCGGATAGAGCAGCCGTAACGCACGGCGATAAAGAATAGTGTGCCAAAATGAACATTTTGGGATGCATTTTAATACGTAACTACATTTAATATACAACGAAATTAAATGGAAAAATATAATGTAAAACGTAAAGATTTTTTAACAGTATAAATTGTGGATTTTTTTTTTTTTTTTTTTTTTTAAGTTAAGCTAAATTTGCAACCTATTGTGGGAAGTAAAGAACGATATGCAGCTTATGTAGTCTTGAAGCAACAATGATTTTTTTTTTAATTCCAGTATACAGTACATGAGATAAAAGTAAAATTACAATCTATGTCTTGTCCCCTCCAAAAAGTAATATTAAAAAGTAAATTTTATAATATATGAACGAAGAGACAAATTGTGAAGATTAAAAAAATAAAAAAGAAGAACTAGCACTTGTCGGATCGAACCCACTGTTTATTGCCTCCATGCTTTAAGCCAACCATGCTTAAATTAACTGAGCTAACAGACATATTGAATTCACACTACCTGGAATTGAGCTCGACTTTTTCCGCTGCCGTTCGTGAAAGAAGGCGTGACTCCAGTCCAAGGGCCCCGATATGTTTGGGTTAGTAACTGACTTGTATGATCTGGCGGCGCAATGTGTTGTTTACATGTGCAGAAGCACGTTGAACTGAATACGTTCACAACAGGAATTCGTCCAAACGGGCCCAGCGAGCAATAATTCAAAATTTGAAGGTAGAATGTCTCGTGTGAACGCGTGTGGGAATGCGAGCACAATGCTCAGATGGTAAAGTGAATTTCGTGACGCGCGTGTGCACACTGGGGATAAACCTAGGTCTGTCAAACTGAATTATCATTAATGAGGAACCAATTTTAGTCGTAGACAACCAAGTAAGGGAGAATCGCCGAATCTGCATCCGACAGATTGCATGAACGTGTCATTGGAAAAGGAACTCTTCACACATTCTTCATCGACGGTTAGGATACCACAAGGTTTGCCGCAGTGGGTACCCAAGTAACTTTCTGAAGAACAGAAGTCTCGACAAATGAGAGCTTGCATGGAGCATCAGCTGCGTTACCAAAAAGAGGAGAGTCCGTTTATTTGAAGATTGGTTCCGCAGTCAACGACGATCAGGGAATCCATAACCTTGTGACGCGCTGGGACACTTGCTTGAACAGACAAGGTGACTGTGTAGCGGATATGTCATCCATGTATCACTGTACTTCCTGCGTGTCATATATACCAACCAATAAATCATTACAAAATACAAAGTCTCACTTTCATTTGCGCAAACATATAAATAATGCCTATTGCTAGTTTTCTACGGTTAAGTAAAACGATTCTCCTCAGCCCCCTAAAACCGACATAAAGAAGAATTAAGGCAGTACCCTGTTTTGATATTTGACATGTGGCAGACAATGGAAAATTGTCTTCAAAATTTTTATTTCTGTTCATAAAATGTGGCCACTTTTAAGGAAAACTTAAAATTAGTTCCTGAGTAGAGCTGTCTTCAGATGTTTTCTACTTCAATAAAATAGGATAAGGTCAAAATAAAACACGAGCAAAAGACACCATAAAAATGTTAGTAATGGTCATACATATGTGGACTACTCGTGCTGTAACTTGTTAACTGAATAAACGCACATATTCAGTTACTACAAAGGTAATAAAAAGTGTTGGCCTTAGGCGGCGAAAGCGGTTCATTTTGTAGCTACTGACCACCTGCTGAGAATTCCTGCTTGTTTCTCTTCTCCATGCGTAGGGTAGGGGAGCCAAGGATACAGCTTTAAGACTGCCCTCCATTTTTGTTGTTAACTGAACGATTAGTGTCGATGCATTTCAATTAATAATATTGAATCGCTCCGTCTTTAAACCCGGTCCGCATGTGTGGGACCAAATACCATAAAGAAAAAAAAGTGCGACACAAGCCAGATAAAAAATAATAAAAATTAAAAACAAGAACAGGAAAATACTAAGGTTTATCCTAAAAAGTACATGTCTGGCTCTTAAATAACATTAAAATGTGCTCCTATCGCTGAGGGGTAAACTTCCTCTTATAATGCTTTTACTTTTAACCGTACTTATTCCAGCATCTCCTTCCGCGACATGCATGGGATTAGATAGTCACTCTTGTGTTTCTACCACAGACCCTTGTGTTGCTTCCCCCGCATCGACCCTAATGTAGCCAGGCTGGCCGTGAGCTATGATTTATCGGCCGATGCAGTCCCCATCATCTTATCGGTCATCAAATAATTGAATAATCCCCGATATTGTTTCATATCACTGCGCTCACGGTTTATGGCCTTCCCCTATCTATGTAAAATAATAATAATAATAATAATAATAATAATAATAATAATAATAATAATAATAATAATAAATGCATCTTGAATGCTGCAATTTCATTAACACTAAAAATATGCGTACAGAAAACAGAAACATCGAATATGAATAATAATAATAATTTTAGACTAATATTATTTTGTAAAATTTAAGAATAAAACAATCTTCTAAACGTCATATTGGCCGCTTATGCTCTCTTTGATAATGATCTGACACTGTCCCTGATTGTGCAAGAGTCAATCAGTTGAAAACTCTGACATTATGGTGACAAACTTTTGCTTATGTTACATTTTTACACCTAATGAAGCCCTACTGATAAACAGAACTACTTTTGTTTTCTCCTCCTTATCTAAAATTGTGTTTCGAATTGCCTGTTACCTCCCCTGTTTGACTTCTTTATATTTTGTGGTTAGAACAAGTTCCGAGGAGTTAAAATTTCTGGTATAATAAGGTCATATATAATTTTCAAATTGCAAAATACAGGTTTATTTTATTTCAGACTAGCTAACAAACACGCTTGTTATATCTTATACCATGTTTCTTTACTAAAAGCGCGAAACCGGTGTTATGCATTGATTCCATCTGGCATAGTTATTTTTATTCATGTTTTGTTTTTCGCTTCATGTAGTTCTTTTGTTAATGTTCACAGAAATAATAGCTCGGTGTTAACAGATACTCTCCTACGTTTTATAAATAATAATGATAAATAATTTCCGTTAAAACTATTGTTGTAAACTAAAAACAATACTTTGTTAAATGTTTGTTAAGGCCTTTGTATAGTCAAATTGGACGGTTAGCCGAGCGATAGCAAGATTTCCATCGGTAGTTTCAAGTGGAGTGCTTATGTTGATAATGTTAGTATTCAGAGATTTTGTGTTGCTTTTTCCTATGTTCCTAAATATCAAAGGAGACATAACTCTGTTATACTGGTAATAAACTGTTTAAAAACTTCGAATATTTTGTTGTTAGACAATTTCAAGGTCGGTCTTGGCAATGTTTTAATTTCGCCCAGCTACCAGCACATGCAATAAAGGCCTTCACCATTGGATTCTCCCATTACGTAGCTGCACTATAACGGCAGCCCATAATTCAAATAACTTCACTGTGTACTGTATAGATATTGTATTATCATGTACAATGATAAAAAGCAATACATCAGGTACTCACATATATAATAGGATGAAAATTTCTGCCAATTTAGCATAATTTGATGTTTTATACTCGCAAGCAATGATTAACAAATGAAATAAGTTTTGTTAAAGCTAAATATGCACTTAAAATAAATAGTGATAAAGAAAATACATAACACAATTTCAATATATCTCTGCGTTCGATTCCAACTGGGAACATTGGCATTTGCGTAGACATTTTGCAATAATGACTCAATTTTTTTCAAGACCGTGACAAATGCCTTTTCTCTCATGCCTTTGAATTCCTTCAGCTTGTTAACTACAGCTACACTTCTGTGAGCAAGTTGCTGAACCATCAGGAGCTGTTCTGTACCCAATGAGCTTAACTGATTCAGCTCTTAATCCAACGAAAATTGTTTATTCTATTCGTTATCAAAATATAGATTTAAGAAAATATGTTTATCATACTACAAAAAAAAACTATAACTGTTAAGTTCCGCGAAAAACTAATTTGTGCTACAGCGCTTTCAGAATATGTCCCTCCGGCTCACACGAATTTTGCTTTCCGGCAGCTGGACATGCCACTGCCGGCCGCACCTGTACTATTGCTTCGCTTGTTAAAACTGTGCATAAAATCTTACCTTACAGTAAATGCTGGAAATGTGCTCCCTCAGTATACAAAATATTGTACCTGGTAAACACATTCCGATTGACAAAATTTAGTTCAACCACTGCAATGTTTCTCATTTCATTTCGTACGTTTTCCTCGAGTTATTCAAATGTGCGAGAATTTGTTTTCAAAAGTGTCCTTCAGGCTACCCCACAAATAAAAAGTACAAACTGTTAGATTTAAGGAGCTAGAGGATCATACACCAGCACTAACCGTCTATCTTCAAACACTTTCCTAATTTTACCCATGGACTACTCTGTTTTTTGAGCAATGGCGGAATCTTGTTGAAACCACATATATGATTTCTCTTTTTCCGCCAGCTGATTAAAATACCGAGTCATATCATAAAGCTGGGTTTCTCATATACAATTTGGATTTTCGGAATACCACTCGAGTGTTTACACGACCATTTTGGTGGAACCAGGCCTCGTCTAAGCCGTGAGTCGAGTTACCTTCAGTCACTGGTGAAAGAAACCATTCATAATGACGCACACGTGCTGCAGGAATACCTTCTTGTAGACAATAGACAGTTGTACTCTTGTAAGGTTAAGAGTTTTAAATTTTTCTTGCTGTATGTGGAAAATACATGCTGGACCCCAACTTGTGCTAACGCTCTAGAGTTGTGCCAATTTCGTCTAATTTGTCTTCTGTTAGGCACGTGCGTCTTCGCGAGTGTTTCTTGTTTTACAATGAACAAGTGGTATCAAATTTATTCACAAGATGGTGAATTGCAGTTCTGGAGGAAGGCAATTGCCCAGAGAACTTCGGACTAAGACGAGCTTATTCGTATTTATAATAACACAACAAAAATCCATTGCTCTAAGGTCAACTTTCTTGTCATCTTCACGAATGAAGTAAATTGGTGACTGCTCGGAATTTCAAGGACAGGCAATCAGGTGGCCGTGAATGGGGAAGTGAGCTGGCCTTGGCCAAGATGCAAAAAACTGTGCGTGCGGCGAGAACATATTCTGGAGGCTCTGTATCATACGAGAAATATAGAAGGATATGTTATTTAGAAATTCACTCGTAAAACTGTTTTGATGTCAATGCGCAGAATTCAAACATTGTTTTCTTCTTTGACTGTAATAGTAAAAACATTCAAATTAACTTTTCGTGTCTTACCTCTTTAGCTTTATAGGATGTCTTTGGGAAATCCCTATCGGAAATCTCATGGTGATCTTCAGAAAATATGGCATTGAAGAACTTCTCATACTGTTCCAGTCTCTGCGCCTGCAACAAAAAGATATTGTTCAATCGTTAACGCATTATGAAACAATTTATCTTTGTAAAGAGTAACCACATCCTACTTCCATTTAAAGCAAGCTAAGTAAATACGTGAAAATGCACATGTCAAGAAGCGATTAGATAGCTAAACTATGGGAGGAATTTCTTTGAAGCTTCACTAGGAGGAGAATATATTATTTGAAAACAAGAATTATAAAGGAAAATTAGCGAATTCGATGACGGTACTGAATTCTGCTCAGCACTGGTTATGGTATTATTAAGCAACACTTAGTTCTTGAAAATGAAAATAGAGACACTGTTCATGCATGGCTTTTATTTAAGCCCGCAATAACAAAGAAATGCAGATAAATTTATTCTCACCAAGGTTCACTTTTGTCGGTTTGAAGTATTAGTGCTAAATGTCATACGTTGCTAGCGCTAGCAAGTGAAACGTTCGCTAATTGTTGTTGAAGCTAGTGACGTAATAGTTTGCTGCTTTAGACAGGAAATATTTTCATTTAATAAAGTGGTTCTAAACGTGCAGGAAATTTCTTTGTTCTCTTTATTTACACGATGATTATCTTCCGCTACTGTAGCGTATTTTTCTAGACAGTCTCGGAAAAGCGGTTAAAATAGTCGGATTACCTCTAGGAAGTCATTCATTAGGTAGAACCGCGAGGGAATGAGGTTAGACCACATCAGGTGTCTGTGTAAATCTCAGTTTTTTTTCTTTATCGTCTTCATTTGCGGACGCTCTTAGACATTTGAGGTCACCAGCGTCCTATTCAATTCAGGTTGTGAAACGGCCGGTAAATTTTGCTCAGAGGCCTCTTTATTCAGCCTTGAGGTTCTTTTTCGTGCCGTAAATATACGACACAGGACCGCGACTTTACTTACGAAGGAAGCCCTACTTAGGATTTTTACGCTAGGAAAAAAATCATCGACCCTGGATGAAACTGAACCCGCGATCTTGGGTTTACGTAGCAAGAAATCTCTTTGTGAAATCCACACTGATGTATTGACGTACTCAGAATACATTTAGGAGTATCTATTACTTAACTTTGTTACAGTTTTAGAATGAATAAACAATGTTACTATTTGGTATTCGTTTTATGTACCTAACGGTTACAAACAATTTATTTCTGATAATACCTAACAGTAATTTATAGGTGTAGAATAACATTTCAGTATATTAAAGGTAGTTTTACAAGTCATCCTTTCTGAAGAATTAATTACAGGGTATTAATGTGATTGCCCAATCCCATAAACTTCTCAGTGAGAAATTTGATCACTTTTTGATGTCCTCTCTGTGCAACTGCATTTTTAAGGGGAGAGACGGGAGGTTCCAATTTACCATTGTTAAACTAGCTACGTTTATTAGGTCTTAGAACAATGAAATTTGGGCAACTTATTTTGACGCAATCTATGTATACTGATGCAGAATTAATGGAACTGAAGTATTAGAATAATAAAAAAAAAAAAAAAAAAAAAATCAATTCAATTATATTTTTGTCAAAAATTATATACAAAATTTTCAAAATTCCTGGGTTACTAATATTTTTTAATTTCAATCTTATTTTTGCCAAAATTATACACAAAAATTCCATAATTTCTGGGTTATGAAAAGTGGTCTTTATAATAAAGAATCAATAGGTACATTGATGCCTAGAAACGCCATTGAACTTTTCAGGCAATTAATGCAACAGTTTATATACACAGATGTACGAATAGTTCTTGGAATGACCCAAAGATTGCAGCAGCAGTTCCTAAGTGCTTTTGTTATAAAAATGCTCGTTCTTTTTTGGAAATATTTGTGCAATAATGGATGGATTAGTCTGGAATTGTACCCGTTATAGCTGTTCGTTGCAGTACATAAATGTGTAAACGGGAAAAATGGCAAATATGTCGAACAAGGACACTTAGTAAAGAATGCCCCACAGAAATCCATGCAGATATGACAAACACTCTGCACCATCATTTTCAAGTGGACCATAGCCGTGAAAGCTTGGAAGTTACCCACACAGGTGAGGACCAAAATGTGTCACTTTTAAGAAATTATCGATATAATTCTGGAGCATCGCAAATTAACCATGTCCGAAAATTTTAAAACTCTGGCCATTTTAGTGGAACGCGCATTTTCATTTTGGGGGAAGAATTGCGAATGAAAAGCTGGGTAATGCGATTGATGATTCAGGATCAAAGGGGAAACACAGTGCAAATCTCTCAGCAAATTTGGCCCGTTTTCAGAGAGATCCCGCCGACTCGGTTTGTTACCAATGATGAAACAGTGTGGACTGCTACATACGTGAAACAAAACTGCAATCGAAACAATGGAAGTATCTCGATTCTTCTCCGCCAAAGAAGGTCAAATTGACCGAGAATTTCATGGCTTCGGTTTTCTGAGATGCTAAGGATGTACTACCAATTTATTATCTTCCCACTGGAGCGCATTATTCTAACCTCTTTTTTTTTTTTATCTTCCCACTAGAGAGCATTATTCTAACCTTTTGCACCTACTAAAGATGAAAATATACGAGAAAAGACCGGAATTATCAAAGAAGAAATTCGTTTTGAATGTAGAAAATACTCGCCCTCACACGTGTCGTTTCCTGAAGAAAATGCATGAGCTGGGGTACGACTTGCTGCCACATCCGCCTCATTCCCCTGACTTGGCACCATCGGATTTCCATCCTAACTTAGAAAATTCCTTGTTGGAACGAAATATTTTGTCCTATGAAAAGCTTAAATAATCAATTAAGGTGTATTTTGCCGTAATGGAGGAATCAGATTTCCTAATGGGATAAATGATTTTGAGCATTGCTGAACACAAGGGAGACTATGTTGAAAAATATAAACAGTTTCAAAACTATGTCGTCATTTTGTGCTTCATTCCGACAACTTTCAAATGACCCTCGTCAACACATACATACAGTGGTTTTGAGAAAACTGCGATTAAGGAAAAAAATGCAAAAACTTAATAATAGTCCCAACCTGGTAGCTAATCATGCCTGCCCATAATCTGTTCAAACTGTTTACGTCGGAACAGTCACCAGAAAGAGTCTAGCGAAATGTCAAAAACAGAACCTTCCATCTCAACTGGCTCAAAAGCTATAAAAATTTGAAATGAATGTGGTCGAAATCAGGACTTTTTTTAACCCATGCAGATGCATTCAAATATTAAAAATTATATTGCATAGTTCAGAAAAGGGATACTTTTTTGGTAATTTATTTTTGGAAGCTGTCAAAAAAAATTTAAAATGTTGCCTTCCAACTCTGCTAAGCAAAGAAGTCATTCTACCATCAATGAATGGGTGCACTTCCCACATACGTACGACAGTAGGTAGATTTTTTTATTTTAACAGGCATCATTCCTTGTATGGGTAATAGGTAAAAAGTTTATTACTCCGTTAAAGCGTTCGCGTGCTGCAATAATGTGTTTCCTTTACCAGGATCAACTGCATGACAAAAACAACTGGACTGTTAATGTTGAAGCTGATGTTCCTTGCAAGTCTAAGAGACTTGTATTGTCCTCATTTACATTTAAGAACCCTTTGGTGAAGACTGCTAGCGATTTTCTATATGAAACAATTGTACGCAATTTCAATTTTATTGTTAATCTGCGAATATATATTTATGAAATTTTGATGACTTTTTCCTCAGTTTAGTCTTCTATTGGACGTATTGCAGCCATTACTATATCAATTTACCTCGATATTTGGTAAGAAACTATAGCCACTAACATAATCCGGGATGAGTTAGAAAATATTGCTTTTGTCCGTCTCTATCTGTCATATTGCTTTCGTGTGACAAAAAGTATTTTTTTAATCCCATGCATATATTTCACTGCTAAGATCCAACAAGGGAACAATCAGTCGTAGCGTGAGCCACAGAACTAGGAGGTCAAGAATGACGCCGTTGGGTGCGGTGAGGTGGAACCAGTTTATCCTGTAGCACTAAGTGGTGCTGGCAACGATGGAAGAACCCAGGTCAGTGATTTAAAAAAAAATCATGAAAACAATTTCCTAAATCGATGCAGTATCCAATAGCACGTAAATCGTATGGTGAAATTCGATTATCCATTAAGATATATCCGAAACATAATCAAAACCTCCAATAAGCAAACAACTGTGGTATTAATGCAATTTACACAGCCCGCAATTTATGAAGCAATTTTGCAGCAAAATTAAAATGGAATGGTAACAACTATACAGACTTCCGATTTGATGATAAGATGTTCCTATTTGATGATAAGATGTTCCTCTTGAATTTTAAAGATTATTTTATTTATATGCAGACATCATAAAATCGACCAATAAAATTAAAAAAAAAAGTTTGAATTTGATCAATCACATCTGATATCGCAGTGAAATTAAGGTAAAGTTTTACCAAATCCCTTTACAGCGCGAAATGCATTTCTCCTCTGATCAGCGTAAACAAATCTATATCCCCACTATTATTCCTGAGCACGCATCACTGATCATATTTGCTAGTAGGCGGTGGCAGGGTATTGATAGCAACAAAACTATCGACAATCATAACGTAAAGGGAGGGGTACTTCAAAGCGTTTTGGTGAGAAAATCATTTTGTAAATTATATAGCAATACCTGCCCATGCAACCATAACTTTTAATAAACACGTTGTTCAAATTAGTAAAATGTTATCTTTTATATTTTTCTCAGCTGGCATTAGTAAATCGAATGATAGCAATTGTCAACATTCGACTTCCGTCTATGTCAGTCTCACTGATTTATAAATAGGTTTCATAAATATAATATTTATAAATTTTAATAATCTGTGCGCGAATTTAGTATATATGAAATCACTCAGACCCTCGAGTTATATTTATTAGGAACATTTCACGAATAAAATAAGAACTTAAATGTAATTGCCCTAAACTTGCTTTACAAACTTGTAATAGTTGTACATTTGTATTATGATATTTAACTTTTCAAGTAATCTTGCAACAGACGAATGTCGATTGCCAGTAATGCCAATAGAGAAGAGCCAAATACAGGTTTTAGGCTATATATATATATATAGTCTTATTTTATTCCTGAAATAGCTATATATTTTATACATGAAAGGGATATATATACTCTTGTTATATTCATGAAATAGCTATATATATTATTCATGAAATAGTCCTAAACCTGTATTTGGCTCTTCTCTATTGACATTACTGAGTATCGACATTCGTCTGTTGCAAGATGGCTTGAAAAGTTAAATATCATAATACATATGTACAATTATTACAATTTTGTAAGCCAAGTTTAGCGCAATTGCATTTAAGTTCTTATTTTATTCTTGAAATAGTCCTAATAAATATAACTCGAGGGTTTGAGCTTTTCACTCACCACATTTTTCCGCAATCTCAGACTCTCTTGCGATATAACTTGTGATTATTCCAAGTGAACTCCTTCCAGCTTAGTGAATCCAATTTCACTGAGAATAAATTAAGTGGGGCTGAAAAATTAATAATTTATGGTTATAGTTTTTCTACCACAATCGTTTGTTTCATTTCTATCGTTTCTGCTTCGATTCGATTACTGAGCGAGAAAAACCGAACTTATGCAGTTTCCTGCACAGTACATACATAGGAACAACTTATGTCTGCACCTTTGATGTTGTTCATAAATTCCACTCAAAGAGTTAGGTGTACTTCTCAATGAATCCATCCGCAGCATTGGTATTTAAACAGCAGCTGTTAAATGAAGAAGTTGCAGATTCATTAATTAAAACGTTAACTACAATGAAAATTAACTTGTTCTTTTCAAAGTAAGAGAGAAATACCGGTATTTTACGCTAAAATAAAAGACAATTACGTAGAACACCACATCAATTAAGGTGGGTAATTTGTGTTTTGCATTCTGGTTTTGGGTTTTGATTTTTATTTTTATTGGTGGTTTCTGAATGACTGTCAAGCATATTTAGCATTATTATTATTATTATTATTATTATTATTATTATTACTTTAAATTTTCCCCTAAATCCCTACTTTATATTTAGCTGAAAGAGTGTAAAAACGTTGTTGAATTATAGCATTTCTCATATAAAAATGAGGTTAAGGAGCGTAATTACTGTAAATGATAGATCTCTGAAGACTGTATATTGTTTTTCCCATGCTTTACAGCAGCTTTATCATATGAAACCCATTACTCGACAATCAAGTGGATGAAGCAGAGAAGAATATTTTAAAGAGATGTGAGTGGTATACTGCAAAAATACTATGTAAAATAATCCATTATCCAAGTGTAATCTTGATTTTTTTAATTTTTCTGTATTCATTTTCTTTGCAGCATCTTACCACATAAAAACAGCCTAACATAATTTGAAATAAGAAGGAGGAGAAGAAAAAAGAATAATGCAATTTGTTTTAGTATCAGTATTATTCTTCGGTGGAACACTTTTCAATGTTTTTAAGATTTTTCAACGCTGAAAATGTATAAACTTGTAATTGCTAGGGTCATTTGGTCAGAATTATTAAGAGGAATTTAATTCAGCATCAAAATCCTTATTAATGGTGTAACCTCAGGTTTTAATTCACAAGAGCGGGTAGTACCAACATTATCCCAAACATCACCCAACTTAAAACTTTAGCGTCAATACTAAATATTCCGAAATGATTGGGCTCGGCAATAATTATTATTAGGGTTTCCATGAAATACACATTCCTGATAGTTATTTAATTTATTAAAGAAGTATCGATAAATGTTCTCGGTTGTATTCAGTTATGCCATTCCTTTGTTTATGCAGAGAAATCTGAAGGAGCATACAGGAAGTAACAGTAAATTTCGCGACATGCGCACTCAGAATTTAATCTGGTTCTTACTTGTATAAAGTGGTTTGCTGTTTAATAATGGAGGTTACTATAAAATACCAAGAAAACATGGCCAGATGTCACAATAACTGTTCCAAACATAAAAGAAGTTACTGAAAGCCCACCCAATACATAAAGGAGTCACGGAATCGATGTTCAGATTTTCGTTCACAATAAACTTTTATTATAACCTCAATGTTTAATAGCTTTTATTCGAATGAGTATTTCATTGCTATCACCTCTACTTTTATTTATTTTCCTCAAATTTATTAATACAACTGAAATATTGGAGTATTTCAATCGAGTATTAAGTGTTTAGTTGCTTATACGAGTAAAAACTCAAGATCATCCTTGTGGAACTATCATGTCGTGAAGCTTATAGCTTTTTTGTGGTAATTTAATTTCGCTTCTAGACTTATATTTGTTTAACAAAAACCTTCGAGTTATAGAACATTGTTATGAATTGCTGATTTGTGGCAAAACCTGCAACTCTCAAAGATAGTATTGTTCCAGTTTCTACTAACACAAGTCCACTTCGCCCTAAAACTGAAACAGTAGGTTTGCAGGAATGAAGGTATTAGACTTATGCACAAAGGACAAGAATGTATGCATTTAATTTGTGGAGATAGTTTTCATGTTATTGCACACGATAATGGACAGGGTTCCAAGAGACCGTCCATAACAAAAGAGCATAGAAAATTTTCCTGCGGCTTATGATTCGCAGTAATGGTGGCGAGCCTGCTAACCCAACGGTTCGATAGGGATGAATAACACACTTATGACTTTCCACTTATCATGCTATGAAATTCGGGATTAGTGGTAAATGTGCGTGAAAAGATAGTAGTGCCTTTAGGAGGAGGAAGAAGTTTTCATTCATTAAGTCACACATATTTGAAACTGGTATTTTTTGTTAAATTTGTTAAAAGAAGAAGTGACGATCAGTTCGTGTTTTCTGGCAATACGATTTACGGGAAAATTGTTTTAAAGCTCCGGATGGAACATTCTCCCTTTACACAAATTTTCACCAATTTCAGGATTTCTCACGAAAGAGTATTTGCACGATAAATACGAAAACTGGGATTTAAAAAAATTAAAAAGAAAATTAGATCTTGATATGCTCTAAGAATGACCTAGGTCTAATGGTTTGCATTGCTGAATGCTGATATGAAGATCCCGGGTTCGGTTCGATCCCTGGTACATGATTAGAAATTTTCTAAGTTAGGGAGGTCTGGAACAGGATCCACCGAGCCTTGTGAATGGTTAGCAATCTGATGGAGTGGCAACGGCCGGGTGCGATGTGCTGATCACATACTCTGTAACCACGATGTAGCAAGATGGAAAAGGGGCATCGTGCGTTAAGCATTGGCTCTTCGGGCCTCCTGGGCTTGGAGTTAGTTTTTTATACTCCTAAAAGCAGTTTTAACCGTTGGATACCTCTGGTTTGCACTTTTAGGGTAGTCGTTAGGAAAACTCTGTATATTTCAATACAAAAAAGAGGTTTTAACAGTACTTAAATATTACTTCATTCACAAACTCCAAAACTTTAATAAGAATTACTTTAAAAAGTGAATTTTTAGCGAGAAGATGGATCGAGCAAGTGAAATAAGTGCGCCTTCTTGCACTGTTCAATATCGTAGCCACCAGTTTTGTTTCAGTGAAAATAATATTGTTTTATATACGTTCTGTAATGTCAGAATATAGTGGAAACGTCACATTAATGTAAGAAAACAAGGCGTAAATGTCACAAAAATATTTGGAAGAAAGTAAAGAAACAAACAAAACACCATAGAATAAATTTTGTTTGAAAAATCATGGAAAAAAATTTAAAATAGAGAACGTGAAATTCATCATGGATAAAACAGAATTGTTCCTAAAGGTAGCTCGATATGTATACTGTTTTAATAAATAATTTTTCATATATTAAACTAACAAGGGAACTAATACATAGGTGTTTCCAATACTCATATCGTCGTATATTATAAAATTTGTGGGCAATTAAATAGTTAAATTAAATTTTACTGTTCTACTCCAGCTATCAATATCAAATGCGGACAGCGAATGATGCTTTTAACTATATTTTAATTGTTACTAATAAGAGATATTCAATGATGCCTGAAAACATCGTAATTTATTGCATGTTGCAGTTTGATGTCATGGAGAAAATAAGTGACAAAATTACCAATCTTTGTAAGTCCTTAAAATGTGTAACAATTAACATATTCTGTTAACTAAACCTCAAATAAAATTAGCTGAGGTATCAATAATCATGTAAATTAAAATATACAGAAATGTTTCATATTGTTATGTTAACTATTGTTTTATTATGGAGGATACGTCAAATTCTTAAAATACTGTAAAAGATTGTCAAGTATTGTACAAATCACGAATGTTTTATATGCCACGAAATTATCGGGGAAATATGCAGTAAAACAGGAACACTTTTAAAACGACATTAATTAAAAAAAAATAACAATACCAAAAAACACTGCTCTGGTGATAACCTGTTCTAAATACTAGCCTTCCTCATAAAAATTAAAAGCAACCTATCTGCAGCATGTGATCTTTGGATAGCTAAACAGCAACAGACAGCGTTATCCTATACCCACTGTCAACATTTTCAGAATAATTATGGAGAATGAATGAGTGGTGCTAAATGATCCAAACACTTGAAACGTTAAAGCTACCTGACTTTCGTCCTTGAGCTGTTGACCCATGTGCTGCTAGCTTTGGCCTAAGCTCTAACCAAGTAACCACGAAGGAGCGCTAAGCTGAGATGCCCACTAACCGGCCCCAGCCTAAATTTGGAGGGTCAACTATTCTTGGGAAATCAAGTTAACGAAACCGGCTTTGCTCTTACCCACAATTCAATCGCAATGGATAAAATGTTAAGGAAGGGGAAACTTAAGAAATGAGTGAAGGCAAAATGCAACAAGTACACCTTACTATTAATATTGTGCTAAGGGTAACTGAAATTAAATTCGAAGGATTTCCCAGTATGCATATTTAGACATTAGCATTAGGATAGTACATACAATTAGTGTTCTCTTTCAGCCGGGTCGGTCCTGGTGGTCTAGTAGTAACTATACCTGTCTCGTAGACCAGAGATCGCGGGTTTAATCCCGGCCAAGGTCGATGGTTTATTTTCGGGTGTAAAAATCCTAAATCCTTCCTTCGGGAGGATAGTAAAGTCGTGGGTCCGTGTCGTAGACTTACGGCACGAAAAAGAACCTCAAGTCTGAAAGTAGAGGCCTCTGAGCATTTTTTTTTTTGAGTAGTGTTTAACGACCGTTTTTACTACTGAGGCACCACAGGCGGTGGACACTGATCATACATGAGATGGAATGATAAATTGGGAAAGGATATTTTTTATAGGAAGGAAACATTCCAAGCCGAAATTTACGGTGCCTCCCCGGCATTTGCCAGTTATGAGGACTGAGGAAAACCCGAAAAAAGTCATGGGCGGTCGTGGCGGGATTCGAACCCCAGACCTCCCGCTCACGAGTCTGAGCATAATTTGTCGGCCGTTTCACGTCATGAATTGAATGGGACGCTGATGAATTGAGATATTTAAGTGCGTTCTTAAACAAAACAAATGAACAGTCTTTCAGCTGGCACTGTGCCTTTATTTGTAGACTCCAGCGAATGTGCTTTGTTGCATCTACTAATGTTGTATATTTCTAGAAAACTCTTGTACTTATAGGGGTGGAACCAAATTCCTTTTTATGTGTAACTATGTTGGGAACTTGTACAAGATAATAAAAGTTGCGCAAAAATTATTTCATTGGCACCGACGCATGCACAGAAGGCTAATTAAAGTGGAAGGCATTTTTAGCAGCATTCGAGCAGTCCCACAAACTGCAATTATTAAAAATACATAGACTTTTACACTGTGAAAAAATTATAACAAGTTTTTGTATGATATAAGCTCACTTTTCTTGCAATTTCATTTGGAAATGTCAGAAAGATTCAGTTCTGAATAAACTATTATAAAATGCTGCACGCCTGTTTAAAAGTGTGTTGCTACATACAATCTTTAAAATTAGGTACTCTCATAATTAATTTTTCTTTTGCATTTGTTCAACACATTTAGAATATTTAAGTTATGTTATGTGAGGAAATATTACCTATTTTATAATGAAAACTTAGTTCTGAATAACTTTTAATAATACAAATTGTCGAATGATCCACTATTACTATTCTTAACATAACCGTATTTCTTTTTACGTTAGAAATGTTAATTTACAGTTTGTAAAGCATTTGTCGAAATACTCCTCGTTTAAGAATAAGCTAAACTAAACACTTATGTATAGAAACAATGTTTATTCTAATGAAAAGTTAAATGTCAGAAAGAAACAGGACCTCCTCTTCCCATCCACCTTTCAGGGAACGTCTGATACAGGTGCAAACGAATGGCATGTACAACGTGAGATGGGGCTTCATCATGTTGGAAGCACATACATTGACGAACATCAAGTGGGATATGTTCTAGCCACTCGGCGAGTAAGTCTTTCAGTAACATATTGCACACTGGTACGGATAAGCGGGGAGGAAGTAGATACGGCCTATTACATTATCATTGAAAGTCCACTCATAGGTTCACCGCAAGTCTGTGTCGATGGCTCGTCACAACAGCAGCGTGGAGATTCTCAACGGCTCATACATTACTATTGCGACTATTCAGCATTCCGTCTCTAGTGAAACCAAGAAAAATACATACGCAGGAAAGTTAGGGTCGACCATACGGCGCTGCAGTACCCATTGGCTGAACACGACGCGAGGTCCGAAGTCAGCAGGAGCCAAAGCATGCACTGACGATGGCGGGTGTGTAGCTGCTGTTCCGGTATTACTTTCCACACAGTAACGCGCGGTGCCCATTTCACATGATCGAGAGCTGAATGAAGGCTCCACACTCATGCGAGCAAGCATGGCGGTAGTCCGTACACTGCGTCGTTCTCCTCCTCGATTGTTGCATTGTGGTACCACTTGCCCTGGTTCCCTTAACAGTTGGAACAGTCGCGGAAACATGACATGGGTCGGATATCTTCTACATGGGTACTTGGCCCGATACAACCTATCACCTTTCCTGCCGTTGCCATTGGCTTCTCCATAGAGAGAAGTATATCTGCACATTACGCAACCGTATACTCATCGAACTAGGGTGATCGACAGAAAACTTCAACTGGCAAACACAGACAGCAGTATACAGACCTTCACATCCGGACTGATCATGTCCGATACACATTACGCCGTCTGCATATGCAATAATAGAGTTTCCTGCCCCACTTAACATGATTACGCCTAATATGTTGGTCGATTTAGCAAGTATATTAAAGATATCAATCTCGTGCAAAAAACGATTAATAGATTCTTGTATTCCAATGTTACATGGTATCCCACTATAATGTTTGCTTATAACTTTCTACTTTTATTTCCGGACAACGGTTCCTGAACTCAAATTGATACATTTGCCCTTTTCCTTCATTCTTGATAGTCTGAAACACTTTGTATATAGCAGACAGTTATTTCATGTCTCTGGTCTAACATTTTTGGCAGAATCATGTATACTGCAACTATTAGCAAGACCAGGTTTCTGTAACTGACTAAAATAATTATATTTAATGACAAGAGACCCGACATGAACGCAGGAAACAATATAAATTTGCAAAAATAAGACAGGTATTTGAAAAAATGAATCAAGCATTGCCAAGATGTCTTTTCTGCTGAGATTCATACAGTGGTTGATGAAATTATTTCTGGAAGGAGTTTATTCAAAGTGTTCATGAAGGACAAATCAGGGAAGTAAGGGATAATCATACGCATCAAAACAAGATATATTCTTAGCACGGAAACATATGCTGGAAAGAAGAACGATGGAATTCAACAAGGAACTCAGTTACATTTGTTGTAAAACGCTTGGTGCATCTATAAATAATTCTGGATGCAATGTAATCCTCAAGAGATCAGAGATATTAGTGGTCCTAACACAGTAGAGACTCCAATCATAGTTTCATTTATTTACCGTTAAAAACCAAAAGGGATATTCCTATACTATCTATTCAGCGCAATGGCGATGCAATAGGTGTGATCCGAAGAAAAAAGCTTACAACCTGTGTTATAAGGAAACAAAAAGTGGCGTAGACCCCGTCGTTTAAACGATAAGGTAATAATCTGTAAAAAGAGCTTTCAGGAAACAGCAGCTATCAATTTTCTTCACCCTCATTAATATAGCCGCTGTAAATGAATATACAATATTTCTCTTGTATTTTCCTGACTGGAATGAGAAGAATTCATATCAGAGACGACTATACCTGCGAGAACTAAGATTGCAGCTATTGAACATGCCAAAGATATCACAGGACTACAGAATAACGTAATCATAGACATGGAAGGAATTCTTTACAGTAAGATTAGACATACATACTTTTGATGCGTATGCTATTTGTGTACAAGAAAGTGCGAAAAGTACAACAAAGTTAGTAAAACAACAATCATTTTTGGCATTTATAACAGGTACACTTGTGTAGGCACAGCAAGAAAACAGTGATCTGTTCAAAATGTGGAGAAAGTTTGAGCAGAGTGATACTGACATGTTCAGTGACTGTAGCAAAGATTCAATTTGAATATTACCCTGAAACTATTCTTATTGTGAATTAAAGTATCAATTATTTATTTACACGCTTTTTCTGCTTACACTCGTATATGTAAGTTGGATTTGGGCGGCCTAGTATTTCAGTCTGAATATGTGATGTGATCAGTGAAAACAAACGTTAAAACAGTTAAAAATTATGGCGTTGCCTAAAAATTGCATTTTAAAATTACTTATATATATAAAAGTAATTTTAAAATGCAATTTTAAGTAAGTTCTGTTTCTGTAACATGAGTTGGTATTGCCAGGTTAAGGAACAATCTCGTCTAAAATTCGTTTTCTAAAAGTGTGTAGAAATTCCGTGCTATGACAAGAACTTCTGATGAAACTCTCAAGAGGTTCTACCTGCGGTCCATGAAAAAAATTATATTTCGTAGTTTCTCCATGATTTGTTACGTTTGTGCAAAAGTTTATCGTTATAAAGAACCAGATACTCGACAAATTTTGATATTTACACAAATTTCCATTGATTATTGCATACGCAGAAAATTTCTGAAAAACGTAATACATTTTTTATTCTTTGACCGTTATTTCACCGCCAGCTTGTCAAATATATGCGTTGCCTGCGTCTTTGGCCTGTACTTTTTAAAACTAACGGTTTGGCTATTTATGCTTGAGAATAAGGAGACGTATGAGTGACATGTTGCTTGCAAGTTAGCACAAAGACAACGCTGGTCTATAAGGTTTTCATAATATCCATAAGAATAACCAATTTTATATAATTCGTATGCGATGGTAACGAATATGCTTTCGAAAAAGCTTATAGCATTGCTTTTTAAATAAACTATTTTTTATAGCTAGCTTATGTATGGATGAAAACCAGGTTCCTTTCTCTAAAGTGAGTCGTTTACACAATTATAGAGCATTTCTGAACTTATGTGGTTCCACTTGAAATCTATTACTTTTACATTTGTTCACCTGCATGACAAATGTGTCTATTTTCTCCTCTAAGATTTTATGTAATTCAACTTTTTACCTTGTGAAGGTTCTTCTCCATTCCATTGGAGAATTTTTAAGCTATGGAATCGGTATGTAAGTGATGTCCTGCGGATATCCCCACTTTTAACTCCGGAACGAATATCTATATGTAATCATCATTGTATTTAGATATGAAGTAGGTACTTTGTTTATTATGGCGCTTACACCATTCTCTCACTCAAAACCCCCAGTATGAGTAAGAAAAAATGGAAGACTATTATTGAATTTCAGAAGTCATTTCCGGCCCCATAAACCTAAAAAATTGCGGTGCCAAAATTTAGAGTGAATACAGAACATGATCTTTTGGCTAAACATTTAAATAAAACAATAATTTATTCGAATATAAGTGCCTTCTACGTAACGTCCTTCTACGTATTGAAGTCAAAGAAATTATAGAACATCTTCAAACCGTGGAAGCTCTGCCTGCTTTTTTTTTTTTTTTTTTTTTTTTTTTTATTTTTTATTGGAGGACGCTCTTTAACATCTCAGGTCACTAGCATCCCATTCAATGCAGAGCGTGAAACAGTCGATAAATTTTGCTCAGAGGCCTCTTCTTTCAGGTTTGAGGTTCTTTTATTTGCTATAAATCTACGACATGGGACCACCGCTTAGCTTCCCTTGAAGGAAGCCATACTTATGATTTTTACACATTGGAAAATCCATCGGCCCTGGCTGGGTTTGAATCCGCAACCTTAGGTCAACGAGACAAGTGTGGTTAGCACTAAACCAACAAGAACGACAGCTGTACCTTCTCGATCCATCATAGAAAGACACTACAGAACAAGTCGGTTTCATCGTCAGCAGCAACATTTGTTCACTGGATAAACTCTACCCTTTAAGTGAGTTATTCTTTTAGTATCCTTAGCGAAAACTGACCGTAGGAAAGAAAACCGGTGAGCGGTGCTAGTTATTGCTTATAATGGATAGCCAAACCTCATTACTGTAGAACTTCTCCAAACAGTTTCTGCTGTGTTCGTGGCGAATTTACCTTGAAATCAGAACCCCGTTCAATTGCATACAACGTAACTGAGGTAAAGTGGATGAACAAGATGAAAACTGGTCGCTACACAAGGCACGTGAAGTTAACAGTGACTGAAGAAGAAAACAACTACTTGCGATTTGTCAAGATTACTTCTGCATCACCAATGTTGAGAGATTTTTAAATAAAAGCATAGAGTCTAACCTCCCTCTTCAAACATAAGACCCGTGTCACATTCTCCCAAACTTCCTATTCCTTACCCTCCGTCCAATCATTCCAGGGGTATACAAATCCTTAGCATCAAGTAATCCTTCCACTTTTATTTCCGAACATGTTAATAAATAATAATACACCACATCCGACACGGCAGGCAGACTTTAATGAATTAAGAATTACATCTACGCGAAACTATTAGTTTTGCAACTTATTAGCAAAAGACATAAACATTTTCGGTGTTCAGAAAATGAAAAGACAACTCGATATTTGTTTTGAAATGAAACACAGCTTGTATTTGTAAAAATGTGATCTGGTTAGTGGGCGAATCAGATGATGAATGGAGTGTTCATCGATTCATCAAGTGAATTTAAAAGCTTTTTGTCCCAGAATGCCAATACATAAGCCTTCCTTTCGAGTAATTCATTCAGTTACTATGAGAAAAGCCACCGAAAAGATGTCACTTATTGAATGCAATACATTACAAGAATTTTGCTCGGTAACTTGTTGCGATTCTGAAAGTTATATGCTCATGCTTCGATCACGGGGATTTACTGTTGTTTCTATGCTTGTAAGATAGTCTTGCAACACTTATATGGTCATTGTCAGAGATTATGCTCCTGGCGAGTATAATGTTAAATACGAACCAATAATGTATTGTGATAGGAAATGCATTACTTCAAAAATAAGAGCACTGTCCTGTCATTAAGAGAAACTCCGCATATTTCAACACAAAAAAGAAGTTTCGGTTCTTCAAGTATTGCTCCATTCAGAAACTGGAAAGCCTTAGCTTGAAGAATAATTTAAGAAATGAATTTCAAGCGAGATGATGAACCGAGCAAGTGAAATAAGTGCGTGTTTTCGTCGCGGTTTTTATTTGAAAGAAAATGTATAGTGTATTTAAACGTTGCAATATCAGAAGAGTGGAAACGTAGCGATTGGTGTGAGAAATACGAAAAGAGTAAACGTCACGAAAAAGATGGGAAACAATTTTTGAATATCAAAGAAAGCTAAAACAGAGAAAGTGGACTTCATCAATTCAAAAGAAATGTCATTAAAGGCAAATCAATATTTTTACTGTTTTAATAATAGGCTTTTATGTATTAGAATAACTAGGGGACTAGTACATACTCTCAATGAACATATCGCTGTATATTATACACATTGGCAGGAAACTAAATAATTAAATTACTGTGAAAACTAAATTAACATAAATGTTAATTTCATAGTCTATGCTGCGAATATCAAATGCGGAAAGCAAAAGATTTTTTTTTTTTTTTACTATAGTTTAATAGTTGCCAATGACGCCTGAAAACATTGTTAACTTGTCATATGTTGCAGTTTGGCAATATGGAGTAAATATTAGTAATATAAGCAAGAATACTTTTCATTTATTATACCTAATACCCTACGTATGTCCTTAAAATAAGTAACAACTGGTATTCTGTTAACTAAACTTTATATAAACTTACTTGGGTATCAATAATAATGTAAATTATGCACATACAGATATATTTATATTTATTGTGTTAATTATTGTTGTATGAATATAATACAGGTTGAATTAAAATTTTTAAAAAATGTGTAAAAGATTGACTATAAATTATTAAACAAATCACGTGAGGTTTCTTTCGGCGAAATTGGTTGCACATCCAGTTGTGACGCCAGAAAATATTGCACAAATTGAAGCTTTTGTGCCAAGCGACAGCGGATGAAATGCAGAAATTCTGAATATTAGTCATGGCTTAGCATACATCATTCGGATGAAGATGCACAGAAGAGAGCAGAGTTCCGTGCCGGTGTGACTGAATGCGCTGTCGTTTGTTTCTCTGTGAACGAGCATAAGCTGCCAGGCACGCCATACAGTTTCAGTCGCTAACAGAGAGAACGCCTGAATTAGTCACTTCTCCGTAATATGCAGAGGGCAATTAAATACGCTACTAGATAGTGTCATGCATCGCACTGCTGAGATTATTCCTTTCACTTCAAGAAAAATAAAAAATAAATGTCTCTGTTAGAAGGCAATACTGCATGCAAGGTTGAGCTATTAATCTGTTACCATACTGAAGAGTGTATAAAGTGTGATTTATAGGTATATAAAGTACACCGCCTATTAATTTGACAATAAACACAAATTTAACTATCAGAATACTCTGAAAGTTAATGAAACAATTAACAAGCCATAAGATACGAACCACTTGATGTAAACATATGCTTTGTGTTAGCACATATTTATTCTAAAACTTAAAAAAAAAAAAAAAAAAAAAATCTATCATTACCATTTGTCCCAGCGTTTCGTTTATTTTTAAAAGTAGGGGAAATACTGTCACCACGAGACAACGCGACACCATTAATTCGCAAGTGTAGTGAGTGGACATGCCTCAAACTAACCATACTTGTCTCGTAAACCCAAGATCGCCGGTTCAATCCCGGCCGAGATCGGTGGATTTTTTCGGGCGTAAAAATCTTAAGTATGGCCTCCTTTGGAAGGGAAGTAAAGCCGGGGTCCCATGTCGTAGAATTACGGCACAAAAAAGAACTTCAAGCCTGAAAGAAGAGACCTCTCAGCAAAATTTGTCGGCCGTTCCATGCCCTGAATTGAATGGGACGCTGATGACCTGAGTTGTTAAAGAGCGTCCGTAAATAAAACAAATCATCAACGTGTCTCAAAGATCAAGAGAGTTAAATTACACCCTACCCCTCACCGCACTGCAACCCCTTCACCTTCATTGGGTACTCATCTTGAATCGACTAGTAACCTGTTGATGCAACTAAACTCGCTTCGTTTGCGTTCGTGCAAGGACAATGGCACAGAAGTTTCGTCCCGTCTGTACACCAGGCGGTAAGTGTGGTTTCGCAAGCGACCAAAGAGTTTTCTACAGGAATTCATGTATTTTGTAAACGCTGGAATGAATGAATAGTGTTTAACGCCCGTTTTTACTACAGAGGTATCACAGGCGGTGGACACTGGTGATAAATGAAATGAAATGATATATTGGGAAAGGATTTTATGGAAGGAATCGTTCCAGGCCTAAGTTTAGGGTACCTCCCCAGCATTTGCCATTTATGAGGACTGAGAAAAACCTGGAAAAAACCTCAGTCAGGAAGGACGGTCCTGGCGGTATTCGAACCCAGACCTCCCGCTCACGAGTCCGAGACTTAACGACCTCGGCCACCCGTGGCGGTGTAAACGCTGGAGGACTTGTATTCAAAAGGAGGCTATGTAGGAAAATAATACAGTTGTATATCGATTTTGCTGAATTATTTTTAAAATAAACTAAGGTTTTCATTTGACTTGCCCTTGTACTACAGACTTTATTGTAATGGGTTTTAAGAGGCTCTTTACTACCTTATTCAACCTTACTTGTCCTGTACTTCATGTTTACTTTTTTATTTTTTTCCAATAGTATACTTGGCCTATTTGATTTATGGTAATAATTGCATGCTGCATATTTGCTGTATACAAGTGTGCTAATTGCTATTTGTATGCTATTCGTATTCTAAAAATTCCTTATATTCATCTTCAGCACATAAGTTTGATAACGGGGCAACTGTAGTTTGAATGGTTTTGACTAGCTGAAAACAGTATAATAAATGTCTGCTTAACTTTTGTTCATTTAATTTAACAATTGACCGTAGATATAACATTTCACAAATTACAAGATACACACTGACCGCAAGACATCAAGATGTGGGCGGGCAGGTTAAAAGAGGCATTTTCAACAAGTACAACTTTATGTAAAATCGAAGTGTAAAATAATCATAAAAAATGAACCACAGACAAAATAATGTACTTCATCGGGTTCACGCCTAGTGGACATTACGTTCCAATCACATGTTGTAATAGACTGTTCTGGTGTTTGTCTCATCATCAGACGCTGCATACCAAAGTATCTTGAGGCGAGAGCGGACTTCCGGCTCACGTATGCCCGCACGATTCATTCATATTCGCGAAGATCATCTTCATAAAAAACAGAGGAAGGGAGAACAGAGAAAGTGGCTTGCAACTATTTCAACTTCAATCCCAATCTTAGTTACTAGACAAATATACTCCTTCCTTCGCTAATATGCAGCACTTCAAATTTTAGTACAAAAATCAGAGAAAAACATAAACAAGAGGAAATTATTACCTAAAGGTTAAAATAAATAAAGAGTGTAGCAAAATTCTTTCATAATAGTACTAAGAATGTGCTATTTTTTGTATTTTTGTAAAAAAAAAAAAAAAAAAAAAGTATACCACTCGAAAGATACTCACGCTTTTGACAATAAACGAATTTAAAATAAAATGAAAATTTAATTCTTTACTCCTCCATGTTTGCTTCGTAAGATTGTTCATTCTTAACATATGCAAGCTAAAAAAAAAAAAAAAAAAAAAAAAATAGTTTCAAAAAGCAAGATGAAATTAATTCCACCCTTATTTGCATACCATGTCCATGTTGAAATTCATCATCCTGTTACATCAACCAAAAGATTTCCCTTTCCAAAGGACGGAATTCTAATTGATTCAGTGTAAGTTTCCAAGCTGTAGATGTCAAACAAGTACTAATAGTATTGAGATGTATTAAAACGAAACGAAATATGTCTATTAGGTATGAAAACATTGAGAAGTCGAAGAGAGAGAGAGAGAGAGAGAGAGAGAGAGAGAGAGAGTGGGTGGGTATGGGTGTGTGTGTGTGTGGGGGGGAGCTATAAAATTTAGCTAAAACCATTTGTAACATTAACGCTTTCCCGATTATGTTTGTAGTTGTTACTATGCGGTCATACTGTAAAATTAAGAGGTAACCTGGAAAAGTGAGTTGATAACATGGAAGAAGAATTAACTTGATATAGTTCAACGGTAGTATTTAAATAGAATTTATTTAAACATAGCTCGTTAATATGCTTCACATATAATTGTTTACAAATACCCAAAATAGTGAACGTAAGGTGCAGCATAAAAATATTCGTATGAACACAATAATGTTAATAAAATATGCAATAATTAACATTAAGAAATTTACAACAAAAGGCTCACAACAAATTACATATAATATGGTTCATTTTACTAATTTTGTGCAAGGAAATAATAATTAATTAGACTGCAAACAACTTGGCTTCATATCTCAAAAACACAATAATAAAATGCATAAAATATATGGCTATACTATACATTGCTAAGGCAAGATCACCTTGAATATATCACTTAATGTCTTGAATCATCTAAGAAAACACTACTAAAATTAGTAAAGAGGAAACCTTGCTCTAAGCAGTATAAATCCTACTGCTTTCGCAGCTTGGTACAATAATGCCTGAACATCTGAAAAGTTCTAATTATTAAAATAAAAAGTTAACTCCAACACGAAGCGTGGCTGCGTCTACTAAAGAAGAACGCTAGAAAGTGTCTGTTCTTGTCGATGCATAGGGATGGCTAGCTCCCTTACATGTTCGTTAGGAGAGAGGCATATCAGCCAATAGACGAACGCTTCCCGATCGAGTTAATTCCTTACGTCACGATTGGAGAAAGGACTATAAAGGAAAGAAAGACGTAGGTGAAATATTTTTTTAAGTCAACATATGAAAGCAAAGCCGGCACAACGTGTTTATGACAATGTGTTTTATGCTAATGGAACACAGCTATAACGATAAATAATTGTGTTCATCCTGCGAGGAACACCGTACGATGTGGGTCATATTCCACAAAAGTATTATTTAATACATTACAAGTGTACGACTTGGTAACTTGTAGTTATTAGGGGAATTCTATTCTACAAAGGTTTCTTCTACACTTGTTCTTTACAACTCCATATTTACACCTGTACAAACGATAGTTCTCAGTTTTTCTCCACAATAGAATTAGTATTAGCATTTTCATGTAATTTAAATTATTTTTTCTAATTGTGTAGGAATATTGTAACTTCAAATGTTAATACAATGTTAAATATATTTTAATAATATGGAAAATCAGTTTAGATATATGATCGAAGTGTTAGCGAAGATGATTATAGAGTAGGCGTGTGTAAAGAAAGAATAATTCAGTAAATACAAATTTTAAGTTAAATGCAATTAAAGCGAGATTTATGACTGGCATTGGATTTTCCGGTTTCAAATACATATTTTAGTCCAGCATCTTAGATTTTTTTTTTTTTTTTTTTTTTTTGATTGTCGTTAAATGCTACAAAAATATTTTTGTTGCCTCATTCTCTTTTCAAATATATAATTTAGTTTCTTTTGACACCATTTTCACATTTTTTGCTTATATGGAAAATGTGATTGCCAAACAATATGTACACAAATGTAAATTATAAACTTGATCAATTTAATAAATAACGGAGCGCAATCGCGAAGCTCGATTCTAGTGCCATCTCCCGAATAAATTTATGCCGCGACTTTGCAGTATGCATGAAAATATTCAACCGTCATCTCAAAGTTGGGATATTACGCTTGAATGTTCATAAAAATATAATAAAATATTTAAATGATCATTATATTTGAAAAAAAAAATGAGACCAATATAGTAGGAATTAAAACAGTCTATTCCGTGCATTCAAAAACATGAATTTATTCCTAAGGACTGAACATAACCTAATTCAAGATGGAAAACATTATCAATCTGAGCGATATTTGCATGTTCTGCCGCCGCTTAGCGCTGAAATTTACTGGTCGGTATTCTTCGTTTGCTGCCGAAGAATTTCGATTTTGTCGGGCGCGCATCCTGTTCGTAGCAATTAGTTACGTATAAACATGTTTAGGTTTTCACGGCCGGCGTTATGCATACTGAAATTTCAATTCTAACTCTTTACATTGTTTTAGTAGTCTGCACACAAAACGGGTTAAAATACTGCAAATGTGAATGAATATTTTAGTCTAAGCACGTCTCAAAACGAGTTAAAACATGACGAGTGTGAAAGTTTAAAAATACTTTACTGTGAATATAAATATTTGTTTTAAAACGTTTAACTGCAGCGAATGTGGTTTATTAATCAGGCACATTAATGCAGCGTAGTTCTCATAAAGAATCTAATTCGACATTTACAATCCTCACATCACTTGTAATTTCAAATGCAGCATTTGCTCATACATTTGCAGTAAAAAGGTTACCTTCACTTAAATTTTCGCGCTGTTCAGACTTCATTGTGACAAGCGAAAACAATGTACTTAATGCTATGAGGAGTTTAAAGAATGGAAAATAAATTACTAAACACAGAATTTTATTAAATATGTTTAAAGTTTGCTCCCGAGGACATTAAAAAATGAAAAAAGTATTACAATTATCACGTTCCGGACACTTTAAATCAACGGGAAGTGAATGCGCGTGAATTAAGGAGCCAAGATTACAAAAGATTGGTTTTTGTCCTTCACAAATTAAAGTGACTTTAACTGAAGATGTCAAAAGTGTGGTAGTGTTTTCATAAATTAAAGTGGAACATCAAAATTATTTAGAACATATATGTTTAACACAGACTGAAAAACGTTCAGTAACCATTAAAATGGGATAAAAATTCCTTTCGGTGTTATATTAGATAATATTTGAAGAAATATCAGAATTTCGGAGAAGCTGCAGCGAATGCATCTCATCTCAAGAAAAGACCTACAAAATACTGAAAATATTATTTGTGTTCAGACGCAGTGATGCATTTTAAAGATTCGGTTAGAGTTGATGCTTAGGTAAATGATGTGAGAGGTGATGATTCTACAATTTTTATACACCACAAGGTGAGGTTCCAGAAAAGTATTTTTTTTTTTTGGCTAACAATGGCTTTGTTTTAGCATTAATGAATGCTCAAGCACAAGCTTCAATGTTCGATAAAAATGGGCGAGATGCTGCGTGCATTGATGCTACCCAAGAACTCAAAGCATGCGATTTACTCTAATCATTGAAGAAATACGCCAGAGTTTCTCATGTGCAGTTTTATTCACTAACAGAACGGACTAATAGGTCCTATAAATTCTATTTTCTAGAACCAAAGGCCGGATTGGAACTTTCTTTCCGAATATCTTTAGTTTGATATGCCAGACCCGTTCTTTAATGCGTAAATCAGAGCTATGGGTATTCCAAATCAAAGGCTGTATTATTCCTGGCATGTTGACTAGGCTTGGCGTTAAGAACCTTAGTAAAATTAAATCCAAAGATAAACAAGCCGAAGGGTACAAAATTATAAGGTTTCTTATGCAAGAAAGAGATCTAGAAACTTTCAACAATATCTTGCACCAGATGTGCAGAAATTGATTGATGAACCTGACATGCATGCTTTCAGAAAATATTTTCTAGAAAACTACGATCCTTCTGCCACACAGTGGGCTTACAGCCATCGTTTGCACTGAGGTGTGAATACTGATATGCACATTGAGAACCTGCATAAATGTATAGAACACATTTACATATGGGGAAAGAAAGTGAAGCTTCTCGACAAGTCCGTACATGAAAAATGAGATTTCTGAAAAACAAAATGTTTGATAGAGTCATTAGGGACAGGATTTTAATGCAAATGCATATTTCGTCTCTTCTGTCAGAAAGTATGCTCACTTTGTATGTGAATTTATTACTAAACTTCCAAAAATTGAAACAATATTTTATGTTGCATATAATGCATAATTTGCCTGTTTTTTAATAAACATATTATTTCAGCTTTTTGCAAATTATGCTGCATATTTGTTTGTTTTTCAGTTAAATTTCATAAGTATATTTTATTAATTTATTTTATCTTTATATTTGATTTACAAATACAATATTTTCGAGTAATTGTGCCATCGAGTCAGTCTTGAAACTTGGCAGCACTGATATATTAAGAGGATTATTAGAGTATAAAATTCCTGTCCCTAGTCATTACTATGTACAAAGGTAAAATAACGAGTGTAATGAGGAAACGAAAGTGTAACGAAAGCGTAGTATGTAAGAAATCGTAACGTTGGCAAGATATAATGAGAACATGTTATATTAAGAGCACACTGTAGGTATATCCTAGTTAGTGAAACACACTGTATAAACCCAAACAGAGTAAGACGTAGACTTAATAAATATTAAAGGTGACTTGTCTTGCGTTGCCACCCAGAAGAGGTTGACCTGAACGGGTCCTCAGGGAAAAACTCTTGTATAAACAAAAGCAACCCTCTTTTGTCCTCACTTAAAATATTATGTCTACGTGTGCATGTTATAGATAGACAGAATTATTATGCTGACGAAGTATTGCTTAGTTTTAAGCTTAACAAATCCAAACCACGAACCTCTTAGAACTGATGATGACAGTACCTGGTAACTGTTAACCTCATAGTGTTTTAACAATAACTCTTTTATGTCTACATTAGGTAATCATTACCCCTCCTTGGGCATTACACTTGTATATAAGTTCCCTGAATTTAGTCAGAGATAGGAGGGAAACGTTGCTGCTTGGGGAATCCACTTCCATCTGTATCAGAAAACCCTTAATAAATACTTACACTTTTAACAGAGTTGGTCGAGTTATTAAGTATTAGTCTGGAAACACTTCGTCTTTACTGGAGGAGTTAGCTCGATTCCCCGAAGTGACGCCTATTGTCCCAATATAATATCCCTTCTCGTCTTAGCCATCGAGACCGGATAGGGAAATTGTAGCACCGCATTAAACAGTAGAACATCACCAAGTTGTCAGTGACGGACATCAAAACTTGGACTTCGTTTAATAATATCCTGGTGGCATCTCGTCCGGCGGTATTACACAAGTTGAACTACCTTAGGCAGACATAAGATTAGATTGTCTTGACTTAGACTTGGTTATGCAGGAAGGGAACATGGAGAATTTCATCATAATCTAGTATGACAATGTGAGTACAAGTTTCCTTCTAAAACAAATTTAGGATTACCCTGCACTGTTTGTGAGTCATGTTATAGCTACTCTTGCACCTGTATTAGTTCACAGTTAACAAAGGAAGATCTTCAGACTAAAGAGTGTCAAGGAGTGTCTGAAAATGAGACTAACATCTGTAAATAAGAAGTATTGGTGAGACAGATTTCTACGGTTGTTCCTAAATTATGCCGGTACCTAGTTATTGTGATAGAAGTTTAGAAATAAGGAATCAGAATTTATTGAAATCCACGAATTAGTACATTTTACAACTTTCAAGAAGCAGATCATTGAAGAGTTGCTACCTATTAAGGGCACATTAGCAGATGAAAATGTCATACTCAAGTAGACACAGCTCAGAAGAGGAAAACCGAGCTTCAAAGTGGATTTATTTCATCTAAGAAGAAAAGGTGCATAAAGCTGTGTCATATAGCAACTGCACAACTAAACGAATTCTTCAGCAAGCTGTGAAGGTTATTTCAAAGCGCTAGACCAGAGAATGTCTAGCCAATTGAAGATATACATGTGTGTTCCACTTGTGGTTTTCTCTTATCGTTATTATTTTATTTACTTGTTATATTGTTGGCTTAACGTTTTCGATTGCATTGCTTTCCATTGAGCTCCATTTCTTTGCGTCATGTTGCACGATCGATAATGTCTGTTGCATGACTTGACGCGCTACGGTGTGAGGTCGACCAAAGATTATATGCCAATTGTTTGGCCCGCGCTTTACATCGAATCACAGACAATCTTTTGGGGCTGATGTGTTTGAAAACTCTGTAGGCAATAAAGAACTGATGTAGGAAAATTCTCCTTCATAAATAAAACTGTAAATGACTGGAATGATTGCCTGCTGTTGTCTTTGAGCATTGTCCTTCTCTGACAAGATTTAACAGTAAACTAACATTGTAAGTGTATAAGCAGATATGAATGTAAATAATGTTCAAATTTAAACTGCTTGTATTTGCTTTAAATATTGCTTAACTCATTGTATTAGTTATGGCTAGCTTCACTTAACTTGTAAATACAGTGTATAAACCTTATCACTGCCGCCGGGAAAGTCTCACTGTTATCGGAAAAAGAATTTAAAAGCAGCTAAACAGCTCGGCAGAAATGTAGAGAGTAAAAGTATTACAACACGTAAACTGAACCAAATAAGATTTTGTAGTGTCTTTCATTTAAGTGCTGAAGGCATTAAAGAGAGACCTAGAGGTTAAGGTGTCGTGTCAATATATCATTAAATTGCCATCTATTAATATGTTTTAAAATGTAATCAATATATGCCTACAATAAAATATTATTATCGCTTTTCGGTTCTTTTATTGTATTTATGGGTCGCAAGTGCAGTTTTTTTCCCCATTTTTTCATTTTTAAACTTTAAGGTCCTAGGTTGAATTATTAAATATGATAGTAACAAACTTTACTTATGTCAACCCTCTCACTAGATACAACTTTTGTACAACTCTCATATTTTGGAGGGAAAAAATCAGGATACAATCCTAGTGAACTTTTTCTACACAAATACCAATACTTTAAGACACTAAGATTGCTGATAATCTTTAATGTACAGTTACATGTCCTTTATTGTATTTCACTTCAATTTTTTCACAACTAGCAATGAATGTACATAGTTGCTATTTCAAATGAAAATGGTTTCTTCACCCACAAAATTTAAAATACAAGAGCTTCCTCCGATTCTAATAACAATCTAAGCAAATTTTGTTACCTTATTTCTAAACTTAATCAGGTTCTTAAACTTAATTTCTACACAAAAGCTAAGCAATTGAAAACAAAGTTGTCCTTTACTACTGTCCCAAAATCTTGATTTTTTAAAAAAACATATTAATCACTTCATAATAGAGCAATAAATATAAATGAAGGGAAGATAGTAAAATAAAGTTTTAATATACAACATATATGCATGTGAAAAGGATTTTGGTTTGTGAAAGTAATGGAGATTTCACAAAGACTGGAATGGGTGATGTATGAGAGGCTTTTAGAAAGCCTTAGAACCAAAGAGACAGGGTAGCCCGTGTGATAAGAAATCTTAAAAGATCATGTCAAGTTATGGAGAAAAGAAAAATACATATATTTGTCAGATAAAATAGATAGAGGTGATTTGCTTTTATTAGAAAAGTAGTTAATTTAAGGAAATGAGAGATAGTTGAAATGTAGATATTTGTCCTAAGTGTGGAGAAATAGATAACGACTTTTCATTATTTGTTATACTGTGAAGAGACAAAAGATGGACACTGAAGATATGGTACAGGAAATGCGATAATATTAAGGACGAGATATTATGGAAAAAAAAAATATAAAATATAAATGGAGCAAATGACAAAATATTGGAGTTTACTTGAGAGAATAATGCATGAGAAAGGCAAGATGTTATAAATTTGAGGAATTTGCTAATTACAAATAAGAACATATATGGCGGCAGTGGGGTTTAGTGGATGGACGATTCAGATAAATATTAATTTAAAGATAGGGATATAATAACGTCACCAATGTAGACACCAACATGGAGTTAGGTTGTAATGATAAAACGTTAGGGACGTGCAGCTAACTTAGAAATAAGTGTGCATTTAGTTTGTACCTACTTTCTTATTGTTAATGAACATATGTTATATTTTCTTGATTAAATAATATTTTAGTATATCTTTTGGATATTCCAATAGAAAGATGCTGGTGAGCCGAAGACAAGTGTTCAGCAGTTAACTAAATTAAAGAAATTGTTAATATACTACGCAAAGATATTAAGAATCAATAAATTCAATTTTATTTCAATATTCACTTAATAGCACCATGGCTTAACATTTATTTATAATGTTATTAAAACTCTTAATCAAATTTTGTTTTGTTTTAGCAAAAGTTAAGAGGAATATGATATAATTTTTCACTTTCATGAATGCAAAGCTTAGGAAATAATTCCTAAGAATTTCTTTATTATTAAAAAAAAAACAATTATATTGAATTACTTCAAATATATTTCAGTTTTAAAGAAAATTTTATACTCTATCGAGTGCTGAAGTCTTTACGAGATATCGGTTTTATAACCGTACTGTGCTTACTAAATGATACAAGGAGCAAAATCAGTTGATATATTCTGTTTGATTATATTCTATTTTACACCCTTTTTTACTTCTGTTGGAATCACATGTGATGGATTCTGGTGACCCCTGGCTTTGTTGATTTGGTTTATTTACTGATGCACTGATGCTTTTTAACATATCAGGTCATCAGCATCCCATTAAATTCGGAGCGTGAAACTGCCAACAAATTTTGCTCAGAGGTCTCTTCTTTCAGGCTTGACGTTCTTTTACATGCCTTAAATCCACATATGGCACCTACGGCTTTACTTCTCTTCCGAAGGAAGCCATACTTAGGATTTTTATGCCCGAAAAAAAAAATGCATCGGTTCTGGCCGAGATTGAACCCGCGATCTTGGGTTTAAGAGGCAAGTATGCTTACCAATACACTATCAGGAAAACGACATGAGATTAAATGATAAATTTATAAAGGGATTTTTGGGGAAGGAAAACTTGGACTCATTCACGGAGGACTATCCTGGCGGGAATCGAACCGCAGACCTCCCGTTCACCAGTCCTTGCCTTAACAGTCTTTGGCAATCCATCAGGGATATATTCTTGCGCCATTTGGCAAAATACAGCTCTCAACCTGTGAACACAGCAGAAGACAACTAAATATCTGGGGTTTCCGATGTGGGAAGTGGATATTCAGCATTACGTAAAATACTTCAGCGCATTAATAATGACTGTATATCTCCGAAACTCTATGTAGTGCGTTATTCACACGCACTAATTAAAAAGTAAAAACAACGGATTCCATACTGAAATCATCCTCAATGCATTGTAATACAACTGCCGCAATTTGTTTATTAATAAACTCTGTTGCCGACTTTATCTTAATACTCACAGCTGAATATTAAATGCTCCCCGTCAGTCATTTTCACTTCTGACAATTTGCAATAAAGTGTTTCCCTGGAAACGAGGAACTGTGTTCCCCATAATTCTTCCCAAGCGTCATTTAACTTGCATTACCGGGCGTTTTATCAGTTACAGGATATTGTGTCGCGGTAAATAATTATGGTCTACCTAGCCTTGAGCTAGTTTACTAATAGCAGTAAATAATAAGTTGAATATGAATAGAACGTTCTTGAGTTTCAGAAAAATACAAGCTTAACTTTTTAAAGCGTTCCTCTTTCTTTCTACATCAATATAAACGAATTGTTTAAGTTGATTGCGTAATATTAAAAGTTAAGGCGGTGTATTGACAACGCTTTCTTCACAAACTGACCTGTCTTTATCGTTAAATTCAAACAGTTTCTGACAACAAACATTAGCTAACAAAATGCTATCGTAGCTATGCAGTTGAAAATAAAACGGTTCACCATCTTCATGCAGAATTTTAAAACAAAAAACACGCGAAGCGCAGTTCTGCTTGTAACAGAGAGTTAATTAGTAATTGTAGCTCAATTAGGTGTTGGAAAAATCTTTGAAGGTGTGCAAACAGCAAAAGAAATTGTTTTGTTACGTGTTTGGCGAAAACACACGAAAAGAACAAAATATTCCAAACAAAAATTAATAAATGAGCGCTTTACATGCTCAAAATACTCAAGCAAACAGAAAGAGATAGTTCATTATTAAGAAACAGACTCAAAAACTTACTATAATGTAGAATTTGAACTGCTTTAACACAAAACTTGGCAAGTATACAACGGTGCTAACTACTCACTTCCATGCAAATAAATGTCTAAAGTAACGCATGAAAAACAACGAACAAAAATCATTTCTAATACATCAGCCAATATTGTATACCTTGTCGTACATTTGCTTTATATATATATATATATATATATATATATATATAGTAGTGTTTAACGCCTATTTTTACTACTGAGGCACCACAAGCGGTGACACTGATGATACATGAGATGAAATTATATATTGGAAAATTTTTTTTTAAAGGTAGGAAACGTCCCAGGCGTAAGTTTACGGTACCTCCCTGGCATTTGCCATTCATGAGGACTAAGAGAAACCTGGCAAAAAACCTCAGTCAGGACGGACCTGGTGGGATTCGATTCCCAGACCTCCCGCTCAGGAGTCCGCGCCATAACGACCTCAGACACCCATGGCGGTCGTACGTTTACGCTGTATTAATTAGCAAAGAGACAAGTTTATCTTAGTTCATCTTAGCGTTAATTGTCACTTAGAAATAAAAGAAGAAACATCGTTGTTTGACATCTCTTTTGAAGGAAAATTTAAAATGATATCTTAGTATGAATGGATGATTTACTGATCAAAAGTAGTTTACTTGATTCAGTTATTTACAATTTCTTTAATTTCAGTTCACTAACCCTTGTCTTTGGTTCGTCAACAACTTTCCACTGGAATATCCAGAAGACTCAGTTACACTTAAACATTATTTCACGTAAATCAAATAAAAAAATAACAGACATTCCCATTAACAATAGAAATACAATTAGAAAGCTACTGACTAATATACAACTACAAACTAACAGGGAACTTATTTCTAAATTGCCTGTAATGTACCTACATTCATTAATATAGCTTTACTCCAGATTATTATCTGTATTATGAAGTCATGATATGCTTGTCTTTAAATCTATATTTGCTTTAATATTTCTCCAGTTAGTCTCCACCCCTGCGATATTATAAGATTTATAATATCTTATAATACTTCTTAGGTTTTCACGGTTGGTGTTATAATTAAAACAGATAAAATCTTACCGTGGTCCATGCTTTAATATGCTATCATAGCTTTCACAAACTATTGCAGCTGGCAGTCAGGCGTTGTTCATCGTTCACTGATGATGCTAACCGTAGTAGTTGGTGAAAGCTATGGTAGCATCTTATGCCATAGACCACGGCAAAACAGCCCGGAAGATTTTATCTTTTTTAATTATAACATCTTGTTTTTCTCGTCCATTTGTCCCTTAATCTTCCCAAGTATTCTCCTACCATATTTAAGCTATTTTCTCCTTCCATATTTAATATTCTATTCCATATCTCATCCCTAATATTATCCCATTTCTTTTGCCATATATTTTGTCTCTATCTCTCAAGTTTCTTCATGGTGTAACAAATAAATATATTTGTCTATGTAGTTTGCCCAAATGAAAGTGGGACTCGTAGCAAGCGTGATACATGGTTGACATATCCGCTACGCACAGTCATCTTGTCTGTTCAAGCAATGTCCCAGCGCGTCACTAGGTTATGGATTTCCTGAGTGTCGTTTGAAGTTTCTTCATGGCGTAACAAATAAAGAAATTTGTATATGTAGTTTGCCCAAATGAAAGTGGGACTCGTAGCAAGCGTGATACCTGGTTGACATATCCGCTACGCACAGTCATCTTGGCTGTTCAAGCAAGTGTCCCAGCGCGTCACAAGGTTATGGATACCCTGAGCGTCGTTGACTGCGGAACCAATCTTCAAATAAACCGACTCTCCTCTGTTTGGTAACGCAGCTGATGCTCCATGCCAAGCGCTCATTTGTCGAGACTTCTGTTCTTCAGAAAGATGCTTGCGGACTCACTGCGACAAACCTTGTGGTATCCAACCGTCGATGAAGAATGATGTGAAGAGTTCCCTTGCTCATTTCTCTGGTAGTGATTCGATAATTCTCCCTTACAAGGTTGTCTATGGCTGCAAGTGATTCCTCGGTGATAGTCGATCCTAGTGGTTTAATGGTTATTCTTATTTACCTCGTAAACTCAAGGTCGCGGGTTCAATCCTGGAGCCAGGGATGATATTTTTCGGGCGTAAAAATCTTAAGTATAACTTCTTTCGGAATGAAAGTAAAGCCGTGGGTCCCATGTCGTATATTTAAGGTACATAAAAGAACCTCAAGCTTGAAAGAAGAGGCCTCCGAGCAAAAATTTCGGCCGTTTTGAATTGAATGGTCCGATGGTCCGAGATTTTAAAGAACTTCCGTAGATAAACCAAAATCAGCAATCGGCTTTACAAGGCCTAGGCACATAGTCCGTCACGAAATTCACCACACCATCTGAACACTGGAACACACTGTTCATACGATGATAAATTATGGCTCAACTTAGTACTTTCTGTATGCAAAATTTGAATTACTGATCGCAGGGCCTAATTGGACGAATTCCTGTTGTGAACATATTCAGTTATTACACAAACCCATGTTTTAATTTTCTTCATTGTTGTTTCATATGTTGATATCTTAAAGATGTTTTCCAAGCCACCAAATATATATTTCCTACCTTCATCTTCGATTCTGAGTCTTACCTCTTTCCAAAAACTCGTATTATATTCGTATGCCTGCCTTACACCCGTTACAATTGTTTGTAAAATTTACTCGTACATAATTTGGACAACACAAATCCGTTCCCATATGCATCACTCTTGGGTTCTAAAAACTAATTTTAACATATTTTCTTCCTCTTAGTTTATTACTGTATAGAAGTAATTTTTTTCACTATCCCGCCTTTACTTTTATATCTTAGTAAAAGGCACTATATATTTTTATTTTTTTTTTCACCAAGAAACTGTGAAAAAAGAATTACCCAAAATACTAAACAGCCGAGTCTTGAAAAGTTCACATCACTATCAAACCCTTGAAGCACTTTGCTAATTTCCCTCAGCTCCTTCAAAACACTTTTCTTTGTGAGAACGTTCGCAATTTGCTTTACACAACTTCTAAATATTTGAGAAGGAATGCCTGCTTTTCTTTCGTAGGCATTTGTGCGTGTGTGTGTGTGCATCTTTCCTACATGTTGAACCACTTAACTTATTGTGGCATCTAACCTAGGAAGTAGGAACAGTTATCTGAAGATAGATCGCATAGTTCCAGTTTCCAAATTTTTCTTAAAAAATTACTAAACGAACATTAACTCCAACTAATCAAGTGAACTTTTATAAGCATTAAACATGAAAATGTGCAAAAAAATTCAATCTCTTTCTGCTTAGCGGGCAAAACGCACTTTCCAAAGTTCCTTTAAGAATTCTTGAACCAAAGAGTGTTTGTTGGATCTTTCTTTTGACTTTTCAAATTTGTTTTCACGAACTGTTTGCAAATTATGGAGAGACAACACCTATGGACAATACTAAGACTTCTGCAATGTTCCAGACAATCACAGCATTGCCAATCTTATCCCAATTTTCGATAGGAAGGTAAAAATAGCTCTGCTTTATGCTGCATATTCACATAAACTAAACAATAATATCAACAACGACAAAGTCGCTCTTGGTGGTGTAGTGATAACCGCACTTTCCTCGTAGACTCAATATCGTGGATTCAATCCCGACCAGGGTCGATGGATTCTTTCGGACGTAAAAATCCTAAGTATGGCTTCCTTTAGAAGGGAAATAAAGCCGTGGGTCCCACGTCGTTAGATTTACGACACGTAAAAGAATCTCAAGCATGAAAGAAGAGCCCTCTGAGCAAAATGTATAGGCAATTTCAAGCCCCAACTTGAATGGAATGCTGATGACCTGAGATGTTCAAGAGCGGCCGCAAATAAACCAAATCAACAACAACAAAGGTATACATATGCAAGAAATGTGCCCTAAACGCAGAAATATGTACTAACGTCCACGATATGCATGAACATATATGCGTCAGTCGTCCTAATTAAACATGTAATCATTAAGCTTTATTAAGATATACAGTTCCAATTACATTTGCATATATTTCTCGTTGGTATCGTGCTTTTTCAGCTTCATGGTAAATGTGGGGCAACGAAGGGAGCATTCGGTATAAGTAAGAACTTAATTGCAAATCTCTCTTAGCTGTGTTGTGATGCCCGAGGCTGAGAAAGCTACCCGACAGAACGAGTAGGTCTGGTGAATAACTCTTCTTTCTCTCTCGCCATATTTTGATGAAACCACATCCATTGAGCTTCTTAGTAGACGAGTAAGAGAAAGTGACCCTGACTCTCTTTTAACATGACAACAATACGCACAGGTGTATCGCTTCAGAGGGAGGTAACAACTTGGAATGCTTATTACAGAGCGTAATAGAGACTTCAGTTACTGAGATGACCATGCACGGATCATTGACGGCATACTTATGATATGTTGTAACGCAAGGTTTTTGTAGCAACACCACTTAGCGCTACAGTTCACTAGTGGGGTTGCATGTCTAAGGCTCCCACAGTCACTATTAGCCAGGGGATCGAGTTCTAACTCCGACTAATACTGAAGGTTTTCCTATCTGCCAGGAAACTTAAGGAGGTGCCACCTGCCATACTCCTTTACAGCATCGTCAGTTCTTGTCATTATAATCATCTCTATAGTAAATGATAATAAGAAGCCAACTTTTTATATGTCACATGTTTCGGAAACTTCAAAGATAGGAATTATTTTTAAGTTTTATATATTCGACATGTTTATGTGTGACATGTTTTGGCATTTTCCTAGATTATCTCAGCACGAAATTAATTGTCTGCGGTTTATAACTTAACACTTTCGAAAAAAATTAATGGGCAACATTTGAAGGGAATGTAGTTTTTAGACACCATGAAACTCGATAATGTTTGCTTCCTGTGTGTTCCATGGCACACTGTATGTACTCAGATTTTCGTTTTTAAAATATAACATTCCTTCTTGAACGTCCAGCTAAAAATAGTTATTTTATTAAAATGCTATATTTCGCTATATGAGCACGTATAATGAATTTTTGTTTCACCTAGCAGATCCAACTTTGAAATAACAAATGTTTTAATTTTAGAAAATAAGCCGCTAGAAAATAATGAAAAAGTTTTATTTCTTGAAAAGGCGGCATCAATGTCCCTTCACAGAGTCGGTCCTGGTGGTGTAGTGGTAACCACATTTGCCTGCTAAACCCAAGATCACGGGTTCAACCTTAAGCCTGAAAGAAGAGGCCTCGGATAAAAATTTACCTGCTTTTTCACGCCCTGAATCGAATGGGAGGCGACGCTGATGACCTGAAGTGTTGAGAGAGTCCGTAAATAAAACAAATGACAAGAACCCTTCCCAGAATCAAACGTATTATTATGTTTTCAGATTGTTTAATTTTGTTAAATGAAAACAGTTCCAATAAAAATGACTTAACTTAATCATAGATAATATATACATTGTTCCTAAAATATTTAAAAATAAGTTCGATCATTTTGTATATATATATATATATATATATATATATATATATATATATATATATATATAGCTTCTTTTTTCATGTTTTCATAATTTTAAAGTTTAATAATAATAATAATAATAATAATAATAATAATAATAATAATACAGTTTGTTCACCACGTCTCAACCAAGGGAGGGTTTGAGGGTAAATAAGTTCATAAGTGAAGATCTATTCGGCTGTTACTAACTAACCAAACAAAGCTATAGTGCTATTTCATCACAATGGACCCGTTTTCATACCCCGATGTTGTGTGTAGTTGTACTGTGCAATACGTACGTCTTAATTTAGATGGTATACGAAAAATGATACTGGAAATTGTAAGCTAAGGAATAAATTCACTAATTAGGGTATTTAGTGATGTTAGATTTACGTTTTAATAAACATGGAATGTCTTTAAAGGAAATTATTTCTAGGCCGAAAGTTACCGTTCTGACTGCCAACCCCCAGATACCGTGAAACTCGCGACACATGCCTGAAAGATCCAGTCTACAGTCACAAATATAGCCTGCCTATCATGACTTAGCTAAAGATGGCCCATATGTTGTATCTAATAACTGAGGATTGCGTGTTTGATTTAATAGAATCTGAAGCTTGCTTGCCATTAGCCTCCCCAAACAAAGTACTATAACATAAATCTGTTTATCCTTATACTTGTGAAGCAAATGCATGTTATCGTAACATGTTGATTATATCTTCACGAGAAAAGGCCTACAAGTTAAGACAGCTAAAAGCTTAGAGTTTAACGAGCTCATTCGTTATCCACGTAGCTGTAATCAACAATAACCAGAGAAAGCTTTAATAATAACATGTACCTACTCTACACATATATAAATAGAAAAAAAAATCTCACTGAATTTGCATTAGCACTTGTTAATAAGCAATTGATGTGTCACTCCGTCCTTCACTGAGCTATGTATGAAGGCTATTCGCTATGCCGTGACAATGCTGTCCTTCGGCAGGTGTGTGCGGAGTATACATTTTTATCTTGTTTTGTAAGTCATGTGGTGTACATCATTATTTCCCACAGCCCTGAAATATCTAGCAACACCAAAGACAAACAGAAACGCAAACATTCCCTCTTAGTTATGCTGTTTCAAAAAACTACAGAAATAAGAGATAGTAATATCTAAACTGCGAGATGATGCGTAATAGGCATATACAAGTACAAGTAGCGGACAGCTTATAGAGATGATGGTCTCAGTCAGCAACAAATTCAAATCCCCTTGAGTATGTTATTCTTAACTAATAACTTCAACTGGTTATCAATTTTGCGTAGTGTTATCCTTAAGAGATTGTAATTTACGTAATTACAGTTTTCCTTCATATGTAAGTGTCTGAAAACTAAAAATGTCGATTTTATCAATGATTTTTATATTTTTCAAATAAATAACCTGCCTTTACACAATATTAGTTTAGCTTAATCTTCCGCGTACCAATATCTGCAATAGTTCAAATACGGCACTGCCAGCTCTTTATACTGTTAATTTATCTCTAACAAACCATATGATATAAAAATGAAAGTAATTATGTACATTTAGTCTTAGCACTTGAAATACTCACTGGAATACAACAATCCGTGCTACAGAATTATAGCATTGATAAACAAAAGTTACACATTTATTTTAAAAATTCATTGTTGAAGGAGGTTTTAAATTAGATAACCGGCATTGATGAACTACAAAGCGCCATTGATTACTTATAACTTAGAATGTCAACGTGATCTAAGTGAGGTAATGAAAATATTGGCCGATTTTTTTCCCACCTTCCTGAAATGTTTCCAATTTTGGCCGATTTTGGCCTGTGACAGAAAAATAGACAGAAATGCAGGGCAAAATGTGACAATAGTCAAGAATTTTTGCGTCATTTAGACACTAAAAAAGTAAAAGTGTGTAATAGTTATGAGTAAACCGGCCAGAGACCAAGATTGCAGTAACATTGTTTTCCAATGTTTGGTAATATTAATAACAATATATTATGTAAAATAAAATGTATTTTGAATTATGCTCAGTGTGTATTTGCATCTTTAAACCATGAAAACAAACGCAGTAACTTTGTTTTCCGTTGTTAAGTAATGTTAATGAAACTGAAAGTGCTGCATTATGATATTAAAATTGTGTATTGAATTACATTGAGCATGTACTTGTGACTTCAAACCATGAAAATGTTTTAACACAGATTTTATGCTGCGGTACATGTGTACCCTGCTTGGGACTGTATTGCACAATGAACCAGCCACGCAGGTATAACCTGGCATTCCCCTAACATTAGCCGTGGAAAAACCAGCCGATTGACAGGGTTTCCTACATTGTTGGCTGGTGTTTACAATAAAGTGGAAATGAGAGAATATCTGGGGAATTTTCTGGAGGTGGCACAGGCAAGTTTTATTATACTGCACAATATTTTATTACAATAATCAGGTGAATATTTCCTTATAACGCTACCTCTTATTTGACACTAATTAAGTTTTGTAGCTACTGTCTCAGACGAATAATGAACAATTGAATTGAATTATGTTAAACAGAGCAAATTATTATAGTAATTTGCGATTTAATTGAATTTTACATAATTTGCATTATTAAACAATCACAGAATAATCATTATTTCTCTTTTCCGTGCTAGGAAACCAACAAAATAAAGGTATTACTTTCTTGGGTCCATATTTGAACTCGGGACCTTCACCGCCAAAGCCCAACGCGCACAAAGCAACACCTGTCAGAATACGCGGAGAAGCACATAGCAGCCAATTCTGCCGAAATCGACAGGGTGCAGGGAGCAGTGTTTACGGGCTAGTCTCTAAAACGCCCGAAATGGAAAGACTCACTCTTATATAGTTATATACTCAACACTGAACAGATTGTTCAACCCTTTTGAAAAGCACACACAAATTAAACAATTCTATATTTCAGGGCAAAGCCCTTTTTCATGTAGAAGCAGGCCGTTAAGAAAATAATACTTAAGTCTGCTTCTACTTGAAAAAGGGCTTTGGTCTGAAATGTGGAAAATTTAGTTTGTTTTGTATTTTGTGTGCTTTTTAAAACTGATATACAATATGTCAGTGTTGAGTTAATATTTCTCTAATGACGGTTATTTTATTGTTCTCTATTAGATTATTTCTCAATAACAGTAAAATTAAATATTTCTTTCGAGTATTACTGTACCCTACACTGAAGAAGAGCCTAACAGTCTTTGAAATATTATCTTCTTTGAGATGTTTCCTTAGGCGTTTTACTCATCTTGAGAACACCTAGTTCGCAACCTACATATACTTCAAATAGAACCATTTTTGGGACTAGTTCTCAGTCAATGTGCAATTCAAAATATATAATACATATTTGGAGCTTTTTGTTAAATATTTTGTACATATTTTAAAAATATTACATATAAATCTGGACTCTAGTTATGAGACCCAGTTTCAGGATTTGAACTTATGTCAGCAAGTGAAACGTTGCAGAAATATCTCCATATTGTGTTGTGGTTCTAGAATCTAGAGCTAAGTATCCACTTTGCCAGGTTTCCGCGCCAAACACGCGAATGAGGCAGCTTCGCGAGGGTATTATTTACACGTCCTTCTGGATTCCCGGGAGTCAATCAAGAGATTTGGCCTATTCCGATTTGTATACCCAGTTCATTTAGTGGCAAAAACGAATCCGATGAAGCTGCATTTCACATTTTGACAAAGAAGAAGCGAAAACAACGTTGGTAATGAAGGAGCTGTACCACAAACGGCAATATTATGGAAATAATACTGCTGAAGAATACATTATTTGAAGGTATTATGAAACTTTCCACAATTTTACCCGTATACCATTAAGCTCACTAATTTATTCCTTAACAACAAAAATGCATACGTATTATGCGAGATGCAATAACTGTTACACTGAGCTTGTCTACAACTTTGATGTTAATTTGTTTTATTTATGGACTCTTTAACATCTCAAGTCATCAGCGTACCATTCAATTCAGGGCGTGAAACGGCCGATAAATTTTGCTCGGCGGCTCCTTCTTTTAGGCTTGAGGTTCTTTCACGTGCCGTAAGTCTACGATACAGGACCCACGGCTTTACTTCCCTTCCGAAGGAATTCATATTTATGATTATTACTTCCGAAAATATCCATCGACCCTGACAGGGATTGAACCCGCGATCTTGGGTTTCCTTATTCGCTATTCAGAATGGAACTTAATCGATCGTTTTAAAGCATGGTGCTCAAAAGCTAGTAACTGATAATTTTTCTCCCACGTTCCTTTTTTCTTTTATTATAACCTCAAACGTTCATTTGCTTTTAACTATGGCATTGTTCTCACATTGCAATTGTCTTACAGAATCCACCGCCATCTTGCTTATAAATTTCCTTAGGTAATTTAATTGAGCTTTCAAACTCATGCTAGTTGCCTTAGACCCTCCCTCTGGAAACATTCATTCAACACAAACATTCGTTAATCTCAATTAAATTATCAGCACTCGTGGTATTACTGAAGATAGCTGTAGTTGCCACTGCAAGGCTTATGAATATGACGATAATGATTGGAAACTGTTACTAATGTTTAACGTCCGTTTTTACCACTGCGACATCACAGGCGTTGGACCTGATGATACATATAAATTGCGAAAGGAAATTTTTTTAAGAAAGGAAACGTTCCAGACCCAAGTTTAGGGTACCTACCCGGCATTTGCCATTTATAAAGACTGAGGAATACTTGGAAAAAATTCCTGTCAGGGAGGACGGTCCTGGAGGAATTTGAACCCCAGACCTTCCGCTCACGAGACTGCGCCTTAACAACCTCTGCCACCCGCGGCGGTAACATTTTTGTCAAAGCCTACATTTTCTAACGCATCGTTTAGAAGTTTTGCATCCTATTGTGTGCACGGTTCCAATTTTAATCCATGTGACGCTGCCTTGTCCTCGCCGTGTACCTCTTTGTGTAGTCGATGTGTCAGCAGTCCAGTGAGAATGGATAGTGTGCTTTCCCTGTGTTGAAAACAGGTCGCGGGGACGCTATAGAAAACGGCCACCCGAATTAACGTCCCTATTTTGGGGGGAGGCATGTGCAAAGAATGGTGTGCACAACGACGCAGTTGATAAAAGACAAATTGATTGAGTGAATATTCGCTGCTTACGATCAAATGCGACAAGGCATGAAAGGATTAATACCAGAGATGAGAGGCACTGCTACTATGGTATAATGAATGTAATCAGGCTCAGGGCAGACACTTTGAACACATTCTATAATCTGTATCAAGGATACTTTCAGAAATAATTAATACAATGTCATAATTGTTAAATCTCCTCCGATGGTGTCGTAGAGGTCCCGAACAACAAACAACGGTGCCCAACGACGTGTCAAAAAACATAACATTGTTTAACAAAAGTGTTCCTCGCTGCGAGATTAGTCTCTTCTCGGAATAGGACCCAGAGATAGAGACGAAGAGACGATGTTAAAGTTATACAAAGTGGAAGAGTAAAGTAAAGCTAGTAGTAGAAATTAATAAGCGTGTACAAAAATTTCAATGGCATTTTCTCTATCTCTTAAGGAAATAAACACTTTATCTGCAAACAAATGGCAGCGCTGCCTAATTTTCTGCATGGTTAACTTATAACATAGAATGCAGTGATTGCACATACTCAATGTAATGATTTGCATAACTTACTGCAAAAATAAATAAACAAATAAAATAAAATATCTTGCGGTACTCACTTTTGAAAACTTTGTTAACATCAAAGCTATGGCAATAATATAAGCTCAGAAATGCAAAGTTTAATTTTGCGAACCATTGAGATTCACATAATACTTATCTAGTGAATTTACGTCAAAACGCTTCGAATAATAAAAATAATGGCGAAATACATTATTTGTTGTATTTCTGTTTGTTTTTTGTGTCGGTCCTGGTGGTCTAGTGGTAATAACACTTGCCTCGTATACCCAAGATCGCCGGTTCAATATCGGCCAGGCTCTTAAAAATCCCGAGTATGTCTTCCTTCGGAAGGCGAGTAAAGTTGAGGGTTTAGTATCGTAGTTTTACGGAACGTAAAAGAACCTCAAACGTGAAAGAATAGGCCTCTGAGCAAAATATCGGCCTTTCATGCCCTGAATGGAACTGGACGCTGATGACAGGTTTTAAGGAAGGATGTTCGTAAATAACCCAAATACACAAATCTGTATGTCTACCCGTTATTACAATCTGAATGTATGAATTGCGACGCATTACAGTACATGAAAGATAACGCAGAAATTCATTTTTAACGGCCATTATAAAATCAACTTTGCACTCTATATATAACATCCCATGCATATAGTTACAGATATTAATTAAAATAAATTAATAAAGAAGCAATGAATGCGTGAATCGTTGGTGCGCTAATGCAAGTTTTCAGGGCTGGAAAAATATATTTCAACCGGAAATGAAGTCAAACTCGGACCCGCTAGTTGACCAGGCGGCACTTTTTCTCGGAGACCAAGAAATATACAATTTTAGTGAGTGAAACGCTTGTGTATTGAAACTGTTTCTAGGAAATTACATGTGATTGATAAATATGTCAGTTTACAGAGGAGGAGAAGCGTTATTCTTAACAACGATACACGAGTTTCAGAAACGAAATAAGGATATTTAAGTTTGTTTCCCTTTCTTTTTTCTTTCCTTCCTTCCTTCTTTCTTTCAAGAGAAGAATGATTTGCAGCGCTCATTTTAAAGTACGCCATAAAGTTAATCTTAAGTGGAATAAGACATTTCGCATAAACACGTTTTTGGCTGATGGGAGCTGAAGATTAGAAAGTGTTTGAATCATCCGGTATTTGCATTTCTCTGAATATACATCATCTGTACACTTTAATAACGTGCACCATCACAGAATATGCCCAGCAAAGGAGAGGACTGCTATTTAGCTTTCTATGCGTGGCCTCAATACAGCACTGCCGGCCTTGTTATTCAAACTGATGGCTATTACAACGTAAAGCGCTTCTCAAAACGTTTAGTTGCCGATAATCATCTCATCGCACAGAAGTAATCGTTTTCAGAGTTTCCATTCTGCAACAGCCCTAAGGTAGCAATTCACGTAACAACTTGAATTATCATAATTGTGTTCCATGATGTTTGTCGAAGAGATCTCTTGCTTTGATAGTGGCTTATGTGGTTGTGGTATGTTAAATACAGAGCTTACATTTCAAAAAGGCTGCAGACACTGCGAGTTAAACCAAAGTACATACGTTTTCTGTTTAAGATTTCTGCATAGTGCAAAAACATACACGTTTCACTCCTCCTATTTCTGTCTTTCGTAAATTCTTAGTCTTGCTCACTTTACCCCATTATTGTTTTTCTTCTTTAGGCATGTCAGCAATCTGTAGAATTGTAAATAACATTTCGGTTTTGTTTAAAATATGCCTGTTTTATAACACAGCATGATATTTGTAAAACTGTGATATTTAGAGCTAAAATTCTGATAAGTCTTTATTTTTGTGCGACATCTTCATTTATTCTTAAAACTTAGGGGTTATTTAAGGCTAAAATTCTGGGAAATATTTATTTTGTGCTACATCTTCACTTATCCTTAACACTGTCATATTTAGGGCTAAAATTCTGGGAGATATTTTTGTGCCACATCTTCACTTATCCTTAAAACTGTCATATTTAGGGCGAAAATTCCGGTAAATGCTTATTTTGTGCTACATTTTCAATATTCTTAAAACTGTGACATTTACCGCTAAAATCCTGGAAGATATTTATACATCTTCGCTTATTTTTAAAACAGGGCTAAAATTCTGGAAAATGTTTACTTTTGTGCTACAAATATTTGAAATAAGTAGCTAAAATGCAAATGTATTTAGTTCAGTTTGAATTATTTTATATCAATATAAAAAGCATGCGATATTCACCAATTTAGTTTATGCTACGCCTATTCTACTGCTGAAGAATTAGTGTACAAAATGAGACTCTTCAAGTTATTCATCTGAAATAACTGACGATTATCAGGAACACTAATTGTACAGCGAAAAATAATGGTCCACGTCAAACAAGTCAGCCTGGCAAATTTATGCCTACTCAGAATTAACAGCAACATCATTTTCTTGCTGACATCCAACACATTTGAAATTGTACACATCGAGTGAGATTCATTGGGTTTTCAAACATTTTTTTTCTTTTTTAACACTGAATGCTATACATCCACTGAGACTTAAGTTTTCCTCCAACCAGAACATGCTGCAGTGCTTCTTACAGAAGTATTCCTTCCATTTCAAATATTTCAATTGTACTGCAGTGGAAAACAAAATTAATGGAGATATGCGCCAAATCGTTTTATAATATTGTGTCACCTGAAGCCTGCCAATTGAAGATGCATTTATTCTGCCAATTCATAAATGAGAGAAGCAAAACCATCAATATTGTTTGCATTATATTATACTACAGCAAGTCAAGTGCGCCAGCAAACCATCACGTGTGACTGATCGTTAACACACAAAAGAAAGATAACTGAAACAACACCAACAGTTAACTGAAACTGAGTGATCTCAACTGAGAGCTCAAACACCTGGTGGCAGAACAAAATAGTTCTCTCTCATACTAACGCTCTATTGCGCAACATCTGCGAACTCGTTAGCGGGAATCCTGACAGTGCCGTCTTCCCTCACTGAGGTATTTTCCACATTTTCCTCAGTCCTCATTAATGGCAAATGCCAAAAAGGTGCCCTAAACTTTAGTCCTGGAACATTTCCTTCCTTAATTTCATCAGTGTCCAGCGCCTGTGGTGCCTCAGTAGTAAAAACGGGCGTTAAACAAGGTTAAAATATTGACATGTGTCATCGGTGCTACAGTAATATGATACCTAAGTAAAGACTGTGTTCTCCTTAGGTTCTTACACATTTTCTGCTATGGTTAACAGGGGAACGAGAGCAAGTCCGAGCATCAGTCATGAATTTGCATTAAGCTAAGATCTGAAAAATACGAGCATTTCAAACTGCTCACATGTTCGCACCATCAAATTTTGTAGTCCACATACAAATTGCATTTTACGCTGGCAAGGAAGAAAGAAGCAGGGTGAAGAAATATTGTATACAAAACAACTTGCAGGAAATACTGATGTCTTAATATATAGTAGTCAAACTAGCATAGTCTTGGATGTAACTATTAGGCAATACCGCTTAGCCACCCACATGAGCACAGGGTAGTACAGTTTTTACAATAATTGGGCTTTTGTTAAAAAGTATAATTAGAACTTAAATTAATGCGTTTGTGCAAACATTTGAAAATCTTTATTTGCATATATTTTTGTAGAAGAATGTATTTTAAGTGTTATTACATTACTATATTCAAAATTTTAAAAGTGCTTGAGAGTTCCTTTTGCGCTACAATGAGATGCGTACCTACTAACCTAAAAATCAGAGTTTTACTTATCATTTTCACCATTTCAAATGTATATAATAAAACTTGGTTTGAAATTGCATCAAAATGTTGAGTTTCTTTAACAACTTTAAATTCATTTACATTTACATCTTCTCGTCCTTTACTCTGCATTGTAAAATATTTTATTTGCCCAAACTTGATGCACAATCTTCAAATGTAGTATTCCTCTGAAAATGTACTTATAAATAGCAAATGTAAATAAGTGCTAAAGGCATACAAATTAGTCTTTGTCTCAGAAAATCACACTGAAGAAAAGCGGATGGATATTTGCTTTTGCTTCATGAAAACTCTCACTTCTAATCTTAGATAGGTCTATGGCAACGGAACGCATTGCTCACGCGTATGGTTGAATTATTAATGAAAATAGACATGTCCACTCCCAAAATTTCTACCTTTAAAGCTTGATCATACGCCGAGTGCAAAATATATAATATATTAATTAGAACTAAATGGTTGCTAGAGTGAATAGTGGGATTTAAACAAGGCAGCGTAATGTACGTAACAGAAGAATTACTTTAAAATACTGCAAAAACATGCGTAAAATATACCACGTTTTTCATTACAAACTATTAAAACTTGTTTGAATATAACTGGAAAAAATACACTATGTTCGATTTTTATTTTCAAGTATAACTAAGTATAGCTTCCTTCGGAAGAGAGGTAAGCCGTATGCCTAGTTTCGTACGTTTACGGCACGTAAAAGAACCTCAAGCATGAAAGAAGAGGCCTGTGAGCAAAATTGATCTTCCCTTTCACGCCCTGAATTGAAAGAGATGTTTAAGAGCGTCCGTAAATGAACCAAATCAACAACAAATACAGCTCACAGTGACCTCGCGCTTACAGTCAAGAGTGGCAGAGTAGCCTTGCCAGACAGCACATCGTGACTGAGCAAAGTTCATTCAGAAGTTAACGCAGCATAAAAGAGGAATATTACATTAGTTGTTTTTACTTTAGAATGCCGAAGCAGAAATAAGTAGCATGGTGTATTACAGAAGCATTACGGGACAGACGTATTTTTTGTAGTTTACAGTCATCTATTTTAAAGTTTTTGTCTGGTGAAAGTAAGAGAAATTATGGCATGCAATATTAAGAAACACATGTTAACAAAACATAATTAGCTTGTAAAGAAAAGGCTATCTATTGAAGTGCAACAGAAGTCTGCTACATAGTTTTGCCAATCTCAGTTTTTCAAAGGTATGCATGAAGGTTTTTTGCGGCTTAGCATACTACAGAATGATGTGCAGGAATGGAAACAAAATATTCCAGAATGTTCGACATACTACAAAGTTCATACGACATACGTGTTAAACGAACTAAGAAATGGCACTGAAAATGGAATTTAATTGACGAAACCACAGATTCCGTAAGGGCTTTCATGTTGCCGACACGGTTATAGATTGCAGCTGAATGCAGAAGGTCCCAATGGTCCCTACCTTCCAACATGTGATCTTTAGATTCTGTTTATTACTCTTCAGTGTGAGAGTTAATTTTTTTTAGCAGAGCTATGAACATGCTTTGATAATTTTGTGTAAAGCATATAACACGTTATTTGTTGCAGATGCTGCAACTTAGCAAAGTATCTTAAAGAAGACAATCACATAAAGGAATGCTGAGGAAGCGAGACACAATTTCCTGAGGTTGACAGACTTATAGTAACATTTCTTACGGCACTGTCTTACTGAGTTCAAATAACAATATTCTAGAGTACGTCTTTCTTAAACTCTAGTTATTCTCATGGAGATCCTGACTACCAAATTTCCACCCCTTGAAGAAAGTGTTTCAGTAATTTGGTTGGAACGATGCTGAAGCAATGAATATATCGCAACCATTATCTAATGATCGTTGATCACAGTATAATACACGTTACATTCAGACTAATTTTATCCAGCGGGGTAGCTCAATTGCTAACGCTTAAGATAATCATTTGGGAGTTTCCGGGTTCAATTCCCGTTGGGTTCGCCATCTTGACGCTAGGTTTTTACGTGGTTTACCCCATTCACATAGAGCAATACTGGGATAGACATTTACATTCCATGAATTTTCTGTTCTCCCATTTCATATCGTTTCATTTCGTTGCTTCTGTTGCAGGGTAGAATGTGCCAGGGTGAGATGAGCTGGCATGGCTTGTGCTTTGAAAAGGTTTCTGCTCTGGCGTCTGGAATAGGAGGGGACCTTACGAGGGGCTCAAATAACTCGGGGGGAGGGGCCCTCCACCAACGTTGGGGCATTTTATCTGGAAGCATGTTAGGAACCATTTGCTTTCGCGCAGTCACCGCCTTAGATCCTGACCGCTCCGTGTCTCCCTCACACCATTCTTTCCTCTCGCAGGAGCCCCCATTAAAGGTTTAGGCACAAAGAGCCAGCTGTTGATTTGGTTTACTTACGGACGATCTTTAACATCTCAAGTCATCAGCGCCGCATTCAATTCAGGGGGTGAAATTTTGCTCAGAGGCCTCTTCATTCATGCTTGAGGTTCTATTACATGCCGTAAATCTACGACACGGAACCCACGGCTTTACTTCCCTTTCGAAGGGATTTTTACATCCGAAAAAATACACCGATCCTGGCCGGGATCGAACCCAAGACCTTGGGTCTACGAGGCAAGTATGGTTACTACTAGACCACCAGGACTGACAAAGAGTCAGTCGCGAGCAAGGCTCAAATATCTAAAGTATCTTCCTCCGCCGCATACCATCCATCCAAAACAAAATTTCGTTTTCTCCCTACTATAATTGAAACTTTAGACACGTCTGAAGCAAAATTGGTTACAAAAATAAACGTCATTAATTTACTGACCAATATTGTAAATGGAAGTGGGAAATTCGTGTGTGCTGAAATGAAAAGGAGCTGTAGAAAAAAACATGGTTTTAATATTCTTAACAAGAGTGCTCATCTTTGGTCAAATAAGGGCCCCTCTGAAATAGTAAATACTTGGTGTACCGTAAATAATTTCAGGAAGGCAAAATTTTAGTCATTTATCATTCCTCCTCGAAAATTGTGGAGAAACTGTGGAAAGATCTCGTATGGAGATCATTCTGCACACAACTAATACAGCTTCACGCCTGTGTAAGTCAACCTTAAATATGTGAAAGATTTCCTTAACCAGCAAACTGTTCAGCATTTAAATAGGTATACTGAACATACACTAGTGATTAATGCAAAAGCATTAAATAAAATTGTTTTACGTAACACTTAAAAGTGTAAGGGAGGCGAGATACAAGCAAAATGCCAACAATTATATTGACATTTCACGAGCTTGACATTGATCCTGTTCCAAAAAAGTATTGTCTAATACATTACAAGTGTATGCACTTGTAACTATAGTTATTAGTAAAATTCTGTTCCACAAAGGATTCTGCCATTCTTCTTCGCTGGTACTTTAAAACTCCATACTTACAAGTGTTTTTTCGTCGTTCTGTTCCACGAAAGTATTAGTATTAGTCGGACAGTGCTAATTTGTACAAATTTCTCTACAAGTGTAGGAACATTGGTAACTTCATATTAGCACAAAATGTATTATATTTTTAATGATTTTGGGAGTCAGTTGACCTAAATGTTCTAAGTATTAGCGAAAGTGGCGATAATGATGAGTAGGAATATGTATAAAGAGAGAATAAATAAGTATTTGTGTACAATGATAAAGTTAAAGTGCAATTAAATTACGGTTTATGACATATTGGCGTTTCCTGTTTCAAATACATGTTTCAGACCAATATCTCGGTTAATGTATTTTTAAGGTTCTTGCTATACGCCAGGAAAATAAACTCTTTACATTCTTCTTTCTCCTTCAAAACAATCTCTTTTGACACAATCCCCCCCCCTTTTGTGCTTATGCTGAGAACGTGATTGTGAAGCAATATGAACAAATAAATATAAATTAATAAATGGACTATTAAAATAAATGACTGAAAGCAATCGGGAAGTTCGACCTTTCTGCCAGCTCTTGACAACTGAAAGTTGTGTTCATAAATGTAGCCTTACGGGTCGTATCAAAGTGGATTATTACGTGTGCATAATAAGTATTTACATTATCATTATATCTGAGAAAAACACAAAACTCATTTACCAGGAAAGACAATAGTCCCCTCTGTACACTAAAAATCCCTAGTGGACATAAACTAATCAAGATCTGGCAACGTATGGCAAACAACCTCCTCCATCTTGCTCCTATATGAAATCACATGTAACTTTTTACTAATATTTTATCTGTGTTGCAATTGTTTCTTGCAACAGAAAGTTACAAGACCTTACATTACAAGGGATTAGACCATACTATTGTGGAATTCGGCCCTGCTTTCTTGGCTTGATACCGCACAAGTTTGGTTCCCAGACAATGATCTGCGTAAGAAACCTTCCTCATGTCGTGGTGAGTGCCTCTCTGCTTCTCTATAAGCAAACGAGACGCCCATTTTGGGGACATTCCTTTCTATTAAAATGCGCCGACAAGTATTCCATGAAAAGACTTGTTTTTCAGAAGCTTGTTCAATGATTCTTTGACGATCTTCATTAACGGTCTATTGTACTTTATCGACGATTTTCTAATTTTTGCCCATTGAAGGACGATTAGATCGTGGAGGTTGTTCGTGTGGCTGGATTCAACACATTACTTTCTTCCTAGGGTACACATTCGCTTTCTTATCTGAAGTGTTTTTCGATCGTCTACCTCTCTTTGATCTGTTTTCTTTTTAAACCAGACATATAAGAACGAATAACATTGACGATTCTGCTGCGACACATTTGGACTTTCAGTGAAGAATTTTAACAAACTGTACCTTTCCTTGAGAGATCTTAATGAAGTAAAATAAGCTACTGCTTTGACTTTTAAATATCACGCTTTCTTCGTGTTTAGGCGATATAGAAAGCTTTCCTTCAAGTCGTCTTACTCCAGCGTTCATTAACTAGCTACATTATTGCCAAACTTCCAGGATGTTTTCTCAGTCCAGAGCATTTGCAATAAATGTACTCCAGTGGTTAGTTAACATTCCACTATAACCATAGCGCTAATTTTACGTGCACACACTTTTCCAATGCTATACAACAGTCTTTATATTAAAAATTAAAAATCCAAGTCAGAAAGAGTCTCAATGAATGAGAAATACGATCAATGAATGGCAACACATATTAACAGCTGACTATGATAGAAATGTTATTTCTTAAGAATATCTGCCAGTAAATCTAAAAGAAAAATATTACAAATTGTGCACGACAGAAAATAAGTATGTAAATAAACTAAAAGATTGCAATAGCACTATCACGTGCACAGATAGGAAGTGCAAATATAAAAGAATTATAGGGTGGAGACGAGGGGATCTGCATACATGTCCCCATACTGTACAAAATTGGTTTAATATACGAAGATATACAACATGGAACTATATGGTGAAAAATAAGAATACCGTTAAGTTTCAATTTACATAAAACTCCATGTATCATTTGATTACACAGATGTACATCTATTGGGGAAATTGTGTGTGTGTGTGTGTGTTTCCCAAATAAAAGAAATAACTAATACCTTAACTTATATATATATATATATATATATATACATATATATATATATATATATATATACATATATATATATATATACATATATATATATATATATATACATATATATATATATATATATATACATATATATATATATATATACATATATATATATACTATTAATAGAGTAATAAAAACTTCTAAAAAGCATAAAAACTCATAAAAAACACTCAGAGTGCAATATAAAAAGGTTCACATAAAATTTCACACTAAAAACCGTAAAATTGAACACTAAAATCACACTATATTTCGAGCTTGGCTCTTGGTCACGTGATGAAAATGAACTGAGCTCTGGCAGGCAGCGTCTGTCGTTGTGAGGCATAGAGATGTGACGTGGCAGCAAAACTGCCAACTCTAGATGAACAAAGTAGTTTGGCAAACCTGGCAGTATTACAGGGAGATGTTGAGGATTGGAGGAATACGGGCTTTATGTAAAACTATTGCTGCCATCTCTACGTCTATAAGTTAGGTGTGTTTAGATGGAGGAGCGGCATCTATGAGAATAAGAGAGAAACAGTTGTCGAACGTGGCCTGGTGAAAATTGGCATGTTGTGATACCGGTAATGGGGAACAAGTTTTAACTGAATGCCTGTGATTGTTCATTCTAATAGATACCTTAGTGGACGTTAGTCCAATGTAAAAAGCGGGACAGAATTGGCATTTAAGTAAATACACCACATTTGTGGAGGTGCAGTTGAGAAAAGAGTGAATTTTAAATTCTGATTTCAGATTTGGACTAACATAAGATGAGCATGGGGATATCAAGGCACAGGTTTTACATTTAGGGCGGTTGCACGGATATGAGCCAAGTGTCGAGAAGGAGGGCTGAGGATAATCAATATTTTTGCGAAAAATGCTTCTGAGGTTGCGAGCTGACCGGAAACATAGCCTTGGTAATGTTTGAAAAAATGATGCAGTTAGTTGGTTTTGCGTGAGGATATTGAAGCTGTCTTTTAGGACAGGTTTGAGTCTTTCAATGCCTGGAAAGTATGTCACTGTGAAATTCAATGGATCAATATCTGCTGTTTTACGAGTCTTAGGAGTATGCTTCTGATGAGAGGCCTGGACTTTTGATTTTACTAGGGAAGGGGGGTAACCCCTGTTGACTAATTTGTCAGTTAATTGGGTGATGTATCTATCAAGAGCTGAGTCATTATTGCAGATTCGGTGTCCTCGTAGTGACAAAGAAAAGGGTATGGCCTTTTTTATATGTGATGGGTGGCAACTTTCGAAATGTAAGTACTGCTGTAGGTTGGTAGGTTTAAGATGAATTGATGTCAGAAATTGCTTATTGATTAACTGAATTTCCACATCCAGGAAGACAGCTTGAGTACGGGAAACTGTGGATGTGAACTTAACTGGATAGTTGGTGTTCAACCTATTGAAGAAACTATCAAATGCCGTAATACCATGGGTCCAAATGATGAAAATATCGTCAATAAATCTGCGCCACACCAACGGTGCTAAGGGTTCTGAATGTAGGAATTCTTCTTCAAGTTTGGCCATAAATAGGTTGGCGTAAGATGGAGCCATTCTGGTCCCCATGGCTGTCCCCTTGACTTGAAGAAAATATTGACCTTCAAATACAAACACATTATGAGTGAGGACAAAAAATGCTAATTGGCAAATAAAATCATTGGAAGGAGTCTGAGCCATTTTATGTGAACCTTTTTATATTGCACTCTGAGTGTTTTTATGAGTATATATATGGCAATAGAAAAAAGGTATCCATTTGTATAAATGTAGCCCCTTTAATGAAATACTGTAAGTCCAAACTAAAGTTACACTATGTTGATTTGTTTTATTTGTGGACGCTCTTTTAACATTTCACGTTATCAGTGTCCCATTCAATTCAGAGCGTGAAACGGCCGATAAATTTTTCACAGAGGTCTCTTCATTCTGACTTGAGGTTTTTTTACGTGCCATAAGTCTACGATGCGGGACCTATTCCTTTACTTTCCTTCCAAAGGAACCCATAGCTAGGATTTTACGTCCGATAAATATCAATCGACCCTGGCCGGGATTGAACCCGCAATCTTGGGTCTACGAAGCAAGTATAGTTACCTAGTTACACTCATGTAATTTTAAAATTAATAAGTTACAATTACTTAAGGTGACAATGAATGAATTTTATTTCAACAAACAACATTACAATTAAATTTACATAAACTCTTTATTTATAAATAACCAAATAGTATTATTTTTTTAAATTATATATATGAACACAAAGATGTTCAAATTGATTGCCTCAGACCCCGGTTCATCAGCAGCTGTCTACTGGAGTATCCAATCAGAGGCACAATAATAAACGTATTTATTAATCCACTTAAAAAATCCTAATTATCAAAGTGAATTTTACTAACCTTACAACTACTCTATCCTTACAGTTGCTCATTTCTCTGTATGAACATTCAATTTGTTTCAATTATTGCTCCATCTTCCTACCTCTACCACTCCCATTCTCAGTATTTCCTCATAATTCTAAACCATTTCTTCCATACCTTTCCTAAATACTTTTCTAGTTCTGTAATAAACTGTTTTTTATATGTGTTGAAATGTCAGTCTGCAAATTTCTCATTTTCCAGCTATACCACTTCGTTTTATTCCTAAATTTGAGTTCTAGATTACTTTCACAGGAATACTTATTGGTTAATTTTTGCAGAAAACAGGGCATGTCATGCAACAAATACTGGTTTCTGGCAATGTGCAGCGTCAGTTCCTGTGTACGCCACACTGACTAAAATGTGTGCCGAGAAGTCGCAGATCCAGCAAAAACGGCCGCCCTACAGTACTGAAGTAGGCATGTGATAATTTACACGATTAGCACACCAAACTCTATAAATAGACAATGAGGTCCCGTAAGAGCAGCATATCGTTTATGTTCGATTTATTTCACCTGCAGTAGCATCCCTATGATTTGCTGTTAACATAACTGTTTTTGTGCTGCCGTGGGTCGCATTGAAATTTGGTAGTAAGCTGCTTTAGACATTAATGTTCTAATACAGGCAACTTGACAAACACAAACATGAGAAACACACTAAAAGTAGAAAACCGCAAAGTTCGTTTGTGAATATATTCAGAATGCCACAAGTAGTCGAAAAGTATTTTATTTCATTTTACGAATTTTTTAAAGGCAGTATTAACAGAAACAAGTTTAAGGCCCCATTCACGATGAAAATTAAACGTAACGTAAAACTTAAACGTATAAGCTAGATGCTATGTATTGTAATGGAACCATTCACAATGAATCACGTAAACTTAGAAGATTGCAAGGTTCAAAGTTTTGCGTCTACGTCTAACTTAAACTTAAGAAATCAGCCAATCAGAACACAGCTGCTCTGTGTGTAGAGTTCTATGGTAGAATTTACCCTTACACGGAGCAAGGAAATCAAATGCAACTCCTGTTGCTGCAAGTCCCGAGCGAGGTACTGACTTCCACAGATATAGCTAAATAATAAGACTTCCAAGCGAATAGAACCACGGATAGAATGCGCTGTAAATTGCTGTTTATGATGTTTTTCTGTTGCAAGGAGATTTGTCACAATTACAGTGATTTACCCGCCCCTATCAATTTATATTTACGAAAACCACTGGGTCCCTCGGTTTCTGGGATTTATAGGTTAGCGCTAGGTTAGTGTTATATATAAATTAATTGCGAATTCCAATAAGAGCAGATTTGCCACCGTTGCAATATTATACCTGCCTAATTATTACCTATCAATTTGTATATAAAAGTTACGAAGGACAACGCATTGGTTAAATTATGTTTAATAAAAAAGTAATACATGCAACATTTACATTGCGGTCACGCACAGTAGTTCGGCTCTCTCCGCTGTCGCTCGGGACTTGCAGCAGGAGTTGCACTTGATTTTCGTGCTCCGTGTAAGGGCAAGTTATGGTAAAGAGAGCTGAAGATCAGTGGCTCTGTAGACAGAACGGCGTAAATGGACAAAAGATTAATTGCATTATAACAAAGCTATCCTTGCTCATATTACTCCAAGCAAATTAGTTACTGTACTGTGCATATGCATAATCGCTACCGCCTTCTGCTCAGAAGCAGCCATTTTCAATCAGCTGTTATTTGATCTTCGCTTGTTCTTATTTTTGATTGGCTAATACGTACGTTTGCGTCTTTCATTGTGAATACCTACATACTACTAAGTTAACGTGTTATGTCTTATTTTATTATGTTTACTTTTAATTTTCATTCTGAATGGGGCCTAACATTAATATTCTGAATTTTTATGACATCTGAAAAATTGTGTATAAAAGGATCAAAATATATCTGTAAATAAAATGACATATTATTAGTTTAAAATTCTATTATCTTAATTTCAAGAGTAAAACACAGTACTGAATTCCATATGTTGAAAGTGATATTAAAAACTTAAATTTGTTTAAACTCGCAACTTTTTCTGCTTTAAGGAGCCTAGTTGCTTGAACTTCGGAATTTAGCAGTAGGTGACAAATGTGCATGTGGTGGTTCCCGGAAATGAGGGAATAGAACACAAGTTGGACTTCTAGAAACTCTTTGCACGTCTGTTGAGACAACTGGATCAACAGTGATATTCAGTTGTTCTTCAACACAGATTCGCCGGTAGGTGCTTTAGAAACCCAACACAAAGTTGCGTATCCCAAGTTTTTACCTTTGGTTTTCTTTGATAAACTTTTTCCAACTTCTACCGCTACATTTTTCAAATGAGATGGAATGTCTTCAAGTAAAGCTAGAAAAACTTTCAAGGCTTACACATTTTTTTTGTAACTTGTGATTAACGACCTGTAGTTTGCCCCTTATAAGGATCATCTGTCCTTCAATTCCCCTGTTTGAAAATAGTGTTCTAGCAACTTCAGAATACAGTGTTTTGATAACAGATTTCACCTACTGAGATAATAAATTGCCGAGTTTATTCAGGTGCAACACCGGGAGACATGAACTGTAACAGCATTTTATTAGTTGGAGCCTCTGAGAAACATTGTCGCCCCTGACACAAAGGGCAACCATTTGAGGAAACTTTACTCTTAACTTCCTCAGCCTCCTATGCTAAGCAAGTAATATGCACCATTTTCAGTAAAAAGTCTATCTTTTCTTTCCTGTTTTGACAATGTATGGTGCTGCGTCGGTCACAAAAAGCAGGACGTTATCATGCCTGATACTCCCAGACGATAATATAAAAACATTTTAAAGAGCCTGCAAATTGAGGAGAGATGAACAGCTTCTAATTAGTTCACTCGTAAGCAGAAACACTTTACCTCGAGCTCAAAAGTACTAACGACGTCAGCCATGTTGCCGATTTTCTACGTCCCTGGTTTCGTCGATAGATGTGAATATCTTCTTTTCGTATAATTTTCCCCGTTATCTTGTTAATGGTGTGTTGTAACACTGTGGCAGTAGTTCATCCGAAAAGTTCATTCGTATTGGATGAGGCGTCCGAATTGCAGCATCAGAAAACTCTAAAAATAGCATCGTTCTGTGTTCAAAATGGCTGTTCGCAGAAATAGATCCTCACAAATGTCTGTGAAAGTCTATCATTCTTCACGGATATAACTTTGTTCTAGTAAAATGGCGTAGATGTCTTGCTTGCGAACTTCGACCCACGTGTTGCTGTATTATGAAGCATACTTTATTACGTACATCTTACAAAGTCACAGAAAAAACATCTTCAAATTCAGACACAATCTGTCTCAAATGGCACATTTAGGTGCTTTTATTCTGGCTGAATAAAACTACAGGAACTTAAAGCCGAACTTTTCTCTACAAGATTTTTTCCTACCGTACCGTTACAATAAGTGTGCTTACAAATGGGCATAGTATATCTAGGTTAAAAATACTGAATCAACTCCACAACATCAGTAAAACATAATTTATTAATAACTGCAAGAAAAGAACTTCAAATGAAAAAAAACCAAATGTGAACGTCAAACATAAAATGATCTACAACTTATGACGAAAAAATAATGGGCGATTTTTCTTTCGTTGGGCCACTTCACGTCCAACGGCCGGTCGGTGAGTTGAGGTTGATACCGAGGTGAACGGGAGTAAGAAGTCCTCGCTTAAGTTATTACTAACATTTAACACTTAAAAAGCGCATTTACTGACCATTATTAAGCAAGAAGATATTGGAACATGCCTCCCTTCCATTGCCGTACATTTCTTGCTTCGGTTTTAAATTAATTTTTATCCTCTGCAGTTTCCTCTGAGGAATGGAAGACATTTCTTCAAGAACGTTATTTTTCAATTAATGCAATGTGCGTGGATTTATCTTTCACACTTTTTTCTTTTAATGACCCCCCATATAAATCGAGGAACCAAGGGGGGCCATATGTTGTTAGTGATGACTCTATCGTCGAATATTTCATGTATTATGTGCAAGACGACATGGTTTGTACGTGCCTTTGGAGAGTCCTGTTGGAAAGTCGCAAACCTACGTTCTCTCACAGTTAATTCACAGAAAAAGGGCCGCAAAATATTCTATGTATCATGATTATTTCTTCAAAGAAACAAAAATAGGGTCTGTTAATCTCCCCCCGCTAATGGCGCACCACACTCTCTTTTATCATGCAGGGGTCCCTCGTGAAGCAGGTTACGTTTTTCTTTACTCCAGTATCGGTTGTTTTGTGAATTAACAGACTCACTTGTAGAGAAAATTAAATTAAGAGTCAATTGTTTCAGCATACACAATTTAAAATCCCTTCACAAAATCTACTCTTGGATGCAGAGTGCAGTATAGTCAATTTATAGGGTTTTAACTTCAGTTGCTTCGTAGCAAGTTCGAACAGAATACTTCCATTAGCTGAAAAAGACGTCGAGGTGATTGATTCCTTTTAGAGCAACGTTCTAGGCTTGTACAATGTTATGTAACGTTTCTTCTGTAACTATTGTGTACGTTTTTTATCAATAAAACTTCCCGTTTCACGAAATTTACCAATCTTTGAGTCGAACTTCGACTTGGAAGTTGAATATTAGGGAATCTCTCTTGAAACATTCTCCGTAAATTACGAGCAGATTCTGTACGCACGTGCAAATTGTAAATAAATACTCTTTGGGAAATAAAATACCTGAATTTAATCATATTAAAGTAATAAATAACTTTATTACTCAACCTGACGAAAACTTAATATACCGTCCCTTCACAGTGTCCGTAGAGTTAAACTCGTACTGACTTCCCCTCCATCTTCCCGACCGGTTTTCAAGCGTGGGAACGAGAAGAGAACGTGGAGCTCGGTCAACTACATGTGAAACAGCCCAGCGAAGGAAACAGCACCCAGTACTAAATAAAATTAAAATTTGTATAATCCACATTTCGTATGCAGAAATTTAGTACTTACGAGCAGCGCGCATACATAAGGAAAAAGAATTAAATGTCAAAATAAGGGCCCGCAATGAATATAAGTTGTTGATATACCTAGAACACTTAATCTTAATATTTTATTCTTTGAATAGTATCATTACCATTAGTTAAATAACATAAGTTCAGAAAGATTTGACTTTACAAATTAGCTTATATCCTGGGGAATTTTATAACTCCCAACGGAACTTGGGCTAAAGTATTTATCCAGTTCCTGTGCTCTCAGACTGCTGTGCCATTGCTAAATTTACAGCTCATGTTGAGTACTTGCCAAGACATTGCCCTAAATACCTATTTTCATTCCAGCATTCAGAATATTAGGCATGTGCAACCGAAATCCATTTTCCAGTCTTCAGAACATTATATGTATATTTTATAAATGCCTATTTTGGAGGTTAGTGTCCATTTGTAAAACACTATATAAACGCCTTATCTTGCTCTTTCAGATTCCTCAGATTCATTTATTTATTCACTTATAGCTTATCCCATAAACAAACTGCCACTGCTATAATGCACCTTAAAATACGTTTTAGTTTTAAAGTTCCTACTGCGCCAACACTGAAAATTGTACTTATAGAATGACAATGGAAGTTGATAAGACAAAACATAGAGAAAAGCATGCTGTTTTAGGGAGGCCGTTGTATTCTCAATCAAAAAAAGAACTGCAGATGGAAATCCAGCTGTTTGAGCTCCCGATCAATAAATATTTCCTGGAAATGTAACAAAGTCATCGACGTGAGAATAATATTGCTTCCCTGCTCCTTATTGTAGTGGAGTCAAGTAAAGGTTTGCATCACCTCATTGGTTTCTTATCCTCGAATATGGTGCATTGCGCTCTGCAATATTGTTTCACTGCAGTGTTCATTGTATTGCAAAGGAATCCGAAATGCCGAAAAGCCGAAACATTCCAGGCCTTACTTAAACAATAGGTGCGTGGTGATTGTAAATTTAGAACAGGTAAGGTTGTATTTTGCTAGTATTTGTGTCAGAAGATAAATTATTTATTTATTTTATCTGTAAGATTTCTTTTATTTAAATCGCATAGGTTTTCTCAAAAAAAAAAAAAAAAAAAAAAAAAGACGCCACTTGAATACAGTCAATCAAACCAATTTTCGACAACGTGCTTTATTTTCTCTTCAATGATCAATAGATTTGAAAGTATTCCGCCACTATTTGAACCCCAGCATCGACAAGAACGTCAGGGTGTAAAGAGCTTTAGTGATATGCTCATCTCCTTAACATAATGGCACAAAAATGCTACTGCAACCGTAACTTGGTTGGCTGTGACAGTGGCATTACTTTCATTTTAAACGCCCGCCGCCTGCAGCACTCTCACCGCCTAAAAGGATTGCCTGTACAGTCTTTCTCTTAGAAGTTACGTGATTCCTGCTCTCTGAAACCCTCATTGTGGATTGTTGGATGTAAGGTAAGCTGTTTGGTAAGTCAAAATTCTGATTCCCGTTTCGACATCACACATTCCTCAACATATTAGGCAAGGCCTCTAAGATTATGGGACACCTCCATTTGCGGTCGTCGGTGCTGTTATATATTATCAATTCTAATGGGACAATTACTAAGGAAGGTGGCCAGCCGAAGAAATTATGGTACAAAGGGTCGCGTAGAAGTTAACCGCTGAGCAACCAGGTTGCGTGCTTAGTTCTGTGGCATTTCCCTGCGGTCACCTTAAATGAATGTGCGTGCGTGCGTGCGCGTGCGTGTGCGTGTGCGTGTGCGTGTGCGTGCGCTTGTACATACACATCTGTTGCATTTAAAAAAACTAACTAATATGACTTTACTTGGTAATTGGTTTTTAAATATTCACACTTAATACTGACTTTTACAGATTCTAGCAGTACTGCATGCCTGCTTCTAATTTACTCTACATATTTCTACTGTTTAATACTTATTAAAATCACCTAATAGGATATACATAATCAAAATAGCTAAGAGCTAGAGTACCCCAAGTTGCTTTGCAAACATATGACACTGCCTCACTTTTTAAGATGAGATATTGCTTTCTAAACTGTTTTGGAAGAATTGTATATCGCTTATTTTTTCTAAGTCTGAATTCACTTGCAGTTACATATTACTGAAAATAATGTCAAAGAATGTATAAGTGCTTTCTTTTAAGTCTTATACAGACGAGATCATTTCACAGATAGAACATCACCCCAAACACAACCCCCGAGCACCGAACTGGTTCGTTGTCCTACAATCTCCCATCACTCAAATGTCGTTTGAACAGTGAAAGAAACAACGCGTTCTAATCCTAGAGTAAAGACTGCTAAGAAAGACAAATTATTCCATTCCTCAAGAGTGTTTGTGGTTCCTAGGACCGTACGGAGTTTTCTCGTGTTGTCAGATTATTTGAACAGAAATTCAGTGATTCATAAATTATGTAGTAGTAGCAGCCGCACACTTTGGATGAAATAAGGAATGCTATGTCTTAAATCAATTCGATTTCTCAAGGAATTTAAAAAAGTTAATAATAAGTAGATACGGAAAATGTGTGGAACATGAAAACACGAAGTTCCAGCATCGTCTTACGTACACCCTAACTTATCACACAATGGACTTGTTTTGCAGTCTTCCATCCGCCCCGACTCCAGTGTAGCTCGGCTGTGGCTTCCATACTTGCCTCCTACACCCAAAACGCGGGTTCGAACCCGGCCAGGATCGATGGATTTTTTCGGGCGTAAAAATCCTAAGTATTGCTTCCTTCGGAAGGGAAGTAAAGCCGTGGGTCCCGTGTCGTACATTTACGGCACGAAAAAGAACCTCAAGCCTGAAAGAGAGGCCTCTGGGCAAAATTTGTCGGCCATTTCACGCCCCGAGTTGAATGGGATGCTGATGACCTGAGATGTTAAAGAGCGTCCATAAATAAATAAATAAATAAATAAATCAAATCGGCTGTGGCTCGTGGGCCTGCGGAAGAGTTTGCCATTTGATTATTGGACGATCCGATCTTTTCATTCTCATAGCCGACATTGAGGAAAAGCGAAGATGATGGGAACTGTATTTGTGTAAATTAAACGAAATAAAGCGGCTTAATTGACAGATTTGCACCCGTGCACTCTGACATTTCTCTAGAAAGTAGAATGAAGACTAGATTAAGGAAAGTTAAATCACGCTTGAATGTATTAGAGAAGGCAGGAAAAGCTGACTGCACGATTGCTGATTTACCTTTAAACTAGAGGATAAAGAGGTTTCAATATAGATTTATTAAATCATCAAGGTTATAAATGTTTTTTCTGATTTCACCTATAAGAAGGTTCAAACAACTAAAACTCAATTTCTAAACCGAAACGAAAGCCTGCGCAGCAAATTCATAACAGACTACAATTCTAAACTATCTGCTGTCTGCTGCCTTGTTCTGCAGTTCGTAGTTTGAAAGTTCCTGAGTGAGCGATCAGCTGCTGAGGTCTGCAGTTAACCGGGAGCAAAGGATAAACATGGTAGAATTACAGGATACGGTTTAGTTACACAATCTGGAAACTGCATATTATCATGATCAGCTGAATTGACAATTAGCTATAAGAGAAAGAGAAACTGGGTTTAGTGTATCCAACTGATGAAATGGGGAGAGGAGAAATCATAAATCCGGAAATGCAATTACTTCATCATCTAAGCCATTTTTTTTCGACAAATGTCCAACTGCTTTAAGGGGTCCCAAACTTTGGGAAATTTTGTCGTCCCAGGTAGACAAAATTAAAATCGGAAAAATTGCTTGAATGGACACAGTACAGAGCGTTAACACTGCGCTCAATTGCAAACTAAATTTATCCAATTCTGTTATATTACTGAGTGAATTCTGTCCATGCACGTAACAAAGAGTCAAGAGTGAAAACATTCTTTTATTTCAAGACGTGCACACAAATTATATATATACTCTTTGTTACGTGCATGGACAGAATTCCCTCAGTAATATAAAAGGATTGGATAAATTTAGTTTGCAATTGAGCGCAGTGTTAACGCTCTGTACCGTGTCCATTCAAGCCATTATTCCGAATTTATCTTTGTCTAACTGGACGACAAAATTTCCCATATATCTGTGTGTGTGTGTGTGTTTTTTTCCCTTATAGAATAATACGCGGCCAATAACAGTTAAGCTTTTCGCCTTATTACATCTTTTTTGCAGCAATTATATATATATTAAATATACGGCCCTCTGTTAAGAGCTAACGTCACAGAGTAATTGTTTCAAAGTCTCGCTTTTTCTCTTTTTTCCGAGTATCTCAAATAAAAACGTTAGCACATCTTTCAGTCGAAATTATTAACTACCAACGCCACTAAGCGGCGTGCTCAGGCGGTAACATTTTGGACTCGCGTTCGGGAGGTCCCGTATTCAAATTCCTTGCGGCCGCTATCTTGACTTTAGGTTTTTTCGTGGTGTCCCTGGTCGCTTAGGCGAATCATAGGATTTTTTCCACAAATTTTGGTTCTCTTACAGGGTCGAAAGTGCCAGAGCTAGATGGGCCGACGCGGTGTGATGCTGGCTTACGCTTTCGAAAGATTTCTGCTTTGCCATCTGTTATGGAAGCGGATCTTCTGACGGGCTCCGCAAAGCAGGGGTATTATATCTGGAAACATTCTGGGGGACCCGTACATGTCCAAGCAATCATCGATCGGTCTCGCTCTCATTTCATCTCTTCTTCCCGAAAGTGTCCCTGCTGGGGACTTAGGCACAAACTGCCAGGCTTAAGCAAGGCTGAAGTACCCAAGTATCCTCTTCCACCCCAAACAATCCAATCCACGCCTGTTCACCTATAACATTTCATAATGACAATGAAAAGATAATAATGCTTCCCATCATAATTTGAACGCGTCTGCAGCACTTTTCTCAATTTCTTCTATAGCTACAAGTATTTCATTTTTATATGTTTCGTTTTATTTATTCATTTTTCCTTTGTTCTCCAACATGTACTGTCCGAAGTTGCGATAACCAAATGCTCATACTCAATTATCATTTTTACAATTTGATATAAACGGCACCTTTTACACTACCGGAAATTTCTCCTTAAAACGACATAGATCACAGTTTAACACCCAAGTATTCGTTACAAATTGTTCCAGTACTAATTGTCGACTTTGGGAGTAGTTCGATTTTCGGCTTGGACAAGTTCCTTGTTGATCTTTCCTCTAAAATAGCAGGTATGTTTGTGTAGCGACAACTTCCAAGCACGTATGCATCTTCATTTATTTATTTCATTAATCAAGCTGAAAACCTGTGGCATTGGCATGCGCTGTTAAAATCTTAAAATTGCTCGCCAGCCGCAGTAATATATTGTATATATTTATTTACCTTTTCAAGGCGAAGAAAACGCCAGGAAAAGCCTCACTCGGGCAATCTGACTGAAATAGGATGTGAACATATAAATTTCATTTGCTGATTTCCTGGAAATTAGGCTAACTACTAATGAATACTTCAAACTTCGTATTTCGCTGTTATAATAAATGCAGCTCTGAAGTACTGTAACTGATAACTTATTTTTCAAACATCTTTATACTATATGGGCAAATTGAGCGTTTTTAGCTGTTTATGTGCAATAAACATTTTCATACGTCCTGTATCATGCCAGGTTAATGTACAAAATAAAAAAAAAAAATGGAAAACCGGGAAAATTTCGAATTATACCTAAAATCATTTAACGCGAATTTATAAATGGAAATGAATGAACATTCTAAATAGTTATTTAACTAAAATGTACACATTCACAGGTGTTGTGGGGCAATACTCAGTGTTTACAGAAAGTATAAAACAGTTTCTCGATTTCCTGTCTCTCACACTACTTCCTTACATCAGATTATTCAGAAAACTGTTCCTGTTACAATACAAATACATCTCTGGTGGCACGTTTGTCCACACTCTCTAACATGGGGGCACCTGTCCAAATTTATGACTTCCGATACCTAAAGCTGTTAATTTGTAAACCCAAAGTTGTTGTGAATTGGTGAGTGGGCCAGTAATACGAATACCCTTATTCAGGACAGACAGAAGGAATGTTTTATTGCAGTCGTTTAGCCACAAGCCACCCTTTTCAGCAGGTTTAAAAGAAAATGCTGCTTTTACAGAGGTCTGTGGCAGGTTGCCGAAATCCTAGAAAGTTGAATTCAATCACGTACAGGCAGCAAGGATTGGAAGAAATGGAGAATATGACAAGTTCAATAACCTTCCATAAAGAATTATTTTCGAAAATTAAGGGTCTTTCCCACAATCTGACACAAAGCAATGCACCAAACTAATTTTCGGTCATCCAGACAGAGTCTTTTTTTCTTCTTCTTCTTCTTCTTCCCTTCCCCGCACAAATATGCGGAAATTTTAACCATCCGGGCGCTGAAACGCTGCAAAAGGGCAACACAACTTTATATAAACTTTCATGTAAGTATTTCAATCTGCCGCTAGTATCAGAGTTTCAAAATGTCGATTACGTCTATAGAAGAGGTTACGGCATTAGAATTTACAGACGATATTTTTGTTTATTAATAGTGTTTAACGTCCGTTTCCACTACTGAGGCACCATAGACGGTGATCAATGATACGTGAGATGAAATGATAAATTGGGAAAGGATTTTTTAAGAAAGGAAACGTTCCAGGCCTACGTTTATGGACCTCCCTGGAATTTGCCAATTATGAGGGCTGAGGATTGATTGATTGATTTATTTAAGGACGCTCTTTAACAGCTCAGGTCATCAGCGTCCCATTCAACTCAGGGCGTGAAACGGCCGACAAATTTCGCTCAGAGGCCTCTCTTTCAGGCTTGAGGTTCTTTATCGTGCCGTAAATGTACGACACGGGACCCACGGCTTTACTTCCCTTCCGAAGGAAGCCATACTTACGATTTTTACGCCCGAAAAAATCCATCGGTCCTGGCCGGGTTCGAACCCGCGTTTTGGGTATAGGAGGCAAGTATGGTAACCACTACACCACCAGGACCGACATGAGGGCTGAGGAAAACCTGGAAAAAATTTCAGTCAAGGGGGACGGTCCTGGTGATTTGAACCCCAGACTTACCGCTCAAAGTCCGCGCCTTAACGACCTCGGCTACCCGTGCCGATGGGACGCTAAGTAATGGATTATCTTCAGAAAGGTAAACCCAGCAGAGCACTATTACAATCTTTAGGATCAACTAGTTTAAAACATTCCTGAGAATAGACCAAGTTTGTAGAAGAAAATTCAATCAGTGTCGTTCGAACAGTGAAAGAATCAAAGTTATCAGCTCTAGAGCATAAGCTCCTAAAAATACTTACTAGTAAAATCTAGGGATAATTATTCTATTATTTGATTTAATATTATTCATATTCCGTAATATCAGGAACATGTTTAAGAAAAATTCCCAGGTGAAAAAATTCCAAGTCGCAATGCGATTCGTAAATTAACAGTATCCGCACACTTTAGACGAACTAAAGGATAAATCCGTCAAGAGATCAATTTAATTTCTGAAACAGAATTAAGAAGGGTAATCAGTAATTGCATATGCCAATGCCAGAAATGAAAGCAGGTAGTTGCAGCATTTTCATGGTGAGTGCATTGCATTAGAGTTTATTAGACCGTCAATCTTTTGTTACTCCGTTCGCTCGCCCCGACTATAGTGTAGTCCGCGTGGCCGTGAGCGATGGCTTATAGGCCGATGCCGTTCCCGCCTGCACATCGGTCACCAGCAACATATGGACTTAAAGGGTACATGATGTCAGAGACAGTTTGTGGCTACAATGTAGAAGCCTTCTGCTATCCTCAGACAGAACACTAGACAAGAGTTACGCAAAAATTAAACGGATGAAGCTCCCGCTTTTATTTACCCACTTTATTACACGTACGATGCAGCGTACTGCAAGCAGTGGTTGGAAATAGAAGACGCCGCCCACATCAGCGTTGAGTGTTAGGGCTCAACGAATGCGTGCCAGTTGTTGGCAGAGCTTTAAGCTGTAGTTGGATTCCGACGCAGTTGCCGAGCAGAACGCGTTAGCTTGTCTGTCATTCCTGGTGGTGTAGTGGTTATCATATTTGCCTCCTGAACCCAAGATCGCGGATTCGATCCCAGCCAGGACCGATGGATTTTTCGGGCGTAAAAATCCTAAGTATCGCTTCCTTCGGAAGGGAAGTAAAGACATGGGTCCCGTGTCGTATATTTACTGCACGATAAAGAACCTCAAGCCTGAAAAAAAGAGCCCTCTGAGCAAAATTTGTCGGCTGTTTCACGCCCTGAATTGCATGGGACGCTGATGACCCGAGATGTTAAAGAGCGTCCGTAAATTAACTAAATCAGTTAGCTTGTCTTTTCCCTTATTGTGGTAAAATCAGCTTAAACTTTTCTCCGGGAATGATTCCAATCATACAGGAAATTAAAACAGAGCGGAGAGGAAAGAACATATTTTGTTTCAGAGCTGATTATTTAGAAACACCAGCCACTATTTTATTTTTTCGGAGTATTGCCGCAACTTGCCAAAATTATAATAAATACCTAATCACGTGTATAGCCTTATCATTAAGTAATGTAATAAAAATCTATTAAACATTAATATTTATAGGTGCGTAAAATTAGATTAAATAAATATTCAATTAAGTTCTTATTATCGTATATAAATAAATGAAATATTATCTTTTATAGTCCACAGCTGCAATCTAAAGATAAATTAGAACTGCTGAAAATAAGATCATGTTGGAATGTAAGTCCGCGTCATCACTTAGCGACACTCAACCACCACCACTCACCTCATGTTCTTCTCCCAATTTTCCATTATTTTTTTATTTTTCCCACCTACTTGAGAGTATTTTTTGTAGTCTATCCTGATTAATTTTCATCCGTAAACAATTCAAATAAAGAACGTTAATAATGATTTCATAAGTGGATGTAATGCATTGTGGTATTTTATATGGTAGTTGTTAGTGGGTTACATTCCCGTGTTTAAAAAAGGAACTATTTGTTAAGAGTACAACAAAACAAATAAATTGCATTCTAAATAAAAACATGAGTTATCTACTTATAGTTTAATCTCTAATTGTAAAAAGCAAAATATATGATACGAGGCACAATATTTCCTCTGGACTATGGGATTTCTGTATTTATTGCAAACGCTGATCACCTGAGCTGTTAAAGAGCGTTCATAAATAAATCATTAAAAAAAAAAGTATTTATTGCAAGACTTTTTCGTAATATTCTTTCTGGGCAAGTTTTAACTAATATCAAAAAATTCGTCGATTCTTTTCGACGAAAATGATTTATCTAATTTTTATTCATATCTTTCGTGCTTAACATGACCGAATATCTGTCACAATCTAACTCGTGTCAATGGAGCCAATTCCTGTGTTGCGCATACACTGAACTAAGCTGATCGCTTATCCTTGAAGACCGCTCGTCAAGTATTCCGCCATAACACCGCGCACTCCTTGAAAACCGTTCGTTTTTGGAAACGAGCCGTTGACACGGCATTGATTGTGAAACCATGTAAAATGAAGGCACGTGTTACGCTGCTATCTTTTGACATGCAACGCCACGTCATACTCGATTTAGACGTTATTCGGAATATAAAGTCATGGACTTTTAGTTCCAGCAGCATTTCAGATTTTGAAGATGACATCGAAAATGTAGCCGTCTTTATAAATGAGGAGTTATATGAATTTAGCAACTTTCAGAATTGGAGCAAGTTGCGATTTACCAAAATGTATTTTGGAATGATCAAAAAATTATTTAAAAAATGAACACTCAATTGTAAACTGCAATTGCCACCCGTGAAAAATGCAAAATAAACTTTAATTTAATTTTGAGAATAAAATTTGAAGCTAGTTGGAGTGTTGTTTTATGCCATGTCCTGTATTGTAGAACATTTCTTTCAATATATTGTTTTGTACACTTTGTCCTTAAGGCTACCCCAAAAACTCACAGGTTGTTAGATCTGGGGAGCGAGAATGCCATACTAGCACGAGTCACTTTATCTTCGAACACTTCCCTAATTTCATCCATGGACTCCTTTGCTGTATGAGCAGTGACGGAGTTTTATTGAAACATTAATAAGTTCTCTTTCTTCCATCAGCTGATTAAAAACGGAGCCAAAATGTTATTTCGGCACTTTTATCCATTTACTCTCACTGATGAAAGAATTCACTAACAATAACACGTGCTATGGGATCACCTTGTCGTAGAAAATGAGACATGTACTTTTGTAAGATTTGAGCTTTAACAATTTGGTTGCTTTTTTTTGGGGGGGGGGGCAAACTTTCAAGATTTGCGCCAAATTTTCATCTAATTTGTCTTATGTAAATTGATTCATTTGTTGTATTTAAGGAGGCTCTTTAATATCTCAGGTCATCGGCGTCCCATTCAATTCAGGGCGTGAAACGTTCGATAAATTTTGCACAGAGGCCTCTTCTTTCAGGCTTGAGGTTCTTTACGTGCCGTAAATCTACGACACCGCTTTACTTCTCTTCCAAAGGAAGCCATACTTAGGACTTTACGCCCGAAAAAAATCCATCGACCGTGGCCGGGATTGAACCCACGATCTTGGGTTTACGAGACGAGTAAAATCTGTACGTCTTCGCGAGTGTTTCTTGTTTTGCATTGAATCAATAGTATCAAATTTATTAGCAAGATTGTGAATTGCACTTCTGCAAGGAGGCAATTACCCAGGGAATTCCTTGCGAACGCGATGAGCTCACTCGTATTTATAATAACATTTACACACAAAATACGTATCACTAAAGCCAGCAGTCATACCATTTTCGCGAACTGGTGACTACTCGAACGTTCAAGAACAGGGTAGCAGCAAGCAGGCGGCCGTGAGTGGGGAGGGAAGCCGGTCCTGTCCGAGAAGCAAAACCCTGTGGAGCGGTGAGGACATATTCTGGAAGCCCGGTTTAATGCTTTATATATACCGACTTGTCAACAATGACAACTCTCATAAAGGCCAAGTATGCAGCATAACGTTTTCTACATTAAAAATACTGCAGGTGCTACAAGCAGACAGGGCATGCAATAAGTGACGCCTACAAGCTATGGGATGGGTAAAAAGTTTGAATATGAAAGAATGTTGGTACAATTTGTCGCTATCTTTTCAGCCATTAAAGTGGTATGCAGGACAGTCCCCTAACGATTTGCTCTGAACAGACAACTCCGTATGTATCATTTTTCTATTAATGTTGCTTTCAATTCATTTTCTAGATCACTTTTTTGCCGAATGATTTTATTAACGATTAAATGTTATGGGAAATTTGAAAATGAGCTTTTATGATATATAAAACTTTACTGTAAACTAAAGTTTAGTATATACATCGTGAGCATGCCGCAAGGAAGCACAAAGCAAGATGTGTCCATAACAACAGAGGTTCGGGATAATGCCACGTCATGACGCCATGTAAATAAAAATAAGTGATAACATATGTCATATTCATCATAGCTGGAGCATGTATACAAAGATTTGAATAGACTAATGGCATAATGAGATTTTGGGAATGACGTCCTAACAAGACTTGCTGGTCTCGTCCTCACCTCGACACATTAGCGGTGCAAGAGTTTCATTAGAGTAAAATTATTAGAACTAATACACTTTAAAATACAAATTGCTATAAGGAAGTATTTTATCGGTGTTACTCTAAGAGTAGTCTTAAGGTGTTGGAGAGTCACACAGACCCTTACCTATGGAACCTGCTGTCTTTATAGTACAACCTAAAACTGGTAGGCAAATGTAACTTAAGAATTTGAATTGAGACAAAAAGGAGTTGCTCTAGAAAGTGCAGCAAACAATATGCCTCATATTGGGAGCAAATACAGCGAACTTCTGTTATGTACATTTCGAAGAGAAATTAGAAGCCTAAATTAGCTCCCAAAACTGACAATCAGACATCACCGATAATTATTATAAATAGCAAGACTACATCCACAGGTTTTTCGTCTATATCATTTATTTAACTTTGTACAAATACATAATAAGGAAATCCACATTCAGAAAATTTCTAACAAAAGTTTGGTAATAACACAAAACTTCCTTTACATCACAACGGTATTCTGCAGCTTCTATGCATTTTCCGAAAATCCTTTTAATTGTGCTACAAATTAAATTCAGTACCTCTAACTACACTTTCCATTTAATCTATCATTTACCAAATAAACATAACTATAATCTGCAAAGAAAATTTGTGGCTACCAGAGAGAAAAATTGGATTCGATTGTTAGGGTCGAAAGAGCTTGTTTCGGTACATTAGCCTTGCTCAAAGACTGGCCGTTTGTGTCTTTGCCCTCTGTGGGGAAAGAGGAGGTGAGGGAGACATGGATTTAGATAGAATCCCTAACATCGTTTACAGCTAGAATACCGCGACGTCGGGGGAGCCTCCCCTACAATAGTTCGAGCCTCTCGGAAGAGGTGCTTCTATAACAAAGATATTTTCAAAGCGCAAGCCATCGTCACACCGCACCAGCCCACCTCGACCTGGTACTTTCGACCATGGAAGAGAACCAACGGAATGAAATAATAAAATGGAAGGCCGGAAAATTCGCAGAAAGGAAACAATCCATTGCAGTATTCGCGTAAGTTTCGGTGGTGAGAATGGCTTGCCCCAAGGGATTTGAACCCGATGCCTCCTGAGTGCGACTTGCAAGTGTTACCCGCCTGAGCCACCCAGCTCGATATCAGAGGCGGAACGCATAAATGCTAGAGATGCTATGATATAGTAATACGTTTGTTACAAAGCCTTTAAAACGACTAAAACGAACTGGAGACATTGTTTCTTCATTCTTTCTGAAGTTCGCTGAAATGTGCTGCCTTGGGTAATTATATACAAAATGTGATTTTTACATAAGCCCTTCCAGGGAAAGATTTGGAATAGGGAGTCACATAGACAAAATTCAAAGTTACGGTCGGGACACACATCTTGCATCCTTGATTGGTCACAGCCACGGATCATCCCCATGTCCTAGAAACCTAGAAGGTTTTCTCGTTACAAAGATTTAATCTCTAAGAGTCGACTGGAAGCCTCCTGATATAAATATATTGAGCTCATAAACTATCAATGTTGGACACAAAGTATCGTTCAAAAGTCTAAAACTTATCAAATGTTCTCTTAAGTTTCATCAGCAGTCGCGGTTACATTGTTATTTTAAAACGTGACAGCAAACCGCCATTATTTATGCCTTTTCTTTTCTTTTCTTTTCTTTTCAAAAAATTTCAAAGCCAAAGCAGGACATAGTATTCCCATGTCAAGACTACCAAGCCCTCTTGATACACGCTCTCGGGAATTAGACAGTCAATTATTATTCATAGCGCTGCACTCGTAACTGTTCGTAAGCGAATCTGATGGTATTTCAACCCTCATGCACAAGTGCACATACAATGTATACAGTTGGAACATTTTCTTGACAATGAGAGCAGAAACTGGAGCGATTGGTAATTAGTAGAGAGCGAACAGGTAAAGCGGTGAAGTGACGTCGCTGAAAGAAGGTGGAAGGAATCCACCGCCACCACAAGGTCATGTGCTGCAACCGGAGACACGTTTTGCTGTTATACAGTACTAGAAACGACTGAGCGTGGTAAAATGCCGAAGTATCGCTTAGACCTCGTGGAAACGCGCAAAGTTAACACGCGTTACGTTACAAATCAGACTTATATACATATATCCAAACAATAAACAATATACTACGTTATAATGTAAACTAAATATTGGGGAATAGGTTATAGAACTATTCATGAGTAGTAGAGAGGGTTAGTACTTTCCGTTGTAGCAATGCATAAGTGCCAGCGTACTGGATTAGTGATTCAGCGTGATGATAACTGGAGAAAATGTTTGAATGCGAGTTATTTATTTGCTGTTCTAGTTAAATGGGAAATAAAATATGTTTATACAGAGACTTTAATTTCTGTTCCTCATAGAAAAACCACACGTAAAAGAAGGAAAATAAAACGGCGAATGTTTTGTGCGATTCCTGTAATTTTCTATCACTACCCTCATTCTTCGGGGCATGGAATCCATCAACTTTCTGAAAGCACTGGTATCCTCTGCTAGTGATCTATGGCAGGCCATAGCTGCGCAGCATTTGAGAGCCTGGGATCACGAGAAAACCTCTTCATTTTCGCCCAAATATTTTGTATTGGGTTTAAATTCTGGTGATTTTGGGGACCAGGTTCAAGATGTCTGCATGCTTCGAAAACCATTTCTAAATCTTGACCAACGTATGGACCAAAAGGTTATTCTGCTGGAATGTAATAAATAATTCCTTCGGATTAACGTTCTCGAGCAGACGGATGAGTGCATGTTCCAGGTTGACAGTATAGGTTCTGCTGTTCGGCCTTCTAGCATGCTGCTCCATCCCGAGATATCCACGCCCAACAAGGTACGCATTCGACCATTCCTTGCACGGGTAGTCAGACTGTGTGTAGTGCTAGCGAGTCCACCTCTGCCTGTAAACATAGTAGAAGAGATACTTGCAACACTGGAAATAATCTTATCAGGGAAAATTACTTCTCCCCAATGGAAGCTCTCATAGAGCTCTGCAGATGCCAAGCTGTCAGTTATGTGGGCGCCGGTTAAAGATTTTCAAGCCTGAATCTTCATTCCCAACTTGTCCTAAACACGGCCAATGTAAAAGAACAGTTTTCATATATAAATGAACCCTTATATAGTTGGTGGTTAAGCTAGAAGCTTGCGTAAAAAGTACTCCTAGCATTACGAGTCGCCTATTATGCAATAAACCCTCATAGTAGAGAAACCTTAGTGAGAACTCCGGGGTATATAGAATCAGATGAGAAGAGATTTCGTGGTTCTGTGTTTGAAGGACAAGGTAGTGTAGTGCAGTTGGTTAAAGAGTCAGCCCGGAAGGCTGAAGGTCCATGGTACGATCATGTCAATGACTGAAAATTTCCAAGTCTGATTCTTTATTTCCAACAAGGGAAGCAGCATATTCGGCTGTATCGACTCGTGTGAACTCGCTGAAACAAAATTTTCTGTTCTTAGAGTGTGCTCAATCACTTTTTCCAGCTCTGCACTAAGCATGTATACCTTTTGGTATCTGGGTGCACTATGTTGAAAGCCAGAAAACCACCGAATTAAAATTCTACATCCCTTCTGCATTGAAAATTAAAACCTTATGTTTAAGGTATGTAATATATACATAAACTGTAATAAAAAATCTTCTTAGGAAAGCATATTAACAGTAGAAGGAACCAACAAACTGAGTAATTTGAGAGATCCAAACGACACGAAGTTTCATCAATTCCAACTTTTACAATGACTTATGCCACATGTTGGTTAACACCAACATTCCGTTTAAGATACTGCAATACCCTAATTTCAAATATTTTCTAGAAAAATACACAAACAAAATATTTCCTAATAAATCAACAGTTCGCAAAAGACATTTAACACCATGCTATTTTTTTTAATAGTGTTTAAGGCACCACAGGCGGTAAACACTGATGATACATGAGATGAAATGATATATTGGAGAAGGATTTTTTGTTAAGGAAGGAAACGTTCCAGGCCTAAGTTTAGGGTACATCCTCGGCATTTGCTAGTTATGAAGACTGAGGAAAACCTGGAAAAATCTATCAGGGAGGACGGTCCTGGCGGGATTCCAACCCCAGACCTTGCGCTCACGAGTCCGCACGTTGACGACCTCGGTCACCCGTGGCGGTAGCACCATGCTATGAAAAGTATTAACTGACATTACAGAAGCATTAAAAGTCAAAAAATTGTGGCAATCCATAGATGAAACTAAACATATTGCCAACAGACCCGTTGTAAATATTACATGGGAACTCCGACTGAAGCTGTACCGAGACAAAAAGCATCTGTTGATGTCGGAGGAACTTGAAGCAGTCAACCATGCAACAATTTCAACTTTGAAAAAGCAATGGGAATGTAATGGCGACGTAGTATTCTCCCCGTTGTAACTGATAGTGCAATCTAAGTGATCAAGGAATCTAGGAAACTACAAACATCATTTCTCCGAATGATTAATCGAGGACATGGGTGTATAAACAAAAATTATGTTTTCAGTTACACGCGATTTAAATGTTAAGTCAATGGAATTCAAGTTAAGCAAACATTTAGAAATACATCGTTATGTAAATTCATTTTAGAATAAATTTTAATATAGAAATTATTGTGAAATACCATCAGTTGAACAATAACAAAATTGTGAAACGTGTTACATGCACTTTTCCCTACGTCCGGTAATAGGCTTAATAAACGTTTAAATTTTACCAAACTTGTCCTTCTTCAGCCAAAAAGGACAGACACTTCTTGCATCCTTTTCCTTGGAAAGTTTACAGGTTGTGGCTTCATTTGATAGGATTTAAACCCTTTTAGCTAACAATAATTTCAGTGTAGTCTTCCAAACGTTAAAGTGAATGAATGAATAAGAGTCTGAAGCTGAAAGTACACCAGATGAAGTACACAGAATCTGTTGAATGAAGGACACTCCTTTCCTTACAGGTTTTTAGGAGGAAATGCAGAAGCACAACAACATATAGGTACCCCATAGTACTTCAAATAATTCGGGATTTTGATGAAAATAATGAAATTACTTGCAAACAGTCAATTGCATGGACATTTTATTGTATATACAAAATTCCTGTCACACTTGCTGTTGCTTCGAACTCTTACACGGAAATTGTAAACTTTATAAAACCGAAAACAAAATGTTACCAATCTGTGAACTTTGTTCTCACCTCCAGCGGCGTTAGAAAAATTACCGTTTTCTTAAATTGGCGTCTTTTTATGGGTTTTAGAAAAAGTTTATTTGATTTATTTAAGGACTCTCTTTAATATTTCAGGCCATTATCGTCGCTTTCAATTCAGGGCGTGAAACGGCCGTTTGATTTTGCTCAGAGGCCTCTTCTTTCAGGCTTGAGATTCTTTTATATGCCGTAAATGTACGACACGGGACCCACGGCTATATCATAAAATACATTTGTATTGAATATAACAGGAGTGTTAATTGACAACACGCAATAATGTCAGAGATTGTAGAGAGATCTTAGACGAGCGAATTGAGACAGGAATCTTTGTCCCACAGTGAAAAATAGCGGAGTTATATGATTACAAAGAATTTGAAACTACATGCTGAAAACCTGACTTTGGTCACTTTAGATACACTTTAAAAGTTCGTCATTCGTATTTATTTAACTGCAGAACAGCTGGGTAATTAGGGTGGGTTGCAGCCAAGCAATAATTCACGCACAGATACACTGTTGCGTATTGCTTGCAGTTTCTCGGTGTAGAAACGCAGGGTTATACTGATAAGTTTGTGTTTAAGCGAAATAGGATAAAACGTTTTCTAGAATGTTTGCGAGCCGGAAAAATCAGATTCAGTTTTTAAGAATCGTTGTTATAAAAATCGCTAAAATCGCTGATTTATATGACAGTAGCTTTCTGAGAAAAGGCCATCTGGTCCTGCGGAATACGAGTATTTTATGATTAAGTATGCCTACAGATGTAAAAGTGGGGAAGCAGTAATCAACGAATGGAACTCTAATCATAATGATCCATTTTATGTGGCGTCAACATCATAAGGACTGCGCTAAAGAGAGGTGCTGCACAACTTTCGTCCGTTATTATGTAATATAATATCAAACAGAAGCTTCAACAATCAGTGGCGTACTGGTCCTTTAGAAACCTAACGCTAAACTTGGAAATTTGAACAGGCAGACCTTACATTGTCGAAGAACCGTCTACAATATGAAAATCGTTCTTTCACGCTAGCAGTGTGTAGGACGCTAGTTGGACAGTATATATAAATTAGCCCTTGTATAGCTGGTGGCTAACACTAGGAGCTTGGGTCAAAAATAACTGTAGTATGAGTAAATTTCTCACAGCAGAGAACACCCTACGGAAGTCTCCGGGATATACAGAATCAGATGAGATGTCATTCCGTGCTTGGAGGACACGGTAGCTCAGTTGGTTAGCGCGTCAGCACAGAAGGCTGAATATTCGTGGTTCGAATCCTGGCGGTGGCCCAATTTTTCAAGTATGAATCTTCCTTTCCATCCCTCCACAATCTCTGGAATGATTGTGGTATTTTCATTAACACTACGTATGCAGTACAAACTATGTTAATATTTTCATTATATTTACTGTTTTACTATTGATATTTAACGCGTATTTTGACATAATTATTTGCATAATTTATCATCGAATTACATTATGTTAAGAAATTATTTCATTATGTAAAGAAATTATTTCATTATATGGTATTTTGTTTGTTTGTTTTTACAATTAATACCTCTAATTTAATATTGAAGCGCGAATGTCACTTTTTATACCAAATATAATAAGCGTAACAATTAATGCATATACTTTTATGGTCATCATTTGCATTGCAGCTACCATTAATGTAAATACCCGACATGGTGCAACATAAAACCCCTTCCAAATATTGTACGAAAGACTTCTACATCTATTATACAATAAATGGGTGATTTTTTCTTCGCGGGTCCGTTCGCGTGTAACGGCCGATCTGTCATTTCAAGCTGGTACTGCGGTCACCGGGGGTCAGAATGTCCGCATCTATTATTATCGGGTAAATTATTACTGCACTTAAGCACTAAAAAGGTACATTTGCCCACCATTATCAAGTAAAGACGCTGGGACTGCCTGTTTTCCTTTTTCATACATTTTTGGTACCGGCTTAAGAATAATCATTACCTTCTGCAGTTCCATCTGAGAAAATTAAGAAATTTCTTCACGAATGTTATTTTTCGGTTCATGTAATGTATGGTTTTGTCTTGTACACTTTTTCCTTTAATCCTCTTCAGAGATAAATATTTCAGCGCGTTAAATCCGGGAACGGCGGGTGCCATATGTTGTTAGTGATGACTCTCATCATCGAATATTTCATGAATTGCATGCAAGGATACATGGGCTCATGTGCCATTGGACAGTCGTGTTGGAAAGTCACGAACCTATGTTCCCTCACAGTTAATTCACGGAAAAAGTGTTGCTAAATATTCTGCACACACCTATCACAATTAAATGTTTCTTCAAAAAAATTGTGTCAATTATTGTCTCGCCGCTAATGGCGCACCACACTCCTATTTATTTATCATGCAGAGGTTCCTCATGAAGCAGATTAGCTTTCTGTACTCCAGTACCGGTTGTTTTGTGCATTAACATACCCACTAAAACGGTACTAAAATTCGTTGGTAAAGATTCATAAAAACTATTCCTGGATGCAGTGTGACCCGGTTTAAGTTCTTGCATTACAGAATTTTATAGGGTTTTAACTTCAGTGGCTTTGTAACACTTCGAACACAAGATTAATATACTTCCGTTCGCTGAGAAAGACGTGGAAATGATTTTTAGGGCAACGTTCCAGAGCATGTACAATGTTATCTAACATTTCTTCTGTTAGTACTGTACGTGGCTATGTATGCTATATATCACGAAACTTATTTACCTTAATCGAATTTGCACTTGAAAGTTGAATATCAGAGAATCTTGTCTTGAAACAATCTCCGTGCATTACGATCAGATTCTGTACATTTAATTCTTTTTGGCGATAGAATACCTGAGTTTAACCATATTAACGTAATAAGTACACTGTATTACGCCGCCTAATGTATTGTCACACAACACACGTCCTAACGTTCCTACAGTTAAGCTCGTACTGACCTCTCCTCCAGCTCCCCGGCCGGTTTTCAAGCGAGGAATGACATAAAACTGCAGAGCTGGGTCAACTACGGTCCCGTGAAGGAAATATCATCCATTATATTTCACGATAATGTTTTAGGTAAGTGTATTTCCTTTCCACAGTTAAAGAGTATAGCGCTTGGCGCTCATTTGGTATGCCATTTTAGTAATTACATTCTTAAATGTTCTAAGTAATTCAGCACCATCTCTAACCTTTCCTTTGTGGAAGAGTTTTTGTGCCTCGAAGTAGTGAGGTGACTCACTCGATAAATGGTTACTAATACGATTAAACTGAGAACTAAATGTCGTAAAGTGCGGAAAGTTTCCTCTTCCTGGTATTACTGGCCTCATAGCTCGTCAACAACCCAGTTTCTGTTGGATAAAAATAATGCGATTAGCAGAGCGTGTAATCATTTAATCGGAATGCGTGACTCAATGCAGTGACCTTCAGGTGCTCCATCGGCAAGAGACTATATACTTTTTTTTTTTCCATTTAGTCAATTATGAACTCAATTACAGCCCGAAAAGAAGATAAACTGCTCAAATGCAAATACGTACATGTTTTATGAAACATCTAAGTTTGACCACTATTGAAATAATAATTCTCACTAGATATTTAATGATTGTTTGAATGATTTATCCATTTAGAACAGTTGATAACATTGATGGTGGATAAGAACGCCTACTCTGTTAAACGAGCATGGGACGAGAAATGCTTAAGGGACACTGGGAGTGAGTTTTTGACAAACAGATAAAAAAAATATCGACCCTTTGGCAAACAGCAGTTTTTTCCTTTCTTTCTTTTATCTTTTCTATCTTTTCCCCCTTCTTGTTTTTTTTTTCTGCAAATGAAATGGTTCCTCGAACCTTGAGCGTCCACAAAGAATCAACATTTGCATGTCCCCCCTTCGGGTCTACAGCCATTTAATGAGCATCGCGTGTCGTTTAAAATGACACGTTTCCCAGCATACATTTTTATAATACAGAGTTTTTTTCTCAAAAAATATAATTTTCACTCTTTCAAAATTCCCCACGCGTCACAGTTTGTTTAAATTCAATTAAAATTTACCAAAATGTGCAGCAGTATCCATTGTAACATCCTATAGAACAAAAAACATCCTAATACCAATAATAATTTTAAAAAATATTCATTTTAAAGATTAAAATTACTTATTAGATTTAAAAAAGTATCATAATTAACTCATCACATTTATTTACAATGTCTTTCTATGGGTTTCAAAGCTCCAATTGCCAAAATTGTAAACCAATTTTCTCAACTCATGAGCCGCATGGAACATTTTGATTATTTACGTAATAAAATTTACAAAATAATTTATAGCTCGCAAAGTATTTATCCAATTTGAATGGCATTTAGTATACAAATTAACTTAACAGCAATGCAATAACAGTAAAAGTTTCAGAAAAATGCACTCAAATATGTGAAATTTTGAAAATTCACTCGCAGTGCTGCACCCTGCACATCGCAGCTGGTTAAACAGAAACGTGATACGTTAAGTTGAATCCAGGTTTTCGGATTAGATGCATCTTGTTAAACAATAAAGCATAACTAAATGAACATGAATGTAGCCCGGTTAACTAAATGAACTATCGCAGTTTATACATAGAAATCAGTGGTTTAAATTTAATGTAACATAAACCCGTTTTCAAAAGAATTGGGATTACTGAATAGCACAAAATTAATGCATTTGCCCCGAAAACCGGCTGTGCAAAGCAACACAATTTCTGTGATACTCTACGTACGCACCAACAGTAGAGAAGAGGAGCAGTATTTCTATCTTTTGCACTTTAATTTTCTTATAATAATACTACATTATACACGAGTAGCAGCTACGTGTGCATTTGTGAAGAAACGCTAAGAGGTTGCGCCATGGGAAGCTGTAAAGGAAGTTACTTCCCTGACTGTAAAGTGTCAGGATATAATTTTCACTTTTATTAGCACATGTGAGGAAAACTTCCGCATCTACAGGTCACAGCAAAGATAGTCAGATAGTCGCGTTCGTTAAGGACACAGCTCCCCGACCACTCCCCTCTCACAATCTACGTCTCAAGGAAAAACAGTTTGAAAAGAAACCTTTGTTATACCTCCTGTTAGCAGCAAAAGAACGGAGCGAGTAAAAGTTCTAATTCAACAAATGCATTTTATAAATAATAATCCCTTTATGTAAGAACAATGTATGTCAAACACGCGGTTGTTTAGTACAGCGAAGTAAAATGAATATTAAAAATGATAATAAATAAATTAAAACCGTTTAACAAGTGCATAGCACACTTTCCGTTCAGTAATCGTACAGTTATAAATTAAATACATTATCTGGCATTATTTAATGGCAAAACTACAGCTTCACACCTTCTCTTCATAGATTTCACATGATTTGGTTCTAGTTTTAGGGAGTTTTATCATTTTTTGCCATTCTTTTGTAATAACGGTCTTCAAATTTTCTTGAGAGGTAACTTTTACTTTACGAACAAAATTGCCCAGCATTGAATTTATACTTTTTTTTTTTTTTTAGCTTTAACATTTGTCAAATCGATATATTTTTCCATGAGACCAGCGATGGCGTGAATGGTAGCAACTCTAAAGAATACACCCCCAAATTGCCAGCGATTTTTCTGCATGTTTAAACGTGGGGAGTGTTTAGTGTTCATTGGCCGTGCTTTTCCTTCAAACACTCTTCGTTTCCATCGCAAACAAATGTATTTATTTTCACCTCATACGACCATCTCACCTTGTACCTGAATATCCGGAATTTGTTTTATGTTCTTCAGCAAAGTTAAACTTACTTTCAATGGGATTCTGTAGTGATGTTCATGTTACATTAACATTCGCCGAACAGCAAGAATGAGTACATTTTCCTAATGCACTTTTCAACAAACGCGTGACCTCACGAGCACTTAGTTTAGGATTTACTTTAATTTTCTTACTAATGAAATGTCCATCTTTTGATTCAGCAGTTTTGGGAGGTTTACTTAGAAAATATTTCTATGTGCCATTGTATTTAAGTTTATTGATTTAACAACTTACAACTGAATGATATATATTTACAATCTTCCCAGTTTATCATAAGTAAAATCACAAGAGGATATGAAATTGCCGATAAATTCAAGAACGTAGTGGGTGAATTTATTTGGATAGCTCAGACACTGGAGTGATATTTATTAGAACTATTTCACGAATAAAATAAAATATAATTACTATAAAATTGACTTATAGAATTGTAAAACTGTATATTTGTATTAAGAATGCTTAATCTTTTCAAGCCATCTAGCAGCAGACGAATGACAATTGTCAGTAATGCCAATAGAGCAGCGCCAAATAGAATATCATCTAATACAATGCCAATTCATAAAAGATCCTAAATCCATATTTAGCGCTGCTCTATTGGCATTACTGAATCGACATTCGTCTGCTGGGAGATGACTTGAAAAAGGTTAAGTATTCTTAATACAAATATACAGTTATTACAATTTTGTAAGTCAACATTAGGGGAATTATATTTAAATTATGATTTTATTCGTGAAATAGTCCAAATAATATCACTCGAGGGTCTGAGCTTTCCAGATAAATACACTCATTGCGTTCTTGAATTTATCGGCAATCTCAGACCCGCTTGTAATTTTACTTGTGATAAATTGGTAAGATTGTAAATTAAGCTCATTCAGTTGTTAAATATATATAAAAGAAAAATAAAGTAACACTATTAGCAATGTAACAAATTAACAGTAGTAATAAAAATTTAAAAGGATAAAACACTAAGATAAAGTCATACTTCAAATCGTTTATTTCGAACTCGTAAAGCTCTTCTATGGCAAGAAGACAAATGTATATACATATCGCTTTTATTCTTATCCTATTCATGAACTAGTCCTAAACCAGCATATTACTATCTTCCATTGGCATTATTGACAATCAGGTCACTTGTCTTCTTGCCATAGAAGAGCTCTACGAGCTCGAAATATAGCGATTTCAAGTGTGATTTTATCTTAGTGTTTTTTCCTTTTAAATCGTTTATTATTACTGTTAATTTGTTACATTATATATATAATGTGCGCGCCCGTGTGTGTGTATGTGAAATTCGCGCATAGAATATTAACAATTGTATACATTGCCGTACTAGTGAACACTTCTCTCTTAAGAAACCGTGAAACTGAAATAGACGAAAGTCGACTATTAAAGTTGCTATCGTTCGATTTACTAATACCAAATGAGAAAAACAAAACAGAGATAACATTTTGCCATTCTGAACAACGTTTTTATTAAAACTTATGGTTGTTTAGGTGTTGTTACATAATGTGCTAAACGATTTCGGATTGCTAGCAAATGTGGTCAGTCAGGAATTATAGTTTGGGTATAGAGTTCGCTTCACTGATCATAAGACAAATGCACTTCACGCGGTAAAACATTTGCCAAAACTTTACGATAATTTCACTGCGATATCAAGCTTGGTTGGTATAAATTAAAAAATATGTTACGTTTAATTGGTCGAATTTATTAAATAATGTGTATAAATAGCCGCTCAAGGCAACATTAACTTGCATCACTCGCCTCTTTCTTTTGCTTATACTGGATACAGCTTTCCGGTAGTTCTAAACAAATGAACGGGAGTGGCCGAGCTCCACACCTGTCGGCACATAGACGCTTCATGCGTACAAACAAGAACATTCACCCTTCCCTACATACTTAGAACTGTTTTGTTTCTTATTACTACAATGAAGTTGTTCGAGTTACAGGCCGCCTGAACACTGCTGCTTACTAGTGAAATGCAGTCGCTGTAACCCAAGAAAGGGAAATTTTGAGTGCACAAAGTACTACATTTTAGCACTTATATTTTACTGAAAGCATAAAATGATACTGTATTTAGGATAATATACCATTAACGTGTGTTATAAGAGATGTCGAAAATTATGCCCCTCAGCTGTAATATAATGCCAGAATCTACGTAGAATTTTTTGTATTTCATCTAACTTTTCTACCGTAAGAACGTGGCGGTTCATAACATATTTCTTGTCATTGAGAGACACTGCCTGTGGTAACTTTATAACAAGATGGCGAACACGACTGCCAGGATATTATTTTAACCGCCTTACCACTTTCCTGCATGAGTCACTTTTTACATTTTTGCCACTTTTTCACTATGCTGTAACCCTAAGTCAATACTTTCGTTTCCATCCTTTCCCCTTCCAGTACCTTCTTGATTCATGACATAAGAACTGCCTCATGGGGGAAGTTTTTGCTGATTGGTTAATCGCTCTCTGTTTACGAACATGCACGGATAGACTCGAAAGAGACAGCTTCCTGAACAGATCCCAGTCAAGACGCTTCGGGATGGGGCAAGTCTTTCGGTGTTAATAATTACAAATTTCAAACAGCATCTTGGCTGGAAGTGAGCCAGATATTTAAGTAGTAAAAGCAAAAAGTGTTTTTAGACTTTAGTGGTTTGTAAAGCAAGAGTTTGCCTTAGCTAATTTTACTAGATGATTTATAGGACGTTCAGTGATGTTTTACAGTGTCCTTACCTTAGCCAGTTACTGGATTGCTGTTCTTTGGAGTACGAAAGCAAGTCGCTTGTAGCGTGTCCGAGATTGAATGCAATCTGGTAGTCAAATTGATAAGTGCTTTCAATCTTTCATCATTTCCTTACATTATTGCTCTGATATATTTAATTGACGCCATACTAATTTTAAATAATCCTCCATTTTATATACATTACGTTGGCTACTTAAAATAATTATGCGTATATAAAACTGTTCTTCATTTTTATCAAACTATCATTTTCTTTCTTACTATTGCGTTACTTTTTAGGGTTCCCATACGGCTTATTATTTTTGCAATGCGCCACCACATTGTGACAACCGCAAACATCAATGGGAAGTTTCGTAAATGTTACAGATGATATTTGAAGTAAATTTTGTAGTAAGTGGCAACACAGAAATTTATCCCAAATAAATGTCACGAGTATATATAACTTCTACTGTTGTTTCGCTACGTATGAACAAGCATAGACGTTCTGTTAAAACCGAGTCTTCCTTGCCGGTTGTCCAACATGCCTCATCTCACTGTAAGGATTTTGATGATGCATTTAATCTAACACTTATTGATGGGTTACCTACACATGCTCTAAAAGTTTACTCAGAGATAGAGAAATGGCAGCTATATTTTTACATAAAGCGTGTATACCACCTGGTTTAAATCTTACGTATTAATCCCCCCCCCCCACTCTCATTTCTAGTTTCATTTGTTTCCATGCATAACGTTACCTTCGATACTGAATATTTACTTTTATCACCGTCACTTGTCTTCTTGCCGTAGAAGGACTCCACGAGTTCGAAATATAGCGATCTCAAGTGCGACTTTTTTTAGTGTGTTATCCTTTTCTACTATTATAATTACCGTTAATTTGTTACATTGTTAATAGTGTTAATTTATTTTTCTGTTTCTTTTATATATATATATATATATATATATATGTATATATATATATATATATAGCGATATAACTAACAAGGAACAATTAGAATATACTTTGAATACATGAAAGCACCAAGTAACACTAATACACAACCATTTACAGAACAAGGCCTCCTCAAACAGCAAGCTGCTATATGCACATACATTTACAACCTTAATGACTGACTTCTCAAAGTATATAAATTTTCCCGTACAAACAGAGCTGTTACTCACTGAATGAACGAATAGTGTTTTACACCCGTTTTTGCTACAGAGGCACCACAGGCGATGGACACTGATGATACATGAGATGAAATGATATATTGGGAAAGGATTTATTTTTAAGGAAGAAAATGTTCCCGGCCTAAGTTTAGGGTACCTCTCCGGCATTTGCCATTTATGAAGGCTGAGGAAAAGCTGGAAACCTCCTGCTCACGAGTCCGCGCCTTAACGACCTCGGCCAACCGTGGCGGTTTACTCACTATGCATATCTAAGAGTGAATATATGTAGACATACTATCGTTATGCCTATTTTCAACCATTTACAGATAGTTAAATGTTCTTTTGCGTCTCAGCCTGCTGTATCTGAATTAAAATAACTAGAAAACAAAATAGTCAAAAGCAGACTATATTATGTACATTAGAACGTGTCTTTCGTTTGTCTGCAACCCCTATCACAGAGAACTATTATCTACAAAAGCTGTACACACTAAATTACACAATTCATGTTCATAATGTGCATACTGCATGATGCATGACGAAATGGATATGGAGAGTTCGAAAAGGCCCCCTACTTTAATACAGACAGAATATGTTTTAATCTGAAACGACAGAAGATTGATCCTGCAAGAAATTATTCATGCACACATTTGGAAGTAGACGTCATTCATAGCGTCACAGAAAGGAAGAAAAAAAGATTGAAAATCGTGCAAATTTTCACTCGTACAAACAGAACGAAATATCAAAGTCATAAAAATGAACTTCCGAAGCTTCAATTCCTTGGGTGAAGAGAAAAGATCATTTCTATTACTTTAGACGGACAACAGGTGATGTTCACATGTTCAGTGCACTTTGGGTGCAAGTCAAATGAGAAAATTTACAACTATACTTTTACAAATCATTTGATGAAGAAGAATTCCGAACCTGCTCATTCAGAAGCAATTTCTTGCTGACAGAACAATAAACCGCGCTAAATATGGTGGCTTCTACTAGCTTCTAAAATGGTTCCAGATGAGTATATTCAAATTTTCGAACATTGCCATTAACAATTGAAGTTTATCCGGAAGACAGCTACTAAAATTAAGTATAAAAAGTAGTTTAGTATCCAAAACTTAGTTACGGAGATATTTTTCCAAAATACAATTATAAAATTAGCCATACATTATCTAAGTTATTAGATATACCTCCTATACGTATATGCTAGAAAAAGATTAAGAAGGTATAACGTAAAAGTAGATTTAGAATTAATCTTGCGTAAACGTTCTATATTTTGGAATTCAGTATAAAATAACACCGAAAATTAAATAGGTTCATAATAAATTTAACATACTAATACTACTATTATTTGTGTGAACGCACTCTTTATAATTAAAACCACATTCTTGCATTAGTTAAATCGTGAAGATATACTTGACTCATTAATTTATATGAAAAAATACAGTTCTATATATATCTGCAAACATTAACTTAAAAGCCAAATGCTGTCCACTTATTCCAATGTAATGTCTATGATGTATTAAAACTTTGAAGTAAAAGTAAAATCATGTTTTTAGCTCTTCATGCACTTTGCATCGTTTGTCCGGTATGTTTTCATGTACAACAATTTTATTGCATGCTCAGTCAGTCATTACTTACAATTGGAGAATATACCCCACAATCGTAGAGCAATAAACGGATGACAGGTAAAAAAGAACTAATTTTCTCTTCGTATTGTGATATTTTAAAAGTGTATAAAATGACACATTATGGTTAGTTACTAGTTCCAAATTCACATCACAAAATATTTGTTTATGCTGATAGTAACAATATGTAAGTATTCAACATAAAATTGTAAGGAGTGGGGGCCGTGCTTAGTTCGATTCATACTGCGCAACAAATCGGTCATGCGTATCGGAAATATGGTAAACAGTGATGACTTCACTCGCTTACACAACCAACTGAGCGATTGTAGCTCTGTCCAAGCATGCCAAGACGCATGTTGACTCAATCGTGTGGTATTATGCAAGGTCAACGACGACCCACCTGTTTATTTTGGATTTTCTTGCACAGATTGGTAAAGCCCATTCCCTAAATGCATTTCCACTTGCTATTAAAGGTGGGCCGCTATCGCTGTTTCTTGTTGTTTAAACGCACAGTTCGTTTTCTTGCTCTCAAATAGCTAATTGACATGCAAGTTTTAGCTACCGATAGCTCTCAATCAAGCCCTCGCGGAGTGAAAAGGAGGAACATGTTGATAAATGTACATTTTATTATTTTTTTTTTTTTTCTTACGGAGTTGTGTCGCTACTGTTCAGGAATAAGGTGCATCGGGGCAGTGTCTGTTAAGTTAAATATGTGCCGTCCTTGGTTAAGTGTGTCAGTGAATGATAATAAGCAAGTGCATGATAGTAAGCTACAAGTGTACGAAATGCATGTTATTGAAGCTGATCATTACTACGGAGTTTGTGCCCGAACCCATTAGCAAGTCTAAAAACATAACAGTTCTAAACTGGTCTATAAAGTTAATGACTTTGTGGTGAAGAATAAAGTAAATGAAGGACCCATAAACGAGAAGGCCAAATTTTAGGACTGAGTAGCCAAAAGTCATAAAAATCGTCAGGGGAGGGCCACAAAAAAAAAATCGAAACCACTGGGGATTGATGAATTCGAATGCGAAATAGTTCGGCAAGAAATCTACAGCTTCTACAACCCAGGAAAACTCCCAAAATATAAACAATTCCCATACGTTACTATGGCGCCTTGTACTAAAACTTGGGTTTCGCTTTCGTATCGTTAATGAAAGGCGTATTATCGTGCAATCACCTTTGTAGGTCTAAATACTTGAAGAGGATCAATCAATTGCGATCTGCGGGGTATCGGTTATTGTACATATTTGTATTTCACAGCAATAAGTTCTTGACCTGGAATCATACGTTCACCTGAGCAGTTTACTTGCGAGACATGATGACAACAGTTTCTTTATGTAACTTTGAAACGGAGTCGAGAATCCAATAGCTCGTTTAAATGATAACTTACTTCAAAGGCTGCCGGGTGGGAACGCATTCAAGGAACAAGCTTTATTACCGACGGTGTGCTGAATATATGGCAGTAACATTTTCTGCTTGTGACGTCAGTTGGTGTCCATATTACCCCACGCACCACCATTAACTAGAGGTATGGGCACTGCAAAAGAACCTGAGCGGGTTGTTGCTAGTGGTGAGAGTCAGTTGTTCTTTAGTACTGCTGGGTACCGTTCGTCTATCAGCAAGCATTTATAACACTTGTAGTTGTGTAGCGAGTTCCTTGAAAATTCTTAGAACCAGCTCTTTCATACTTTTAGTTTGTAATGGCTTCTCATAGCGAAATTATTACTTTAAAAATGACCAATAAGCCAAGGGTTTTTGCAAGGCCGTTAAAAAGAGAAGCTCGCAATATTGCTTTCAGTGTAGCGAATTATCTGAATGAGAAAAAGCGGTACAGCGTTGTTGCATCAACAAGTGAAGTTATTGGAGTTTCCATTACCTTAGTGATAAGAATTATAAAGGCTCTACGTCTTGTCTACCATCTTTTTTTTAATACACCGAAGGGGAAGTCTAAATAAAGAACAAAGAAAGTTGAAATACAGTCGTTTATGGAGGGTATTGTTCATAGGAAAATACACGAATATTATTTAGTAAAGAAAATTGTGCCAACTATTTAAAAGTTCAAGAACATTCGCAGTTACGGGGAACAAAAGGAAAATATAGCCTACCTAGATGAAACATATATGACTGCTACTATTGTTGGTGGTTTCAAAACGAGTTAGGAGTTACAATGCCTATTGGAAAAGTACCCAGATTGAGTAGAACACGCAGGAGGAGAAAACGGATTTATGCAAAATGCTCTAATAATGTTCAAATAAAATAAAATTCAATTTAATTGAAAAAACGGGCGATTAACAGGATGATATGAATACCGTTTACAAAATAGCTGGAAAAACATGATCTTCCTGATTTTCCCAGCAACTCTCGTCATCGTAATGCACAATGCGAGCTATCACAGTGTGCACAAAATAAAACGTCAACAATAACAAAGATAAAAAAAGATTTATGCAATGGTTAAGGAACAACATGCTAAAATGGGAGTTATTCCTGTCAGAAGTCAGTGTGCAAAGGTAAAGATATACACAATCGACCAGATGCTCAATGCAAGCGGCTTCCACCATATCATGCAGATCTTTATCCTATGTAGTTGGTATTGGGAGAATTACAGGAGGAGGCTGCAAAAGATTTATCCCAAGCAATTTTAAGTGTGAGGAGCTCTGTGAACACTCAAGAGCGTTGTGACCATATCGGGAAAGTCGAACAACCATGCTGGCAATCTCATTGATTAATTGTTGATGCTAGCGACAGACAGGTTTATAATCCGTGCAGGAAGTCGACACGAATTCATACGGATCTCCTATCGACACGGCTTTTGAATTGGATTCGCAGTTGGAAATGGAAAGGGACTTAATGTAACTCGGCCTAGTTTCCTGCCTGCCCCTCCCACCACAGTCACGCGAGTTAATGAAAACTTCCGAGGTTCTTTTCTAGCTTTTAGATCTATATAGCCGACTACTCGTTGCGAGTTTTGTTAGTAGAGGTTTCTCTTAAGTTAAGTAATAATTCTTATAGTTATGCAGGGTAGGTAAAACAAATTATTAGGTATTTTGAATATTTGGTTCACTAAACATATTGGTTTCGTTGCATAGAAAGCCCACAGTTAGAAAATTCCCGCAATTTGTCCCACGAATTTTGACAAGGAAGATTACGAAAGTAATGTGAAAGTGCAGCACCTCAAACTCACTCCTGAAAGGGCATTAAGAAATCTTTGCAATATTTAAATTAAACTTTGTCTGGTTGCTTCAATCCGGACCTTAAAAGACAAAACAGGCTTGGAAACAGTGATGGAAATAAAATAGTAGTGATAAATTCTCTTTTTAGAGAAAAAGCAGAACAATGCTCTGAAATAATGACGTCTGAGAATTATGCTCAAGAGAACACGAGGGCACCAATGCTCAGCAAAATTGAAGCGCTAGTAATGAAGAAGAAGAAGAAGAAGAAGAAGAAGAAGAAGAAGAAGAAGAAGTAAGTTTGGGAAAAGTTGAGCAAGCATATTTGGAGAATGATTTGTTTTCGTGTATTCACAAACACAATAAGCAAAGATTATGCACAAACAAATTACAAATCAGAGACACCTTCTGAAATGTTCAACTTTTAGAAATGCTAGCTGGATGTATAGAATATAAATTTAAAAATAAAAACTTGATGAAACTGTTGCATTGTATGGGACACACGCAAGTCACTTTGCTGCAGATAAAATCTTGGGTTTCGTTACTCTCAAGTTGAAGGTTAATTAAACTGATAGAAAGTGTCATCGGATTAGAGCAAGACTTCAGCAGATTTAGCGGAAGTAGGTTAAATCAATATCAAATGTAATTGATGAAGGTTCTCATCAAATTTGCACCTAAATACCCGAGTGTAGAAGAATATGCTACTATATGTTTTGTTCGGACACTCACATTTATTAGGATGAAGGCCACAAACAAGAGAAAATCAAAGAAACGGAAAATATACGGAAACAAGTGTGCTGATTTAGCCAGCAAGAAATTCAAGAAAATGAAATAATTACGTCCCTACTAGTCCCTACTCAGTTAAAAAATTAATAAATAACAATTCAGAATTCTAGTAATAAAATATGCAGCTACAGTGAAGTGTAAATATAAAAAGGGGGAAGGGATGAAAAAAAAAAACAAAACAAAACAAAAAACGACGTAAGACGGGCCATTGAGTATTTAAATCAGATAGTTTCTTTTAATAACTGAAACTGAATTTGTGCATAAAACGATAACTGCTTTTTGAAAAGCGAACAATTTCATATAGTAAGCAATTGGCTTCGATAGCTTGACCCAGCTCCATGGGTTGACATCGTGTGACGTCACAAAAAGTATGCTGGTGAGCGGGAAAATGCAGGTAATGTGTACCTTCCATATACACAATAACTTCACCGTACAGACAGCACTATCCTGCGGCTGGAGTACTTAACAGGCGAAGAGATAAGACTGGTCAACATTTTAATAGCAGTAGGGATTACTTTAGGCGGATATTTTGCTTAAATGAGCGTGTAGATCTGTTACCTCCGCTGGTAACAGCTTTGTGCTAGTAATGCGATGGTCGTGTGTTCGATCCCCTCACGGGTAGCCCCATTTTCCCTTTATAATCTTTTTTACTTTTTTGTAATCTTATACTTTTTCTGCTCTGTTCCTAATACAATAAATGTTACTTTTTCTCTCCTGTAATTATAATTTGTCTACACTGTCCCTAATAAAATAACTTACTTTTTTTATAGGTGAGGTTAGGTTAAGTTAGTTTACGTTTAACAATATATATAATATATATATGTGTGTGTGTGTGTGTGTGTGTGTGTGTGTGTGTGTCATAACTCCACACTAGCATTTTGTAACTCGACGCTGCCGTTAGGCGGAGTTCGACCTTCTCCGTTGCCGTTTGGAACTTCGACAGCAGGATCGTGCTGTCTGTACCGTAAGTTACCCAGTATCCCGTGGTATTTATTACCATTGAATGCTGTTATGCATTACAATGTGGACTCAGGTAGAAATTTCACACTCAAAATGTGCTTAAACATCATGATATTCTCATGGAAACCATAGTGAAAACAATTTTTACCTAGATTATCACAGGAAATTGTAAAGCATAAAATTCATACATATCTGAAAACTACATACACACACATACATACACACATACATACATACACACACACATACACACATGCATACATACACACACACATACATACACATACACACATATACATACACACATACATACATACACACATACATACACTTGTTTCACAGAGAAGCCTTCAGGATAGGCAAGACAGTGCTTTTCGATATAAATTTGGTCACTGTAACCACCCATTTAATAAATAATATCTAACAATTGCTTTCAAATGCCCTTCACAAAATAAATATACGCATAGATAAAAATGCGTTCCGTTACGATCAGAAATGTGAGGGAGCCGAACCAATATTGACGCAGAATCATTTAAGCAGTATAGGCAACTGGCGTCACTGTTGATATCGAAATTTTAAATGGAAAATCAAAGCTTGACTCCTACTAGCGCTTCTAAGAAGTGCATCACGTTAACAATATAATTTATGATGTGATATTTGTTCTTGCTGCATAAAACTTTTATAGTTGCAATAAGTGCAATACTCTTACAATTTGCAATATTTAGTTTTGGTGTTTCTTGATCATGTTGTGAGTATTCAGATTCCAGCACAATTTCGACATTCATACCAAAGTGATTTTTATCCAAACCCGTTTTAGCCCGAAGAAAGTGTAATTATATATATATATATATATATAAGATTTTGGTCTCCCGTTTTATATATATATATATATATATATATATATATATATAAAACGGGAGACCAAAATCTTAAGTACTAAATTTCGTTCAAAGAACAAACTAATTCAACAGACAATTTCTGCTTATTGTGTGCCGTAAATATTAAAAAAACGTATCTGATAGTAGTCAACTGAACTCAAGTTTGCTAGTAGTCTCTGCAACTTCGAAAGGATAAAACATTAGCTGAACCAAAACTAGGTTGAAACAGTGAAACCATAGCCGAACATGGAATGACTGATAAAACCATTACATTGTAGCAGTATTTATAATTGGCGCCCCTCTGGTAATTTAATATACATATGTTTGTAAACATGTGTAATAGTTATGGTAGCCACACTGACTTATACCAATTTATTTAATTGTGTAAATAGTAGAGATAGATTAAGATTTTAAGAGTGGAATTGGAAAATGAATGCTAATAAAACTGCAGACTTTTCTTGTTAAATAAGATAAATACCTGGCATTCAAAACACCATTAATGGGGTTTTCAGAGTGTCGGTAATCGCCGTTTTTACGTTGTATAAGTTATCCCGCTGAATTTTAGCGCCTTACCAGAACATTCATAGGAACCGGCCAATCAGCAGTGAGCATTTTAAATTTTTAAAGCCGGCGATGTTCCAAAGCATACGTGAGGAGACTCCCGGAGGCTCGGTACCAACATGTGTGCTTTTTTTTTTTTTGATTGATTTATTTATGGACGCTCTTTAACATCTCAGGTCATCAACGTTCCATTCAACTCATGGAGTGAAATGGCCGACAAATTTTGCTCAGAGGCCTCTCTTTCAGGCTCGAGGATCTTTTTCTTGCCGTAAATGTACGACACGGGACCCACGGCTTTACTTCCGTTCCGAAGGAAGTCATACTTCGGATTTTTACCCAGAAAAAAATCAATCGGTCCTGGCCGGGTTCGAACCCACGATCTTGGGATTAGGAGGCAAGTATAGTAACCACTACATCACCAGGACCGACAAACATGTGGGTGTCCAAGCTAAGAGGTTGTATATAAAGAGACAAAATCGCCATGTTTCAAGCATTCTAAGATGGGCACTCGGCACTCTTCAGCCAGTCAACAGCGGAAATTTGTGATTAGGGCGTAACTCATATATACCAGGCAAGTGGAATACATAGCCGGGTGATATTGAGGTTAAATCCTCCAGTAACAAACCAGCGATAATTCATTTCAAGCTTTAATTCCCACGAGAAACTCGTACAGTAGATCCATACTTAGCAAAGCCTTGCCGCAACATGAGAATCAGCATATGAAGTGATTGTTTACAAACCCTCGAAGCTCGCGGTTATCAGAAGTACTTAGCTGGCCAGCGTGCAGAGTCAATTAAATATTAGTTCAAGGGTTATAGATATTCATTTCCCGAGACGAACAGTAGCTTCATTGTAACTTGGAATCAGATCAATAAATACACTTGACTCACCGCATACCTTCGTGTGTTTATCTTTTGAAGGAACTTCCTGTCCCCTCCCATTGGATGAAAACAACACAGATGGCGAAATCCCTGGGATCAGGTAGTCTGTGGAAGCGACGACTATCTGCTGCCCATGTAGCGAGAACTGAACCACTTTCGTAGGAAACCCCGACGGGAACCCAAACCCCTCAACAACAATTTCAGCATTCATTTGTAAATAAAATTGTTTTGGGGAAAAATAGAATAGAGAATGCAATAGTAAAAATTAAAATATTCTATATAATCAAACGGTAAAGCGGAAAAGGGAAGCACTTTAAATACTGGTTAACAGTATGTGGTTTCTGGGTAAACAAGAGTTGGCCTTTAAGGCCATGAAGAAACAAACTCTACTAACCGGTAAGTTATATTTAATTGATTAAATACACTGTTGAGTATGACCCTCTATTAACGGAATACCTTCACTGTGTTTAGATGACTTCCTAATCGAACACAAATTATCTCGTCGAAACTATCAGTACAACTCTCTTAAACTTTAAGCATGGAATTTATGTTTTTTTTTTTTTTTAAAGCTGTTTTGTGTGCTGAAACCACATAGCCAAGCTTTCTACTGTTTAACGTTATGTATAATTATGCTGGAGTAACACTAGAACATTTTGCATGTTTAGACAAAGATATCTTTTGAAAAGGCATATTTTTTTAAACCAAAATAAATTACTTAAAAATCATTTATCTAATTGAATAAAACTTTGACACATTGCTATGCCTATTATAAAGAATGTTTGTGTGGAAACTTGGAAGAATTTAGAAATCTCGCCCTTGCTCTCCTTGATTAATAAAACTGCCTCATCATAAATCTGAGAAAATCCAGACAATTATTATGTGGCATAAACGATTATTAAAAAAAAAGTAATTTAACAGTAATCATTCACGTTAAGTGCCAATAAAATCGTTTGAAAAACAAAAACCTTCTGGTTCTATTTTGACAAAATATTGATCCGAATTCGTAAATTCAAACTTGGACAACGACTACAATGTGTTCACAATGCCTGTGTTCGCTACATATGCAACATGTGTAACTCGGATATCATCACTCCAGCTTTTGAATTGTTATCCTGATATCAAGTGGATGCACTCCCTCGTTCTTTTGCATCGAATTCTATGCACTCAATTCTGCAATATTTTTCGACCTCTATTCACTAATCTTCTCATCATAATTTAAACACATGATCCAACAACAATTCCATTTTCTCTATACCCTTGCACCGAACCTCTTACTTTTCTGCATCCTTCACAGTTGTCGCTACTCGTTTGTGCAACTCACTGCTATAGAACTGCCGATCACAATGATAATTTTGGAATATTACTCTAAAATGATTTATTTCGAGAATACAACAATTAACACGTAGTATGCTCAAATTGATAATGCCATAAGTAATGTATATATTGTAATCGTAATTGTCCCTCGTTGTCAGGCAAAATAAAAATTATTATTATTATTATTATTATTATTATTATTATTATTATTATTATTGACTGGTGGTTTAAAATCAGATCTACTACAGAATTATACAACGAACATTTTAAAAGCCTCGACACTGTTTTTAATTACCGATGTTAATGCAAAATCGTTTCCTTTTCCGCTTTGACTATAAAAATCACAACGCAGTCATAGTAAATAAATTCACAACACGTACTAAGATTTCTGCACTAAACGAAAACGGCTATATGTACCATGGAATCGTAAAGAGTAAAGTGGCTCAAAGGTTCAGGCAGCTAGGTGGATGAAGCTGAACTTTCCACTATAGCCTAGGTGTCCCTTAATTAGAGCACATGGACCACTTTCTGTGGTTCTTGGACAAAAGGGGAGAGCAAAATGTGACAAAATGTCGTCCGACGAATTTTCAATTCCACAATTTATTTGGGAAGTTTCCTGGGCAACTGCTTCCTTCCAGAATTACAAATCAAACTTTGTGAATACATTTAAATGTATTTGTACAGAGCAAAACACATTCGCAGACGTACAGTTTTAACAGAAGATACATTAGACGAAAATTGGAACAAATCTTCAACGTTCGCCAACAAAATTACCCCCAAAATTAGCAGAACGAATTGGGGTTTCAGTGTCTTCAGCACATGCAGCAATACAATTGTTAAAACGAAAACCTTGCAAGTAAACATTTTATTCATTTTCTAAGACACACTGATTCCATGACAAGTGTGCGTTATTGTGAGTGGTTTCTTTCATCAGTGACTGAAGGGTTAACCGACCCACAGCTTGTGTTCTTTTCAAACGAGGCGCAGTTCTACCATCATGAACACTTACAATACTCGCTAATTAGTGTTCTGAAAATCCAATTGTATACAAGAAATCCCTCATTATTATAAGAAAATTGAAGTTTGGTGTGCGATTAGCGCAAGACGCATAATTACGAGCAAACAGTAAATAGAGAGAGAGAGACATTGTGACCCATTTTAATCAGCTAATGGAAAAAGGAAAATTATATGGGTGGTAGTTTCTACAAGATTCCGCCACTGCTCATACTGTAGATATGTCCATAGGTAAAATTAGGAAAGTGTTTGAAGATAAAAGAGTGATTAGTGCTGGTGTATGGCTCGCTCTCTCTCTCCCCCCAGATCTAAGAGATTATGATTTTTATTTACAGGGCAGCCTGAGAGACAGAGTGTAGAAAACAAAGCACCACACTTTGGAAGAACTAAAGGGAATGAAAATCAGAAATATTACACGTGTCATTGGGAATATGTTTATCCAGTACATTGTCTGTTTAACTGAGGGAGGACGATATTTCCAGCATTTGCTAAAGGTAAGATTATATACCTACACAGTTTTAAGAAGTGAAATCAGAGAAAAGGCCTCTTTGGCATGTCTAGTACCAGAGTCGTAAAATGCCGTAAGAGCGATATGGGCATATTCTAGAAGCTCTGTGTATTCATATCAGGTAATAATGCTCCAGGAGGCCTCAATGTTAACATATACTTTTCAAATTTTCCCCCCATTTTTTCTCAGTTGTCTTAATTCTGTATCGAGCTTTGATTTCGTGACTAGCGACATATTTACTTTTTACGTTTATCATATAATAATTGAATAATCAAATATCTGTGTGTTACTCTAGTTGCATTAGGATATGTTCCTTAAGAGTATTTATTGTATAAAGAATGTATAAGCTTTCTCTTATGGACAAGGTCTCGTGAGTTGCTTCTAATTTTGACACCTGTACATTTATCTAGCATTATTATTCATCATTTCTAATTGTGTGCTGACCCAGGGTTTCGCATTTAAAAGCAAAACTTTTCTCTCTCATGGAGATTTAGATAATAATTACTGCTAGCTGAAAAATGATCAATAATAGTATTTTAGTAGTGCTCATTGTTGAAAACTAGGTCTAAAAGCCACTGATTTGCGGTATCTAAATACAACTGTTTTAATGAAAAATTACAATCTCGAACCTCCTTAATGTTCTCATGGATTTCACTAATAATTTACCCTTCAATTTTTAAACAGAATGGAGGAATACCCAGTGTCATAGTATAGATAAACAAGAAATGATTCAAATTCGGTTTGATGTAAAAAGGAAGGTAAATACAAACCCTCAAAAAAATGATAAATGCTGCTACATAACTAATGTACTGTTTGCGATTTGCAACAAATGACTTCAGTGCTGCAGCTTCTGTTCAAAACATTCTACTTTATGCGTCTACAGCGAATGTGCAAAAAGGATACAACATAAATAGTTGCTTCCAACGCCAAGTCTTAGTTTACAGGCTGTAAAAGTCTCCAGTAAAATGGTTTTGGTAAACTTACTAAATTCTGATTGCGGTGTTACCTCAGCCAGGAAATATGCACTAGGTATGTGAATCCTGCTTACCTGCGAAAAGAAAAGGAAAAAAACAGTTATTAAAACTGGGTAGTGCATTACCAAATCTTTTGGATTTTATCAACACACATAAACCAACACTACTAATAATATTGTGTAGTTTCAAAGTCATCCTTCGAGGCATTTGCATCTTAGATAATTATTAGTGGGGCCCTGAATTTTAGGCTTGCATTCATTTTTTGGAAAATTAAAATAGTTTTTTTTATTTCCAGAAGTTTATTAATTCCTCTTTACTAAAGTACATAAACAAATTGAAAATACATATTTAATTTCTTTTTCTTTTTACTTATAAACTTTTTACATGACTCAGAACCACAACACAACATGAAAATTTGGTTGATTTTGAACAATTTATAAAACATAATTTTAACTAACTAACCTTGTAATTTCAAAGTCTCTATATGTCTGGGTGTTGAAACTTTTAAAAATGTTACAATGCTCTAAATGCAATTGGAACATTTCCATTAATCAGGTGACACATGTTGCACTACTTTTAAATACATTGCAAAGTTCTGTGAGGTTAAACCTTTTCTGTTATCTTTCAAAACATGCACAAGGAAGAAATGCTCTCTTCACAGCGTGAAGTCATAGGCGTAAATTTCAATGAAACCACTGCTGCCGCTTCCCAGGGTAAATCGTCTGTAACTTCGCTCTGGAGAACTGCATCGTTGCAAACCCTGCGGTCCGCTGCAGAAATTTGGTGAGCTTTAATGAATTGCTTGTTCCCACTGGATATGATTATTTCTTTCTACGGAATTGTGTCATCTTTAGTGGTGAAGAAGTGGATTTCAAGCGCCGAATAGCTCCAGGAGAATTACTGAATTTGGCCTTAATAAAGGTCAATGCTATGATGCTATTTTTATTCTGAAATGCACTTTTAGCTTTGGCTATGCAGGCAGCATCGTTAACGTCAAATGTGTCTAGATCACTCTTAACATCTTAAAAATGTTTGGCATCAGCAAAATTCTCTAGCGGAAATGATGGGTTCTGGTGGAAAACTGTTTGTGGTAGTATTTCCTTGAAAATTTGAATGGGAGCTGGGAGCTTTCAGAAATACTCCATTAACGGATAAAATAATGTTCACGTATGGGAAATTGTTCCTAACGTCTTCAGCCATTAGCAAGACGTGACAATTTGAAGATTCTCAACTCGGTGTTCTATTGGCCAGAAGATGCGTATGGCGTTTCCGACGATACAGGCTTAGGTGCTGTGATATGTTTCGTCCAGTATCTTGTGTAAATGAAGTAGGGTTTAGCATGTTCTGTCCACCACAACGTGAGCGATGAAACGACCACAGCAATCGTGGTCTCGTCTAGGAAAGCCCAATACCACTGTTCTCTAGTTCTGTTCTGATCAACTCAACCCTTTCCTGGTATAGACACAGGAAATATTTCCTTACGGATGATTTCTCTGGAATCTTTCAGCCATTATGTTTTGAAGAAATGTATTGAATGTGGATTGTGTAGCACATGCCACGACACACTAGCATCCCATATGACATTGTCTTCTGAAGAGCCAGAAAAACCTGAAATTAGTGCTTGGCAACTGGATTCACTTCCTCTCGATGCTGCTGAATGTCCTGCAGATCTTTTTATGTGGAGAAAATGTTATTTTTGTTCACAGACTACCTGCTTTCGGCACAACTCACAAAATATAATTTTGCAACCTGTGATAAATTCGAGTCGTTGCCGATCCCACTATTGCATCAACCAACTATTAGAGCACTTTATTTCTGGCATCTTGGTGTAGCAAGTGCATTTATTAATTGCAAGTGTAAGCTTATTGTTGTTATTACATTATTATTATTATTATTTTCTTTCTTTCTGCTTCTAAAACCAACGATTTCTTCTGTTCACCAATAATTTCCTTTATTGCAACAATGTAACAGTTCATTGTCACCCTGAAAAACGTTAAATGGTATTTATCTCTTTGAAATGTAACAGTAAACAAAGTAACAATGTTGACTAATGCTTTAAAAGTAATTTTTGTGAAACTTAATATCTTAGTTTTTCTTTTGTTAGATATTTTATTTATCATATCGTATGTTACTGTTAAAAAAATAGTTTTAGCCTCCTTTGGGATTTAAAGTCTTATTCAGTCACTTTTGGGTTTTATATGATTCGACAATGTCACTATGTAAATCCCATTATAACGAAACTGATAATTATCCTAAGTATCGCAGCTAGTAAGGAACAAAATAGTTTGAAATCTAAGAATTCGGGCCCTAATTATTAATAACCGTGGAGCAGAAAGCTGTCTCCAGAAAAATTTAACGTTTCTATGACAGAATTACAGAGAGCTCTTAACCTCCTAGGATGTAAAACTACAAATCAAACAAAGACACTTCAATTTCGGCACTCCCCTTGCTGCAAACTCTGTAAATCTACAAGTATAACAGTTTTATTTGAAATATATCTTTTTGCCCTCACGAGATCATCTTACTCCATCAAGAAGCGTTTCCAGAAGTCTAAAACCAGTCATTAACGTTCACGCACAACGGTTAATACACGACAAGTGTACGAGCAATTGTATTTTAACGACACGCCAATAGACGTGTTTACGACTTCCCTTCGCTTTTGTCGACTTCTGACATGGCGACTTTTACATGTCTTAACTGCTCATGTTGTGTTTGCTTTAAACAACATCCAGCACTAAAGAGTTGCTAGATGAACGTCAAGCTATAACGTTCGCGCACTACCTTAGGTATTATTTCTTTCTTTTACTGCAAAAAACAACCTACTGGGTGACAAATATCACCACTTATTTCTTGGTAAGAGTAAATTAAAATATTACACTAGGTTGAACATGCAATGTAACCTATCTTATTCATTAAATGCTAAGAAAGAACTGAAAAACTCAAGCACAAAGTTATACTTTTTTTAAATGGTGTTTAACGTCCGTTTTTACTACTGAGGCATCACAGACGGTGGCACTGACGATACGTGAAATGAAATGATAAATTGGGGAAGGATTTTTTTAAGGAAAGAAACGTTCCAGGGTACCTCCCCGGCATTTGTAATGAGGACTGAGGAAAACCGGGGGGAAAACCTCAGTCAGGGAGGACGGTCCTGGCTGGATTCGAACCCCAGACCTCGGTCACCCGTGGTGATTTACTCGTATTATATAACTGATAGGTTTTAGTGAACACTTGTATTTGCATCGCTAAGGAGTAAAGATGATAGATAATTTCACCTCCATATATAATATCCGACCTTGGGCCCGGTAAAACATTAATACTTCTTAATCCCCTTAATAATAGGCCCCTTGTGAATCCACACACTTAGTCCAAGGATCCTAGAAGGCTTCTTTAGGGATACTGCGCAGCTGTGCCCTTGCGTAGTGTCCTCGCGGTTCTCAAACCGGACCCTTTTAGCGTTTTCTTAAATTCTCGGGAATAACCAGACATATCAGGAGAGCAGAGAGCCTGGCAAATTTGGGTAATGCAGTGCTTGGCCAGATGTGCTGAATGAGCTGGAACTTGCATCGAACTGCAATACAACATGACGAAGAAGAAATCCTTAATAGTGATCTGGCCTTTTGGTGCGTACTCCTGATGCGCAATGCCATGGTAGTCGAAAAAAGTCACTACAATCATCTTGCTTGCTAGAATCTTCACTTGCTCCAAACCTATGGTACTCTTATTGGCCTTAGGAAACTTGGGTGCTTCCATTGTGAAAACCGCCTTAATCTTTAGAATAATGTCTGCTTAGGTATCCCTTAGTTTCTGACAGAACTTGAGCTGTATCGCTGCTCCAAGCGTTCAATCTCCCTACGAAAATGAGAATTGGATGAACACGTGTTACTTTGCGTGACTGCGTGACTCTACTTGCAGCTACTGACGCCAAGGCGTTGCTGTGAGGAACAAAAACCACGCACGAGCATGAATGTCCGTTCTATATGCACAGCAGTTGCCTCTTGCTGATTTGCTTATTTAACGACGCTCCAACATTTCAGATCATTAGCGTCCCAGTGTGAAACATTTTGTTCAGAAGACTCTTTTTTCAAGCTTGAGGTTATTTTACGTGCCGTAAATCTACGACAATGTACCCACGGCTTCACTTCTCTTCCGAAGTAAGCCATACTTAGAACTTTTAGGCCCGAAAAAATCCATCGGTCCTGGCCGGGATTGAACCTGCGATCTTGGGTTTGGTTGCCATACTTGCATTCTAAAACGACAGTTGCCTCGTGTAAATCATTAGATACTTTGAAAAAAATAAGTGGATACTTTTTTAACACCCCTCGTAATCGGTATAGAGAAAGAAGTAGTAACCCTTCCTAGTGAAGGCCTCGGGTCTGTGCTATGTAGGTTTCTATCATTAAAACTTGTAAAATCAGCAAAATTTATTAACATCTAACAAGATCATCTGGTAAACAGTCTAACAGTATAGGCCAATAACAGGTAACTTCAGTCGCTACCGATTACCAATTCATTGTCTTGAATGGCCTTGGCAATTGGTGAGGCGCTAAGGGCTACCAGTCTATCGATTAAATGCACATTGCCAGTCGCGAGCAGAGTTTCTAAGTGTTGCAATGATGGATCATGTTATTTTCCTTAAATTCGTTGAGTGCCCTTGCTTGATCGAACGAAAAGAGTATGCGACTAGTCAGCATGGGTAGTTCATGGGCGGGCGATAGCGAACGCAAGTTGCTATTCTCTCTCACGAAAGCAGAGATGCAATGCCAACAAATGAGAGTGGTTGTATTTCTCCTCTGTTATAAATAGTTCCCAACATATCGGCTTAGTGCAGTCTTTTATTTAGGTTACCAATCAACTAAATTATCTATAAATTACTTCGTATATGCAACTATTGCACTGTTAACAATATAATGTGGTCATTGTGCGAAATTATGGAGAGAGGTATGTGCTTCAATGTACACGTCTTGCTTCCTTCACATCTGTCCCTGTTCAGTTATAGTCATTTGTTTTCCTGTTCCCCACCGTTCCATCCCAACTTAAGCGAGGAAGGATATGTGGTTTATTGACAGTGCTTTCGGTAGACAAGGATAGCCAACTGAGCAAGACAGCATCTCAGAGTACGTTTGACGTCACCTCAACCCTTTACCATCAACATAATTTATCTTTCTTTTAGTTATCCACATGCAGGCACTAACAGCACATATACCTAACAAATTAAACAGGAAAAAAAATAAAACAATATAGACCACAATCGTTTTCAATATAAGAAATGTAAGCATATAAGCTTCAAAACCTAAGACAAAACGGACTTCTATTTCTCCGAAGCTTTGCTACAATTATCGCATATAATTTATATTATCTACATCGTTCTTTGATGGATTAATGTTTCCTTTCGTGCTCTTGAAAAGCAAATAAGTGAATAACCTAATATTTGTGTAAAAAGAAGGAAAGAATAGAAAAGTATGAATAATACTGTCTCTAAACGACTTTGAAAGCTTTGTAAGCAAACATACAGATTGCAAAATTGAAGTACTTGTGTCTGCCTCAGGTGTACTGCAGTGTTCAATAATGACAGCAGAACGTCAACAGTAGCATCTTGCAGACTGACCTCAGTCAGTCGTGCTGTAGGTGTAGCTTAAAGGGGGCGGGGTTAGTAACGTTCTGTGCGCAGAGTAAACACTGTGGTGCGGACAATAAGTTTGATCACTAGAATGGCTCCGAATCTTTCACTTATCAACAAAGGACGAATTATAGAGATGTGGGAGGTAGCGTTAACCATTATCTGCAAATTAGATACAGTCTTAAATGGGCGAGGAGGAGTTGGACTGTAAAATAACTGGAAACTGTAACTACACCAGAACGAGATGTTAACACTGTTCAAAATAACCATTTCAATGCATTGAATACTGTGGCCCCAGAGCTGGGATTGCCTATACGTCACGTCGCAGACTTCGTGATGTGGGCATCTATTATCGTCGGGCTGCCAGGGAGAATATTTTACTTCCCATGCACAGAGAAGCGGCAACTTTGCACCGCAGGAGCTGCCAACTTCTTCATATGCGTAGGAAACAACTTTCTGGGTAGGTGAGAAGGTATTTTCATCTGGCTGTGGAAGAAACTTCACATGTTGGTAACCTAATGACGTGAGATTTGATTCCCGGTTCATTCAGGAAGTACACTCCGTAGTAAGTTGGTTGGATTAGTGCTGATGGACCAGGACCCTACAGAATATGTGGGAATTCTAAGCGAGATTATGCTTCCAAGTGCAATAATAAACTAGTCCATGATAACAGCGGTGTGCATACTGCAAAGCTGGCAATGGACATTCTAGCCGAACAACTTGATTACCATAGTTCTTGACTTGTCAGCAAAGTCATATAATTTAAACATAATTAATAATGTGTGAAACAGAATTATGAATGCATAGATTCCTGGTTGGGAATTCGTGTTATCTTTATTATATATAATTTTAATACAATTTTTATAAATAATATTTAATCGATTTATGCAGTTCTTACATCTATTTTTTCTCTCTTTTTGAACGTAGTAAAAGTTTGATAGTGAATACATTGTCTTGAAACGACCTTTCTAATCGTAATCCGTTTTGATCTTCACAATCGCTCCAAAATGATTTTCATTGTTCAACAAAGAGATTCGTTTAATCTTTATGGATCTAGACAAAGCAGATAGAGAAAAATTTGGAATATGATGTATAAGAAATGATTCCCAATACGTCTAATCGAATACTAAATTTATATACCAAAATAAAAATTTATATTAAATAAAATATTAAATTATCAGTAGGCATTAAAACGAACAAAAGAGTGAAAAAAAAGGATGTAGTTTCTTTCCAATATTGTTTAAGCTATATAGTTACATGACGAACTTCTTCAGGAATGGAAGGCACACACACTCGTAAAGAATAAATGTAAGAAAGAAAACTTGAAATATATTGGTGTCTGCTGATGACATTTTCTAAAACTTCAAGAAAGAGAAGTTGTAGAAAGGAACATTTGATTTGAATGAACTTTTTACAAAATATTAAATGAAAATATGAAGATCAAAGATGAAGTAATGGCATTTCAAAATAATCTCATTATAAATAATAATAATAATAATAATAATAATAATAATAATAATAATAGAACAGGTAACAAATTTTAAATATTTAGGATGTGTTGTGACATGAAATTAGTCAGGATATAAATTTAAAGAATATAAAATGTCCAAAATATAAATGGCACTGTGCGAAGAACATTAAAAAGAAAAATCAGGAAAGACACCCCAATTCAATTTTATATTCTATTAGCAATGCTAATATTACTTTATGGTAGCAAATATTAGACAAAAAACAAAACTAAAAAGGCAAGCTCTATACAATCAACTGAAACACGATAATAACGTGTTTTAAAAGCCTGCACTAAACATGTTAGAAACAGAAATGAAGATATCAGGAATGAATTACAGCTGGAAGCAAATGGATAAAATAACAAAATGGATATCCCATCTTGAAAGGATGATAAAAGATACAAAACAAATAAAAACAAAAGCAGAGATTGTTAAGCTGGGGAACGAGAGGGCCATACACCAGCACTAATCGCTCTTTCGAACACTTCCCTAAATTTATGTATGGACACCTCTGCTGCATGAGCAGTGGTGGAATCTTGTTGAAACCACCCGTGTTCTATTCTTCCGTCAGTTGATTAAAAAATGGAGCCAGAATGTCACTTCGGCACCTCTCCCCATTTACTGTCCATTCGTAAAAAATCGCATTATGCGAATAGCGCTAAACGAACCTCACACTGAAATTTTCTGATTATAAACAGAGGTTTCTAGTACACAATTTGTATTTTCAGAATACCTAGTTAAATTATACAGCTTTCAAAATTAAATAAAGCGTGGAAGGTTCACAGCTGACAGAGGCCGTTTTTTCTTTTCTTTTCTTTTCTTTCCTCCCCTTTCCTGCCTCTTTGCTCTAAATCAGTGGTTCTCAACATGCAGTCCACTGACCCTCGGGGGTCCGCGAGGCCCTTCCAGTTGGTCTGTGAAGCATTAGAATAGTGTTAAGAGCATTTATTCATGAATGTAGTGGTATAGACAATGAAGGAGAAGATATAAAATTCTGATATGTATTTATTAAGGAAAAATAAATTAGAATCAAATTCCAGCCGAGTACATTTTCTAGAGGTAAGCCAAAAAAGTGAACAACAGGTTGAACGCTCTTATATTCCGTTAGTGTTTCCCTCGCAACAAGGTGTATCTTTCGGCAACTGGGGCTCTTTCCCGGAATATCAAAGGTATGAAAGTATTGATGTTTTTGTAACAACTTATTTCATTTTAAAAATCACTCTCTACTCTCCTAATAAAAAAAATGGAAAGCGTAGAATCAGAACCCAGAATAGAAATTTCTCCGGCTTGTAAGTGAAATGCAGCATCTTCCCTCTCATTCAGGAATTAACATTAACGAGCAAGGTAACCGCCATGGGTGGCCAAGGTCGTTACGGCACGGACTCGTGAGCGGGAGGTCTGCGGTTCGAATCCCACCAGGACCGTCCTCCCTGACTGGGTTTCTTTCCAGATTTTCCTCAGTCTTCATAAATGGCAAATGCCGGAGAGGTACTCTAAATTTAGGCCTGGAACGTTTCCTTCCTTAAAAAATATTCTTTCCCAACATATAATTCCATCTCATGCATCAGCATGTCCACCGCCTGTGGTGCCTCAGTAGTAAAAAAGGGCGTTAAACACCATTAAAGAAAGAAAGAAAAAAAACGAGCAATGTGTAATGTTGGTGTAAATATACTTATTATTAATATGCGTTTTATATATTTTGGGTGTATTATTATTGGTATGATGTATTATTATTATTATTATTATTATTATTATTATTATTATTATTATTGTTGTTGTTGTTGTTGTTTAAGGACACATTACAAGAAAAAGATAATATTGAAAAATAGGAATAATTGCTTGTTTATATACGGTTAAATTTTGTAGACCAACGTTGAGCAATTTTAATATGTATATAGGTTGAAAATATAGAATTTGAATTATAATTTAGGGATCTGTGACAGCGAGAAATTTTTAAGCAGGATCCGCGGACAAGGAAAGTTTGAAAATAGTTGCTCTAAATATAAATAGTTCACTTTACTTTATAAATAAATAAAACAGGACATAAATACTGACGATGAAAGTAATATATAACAGCAACGAGAACTAACGAAGTTTCGCTGATAAACTTTATCAACAATGTTATAACTTCAACCAGGAAAAACTAAACTGACAACTTACGACACATTTCAAGTTTTCTGGCAAGCCACGTGAAGACTTGGTTAGTTACGTTGTAATATAGATAACATACACGCATGTACAATAAATACATTCTATTCCATTCATAATAAAGAGCGTTGTAGCATAAAATAAGTGTAGACTAAAAGAAAACTTTATAAAAGGATGAATGTTGGTGCTAGGCTGCACAAGGACAGGCCAATTTACATAACGAGCCTTAAGATGGTCACTGAAATAAATGTTATATAAATATAATGGGAAGAAACTTAAAATATTTGGAATAAGAGAAGGATGTTAACGGTAAATAACCGAATTACAAGAGAAATGTAAAGCACGCAGAAGATATGAAATTAAGAAAATTTGAAGACGAAAAGAGGAAATCGCAAGAAATCACCATGCAAGTTACTGCTGAACAAATGGAGTTCCTTATTGAGATAGCAATGCTGTCAAAGCAACCGTTTGAGACGCTTAACCATACAGACCGACGAAACTTGGGCTGCAGTCACGCCTCCTTCCACGAACGACAACGGAGACAGCCGAGCCCAAATTGTATGCAATAAATGCAGGCGAATAAAACAGTCGTATGTATGGAAACAAGCAATCGTACAATTTACTTTTTGGAGACTATGTTGCTTTTGAGGCTATGACCGCAATCGTAAATGCAAGGCCGCCATTGCTATTCATTTACTTATTTGCATAATAATGAATATCAATTTATTTAAATGCTAATTTTATGTAAATGGGCATTGTATTGAAATATTCAACAATATGCAACACTAAAGAGGACCACTACATCCGCGATAGTCGTTGATATTCACTCTCATCAATAGCTGAGGAAAAGAAACCACCAGTTCTTCAGTTCTGAAGCAGCCTGAAAGTTCTCAACTTTACAACAGCACATAATTTCGCTGAAGTTCCACACATTTTAGTACCGGTTCTAATGCTTTGTATATAATTCGCGTCATCATACTTCCTGCAAATAGGAAGTTAAACATTTTGAGGTCATCTTCTCATATTTTTTACCTTTGAACACAAGCATTTTGCAATATTTCTTTCAATGCATGATATTTTTATGCCATTATCTTTTTGTAACTTATCGCCGTCAAAGACTCTTCCGTTGTCAAAATTATACACTGTTAAGAACGTCTTGTTTTGACAAAGGCTAATTTTGCTCTTGCGACATTAACGTCCTTGATGTCTTCAAAATATAGCAATACAAGTGAATTAAAACTTGTATCCCACCACAATTTCACTTCTGGTTCAATCCTGTGGACGTAAACGAAGCCTATTTTGTACCCGTACATAATTCTTTCAAAGGAGCGAACTTTTCTAGGTATGACGTGCAGTCATTTCAAAACCCACTGTGCTTACGAAGTTATGAATTGATCTGAAAAGAGACGTTCAATAAGCATAAAAACACGAAAATATGCGAAGATCACGATATATTTTCCGCCATTGAGCTTTACGGAATTATAATCTACTTGCAGACATTCAGAGATTTGAAAGTAAAAAGTTAATTATTAGTTCGTCTGGCATTTGTACTGATCTGCGGAACGGTTTTTGTATTTCTTCCCCTCCCTTAAAGGATTCAAGAGAGGATGCTAGGAAGGATTCATGAGAAAAATGGATTAAGGTGAAGGCGTGCGAGGTACCGCATATTCCACCCTCGTTAGTCGAGCGTAGCTTGCTGACAGCCTGTGTCCGAGAGTGGTAAAGTAGGCAATTGTAGGTGTCAAACATGGTCGAAACCCTGCGGGGTACTTACAGGTTAAGGAGAATTACTGGGGCATTGAATTTCTTTTTAATCATTAATTAAGTAAATCTATGCTTCTGGCTACGGAGCCTGCTAGCCGCCAGCATTGAGCTAACAGTTTCTGGTAGTTGAGAGACTGTTGCAAGATCGGTGCGCATTTTGTTGAGAGTGGTAGCAAGGGTGTTGGAAGCGCTCGTTGTGTGTGGCCTGTACGGTTCATGCTGCGACTTTGGAGGTTGATTTGAATTCTTCTTTTGAGGTTGTCGGTGGTTTAGGCGCAGGAGTCTGAGGTAGAGTGAATGCCTCTTTCAGAGGGTAGAGGCAAGAAGTGGTTACGTCTTTAGCTGCTAGGAGGTGCTGGCTGATTAAATTTGCCATGCCACTGAGGATTGTGTCACAAAGAGCCATAGGTGCAGCGCCAGAAGTTATGTTGGTAGTTTGGGCAGGTGCTGGTGGCTGAGGCGTTGTTGTGGGAACTGCGCTGGAGTGTGCAGGCAGTCTAGTCCACGTAATGACACAGAGTCCGCGGCGGTGGGCCAGTTCGTGCTTCTTTCACTCCGAGGTGAGGGCCTCGACTCCGCAGCAGCGGCATCTGGCAGGTCCCGTGCATTCTTGCGCACTGTGGCCGTAGCCACAGCACCGACGACATGGAGAGGATGCGACATTGGAGTAGGAGTCCGTCGGCGGCGGCGGCGTCGCAATCTTCTGAATCAAGAAATACCACTTGTACTATTTGGGCGGTTCGAATAGATTCTGGAAGCTCTTAAGTGGAAATACTCCGTGAAACGCTGCAAATAACGACGCTCCATTGACCACCGGGCGCTGATGTGCTAGACGGTCATCGCGGGAAAGCGAAGCTGAGAGGGATGGTTGGTCTTGGAGGTTCTGCGCTGGCGTTGTGTCAGGAGTTAAACCTCATTGTCTGGAAGAACGGTAGCGGTGATCTCAGCAGATGAGGTTAGCGTCTGAGCATCCGCAGGAGGAACCGGCAGTCTTGTTTTCTTCTTATCGATCGCCATCTGGGCGATGAATGCTGCTGCGAAACGTCAAATTTAAGTCCATTGGTAACAGAATTAAGCTAAGGAGACGCTTCACGCTGCGCATTGGAAAAACCACTGAACAGATTACAATACTCTGCTTGGGTGTCATTAGCCAAGTATCATTAATAGGGTTCCTTGTCCGTCGGTCACAGGTAGAGCCTTACGACCTCATCGGCCACCCGCACAGCTCCACAGAGCTTCATTCCACTAAATTTGAGTGAATGTATTGAACCGAGTTAAATGAAACATTCGCACACTTTTATCCAGACCGGATTGCCGACTAAAGATAGCCGGCAGTTTAAACGTTAAGGAAAATGTTATTTATCATTCTATAGCTGTTTGTTTATTTCATGTTTTTTATTTAATTTTACTTTTTAGTTTAGCATTTAAAAATAAATTATCTGTTACTATTCTATTCATCGTGATAGCAAACAATTTCCTTTCTCAGTTTTGTTAAATTCATAGTGTTTATCCATTTAACTATAAAACTATACGACATTCATTTTATCTAGTCAAACCGACTAATTTCACGGTTTATTCCACTGACTTGCTTTGTCAGTATGGGAAAATGTTTCTGTTTATGTCGCTGGTTCTCATCTTAAGATAGACATCTATCTGCATTTGCTTTCACAAAATGCCAAAATGTTACGGTGAGGACTGTTAAAACATTTTCCCAAAACTGGAATGAAAAGACTCGCAAACATTTGTAGTGGGATCTGATGCCAGGGAATCTGAAACCAATTTTTGCGGCGGGAAATGCGAAATGTCTATGTAACAGTCTTCTTCTTGATTGAGATACTTTAAGCATTGTGCATTTTGAAATGTTGCATTTATTTAATGTTAACGGTGAATCAGCAATATCCTTGAAATCAAAGAAATCACTTGATAACATTGGAATTACATAAAAAGCATTTATAGCTTCTGCTAACTCTACAATTTTATGTAAATCTTGGGGAATTATTTCTTCTTCTTCTTTTTCTTGTTCTTCCGAACTGCATTTGGGTTATAATTCCCGTTCTACAACTACATTTGCAACTGATCGTCCATCTGTCTGTATTCCTGCATCTCTGTGCCAGCGTGGTTTATAATGAAGTATTTTAAGGAACAAATGATATTCCGACATTCGTAAAATATACTGACTCCATTTTTGTGAAAATGAACACGATCTAGCATTTCTTTATATTCAATTGGTAACTCCGTATGATCTCTTAGTGTGACATCTAATAGGATCAAATAAATTATAATATGTGGAGCATTTATTCTATTTTTACCATCTCTGTCTAATGACTAACAGTCATTGGCATATACAAAAGCTGGTTAAGAAATGATGTACTGAAATTTCAATATGAATTTCTTTCTTCATTTGTTACCAACATTTTGCCATAAGATTCTGTTTGAGATATTATAAACTATCAATTTTTTCTGAAGATTCATTTTTTGACTAAATAACGTGATGCGGGTTCTTAAATAATGTCTGGAGGTTGTATCACTTACTATTCTCTTCTGAAATGCTCATGTTATAAGTATTTAAACTATTTTGGAATTTAAAAATAGAAATTTGTAAATCATCTACACTTTCTTCCGTTTTTTTGTTGATTTTGTTTATTTACGGACGCTCTTTAACATCTCAGGTCATCAGCGTCCCATTCAAATCAGGGCGTGAAACGGTTGGCAAATTTAGCTCTGAGGCCTCTCTTTCAGCTTGAGGTTCTTTTAGATTTTATAAATCTACATGGGACTTACGGCTTTACCTCTCTTCCGAAGGAAGCCATACTTAGGATATATACCTCCGAAAAATTCATCGTTTCTGGCCGGGATTGAACCCGCGATCTTGGGTTTACGAGGCAAGTATGGTTACCACTAAACCACCAGGGTCGACTCTTTCTCCCGTTTCAACCTGATCATTCACCAATATTATATACTTTTCTATCGCTGTAGATGTTTACTGTTATTCCTTACGGTCGTATAGATACACGAGGTTCTGAGGGGGAGGGAGGCTTCTCTGCTAATGACCGTGGGACTGGACATCTATGCAATACTCGTTTACTTTAAATGTTGTATGCTTGTTAAGCTCTCTAATAAACATCGTTTTATTACGCTCAGGTTATCAGTGAAATGGATTTGTAAGGATATAACTCGGGAAAACTGCTCAACTTGTCTTGCATTATTTTTCTCGAAATTATATAAGAGCTACCGTGGAAAATATTCCTAGAAGAACTTCGTTCTGACGTACACTTGCATCTGGTTTCACTTAGTGCGTCACGCTTCAAGTGGTTACGTCAACAGATAACACGTTCTGTGCTTTCCGAACTAAAACAAAACCCATCAGCTATTAACACCTCTTTAGTCCAGAGTTATACGTGTGTACCTTCGATTGTTTATTTTTGTTTTCTTTACGTTTTTAGGGTCTTTATTGTAGTGTTTACTGGCCTGAAGTTTTCATAGGCTTCAGTTCGCAATTCACATTTCTAGTAACATTAGCATTCCAATTGAACTATTGTTAAAGTGTAGCAGATGGAAAATGGCTGCTCTTTATCGTCAACAAACGCCTGAGTATTATTATTATTGTACTCAATTAAGTGGTAACTAATTTTTTCGACACATACGCTTTATTGGAACTACAATGAGTAAATTATAATTTAATGATACATTTACCATTATAGGAATAAATGTGTTTATATACTATGAAATGATATAAATTCGAATCACTGCTTAATATTTTTGGTGCTCAATGAAGAGCGGACTGTGGGTCTATAATTAATATTCTTAATGATAATGATGTACTTTGTGTGCAAGATTAAGATAATTTAATTAGCGACCATTCGAGAAAACAAAAGAAATGAAAATTCAAGACGTAAGGCATGATAACACATGAACTTTTTTCAATTGCTGTGGTACATCTGTTTCGTTAATGACAGCATTTTTCTTTGTTTCTTGTGGAATGGCTGGACGAGCAAGACTTAAAAAGTCAGCAGACAGCTGATTCTGATGAACCAAAAGGGTTTATGGAGTATTTTCTAAATGAATATTGGGGCTGAATGAAAATAAACAAACCTAAAATCAGTTCAGCTTGGACTAAATTTGAAAATTAAATTAATAGAAACTTTCTTTTATGTAGGTGTAGAAATTGTTGTGACTTTAAAATTGCCTTAAGCAAAAATGTATTAAGAATACAATTCTGCATTGATTTGTGAGGCAATGCCAAGGGATGGATGAATGAATAGATATTTTAAAATAACAACCTACACTTTTTACATAAATTGTGCAATCGTTCTAAAGACACCCTGTTAGATATGCTTTAAAAATGCCCCACAGTGCCATTTATCAATCGATGAGCAACTGATTCCTATTTTTGGTAGATGTGATTTCAACTGTTGAAACACTTAGGGCCAGTTGTATAAAATGTTAGCTTGAGTTTAGGGCATGAAATTAACCATCAGTTATACTTAAAGTTGAAAATGTTTGATTGTATAAACATTAATATAAGACTACTTCGTCTTAACCTCAAATTAAATCTAACTCGCAAATTTTCGCAAGTTAAAGCGCTAACTAGAGTTTAGCAACTGTTAAGTAAAGCATTTCCCAGACTACAGGAGCATAATAAAATGGTAGTTACATTCATTTTAATTTCGTATAGATAAAGTTTCCTCAACGTTTCACTTTTCATTTCCGCGTAATAACAACAGCCAGAATTCCCTTCAATTGTAGGTTATGTTAGGTAAAACTTACAAGCGATATATTGTACAGATTTATGACATCTGAATTACCGTGCTCCTCGTGTATTTCATGAGAGAAATAATCTATTCTTACAATTAAATGACAAACAATTAAAAATGTGATTTTGCTTACAGTAAAAGACGAACTAGAACAGATTACATCCCCGATTACAATCACAAACTAAGCGAAATCATGCTTTGAGATCGACGTTCATGATACTAATGATTTTAAGGTTCTTTGCGGCAGGAGCTTCCAAATAGTTATTGAAGATATATTAACTTTGAGGAAGCAACGGTTCAGTAGAACCATACATTAAGTTACTAGAGCAACTGCAGCTCTGAGACCCCAGTTCATTAAAATAGCAAACGAAAAGGGTGATGTAAGGAAAGTGATGCTAGGTTTCTATAACATTCGCAATTTTCCTGGAGTTTTAGGTGCTACAGACGGCACACATTGCATTATTATATGGCACGTAGTAGAAGTCTTAAGAACAGATGGCAATTTTCCCCCATGTACGTACTTTATCCTTATTTAAGATCGAATGTATTTTTTTTCCCTTCAATTATTTCCTCATATTTAGCACCAGATCAATAATAATATCTTTCTCTCATTTGCTAAAAGTTGCTCGTATTCGCTTTCACATTTCCTTCTACATATATTTTAACACATTTAAAAGAAAAACATGTATAGGAGGCGGGAAACTGCATAATTATTAATTTTTCTCATGGTGAACAGTTGGAACACCAAGTTGCTCTAAACAGGAATTTCCCAATAGTTTCGCGATGTTGTCATAGGTGTGACGGTTATTGTAAACTCGAGGTCACGCTAGTCTGAGATTATTTTTATGCAACAGAAACGATGCCTACCTCTAGTTACTTTTTAAATTTCAAATAAAAGTAATCTCCAATAAGCAACTTTTATACACTGGGCCTTAATGTTTCCTTGAAACGCAGGGATCGATTTTCTCTGCTGTCATATTTTGCCACTGATCTAAAATCTACCAGATCAATGAGTAGTGTAGATCATAAGGGAAGTGATGACATAAATGTGAAAGAATGCTCTCCTCTGCGTAAACAGGCCAGGGTGGTTAGTCAACCTTTACTAGAGGTGAGGCTTGATCAAATAGGCAACTTTCCTACATATTGCAATGACAGGTTTGCTTCAAAATGTCGCAAACATAATGTAAATCTAGGTAAAGGGTGAAGTGTATCAAATGCAATAGGTATCTAAAAAGGAATTATTTTTCAAAATACACTACAGGACAAAAAACACTGGGCACTTTTAGATTTGATTATATTTTGTTCTTAATTCTTATAATTTGTTCTTATTTATTTTAAAATGAAAGAATATCCATTTATACAACATGTTGTTTTATTGAGCACCTTAAATTACAATAGAAACAAAAACTTAACTCTGGTTAGAAAAGTTACGAAGGAAGTAAAGAATTATAAGTTTTAACTGCGAGTACATTTCCCTTGAAACATTAAAAACGCATTTATAAAGGGGCCTCAGCCACTCTGTCTTGGATAACTGTATTTATACTTCTTGACATGCTTTCGATCAGGTTAGCTATCGCTCCCTGTGGAATATGCTCCCATTCTTCAAGAAGTGCTCGCCTCAACTCCTGCAAAGTTTCTGACAGTGAGTCTTATATTAACAAGCGCGTGTTATTACACACGTGTTCAAGCAGATTCGTGTCGCGACTCCTTGTTGGTCATGGTAAAACACGGATTTCCACTTCTTGGAGAAATCTCTGACCACGTCTGTGAACAAAACAGCTTTACTGTTCATTTCTCCAATCCATATGATCATTTGCACAACGCAATCGTTCGACTCAGTGCATTCTGAGCAAACTGGGATCAGTTGCAAGTACACTTGATATCAGCTCACTTGCTTTCAGCCTTCTTCTAACCTTTTAGGCCAAAATCGGGCGTCCATACATATTAAGAAATTGCTGGACTACAGTCATAACTGGCAAATTGCGCTCCCTAAGAACTGTCAACACCATGTACTCGTCTTCCTTTGGTTTTTAGCTCTCGGGCGACCCAAACCTGGTCTTCTGGCATATTCTAGGGGCCCTCTAAACATTTATAAGGCATCGAGGACCGTATTTCTAGCCATGTTCATTACTTTGCTATGTAACATACACTGCGTATATCAGTGTTTAGGGCTACAGCTCTAGCCACATCTTCAGGTCGAATTTAAGACGAAATGTGACAACCCTACTTACATTTACAACATGTAACAACAAAGAAATAATGATAACAAAACACAAAAGGGTTAAGACAAATTTGCTTTTTATACACATAATTGGAATAATCGACAACAATGGGTTGTTTATAAAACAAAAAAACATTCAACATAGTCTACATATCTCCATGACAACAAATGCTTACCATAATATTTTATTATAAGCAAATATACTGCAATATATACAAGCAAGTACCCCCCCCCCCCCGAGTGTATCATTCAAAGTAAAAGAGACTTCTGCATAAAGTGCTTTATGTGATACTACGTGAAATACAAAGAATTAATGCTTATTAAAACATTTGTTTGCCTAAAATGTTGTAAATAATTATTATAAATGAAAAAAGCATTTAATTCTTATAAAATGTTCACTGATAGTGATATCCTTGGTGGTTGGATATGCCTCATCCTTTGAAAGAATATTTTACAATGTGACTGTCTATACCAATAGTTTATCGCTATATGATATTTACAAAGCACAAATTTATAACGTTTAATACTTTGGCTTCATGCTGTTAAGATTTAAACATAATATTTTTTTAACACACACTCAGGACTGAAGAGGGTAAAGTATTGTACGAACAAATTTTAGGGTCCCGCAAGCACTTGTAGAAAACAGAGCTAAAAGCACATCTGTTTCTGGTATGTATATGACATTGTATGCAAGTCGAACAAAATGTACTGCAAATGGTAATTGCTCCTGTGGAATGACTTTCTTGCCCAATAATAGTGAATGAAACACCAGGTGGGTGTCATGGTAAGACCACGGTCCGAGAAGCTCAACGGAAAGGTTTTCATTTGAATCTTTTGTCTTATTCAGCTTCTCGTTTTGCGTTCTGCGCACGTTTCATCATTCCTATTCGTAAGTAAAACGCACAACGTGCCTGCAACCGTGCATTTTCAATAAGCACGCCTCCCTCCGCAGCGTTCTTCACACGCGTGACATACATTACGAGTCTTGTTGTATCCGCCCCAACGCCGAGTAAAATATCCCAAGATTTGCGTAGAGTTGTGAAGAACACTTCCCTCGTGCATGTTGCTTGGAATGTGTTGATAAATCATTAAAATAAACGTTTATGTAGTAATTAGTTCTAATTCTGGTTCTCTGCTGAGAGTAAATAATGCTGAATAGGTCGGGAGGGACTTTTGAAAACTCATTACAAGTTGTAATCTTTCAGCCACCGCTTCTTTTCAAGATATTATCCAAACATTTTGCTAGAACATGATGTTTGGCTTTAGCATAAGTGAGGATTTCTTTATTTATATCAGATGCAAACTTTTATCGAATTTCAGCAAAAAAATAACGTCAGCAAGCAAGAAATTCACTTCCTAATGAGCAATATTATTTTTTTTAATAGTTTTATTCCTTACCAACTTCTGAAAATGTAGTTCTCTAAACCATTTCCTGTATGCCACTCTACACTCCTCTGAGTTATTCCACAAAGCCTACAATTTCGTTTTAAATTTATTTATCCGCGTCACACATAGACAATTTAATAGCAAATTAAAATGCTTACGTTTCATAAACATCTGAACTACAATTACACAGTATTTACATTTGTTAAAATGAATATAACATAGGGAAGCTATTTATCTAGCCATTGGTTAAGGTTACACTAACATTTGATTCCATTCCTCTGTTTTATACCTCCCTCCATTTCGTCCGGTAGAAATAAAACTTGTGTGGATGTATGCACCCTTATCTCTGAAGCAGAACTGAGGTTGCACGTTAAATGTTCAAATAATATACAGTTTCGTGCAAAAATTGTTATTCAAGGCTTAACTGGCAATATGCATTCAAAAATAAGTAACAGATACTGCAGTTATGTGCAAGTTAGCTTGGCTCTAATAAAAGAATGGGCAATTTCTGTTTACAGAGAACATCACACTAGAGTACTAATGAAATGTTTATTTCACTTGAAAACAGAATATCGAGGCGAGAAGCACAAACCCGGGGCAGGTTGCAAGATGATTTACTTGTGTTTATCAGTGGAGATGTACGGCTTTCTCACATACAGTGCGTTAGATAATTCCTCCTCAATGTGTTTCCAAATGAAAAGTCTGTGCTCATTGCTTGCCCTCTGCGAGTATAGAAGAACATAGGCCTTAATGGCCGATCACTGTTGCGGATGATAACCATATCACGAACACATTTTATGTTTTAAGAAATTTAACCTTGACAATGGAGACGACTACCGTGAACATAATTTACGCATAGTTTTTGTGGAAGGAAGGACGCCAACATGCAGAAATTCACAGACGTTTAACTGCGGTATATGTTCAAGAAGCTCTTACACAGAGCAACTAGGTCAATGTGTTCCCCAACGGCAGGAATCTGCACAAAAGAATGCGAGTCATCGCTGTCTCCCAGGAACTGATAGGAGCATTGCCTCTGATGTACAAGAACGTCAGAGAGGCCTGGGGCGCACAACCCTGCACACGACAATTTGAATATGAAAAAGATGTGCGCACTGTGTTCCACAAGATTTGACACAGGCACAAACCGACAAAAGGGTTGAAGTCTGTCGTCGGCTACTGTAAATGCACAATGAAGATCCGGGTTTTTGGAGGAGCTGGTGACTGGCGTCGAGTCAAGGTGTCACCACCACGCCAGGGAGTCTCCCGCACAAGTAATTTAGTGCTGTTCCATTTGCGATCAAACAGATAATCACCGTTTTTGGGACAATTCAGGCATACTGCTAATGTACTGGCTTCCTCAAGGTACGGCTTAGATGCACGATCGCATAGTTGGCATTGCTGGGATTCATTGTTGTGCCCCAGCCTGACTGTGCCTTATTCAACAATATGAAGGACTGCAAGGTAAAAAAAAATTCGCCAATTCAGGCAGCAGTCCCTTAGTGAAGGCATAGGAGTTATCAGGAAGATGACACGGTACATTGATGTTGGTGGGGGCATATGAGACATTCCATGTGCATTGAAGCATGTTAAATAATTTATAAGATACAAAAATATTGTCAGTCATTTCTGTCATATGTACATACAATATCCACACGCTATATACATATTACGTAAACAACTATTTCATGAAAATGGATCTACAAAATTAAAAGTATACATACAGAAGCTTAGGAATTGCTGGGGCTTTACCAGCAGCTTGTATATTGCTACAGTAAACTAGAACTAAACTCACAATTAAAAACATTAGCAATACACCACAAGAAATAGGAACAAGTCTTTGAAAGAAAATAATTAACGCAGATTCGCATCAGTAATGTTGGAATGCTCAAGAACAGACATATCATGACCCACACACAAACATAAAATAATGTACCACTTAATATGGAGATTTGGGCGTACTTCTGTTTTCTTCCATGACTTATTTGCCATTTAACATGAGAAAAACTACAAGAAGAAACGAAATAGAAATCACTACTAATGAACTAGAGTAGATTTAAAGAGGGAATTTAAACAGCTCGTGCACCTAAAACATTACGAGAAAAGGTGTTAGAAGAGGCATGCAAACCTAACGTTCATAAGAATTCTACAAGTATAATATTATTTATTAAAAGTGGGAATAAAAATTGCGGTTTTTCATTAAAAGCATACTTTTCACCGGTGATAATTAAAATGTGGAATAGCCGAATTTTCCTCATTCTGCATACCTCCAGATGTAAATTATTTTTTATTTTTTTGCAATGAATTATAACCACGCTTATCTAGTTTGTTCATTGGTGCCCTTTTTAACCATTACTTATCTTCATTATGAATTAGCATTATAATCAGCTACTATAAGTAATGGCATTTACATTACCACGTCAGAATACTGGTTCTTATCACTTTTCGTTATCGTAAACCTCTCAGTGTGGGGCAGTCTTTCATTGTTTTTATTACAGGAAACGTTTCATGTGTGAACAACTTTCTTAAGTGCATGCGCACCATAAAAACTCAGATGCAAGTAGTCAGTTGGTTAGCTTATCGATAACATCGTTCCCGGCCTGAAATGCAAATTATGCTACATATTTTAATTGTGCAAACATTATCTTAGAATGGCTCTAATTGCTTTATATGGAGACTGAAGCTCAGATTTGTGGATATAGATTAAAAACCGTAATGTGTTGTAGTCAGGTATATATGTGCAAAACTTCCGGGCTTCCAGAATGTCCTCTGCTCGCACGGGGTTTTACGTCTCGGCCAAGGCCGGCTCCCTTCTTGTCCTTGAACTTTCGAGCAGTCACCGGTCCATATTCATTCGCGAAGGCTTTAGAGTAATGTTCTTTTTGTAGGTAAATGTTGTTATAAGTACGACTCAACTCCTGTGAACCCTGGAAGTTCCCTGGGCAATTTGTTCCTTCCAGAGCTCAATTCATGATTTGTGAATAAATGTGATACTGCTGGTTCAGTGCAAAAAAAGAAAAACATGCGAAGACGTACAGTTTTAACAGAAGACAAATTACACGAAATTGGCACAAATCTTGAACGTTCGCCAAGAAAATCACTACCGAAATTAGCATAACAAGTTGCAGTTTCAATGTCTTCTGCACAACAGCAACAAAATTGTTAAAACCCAAACCTTACAAGTGTACACGTGTTCAATATCGTAGATGTGTGTGGCCCTCTCGCTTCCCCAGTTCTAACAGTCGGTAATTTTTATTTGTGGGGTAGGCTTAAAAACCAAGTGTACAAAAATATTCTTGACACATTGGGAGAACTCCAGGAAAGCATAGAAAATGAAATCAGAAACATTATAGTGAACGAACTAAATCGTGTCAACCGGAATGTGTTTACCCAATGGCTGTTTAGCTGAAGGAAGACGTTTCCAGTAAACATTTATACGAAGCGAAGTCAAAAGGCAGGAGCGGCAGGCTGTGGCATATCCAGCTGGCGAGATGCGAAACCTCGTGGGAGCTGTAAGGACATATCCTGGAAGCCGCTGTATTTTGCAAGTTGCAGATATATTCGTTAAAAGAAAATAGAAGGAAAAAAAACATATATTATTTGTGACAAAGCGTGCAATTATAATTACGAATTCACAGTATAACGCAAACCGCAATTTCAAACTCGGTTTTCAACAGTTTCACCATTTAAAAGTTTTTTAAATTCATATGAAAAATGGACAGATGTAAATCATGCATTCAAAACGTACTATGTTTATCTCACTGTTTAGAATGGTGTTACCTAGACTGGGCATATAAATAAACAAAAAATGCCATTACGCATAATTTGATATGTAAGAGGTTAATGGAATAACTAGTAATATTACTCCATCAATTTTATTTGGCTAAGACATGAACAAATATTCTCAAGAAACTCAAATTCCGTTTATGAAATTCCATGTTTCTCTTATCCATAAACAAAGAGTATTTCTAAAATGTTAATGTTTTTCAAAATAGTTCTAACACATACTGCAACAGGGTTTAGTACCACAATAAATTGTTCTTGGTTTTGGTGATCACAACGTAATCAGATGTTCAATTATTTCCGTGACACATATAGTATTCTTAAACAAGAGTTGCAAATAGCTAATTGGTATAAAAAACAATATTATGGTATTCCTTGAACAGTCATTTGCAAATTGCAACTATTCTAACCCACAAATATAAAAATGCTATGATAACAATATTCTCCACACTATCCACGAGAGTAAATCAATTCTAATCAACACTGTTCTTCAGCTGCTATGTTCAACCTTGAATACAATGTTGCATTTATCACATGTCCAGAGTAACAGCCCTAAACTATTCTAGATGAGCAAAGTTCAACTTGATTGCGCTTAGTGCTCCGGAATGGGTAATTTTCTCGGCAAATGGCGCAGTGTTTACGCAGTAATTTTACGACATTATCAGTACTCAAAACAGCCAGAACCTGGTTCACTCTATATATACTACATAATTTAGCTGCCCTACACACTCTGAAGACAAATTGAAAAGAAGGTATCACCGTACACCAAAATAAAGGTTGATTGTTTTTAAGCTAGCAAAGAAAGAAGTTATACTTAGCTATCATTGAGAGGATAATTCGAAAATAAATATTAAAATTAAAGAGGTTGCTTTGTCACTATTATGGTGCTAGCGTTCTTTTCGTCATGGCAGTAATGGGGACAAAGCCCCTGACTGGTATTAATAAACAAAACATTTGCAGGAAAACTTTCTCATCACGAAAGAATAGAGGGTAATTCTCTTCTCACATTTCATTTCTTCAACAGTGTTTAACGACTGTTTTCTACTGAAACTTACAGGCGGGACACTGAAGATACACGAGATCAAATTATAACTAAGTTTAGGGTACCTTCCCGGCATTTATTATTGATGAGGACGGAGAAAAACTTGGAATCTGCGTACCTTAGTAACTTCCACCGTCCGTGTTCTGAAGAGAGATCTAGTTGCATGGTTCTTGTCCGAGCAACGTTGAAGGCTAGTTTTCTGTACATATTTAAACAATACTTCAGATTCACCTGGAACCTGTTTCATAAAAGTTGCCATGTGTGACAATTAAACAAAATTGTTAACAAGCAGTTTCACATAACTTACAAATATGTCACATATGGCAGGTATAAAATTGTAACTGCCACAAGGCAAATTGTTATTTCATAAAGCTGACAATTATGTAAATACAAATTGTGCACAAATGATTGTGTTTCTAGGCTCATGGAAGCTTTAGCTGTATTCAAGACTATTAATATTTACATTCTTTGCGTTGATATTATAATAATTATAATAAATTACTTTATATTGTAATGTAAATTAAACATGACAAAGTACAATGTATTTGATAATGTTTATCAACTAGAATTACTATTATTAGCATATTTTTTTATTGGTGTTTAACGCCCGGTTTTACTACAGAGGCACCACAGGCGATGGACACTGATGATACATGAAATGAAATGATATATTGGGAAGGATTTTTTTTAAGGAAGGAAACGTTCCAGGCCTAAGTTTAGGGTACTTTCCCGACATTTGCTATTTATGAGGACTGAGGAAAACCTGTAGAAAACTTCAGTTAGGGAGGACGATACTGGCGGTATTCGAACCCCAGACCTACCGCTCACGAGTCCGCGCCTTAACGACCTCGGCTACCCGTGGCGGTTATATTATTATTGATAATAATGTATATTAACTCAGATAATGTACGGGTCGGTCCTTGTGGTGTAATGGTAACCATATTTGCCTCCTAAACCCAAGCCTCGCGGGTTCAAACCCGGCCAGGACCGATGAACTTTTTTGGGCGTAAAAATCCTAACTATGGCTTCCTTCGGAAGGGAAGTAAAGCCGTGAGTTCCATGTCGTACATTTACGGCCCGATAAAGAATCCCAAGCCTGAAAAAAGAGGCCTCAGCAAAATTTGGCGGCTGTTTCACGCCCTGAATTGAATGGGACGCTGATGACCTGAGATGTTGAAGAGTGTCCATAAATAAAATCAATCAACAACAGATAAGGTACTGGGGCATTGAAAAAATCATAATCGCTTCTTTCTAATGTAAATGTTTGAAAAAATAATAATAAACGCTTATTGTATGTTTATTATCTTTTAGGCACTATTTACCGCACACGCTATGTCAGGTAAACATTCTCCTGTCGAACCTGTCTAAACAATTTTACAAATATGTCCAAATAATTCTGACAAATTGTCATTTTTTATCAGTCATACTAAAATATTTATGAAACAATATATGGCAGTTTTTCATGCTTTAAGAACAGAAAAGAGTCAAGTTATTGCATTGTAAAACTATTGCCTGTCACCTGTCGAATTGTCAACTTTTATGAAACTGTCCCTTGGTCGTTAATTTTTGTCATAATTTCAAAAGCCTTTAACATTTAAAGTCTCGTTTGCTGGTTCCATTATCAGGCGCCTTCCTAGGTGGTGGATGAATGCCCTACAGATAAGCAGGATAACGAAGAAATAAAATATCCGGGGCGAACTGCTACTAACTTGGGGAGGAACACCTTAAATGAAAAATCTGAAAATATGGACCCTTTACCAAAGGTCAAAGAGTACGCTCAACAGAAAAACAAGCAGAGCAGAAAGCTTAAGGTTGGCAACTCCAACGAGCATCTTACTTAGTTCTGGGTGGTAACAGGTATAAGAACATTCTTCCTAGTTACAAACTGTAGAACACTTCCAATCAATATTTCCCTCCTCTCGTAACAAACGTGCGTTTAGTTATTATTATTATTATTTAAAAGTGATTTTTTAAGAATAAAGTACATATCAGCCAGGCTTCTCGGCAGGTACTCATTTTTAGGTCCTTTATTCCTGTTCCTCGAAATGTATTCATTAAAAGGTGGAACGGCTTGTAATACGAACGCAGAGGAAAATATTTGTCATTTTATCTTCACGGGCATGTTGAACATCACAAGTTTGAATCGTTGATGAAAACTGTTGAACGGGATAGTTACTGCCTCATACGTAATTTCGGTTTTTAGGCAAAACTTTATTTGAAACGTGTTCTAACAAGAAATTAAACATTATCACAGTAAAATGTTAATAGTCTTAAGCCACCTTTCTGCAAGATTTATTATCCCGTGACGGGGCCAGTTTCTGAGTTTTGATGCGAAAACTTCGGTGCTACACATTTTCATGGCTTCAGTTTCTTCCACGCAGGAAATGTGCTAAATAATAAGATCGGGATTGGAGTAGCAATTGGATCCCTTACAATTCCTGGATGTTCCATGGTTGTTCGAGCGGTATGGGGTCTCGCATTGTCTGCTGCAAGAGAACTATTATTTCAATACCTCTGTCTCAAAGCTTCGGAGTTTATTCCAGTTATTGAGAATAAAATTTGCATCGACTGCACGCCCGTTTGGAACCAACTCCCAGAGAACCAGCCTTCAAAATTTCATCAGACATACATTTCTAAACGATTTTGTTTATCGATGACTTTGACTGGGGATCGAGCCATGTTTCGAGGTGTCAGTGTTGCGGTAATAAACCTATTTTTCATCTCACGTAACAATTCTCCTAATATATCCACCATTCATCATAAGCTCACGACAGATAAACACTCTGCTTTGGGCCTGTTCATGAAGTACAGAAACTTTCAATATTCCACACCAGGACGCGGTAAATCTTCTCCATTGTTGAAAGGCTGGAACTATCATTGTGCTACACGCTAACGACACCTTCTCCTTCCACTGCAAATATTCTTGGAGTTGCAGCAATAGCTTTGTAATCTTGTTTGCAGTAGCGCTTTAGAAAAACTAATTTCAAAATTTGTAACCTCCATTTTATGACTGTGTGTTTCCTGACATGCTCACAATAATAATCAGGGTATCCTTCCTTAAAATAAGATTGTCAAAGAAAATACAACTATTAACACCTTACAAAACACCAAACTTAAAAACCGATATTTTTATAAGACAATCTAATAGTTAGCCAGCTCGCTTTGTATAAAACACGCTAGCATAGCAAGTACGCATATCTGGAGCGCAGAAGCCACCTACCCACTGCACTGAACAGCATGGCGCTTGCGTGAATTGCTCGGCCAGGGTTGTTGCAGCCGCTGAAAACGCAAATACCTTGTGGTGCTGAACCGAGGAAGAGATCTACAGTCTTGTGCATTTAAGCATTCTGTGTGTTTGCAATTCCGGAAAATAATACGCCTATTTTAATTGATGGTAAGATCTTTAACCCGTAACTTCCCGGATTCTATAACAGGGGCAAACAACCAGGACCGGTCTGCAAGACCTCTATCGAAATATTTTGTTTAAAAATTATTTTGTTTGTTGGAGTTACATAGAATACATTTGAAAGTATTACAAACAATAAAGATGCAAGGTATTAAAAATATAGGTAACTGCAAAAATGAATAATAGAAAACTATGTACAAACTTTCACATTTTTCACTATGCATAATGAATCATTTCAAACATTTATTTACAGCAATGAATTAGTATGCAATCAAAATTAAACATTAAACTTTATGTTAAATGTATTTTGCCAGAAATTTTCAAGCTGTCTTTTACAACCATACTTTCTATTTCCATCCACACATCGCCTACAAACTTGCACAGATACTGCAAACAAGTGACCTCTCCACCTGCATATTTATTTCTTCCTTTTTGGAGTCACAAGTATGGCAGGGCTTCTTTTTGGTTCACTTCTCTCCTGTGGGATAATGGATTTCTTTTCTAATTCCCAAAGCACATTTACCAGCCCATAGTTTGTAAGTGGGATGAAAGATATGAAATTCTTCTAGGCGAAGACTGACAACATGTCTCGCCTCTCTGGAATCTGGTCACGGAAATGCTATTTCTAAGACTACAATCGAAAATGTTAAATGTCGACCAATTATTGTTTAGAATCCTATAAGACTAAGTCTTTGACCAGTGTCTGTTTTCCTCCCCCTGTGCTGTGCTCTCTGGAATCTGGTCACGGAAATGCTATTTCTAAGACTACAATGGAAAATGTTAAATGTCGACCAACTATTGTTTAGAATCCTATAAAACTAAGTCTTTGACCAGTGTCTGCTTTCCTCCCCCTGTGCTGTAATTGTCATATTTTTCATCAACAGTATAAATTGCAACTTTCTTAGTATTACAAAGCAATTAAATTTATTTAATACTTCCAATTCTCATAAGTTTCACAGTGTTGCTAAAAAGCGTATTTTGTTTTCTTAGAATAAAAGTGAATAAGATGGTATAAGGAGTAAAGTGTGAGATTTTTTTTTTTTTGATTTATTTATTTATGGACGCTCTTTAACATCTCAGGTCATCAGCGTCCTATTCAACTCAGGGCGTGAAACGGCCGACAAATTTTGCTCAGAGGCCTCTTTTCAGGCTTGAGGTTCCTTTTCGTGCCGTAAATGTACGACACGGGACCCACGGCTCTACTTCCCTTCCAAAGGAAGCCATACTTAGGATTTTTGCGCCCGAAAAAATCCTCCGGTCCTGGCCGGGTTTGAACCCGCGATCTTGGGTTTAGAAGGCACGTTTTGTTATCACTACACCACCATGATCGACACATACGAAATAAACAATGCTTTCTGTACAGATACACACTTCACCCTGAAGATTGCTAACTATAATCACACGGTCATCTGTGAGTTTGTTGCACCAACACAAGGAGAGTAAATTCTTTAATAGGTGCGTTACCACCACGACGTTACGTTAAATTCTGTTTGTTGTACAGTACGAGTGTTCATTCCTGTTATTAAGATTTCTAGCAGCTTGCAATCTGTGTTCAACCAACAGTAGCCGCAGTAAAAGTGTACATCCCGGGTTTCTGCTGCATTACATAACTGGATAGGTTCATGCTTATCCAGAAAGGGGTGTTATTAGTCTGACAACAACTCATGCGATGCATGGATAGTTAAGGATTAAGAAAAAGTACTGTTTTTTTTTTTTTTTTTAAATTTTTACCAATAATTTGTTTTCTTATTCAATGTTAAGTGCTGTTTGGAATACTATATCTTAACGTGGAATAAGGCACCTGAAGATGATTATTTGTTAACTACGCGATCGCTTATCTATATTTCGCCTTGGGCGCAGCATTTTCACTCTGCTGCATACTGAACACCGGCTATGCTGAAATCTCGCAATAGTCATAGGCCTTAATGAATCGAAAGAATTCCCGAAAAAGAATAGAATTTTAAAGCTAATTTCATGGTCTACCTTCTGTCATTACAAAAGGTGCATATACTCACCGTGAAAAATAATAGTATATGAAAATAATTTACTATTGTGCAATGTAATTTCGTATAAGGTGTTAATGCGCCAAATCCCACATAACGATCAAGAACTTCGGGACGCTCGTAAACGCGCTATTCATAAGCGTCCGCAGCGAGTGCACACTGCAGTGAGCGCTTTGCTTGTAAATGTAATATTCACAATCATCAGCATCTGAAAAACAGAACTTTAGCGTAAAGCAGCGGTGGCCGAGCAGTTTGGAAGGCGTAAGCTCATGGATTCAAATCATTTTTTTTTTTCCTGTTGCCCTAACATATTCTATTTTAACGTATAATTTTGTCGGTCCTGGTACGGCACAATAAAGTACCTCAAGTCTGAAAGAAGAGGCCTCTGAGCAAAATTTGTCGGCCGTTTCACACCCTGAATTGAATGGGACGCTGATGACCTCAGATGTTAAAGAGCGTCCGTAAATAAACAAATAAAAAAACGTATAATTTGTTTTTCAAGACATTACCTATGCACACACAAAAACGTAATCACAAACTAACGTATTCTTTACAAATAACTAAATACATAAACAGGAACATTTATTTTCTAAAGTGAAAACAAACACATATAAACACTAATATCGGGTGTATTAACCCTCTATTTTCGGGACATAAGATGATATCAGATTTCTACAATAGTATGAACAACATCCCAGGCTTCTTGAATTTGTGTCCTAAACCATCTTTTGACTTTCTTGCATGTGCCAGGAATGCGTGTGCAGCATATTGCATTTACGTAGAACAAATACTGAAGGAATGTTATAACAAAGTTGGCTGTGTATGGGAAACAGTATTTCGAAATTTGCCATAATACGTTACAAAGGTTTATTAAAGAAGAAAAAGAAAAAGAGGCGAACCTGCGCCCTTAACCATGGCACCACTGCACAAGAGAGCTAACGGAACGCTCACACACACTAGTCAGTCTTTAGTACCTGGCATATAACTGCTGCAGTGGCTACACAGCCTTACCGCTTATCTTGTGAACCGCGCGCTTTAGAGAGTAGGACTTAGAAGAATTTTGCGTTCAAGAGAAGATTCTTTTTTGGGGGAAGGGAGGTCAAAGATGGTGCATACATACAATAATCGACAAAGCTATTACTGCAACTTGTGAAGGCCTAAACATCTTATAAAAAGTATACGCCTAACGTAGTGCGGGGAGTAATAAAGGTAATGGTGGAGATATGCCTCCTTTGTTGTTTTGGGAGACTTTGCGTAATAAGTTAACCGCACCCCTTTGCAGCGTCTTAGAAAATATTAGTTCATTTATTTCAGGCCTGGAATTTGAGTTAAAACACGTATTGGGTTACAAAAGGATAATGGGGCTCATCAGGCTGACTCCATTACAAGGAATGAACGCGGAGCAGGAGCGGTTCACCTTGGAATTGCCGCTACTGGCTACGTGGAAATAAATGCCATGCCACACTAGGATCGCAGGTTCCCCGAGGGCGCGGCCACCACACCTGCTTGCTCTTCGGCGTGCGGCTTCCACTTGACCTTGTCCATTTCCAATAACTACTACATTTCGAAAGTTTTGCCTTGCGTAAAATCTAAATGGCAACGAAAATGGGTGGGGGAAGGGAACTTGTGTAAAAAGTATTCTCTTGCGCAACCACATTCTACTGGAATATTCTTATCTGCCATCATTTCACAGGGCAACAAACCAAAACAAAATATAGAAACATTTGGTGTGTGATAAATCCCCGTAAATGTTAAATATTCCGCTTAAATGCAACCAATTCATCATTTCACCTATGCATACAGAATGGATAAGAAATTGAGTATCCCTTGATAAGTTTTCAAGCTAAGTCTTTTAAAGAAGATCTTGAAGAGTCTTCAAGTTGTTAAGTACAGAGTTTTCTCTGGAATATTCCTTAATTCCCAAGTTCTTTTGAAAAGTTGCAACGCAGAGAACGTACTTCTGACAGCCTACCCGCCACTGCAGTTTATCGACACACTCGTGCTTTGGCAAGGAAAAGTTGGTCGACCGCAAAACATGACAATGAGCAAAGTACAGGGAAAGCACCAACATGGTCCCGCAAACACCTGCGGCGTTACAGAGGGGGTCATTTGGGACACAAACTCACGTTTCACTTTATATTCTACCAAGCAGGTCCCGCAAACACCTGCGGCGTTACAGAGGGGGTCATTTGGGACACAAACTCACGTTTCACTTTATATTCTACCAAGCAGTTTCTTCAATTGCTGCAAATGTATTTAAGCTGAATTAAAACATATTTTTTGTACGTGAAATGGTGATCAGATCGTTATTTGTAACAGCTGCTACTTCTCACACGTATAATGTTTATGCTGAAATAACTAAAAGTGCTTAACGCCCGTTTTCGCTACTGAGACATCGCAGCCGATACGAAATACATAGAAATAGTTGTAACTTGCTGTAGTGCCTCGCTTATGCTGATAAACGCCTACTATGACATGGTATTCTCCTTGGATTTCGAAAATGACAAAATAATGCAATATATAATATTTTTATTCGAAAATTTTAATTTTGCAACAAACATTTATGATTAATAGACCTTAACTGTACACTATTGTCCAATTCTTTTATTCCATTTGATTTGTGAATTAAGAATTGTGTGCTTCTTTGCTAATATTACACACTTTAAACTAAAAACAAAATTAATAAAATAATCCATTGAGAGCAGATGTACAGAAAAACTTTTAATATTTATTTGAGTATGGTGAGTTCACATATTTCAGTGATGAAACCAAATTTTTACAATTTTTTGTTCCACTTTCCTCCATTCTTCAAGTGCAAAACGTTCTTTCGATGTTACCTGATCCTTTTTGACTCTTCCTTTAAGAATAAGCCAAAGTTTTTTAATAGGGGTTAAAGTCAGGTGATTTGGGGGGGGGGGACTCAGCGAGCTATGTCATGTTACAGAGAGCCGCCGTGTGTTTGCTATCGTTATTCTGCTGCAACATGTAATGATACTGCATTCCTGATTCTTTAACATTAGATTTAAGAATATTGTTCTAAAAACTTCATTATCTTATTAATAAAATGTGACAGTATCTGCTCCATTAGAGATCATGTAGCCCCAGATAATTAGAGAGCAACAATTCATAGCAGGAGGTAAATTGACTGGATCGTTGGCAGTATTAGGTTTTCTCCATACTTTAGAGATTCCATCACACCCCAAAATATTAATTTTCGCTTCGTCTGACCACCTTGTCTTAAAACGCTCGATCCTTATCAATGTATGTTTTTTTAAATTAAATTCTAGCCTTTTCTTATGATTCACTCTACTTATGGCTTCTTCCTGGGTACCTGTCACGGTATATTACGTCTCCATTAGATGCGATGAATTGGTGGTTACTCAGTTGCTTTCCAGATGCATTTTCTATCAATGGTTTAATTTTTGGAACACTCCTTGTGGATTCGTTCAGAGTGTAATTCCCTTTTGGAGGACTTGGCATCCTTTCCTTTGATGGAAAAATTTTAGTTGTGCTTTAATTTTTGAATTGGTTTACAATATACTTTACAGTAGAATGTAGCTTACTCGCTATTTCACCTATTTTCCTTAAGCTGTAACCTTTGAGGGCAAAATTTACATTCGTACATTTCAATTAGAACTCAGCTCTTTTGTTTTTTCCATTTGTTATTCAACTGACCTTCAAAATGATCAGAAGTAGATCGACACCCTTCAATATACACTGAAATTATCTGTGTACTCAGACCTATCCTGTGTTAATGTATGAATAGGACAAAATTCATGTCGTTTTATGTAATGTTATAAGACAATTTATAGATACCTATATTAAACATTAAGTTAATAAGTAAACAAAAGTATACTATTTTTCACACAAAAATACCGTATATTTTTTTTTTTGAAAAGAGAGTGTATGTTACATATTGTAGCTGTGCTCTGAAAATGAAGAATTTAATGAAAAGCATGGAAATTATAAAACTAAACATAAAAAAATGCTAATTTTATTAGCTAATCATAATTTGAAAAATAAAATCTACCGTTACACTACATGGAGCTGCAAAACGTTCTAAAAAAATAAAAAAATAAATAAAAAAAAAAAAACAGAACTGCAGCTCTATAAATGTCGCAAACAAAAGAAAAAACAAATACACCTAGAGCAGCCTGTCTCAAGCCTTTTCAACAATTATTTAGCACTTATTCTAAAACTGTTTTCTTAATGTAAGAAAAATAGGTAGTTATGACACAATTATTAATTTCTAAAATGCAAAATTGCGATAATGTTCTTTTTTCAATAATAAAATCATTAAAAATTAATTCAAGGGGTAGATATAATTTTAACGTGTTTTACACGAGTTTCATTTGTGAAAGAAAGAGAGAGACATCCGAATACAAACATTAAAATACTGGCATAACTTCTGATATAGCGACATTTCCTTCTTCTTTCTAAAAATGTGTGTGCTAAAATACACAACGAAATTCACTAAGGAACTGGAAATTCTAATTTTTCTAACCGTAAACACATGATAACTTTTTGGACAGCTGGTGCTAGAAATATTCTTTTAACACGAGGCAATAGAACATGTTGTAACACTAACTACTACAGAATTAGTTTAACATTACTGTGTCACCAACTTTGTTTAATGCAAAAGATGAAGATTATTAGTTTATTAGGCAAATACAAATGACATGTTTGATATGTATTACATATGTTTTCATGTTTTACATTCATAACGGACGTTTTAAAATCATATGCCACATTTGCAGAAGTAATCATTAAAGCAACCCTGCAACCATGTCAGGCTGGAAGAAAATCAACAAAAGCTGATCACATCTTTGTGCATGCCCAAGTGCATACAGAGTTCACTTCTTTCAGTGCAAGAAAATTACATTTTTAAACAGCGACTTAATATAATACAAAAGAAAATATATTAATTATAAAAAATAAATGCCACTTTTAATAAATAATTTCTTCATTAGTGTTCATTGCTTAAATAAAATGAGACAGGTAGAGCAAACAATAGTAGGACGTAAAAAGAAAACAAAAATTAATGAAGCAGCCCATAGTGGTTTACAACGTAAACACAATGGTTTCCGCTAAGATTGCTATGGGCTCTTTCAAAAGTTGTATAACGCTATGTAAACGAAACTTCCTTCTGTGCAATAGTAAGGACACAGATAGTTTCTTTTTTTTTTTTCTCTGCCTCGTCAGAGGTGTGATCCAAATCAGATTTAACTATTGAGTTTTCAACTCTGATTCACTGAGCCAATTTTCTTTAAGGGAAAATTCAGCATTGTCATTCAAGGCTTGTACAGTGCACACAAAGTTAGTATTTATATATTTACTGAACGAAAACAGTTGTAATGTATGTAAAACCGATATAATATGCATTAACCCGTGTTATAAGAGATGTTGAAATGATGCCCCTCAGCAGCAATACATTGCCAGCATATGCGTAGGAAACTTCTGGTGGTTTGGAACGTTTTTTGTCATTAACAAATCCTGTTTCTCGTAACTGGAGAACACTTTCTCTTCCTTAACACAATTGCCAGAATATTTTCTTGCGCATCGCCTTATCTGTTCTCTACGATAATCCGTTTTCACATATTTGGTGCATCAGATTCCGTTCTTTCAGACTATACTTATGTAGTGAAATTACTAACGAAGAACAATTCACACAACGAAAACATCGAGTAGCACGTGACGCACAACCTTGCGCTTGCAAAGCCTTCCTTCAACTACTATCGACTACCTGAATACTAACTAGTACGTAGCCACACTCTGCCGGCCAGTACATCAAATAACTTCATTGTACTACTTAAAACGTTCCTTAACTTCAAAATGTCTCAGGAATATATCTTGCACGCTGTGTTATTATATGAAAATGCAGAAATACAAGTTAATTTCCTGAACGATTAGTAAAGGAAGTAACTTTTCATAATTTTATAGTTTGCTTACCCCTACCATATTGAAGAAAATTATATGTAAATAATTTTCTCTTGACATAATGGAACTTCCCGCTCATTTGTGCAAAAAATCTCTACGCAGAACACAGAATTAATATGTTACTGAACATAATTACACAAACATTAATTGTCCGGATATTGCTATTATGTATATGAAAATATCCAATACTCTTCCTGATCTATTAAGTTGACTACTCAAATTCAAAAGTATGAAAGCAAACAAAATTAGGCAAGAAAGAAAAAAGCGGGTTGCACAATAAACACACACAGTGCTGGTTCTCCACACTTTTATTTGACAGCCCCTTTCTGATCCAAACTTCCTCTTGCCATCAATCACCTTACTAAACACTAAAACGCTTTCCTGTATGGGCTAAAACTGGAATTCAGAGAAATATGTGCGATTTTTCTGGCTTCTCCACATACACACGCAAAGCAGGCAACTGTGATATGCTGCTGAATCACACATTGTTGGTTTAGTTGGTCAGGAGCGCTAGAGCTTTGGTTCCCCCAGCTAAGAACGCAGATTTGACTTTTGCGCGGATAAAGCTGTCAGATTAAGTATTTCAACCTATTTTTTCTCAACTGAGAACTAGCGCAGGCTAACTAGAACACATTATTAGTAGAAAGCACGGAGCCAAACTCTTCGTGGAAAAATAGAACTATAGTCCTCAATGACAAGAGAAAATTTGCACTCCTGTAATTTTTTAAACGTATACATTGAACAAATTACAGCAATGTTTCACTTTTGGAATAGAAAGTGAAGTGAAACTTTTACTGAAATTGTAGAATAGCAACATATACACAACTTCCAAAAGACATGTTTTGGAAACGAATACAATTTACCATCATTTTTTCTGGTGTGAACATTTAAATGGTTTTTTTTTCTTTCTTTTTTTTTTTTTTTCTTTTTTGGACTTTACATTTAACATGAATTTTTTTAATCTATTGAACATTTTATCAGCCGATTTTAATGCTAAAGTTGCTAAGCGGAAATCTTTATAGCCTAAATGAAGATCTTGGGGCAGAAACAAAACAAGCCACATTGAGCTATAGCCATATATGCAATTATTAACTTTAGCGTTGTTGTGAAATACACTATGTACAAAATAAAATTCAATTCTATATTATCACATTGATTATTAATAGTATTGCGTGGATCACTTTGAATGCACGTCAAGTATTGGTCAATCATAGAACTTCGCTTTCAACAAAGAGTATGCGGAGTCGAAACAGTCCAAGCTACAGTGAAAGCGCCTTCCTTCTACTACATGTGCAGGCTTACTCAGTAGAGCAGACTGCAAACGCAGGGTTTACTAAATGTTTACAACCCGCATCACTTCTTTTCTACGTGGTGAACAGTTTTTCTGAATAGTCATAAGTTCATAACATAAAGTTACTGATTTATAACGCACTATGATCCTTTCCTGCTGTGCTTCGCGGGAATAGTATAACTCTGATTTGGTTCAGCATAGCAACTCCATGCAATGAGCGAGCGTCGTTTTAGATACTGCCTTTTATTATTTGTACAGTACCGCCAAATAATACTTCATGCATAGATACAAGTGTTGTGAATTACTTGGTCTTCTTGGTGCTCATTATCAATATCGGTGTGTTATCAAACAGTCTTCTAACTTGCTGTCCCTATTTTCTGGGCCCGCCAACTTATTGCGGTTTATTTTACACACACACACACACACACACACACACACACACACACACAAAAAAAAGGCAAAAAATCACTGAATGCTGTTTTTGCAGATTATGGTGAAAGTTCCCTCTAAATTTAAATATATTTCGGCCTACGTAAAAGTGTGGCTTGTCTTGTTACTACAGCAAGTTTTCATTTATGGCATTAAATCTCCCTTTGGCTGGAAGATGCAACCTTTTGTTACTTATAAGAATATTCTTTCAGTACAAATAATTATGAATAGCCTTTAACGGTGCATTGCATTTCAATCAGAGGGGGAAAATGTAACCTGTGCTTTTCATGAATTATACGGTCATAATATGACGACTTACTGCTTTGGAATAATCTAAAGATTTCCAGAACAATTCATTTGTGCCGAATTAAAGGCGTTACTATTAATTAAGACATCACATAATGTATTTCGAGATGTGCCATTAAGTTTGCATAGTATAATTCATTATACAGCAATATAGTTAAAAGTAGATTTCAGAATGGCTTGACCATAAAAATAGACAAACTCACTATAGGAGTACACGATGATTTGAATGATATTTTGGTATTCAGGTGCGTAAGATTTGAGAAATGACGTTATCATGAGCAATATTTTATGCTCAAATATTCTTGTGCGCCACAACGAACTCGACAATTTAGTGTTACGTAGTATGAAAAAGCTACATGAATTTGTATTTTGGTTATTTTAGCAAAAGAAAAGTCGTAAGTGGCGAATTCTAAATTTATATGACAAAATGAATTATAATAATATTAATTTCTGTTAAAATGAAGAAATAATTCGTGCAGAATTAGACAAAGAGAAAAAAATAACTATTTTAGCTTCATTTTTACTTAATTCTAATGTGGTGCTCACATGGGAAAGTCGGTTCAAAGTTCCGTTGTCACTAAACGAGGCTATGTTACTCATCCGAAACACCTCTATACTGATATCATGTAATGTGAAACAGGCGGCAAACATATGACTCGGAACGTTTTGCTAAAGAATTTGTCCAACTGCTGCGCAGAATGCTTCCTGTCTCTTTCGAAAACACATACACACTTGACTGCTATGTAATGGCATCGCAAGGACACACACTGGGAGTGGCTCCTGCAATAAACAGTCGTGTGTGGACATCATGATGTTCGTCTATTTCGTAGAACACGAACAAATGACAAGCTAAAATTCGCTGACTCAGCCTCATTTCAGGGAGAATATGTTACACACGAGGAACGCATACCAGTATAAATACAAGAGCCTTTCTCACCATCGCTCTAGGAATTGTCTTACACAGAAATGTAAATACTGACTTAGTTGCTCTGGAATATTCGGTTCCGTAATATTTTGTTTCTTTTGTCATGCCTCTTGTAGTCGGCTGAGGCACTGAATAAAAAAAAATAATTAAATAATGAAAATAAAAATAGAGATTATATTAAGAACAGTTTCAACACTGGGAAGAAAAGGAAAAAAAAAGTAGTTTCTATAACAGTTAGGGACTAAGCAGTAATGTTCAAAGTGGGAAAATTGCTTCTTATTCTAAGTCTGTCCACCACCATGACTCAGATGCTAGCGTGTTTGCTTGTTAACTGAAAGCCCTGGTTCGATCCCACGTCCTGAAAACGTAAATACCAGTTACTGTAGACCGGAATTTGCGTCATTCCTGAATTGTCTAGAAAGACCCTGGTAGTTGGCGGAACGTTACATGCTTACGGAAACAAATTTACTTAGTCATGATGAACACGGTGCATAATGGAAACGCAGGTTTTCAGTTTATCCGATTTTAGCATTGAATATGGTGCCATCGGAGTTTACCAAAAACCGAGTGTTATGAAAAATTAAGTGACATTTTTACTAACTACCTGCAGGTAGGGAAACAATTCTATGACATTAGTTTTTAAAGGTTTTCAGTAAAAACAGCATATCAAAAATAAATATTTGTTTTCAACCCAATATTTTGACTGTGTGCATATGGGTATAAGCTCACAGGGATTCCCTTATACTTTTTTTATGAGGCAGAAATTGTATCTGTTGCAGGAAATTGCAAGTAACGACGTAGGTTAGCGGTGCTTACCATGTGCTTGTACTACATATTTAGTGCAAATTTCTTTTATTGTATAATGATTCGGTAGACTAGATTACATGAGCTGTTTAAGCTCTAAATTTCATATTTCCTAATTCTGAGATGAATCTAAACTAAGAATTGTACTTATAAATACCTAGCTTTATATTTTCCAGTTGTTAAATGTTTTTTTCTGAAGCGCGTCTTCACGGTGATATATTCTCTGAAAATATTTTTATGCATACTTTCTAGGTTCACAGATGTTCATTTTTAGCGTTGGAAGGTATCCAAGTGAGATGAAAATGACTACGTCTAGATTTATGTACATTTAAAGGTACATAATGATATCTTCATATTAACGTTTGATACTTTTATCTGTGCATTCCTAAAAGTATTTTATGGGGAGGCTATACTGAAAATGCTAATATAAAGTAAAAACCAAAGAATGATCAAACATGGCATCAATGCTTATAGTGATTTCAATTAATCCTACCAAAATTGGGAATATGCCCATAACTTTTTGAATTCTATGTGCTACTTTTTCAAACATTCAGATATTTCTCTGAAAAAAAATCGTATGGAAAAAAAATCGGATTAAAGGATCTAGATTTCATTTCATTCAAAGGCTTAAAATTTAATCTATAACAAGTGAATAGTTAAAGATTACAATATTTTGACAAATAAAATTATTTTTGAAACTAAATAATAAAATATAAAGTAAAAATCTCTCCACGTTTTATTTAGCATACATTCAAGTCTAACTACATTTCTTTTTCTTTTTTTTTTTTTTCTTCAAGCTAAATTTTTGTGGAAGTAGACAGAAATTGAAGTTATGAAGAACATTTTAAATTTCAAAGTTGAGTAAGAGATATGTAAAAAATTTGGCTATTTCACATGAGGCATCTTTTCAACTTACAAAATCAATGTTGTATAGAACAATCCTGGCTAGTGAGATGGTTATGCTTTCCTTTTTGTTGCTTCCTCCAATCTCGTTTTTTCCATTCTAATCAGTTAGGTACAGCTTGTCCATGTACTGTCTGGATTCGTTTCTTGTCCGGACGCCGAGCAAATCCTAACGTTTTGCTTGGTTCCAGCTGATTGTTGGGTTTGTACTGTGGTTCTGGTGCAACCTACCGTATATTCTGATGCAGCCAGAGCTAGTGCTGCTCGAACATGATGCTAAGAGGTGAAGATCTCTTTTCGGAACTTTCTCCATATAAGAGAATGCAAGCTCTCATTAGCATTTGGTGCCCTACCCATTTTACGGGAAGCCTTTTAAACATGACATTCAAAACATTGGAGGGATTGGAGGGTCATAGACGCCCGAAACTTTCTAAACATGTAAATTAAACACAGTTGAATTTATTTATGCCAAAATCAAAAAGTAAAGTTGTTCACCAAAATGACAATTTTTTCAGCACAACGTCACCTTAAACAAATGAGTAGTATTCTGGAAATAAATTTTCTACATTCTTGAATGAAATGCGTTAGAAATAACAAATAAAAATGAAATATTCGCTACAAATGTTGCATATTTCGTTATTTGAATTACCGTTGGTAATATGAAACAATATTTTGCCTTCAGCCTCTGTTGATTTGGTTTATATAAGGACGTTCTTTAACAACTGAGGTCATCAGCGTCCTGTTCAATTCACGGCGTGAAACGGCCGGTAATTTTGCTCAGAGGCCTCTCCGTTCACGCTTGAGGTTATTTTTCGTGCCGTAAACGTACGACACGGGACCCACGGCTTTACTTCCCTTCCGAAGGAAGCCATACTTAGGATTTTTACGCCCAAAAAAAATCCATCGACCCTTGCCGGGGTTGAACCCGTGATCTTGGGTTTACTTACAGGCTCGAAAGAGTGAATTCAAAACCCTTACTACTAAGTGGCATAATGTAAAGTTCAGAGTGCAGTTGCAAAAGTAATCCATTATTAAACTTCAAAGGTAATACGCCCCTCTTTTCTTCAGCATCATTAGTAAAGCCTCCTGCATAGGATGTTCAAGGGCTGGACAGCTCTAGGCGGAGCTAGTCAGAACCACCGTAGTCGTGTTACTAAAATGTAAACTGTTTATTGCAATCTTCAAATCTGATCATATGAAATGAAAGTGCGAAAAATAGTTATTTTAGCTTCAACCGTTCTCTTTATAAGCAACTTTATTGGATCCGATGCAATTTAATGAATATTATTTGTAGCACATAGCAAAATGCAAGAAATTTGTTTTATAAGCTAATATATCACATTTGCTGCGAACAAAAAACAAGTTCGCTTAAGAAAAATTCAAACAGCTGTCATTTAACGTTTGTAAATAGCTGCGGGTATCGCTCCCTTATTGCATCTAATTTGGGAAGAGAACAGGTCACTTTTATTCCTCGAATTTAAAGTAACTGCTGTGTCACAAAGTGCCGGGTAATACGAGATTACGATATGCTGCACTTGTCCCCTCAGAGTGCGCTGCTGAAGTTTTGACGCGGGCAATAGTACTAGTAACAAGGACGCTGTCGCATTCTGGGCTTTCTCATTCTGCTTATCCTTTTAATATTAAGGCCAACAAATGTCGCGCACGACTGTTAGAAAGTCCTTCGCATTGAGGATTTCTTACCTTCTTATAAGTGCCGTTATCAGTATATGGACTAATATAATGCACAATTTTTGCGCTATGAATGCAGAGACCTAGGCGCGCCGAGGCACTTTGATTTTTTTTAATAAGTATATCCTTTAAAAAGGCACTCCGTTTAAGTGTGCGCCATCCACAATTTGTGTACGGTTTCACGTTTACAGTCGCTATCGTAGAGGTAATCATTACATCATGATCTCAGATTAGACCGTCAACTATTTCCACAAAGGTTGTAAAGCGTTCGTTCCTCGGTTATAGCTGCTCCTCTTCATTTGCTTAGGGCAAGGAATTCTATACGTTTCATTATTAAATGTGAAACCACGCATAGGCATTTGTAATTTTACTGCAGCTTATATTTTTGCCATTGACATATGCGCGCATAGATATAGCGATCCTGGTGCAGACAATTAACGTGGTTTTTAAGTAGTTTGTCATTTATTTGCAGCATTTAGAAATGTGAATGACTAGATAAGAATTTCTTTCAAACTGCACCATTAAATTACCTTACCTTCATTATATTTAAATATCCAAACACACCCAGTATGACATTGTTTGTGATTAGCCTTCCAAATGAATATCAGTTTAGAGGAAGTGATTTTTCACCTAAAAAGAATCACACAGTTAATTAAACATATAGTTAACTTTGTTTAAATAAAGGTTTTGGCGATGCATTTTTGCGAGGCTGTCAAAGTATTGCGGGTGAGAAATTTACCAAGGTATGGACAATTGTCTTGCCTCCAAAATTAATTACATTTAACAAAGATATAAAAACTTTAATTAACAACCGTGTCTACAAAAGTTGAATCACCAAAAAATTAGGTAGTTTGTAACTATTGTTTAAACTGTGCATTATTCAATTTGTGAATGCCTGGTGTGCCGATTTAGATTTTCTTGAAGTACGAACTTTATATTTTTAAGTTCATAAGAGATAACTATTTCCGGAATCGAAGCAAATGCAAAATATGTATATTTTCAATATTTGGGATGAAAATACGTACGAATATAAAGAGGAATCAAATCTGTTTAATTTCCAGCAGTCTGGAATTATAAGCTTCGATAGTAAAATAGTTATACCTTTGTTGGTTTTATTATTTTAAACTTTTGCCGATAATTTTCCCCTCTTTTTCTTACAATTCAGGAATATACAATTCATTACAATGCTTTTAACTATGTGCATGTTTCAGTTATTTTTGTGAGAGTACTACAGAATAGAAAAAGTATTCAATTTAAAAATAATTTATGGATATTGTTAAAAACAAAAAGTATAAATAATTGAACTGGAATATAACAAATGTGGAAAATGACATTAAAGTACTCGTTTTGCATCCACAAATAGTCGATCAGAATTTCCATATTGGAAGATAACACAGAAGGTGGTAATATGGGAGGGGTTTGTTAAATTACCATTCTTCTTAAACTAATAACGCTATTTGTTATGTGCCGTGCTATATTATTCTTTTATCTTCAATGGTATCGACGAGTCAGTCAAGTGAGAGACTCCAGTTGGTTACACCATTGTTGAAAGTTTTCGCTGGGGTTTTCGTCAGTGCGTAAAAGCAAAACAAACTAAAATGATTTAATTTACATATAAAACAAGTAGAAAGTATAGATGTCTAATGTTCAGAATCGTGAAAATCTAATATGGAATTAAATTTCACAAATTCATAGTCTTCTTTTATGGTATGAGTGGTGGAGTTATTGAACAATGTGTCCCATATTATAACCCCACTATATGTGTGCAAGGCACTTCTAATTATCTCGAATATAGACGTTTAGGATAAAGCTGCATTCTTGAAACCTCAGATTTTGTGTAGATTAATCGTTGTGAAAAATGCCGGGAATACAATTAGGGCCGTCACCCAAAGGAAAACATAGAAACCATGAGAATATGGTTGCTGCAGTTAAAGCTTTTAGGAACAAGAAATCCACTGTTCGAGAGGGCGCACTTCTTAAATCAACACTTCGCGCGCGCGCGCGCGCGCGCGCGTGTGTGTAATAATTTCTGCATTAGAAGTCCTGATCCTGGAATGACCATCTGCCCTACCACTAGCAGGGTCAAAGCTAGCAAACAAGAAAGCAAAATAAACCGAAAGCCTAAACCCAGAACAGTGAAAGGGAAAGTAAACTCTCTTTCAAAGATTGATTTGGAAATCGAAGAAGGGTTTGGTATTTCCATTTCATCAGGTGTATCGTTCAACACCAGATAGAGAAGATGTCTGACTGACTGACTGCATGTTTTGTGGTGAAATATTTACAAATCACAACCTACAGCAATGCAAATCGAATGCATTGTTTGTTGTACATGGCTCATGAGGGGTGTAAAGGATTCGTTTGTTTGTAATCTGTATCTAGAGAGAAGTGTATGTTTCTGTTTCAGCTATAAAAACAATTTCTGTTTGATTTTTCTGTGTAATATGCTATAGTTGTTTATGTTTTAAACGTTGTATGTCATTAAATTCAATATTTAGATTAAATGTTGCCACTTTCGTCTATCCCATTTTGCATCCCCGTTTTCAGTGGTTGATTTTTGCAACATATTAACACTACCAAAATCCTTGATGTAATATGACTTTGCACATATTAATAGAAATGATATATGGATATGATTTCACTTAAAATCCTATTTATAACTTTGCTTTTTTTAAATTACACACTGAGGAAAAATATTTTTTTCTGTTTAAACCACCAGCAACTGGGACCTGATAAACCTATGAGGCTTATTCCGGGAGCAAAATTTTAGTCTACAGCGCCGTTGATGAAGTTTCCTAGCATTTCTACTACCACGACTTTAATTTATAACATGCTCACATAATTGATTTTATTTCACAAAGATTACTAACGTGTTTTAAAGAACTGACTTCAAAATATCCGTCTGCAGTCACACATTTCTGATATCATTTAATACAATTTACATTCACTTACAACAGCTCTTCTTCCACAATTCTTCCATTTTATGTCTGCAAGTTCCTCTCCAGTAATGAGGCTAATTCTGTATTGTTTTTCCGGGGATAGAATTTCAATATAGTAAAATTTTCTACACTGACACACCGTAATCAATAAAACAGACATACCAATAGCCTGTAATAACACAAACTTGAGTCATGTCAATCGCCTAATGGAAAAACGAACTACAATACATTAATAGAAAATATAGCTCTCATAAATTAAATTGCGACTGATTGTCCACGTTCAGCTATCAGGGCGGGAACTGCTTGTTGTTATGGTAACGCGATTGGCGTGATATTTGCACCAGCGCGTGTACTTAACTCCCGACGCAGGCAGATGTTACAGTGAAGGCTACTTTCAAGAAAACCGCGATTTCCCATCTCACGAAACTCACTGGTTTCACGGGACCTGAAGAGGAATTTAGGGTAACCAAAACCATTCCTGCAAAACATGAGCTGCACATGAATATAAAAGTAATATGGTACTACTCAAAAGAGAAAAGAGGAAATTTGCTGCTCAAGTTTAAGAAGGTAGTAATTTCACTTAAAAGCTGCCATAATCAGAAGATGTTCTAGGAACCCCAGCAAGGCTCAAAAAATTGAGAAACCAATGCATTTTATACATGCCAATCCTGTAAGCATAATTTTAAAAATAACGCAAACTGAATAATGGATGCAGCATTTATTTATCTTAGTAGTACTGGTTTCATAAATGTTATGAAGAACTTTATTATAAACAGAATTTTCAATATAGAGGATGCATAGGGAGTTTGTTGGTTTAATTACGGATGCTCCTTAGCATCTCAGGTCATGCGTTCCATTTCATTCAGAAAGTGAAACGGCGATAAATGTTGCTCAGATGAATCTTTTTTTCAGGCTTGAGGTTCCTTTACGCGCGTAAATGAATGACACGGGACCCACGGCTTTACTTCTCTTTACTTCCCTTCCGAAGGAAGCCATAACTAGAGTTTTTACGCCCGTAAAAAATCAATTGATCCTGGCAGGGATCGAATCCGTGATCTTGGATCTACGAGGCAAGTGTGATTAGCACTAGACCACCAGGACCGACATGCATAGAGAGAGAGAGCAGCAGCAGCAGCAGCAGCAGCAGCAGCAGCAGCAGGAGTAGTAGTAGTAGTAGTAGTAGTAGTAGTAGTAGTAGTAGTAGTAGTAGTAGTAGTAGTAGTAGTAGTAGTAGTAGTAAATTCTATGTAGCCTTTAAACACGATCATATTAATATTACTTTCGTAATAGAAATAAAATACGGGAAATAGAAATTTAACAATATACACATTATTAATAAACATTGAAAAATTGAAAAAGACAACTGCGCAAATATATTGGAAGAAACCACAATCGCCTTAACTAGTTACCTTTAAAAATCCAACTAGCTCAATTTTTTATTTTACGGTTTTTATTTCTATGCCCGAAAATTTTTGCATAAAATACTTTTGTTCAAGAAATTAATGTTGCAAAATTATACACCCCGAACATGCTGGACGTACAAGGAACATACAAGCAGAACAATTTCATTATATGACAACCTTTTTGCCCAAATTTCAATAATTAAGCGGAATATAATGAAATATATCGTTATTCTTTGTGAATAATTTATATCAAGGTTATAGTTTGTATGCATTTTAAAGGCGCTTCTCGTAAATCTTTTATCATAGCTCTGATTAAGGCGTAAAACTAACAGGTAACTAATTTTACAATTGCTGTAGTAAATGGAAATAAAAACAGAAGAAAACTAAATAAAGTTTGAAAATATTAAATGAAGAGAAAAGATATTTATCACTAGTAGGCACATTTGTACTAGAACTTAATAATTGCATATTTCATTTTTAATTAAAATTTGTCCCTGCATAATGGATGTTAGTGCATATTTAATCGCTAGTAGCATATTTCGTGTATACATACTTTTTGCGAACTTTTTTTTTTTGTTAATTTTCTTGGACTTGGGTCAAAACATGCGACATACAGCAGAACCATATTTACCTATCTAGCGTAACTTTGGTATGAATAGCAACGCTGTGAGAGGCAGGAAAAAGGCGGAAGTGTGTGCTCAGTAGCCCATTAAAGACAGGTACATGAAAAAATCTAAATACCACAAGCAAGATACAGCAAAATATCCTTGGTTCAAGAACGGATAACACATTATCCGTGCTTAGGCAACGACTGAATTTTTTTTATTTTGTCAACTATGGGGGGGGGGGGAAGCAACAGGTATATATTGTTTATACATTTAATGCTTAATATTTATAGAATTTGAGTTTGATTAGGTTGGATTAAAGTTCGCTTTTCTACTTTAATTCTTAAGAATTATTTGGTCACTTGAACTGTGCTCTTACATGCAATGCTTATAATTCATTTTTTTAAGCTAGATGCCACAAACTGTTGAATTAATTCAACATACAGAGACAGAAGTATACAAAAAAATAATTGCATACGAAAGAAAAACAGACATTCTTCGAGATCTATTTAGAAGCCAAGGTCAATTTGGCAGCTGAATTTTACCAGGAGCTTTATAAAATGTTCATTGCAGCATGAAATAAAGTGGAAAATCCCAATTAAATTAAACGTGTGGACGCCGCAGAGTTGTAAAACACATTGGCGAGAATACTGTTCCGAAGGAGCTGATAGTGCTACAAGGATATGATGATGTGAATGTTACCCCTAACTTATTTTTGTCCTCATGTGAAGAGGACGTTTGCCATGCCCAAGTTTTACAAACAGGAGAAATAGCTGACCGGCCTCCTTTAAGTCGGAAAATCGCCTGCTTTATGTTTTAGGGTGGAATTCGATTCCCGGCAGGATATATGAACTTTTCTTTGATTAAAAGGTTGATTATCTTGTCCAGAGACGTGTGTGGGGGGGGGGTTAAGTTATAAACAGTTCTATTTTCAGAATTACCTGAAGTACAAGTATCCAATCATATATGATTAAGAAAAACGAGCACAAATACATGAAACCAATAAGTGCCGTAAAGTTCAGTTTAAAAAATCAGGAATATGTTGCACCATGGAAACGATTATGCCACAAAGTTTTTTACACGCAGTTATTGGGAATAGGTTAAGCATTACTGCGTTTATTGTTAAACCTAATAATAAGAACATTTCCGCTTATAATCTTAGTGTTTTTTTTTTCTTTTTCTTTCCCTCGTAGGACCAAATATTATAAATAAGTTCGCATAATCTCAAGTTTTGAATACATATATAAATGCTTTCCCCCCCATTTTAAGGGGACACCAAAGTGAAATAAGGGCGTTTTAGATCTAAATGATTATTGTGTTTGCTTTCAAAAAACGCTTTGAACCCCAGAGAAACTCCCTGAGATATTTCGTACGTCTATGCCCATTGGAACATTTTTAAATGCCTGTACTTTTTAAATATCCATCTTTAACTTTTAGGTATCCAAAACTTTCAAAAAGTTTTCTCTGTTTTATCTTTTAGTATGCTTGTATATGCACCCAAAACCTATCTTTTACACTTTTGTATGTACATGCCTGAAACTATTTTGAGACTTTCTGTAAGCCTGCTTCATATAAGTTACCATGCATTTTTTTTTTTTTTTTTGTAAATACATAAATAAATTTAGAAAAAAGTACTAGTGCAGTCACTCATTTTTCCATGATTTGGCATTTGAATGAATTTTTATAATACTTTTTAAACTATCGACAGTCGTAATTAAAAATTCACGTTACTTTTATGTAACACAATATTTAAAACAAATTCACAATGTTTAGCAGAAAATTTTCAACTTTTATTGAAGGAGAGTGATTTTTAGCAATAACTTTGAATCGTCAAAATTTGAATAAATGTGTAAAACAAAAAGTTAAAAACTAAGTAATGAAGGCGAAAATTAGCACTTGTAATACTAATAACAGGAATATTGCATAAAATCTCTAGATTTAACCATTCAAAACTTCCGATTTTCCCTTCAATGTTCCTTAAGTGCATATTTGCATGTATATTTAATGCTTTTAAGTGCACATGATTCCCAAAACTATTAATCATCCTACAAAGTTTCATTAAATCACCTTGATCCAACCGAAAATTTCCCTCGTAAGAATGTATCGTGGAAAAATTTAAACTTTAGTAAATCCTGTAGCAAATTTAAATGAATCTTATGTACACAATACAAGTATGTAAACATAAAACATTTCCCCATTCTTATTTTGTAATCATTCTTGACGAAAATGAGCTTTATTCACTACCAATGCTGTGTCCCGTAGAACGTTTACTTTCAAATTCGCTAGAAGGTAACTGAGTAAGTTGCTGAAGATAAAAAATTAAATTTTATAGTGGCATGTTTCTTAACATTCTTACATGGCTTTGAAAGTACGAGTTGCATTTTCCTTGGGAAATCCATTTCGATCATTCAAGGAAACATGTTCTCGGCGTTTAAAGTTCCGCTAATTGCCAGCTTCCAAATGCTTACTGTTCCACTTTCTCTGCATTTGGACTGTAAGCTGCAAACGCAATTTGGTCCTTAAGAGGATGCCGACTTTCTAAAAACCGGAACTTCTCTCAAACGAGCTGAAGAATCTTGAACTTTCAAAAATACCTCTTTATATTGCAACTGCAACGTTTAAATACATACTAAATACCCAGACCTGAAGAGAACAGAGAAAATAATAGTCCAGCTCTTTTGTACTATATAAAAAAACTAGACGGGCACAACCATGACTTAAATCGAAAAGTCATTCCCCTCTCGGAGTTACTGCAAGCAGGCCTAGCAGTTAAACTTAAAAATACCTACATAGCAAATGTCAGCTACTGTGTTTCTCACGCATGCGTTCAAAGAGCAAAAAACATTCAAGGTAATTAAGCATTTATTGACAAATCAATAACTTCAATAGAAATAAATACCTAAAACATTCTACGCAAATATGTGTTAGTTAAAAGCTGTGAATAAAGAAATTTAGACCGAGCAATTTAAGGTTCGTGTGTTCTTTTCGTGCTCTAGAGGGTATGGGCTGACATCAGAGTACAGTGCGTTATCACTTACTAAGGGTGTTCTAAACCTTCTCAGCCTGACCGAGAGATGTCGTGAAGATGGCAGAACTTTAGGCGCACAAGTGTAGTCACTTGTTTGAGACATTATGTAAAGAAGCTAGTGTTAACATTTTCCACATAACAGATAAAAACTGAAATAGGTGCTGTAATAAAATACTTCGTTTTGAAGGGTTTAACCCCAAAAGAGAGACAAAAGGAGATTCCACATTAAAGGATTCTTACCTCACGTTTTCGACGGTTAAAAAGTAGATTGCTGAATTTTACATCCATACAAAATGAGCGCTTTGGGGTGTCCAAAACTGCTACGATTGGCGAGATTGTGACAAAAATTTACAATACCGTGCTCAAAAATCGCCGATTGAAGGTACGCGAGTTGGCTGACATTGCAAAGACCATGATAGGCCGTGTCCACCACATTCTACAATAGTTTTTCAGTATGAGAAAGCTTTCCGTTCGATGGGTGTCGCGCGTATTAAGAATGAACGAACGAACGAACATTTCGCAAGTGTTTAGACTTGTATAAGTGCAAATGTAATGGGTTTCATAACAGTATATAGATGAAACATGAATTCATCACTACACGCCAGAGACGAAGGAGCAGTCCAAACAGTGGGTGGCAACAGGTGAAACAGCACCAAAGATAGCAAAAACTGTTCTATTTGCAGGAAAAGTCATAGCTATGGCTTTCTGGGATTCTCATGGTCTAGTGGTCGTAGACTACTTCCAGAAGGGCAGAATCATCACCGAGGAGTATTACGCTGTACTAATGGACCAACTGAGGGGATGCTATCCAGGTTAAACGCTCACACTTTACGAAAAAAAAAAAAAAATCTGAACACGATAATGCGCCTTTACACACATCCGGGATTGTTGGTACATAACTGCATGACCATCGCTTCGAGTGCTTCCACATCTGCCATATTGGCCGGATTTGACTCCCAGCTTTTACTTTTTGTTCCTATATCTGAAGAAATGGCTGAGTGGACGAAGATTATCTTCAAATGATGAGTTTGAAGCTGAGACAGACACTTACTTTCCAATTGGACAAATCTTATTATACTGAGAGTATTAAAAATGAAATGTCGTGTACTAAATGTATTTATTTACAAGGGGACTGTGTTGAAAATTAAAAAAATAATCTTGTTATTTTCTTGGTTATGCCGAGAAATTTTACAACGCCATTCGTACTGTCCATCTCCCAGCACAATGTCATACTTTGGTGTTCCTATTTCCGATAATGTTTTTGTTTCATATTTTTTATATACACACCCACACACACACACACACACACACACACATCACAGAGAAAATTTCCTTATTTACTGCTACAGCAAACACGTATCACGAATAAAAATAATAAGAACAATCATTAAAAGCACACATACTCAAAACAATAAAGATCAAAGTATTAGTTTAAGAATGATGGATATCTTCCTTGTTGGCATGATTGAACTTATGACCGATGATTGAGAGGTCGCCATTTAAAGGCATGTAATGTTTTTATACATACGCAGATTGAGTGCCTTTAGCGACAGGCAGGTCGGCGGATCGGTCCTGGTGGTGTAGTGGTAACCATACTTTCCTTCTAAACCCAAGATCGCGGGTTCAATCCCGGCCAGCATCCATGGATTTTTTCGGGAGTAAAATCCCAAATATGGCTTCCTTTGGAAGGGAAGCAAAGCCGTGGGTCCCGTGTTGTACATTTGCGGCACGATAAAGAACCTGAAGCCTAAAAGAAGAGGCCTCTGAGCAAAATTTATCGGCCCTTTCACGCTCTGAGTTGAATGGGACGCTGATGACCTGAGATGTTAAAGAGCTTCCGTAAATAAAATAAAAACAATGGCACGGCGGTTTACAAACTGTGACACCCGAACCATCGGGTCCCGGGAGGCCCTCTCAGTAGGACCACGAAGCGTCAGCAATTACTACTGAATATATAGGCACTAACAATCGAAAGAGTATACAATTTTAGATATGGATTTTCTTAGATTAAGTAATTTACAACTCTTTAACATCTCAAGTCATCGGCGTCTCATTAAATTCAGGGCGTGAAACGGCCGACAAATGTTGCTCAGAGGCCACTTTTTCAGGCTTGAGGTTCTTTATCATGCCATAAATCTACGACACGGGACCCACGGCTTTAATTCCCGTGCAAAGGAAGCCATAATTAGGTATTTAACGCACGAAAAAAAAAAATCCGTCGATCCTGGCCGGAATTGAACCCGCGATCTTGGGTTTAGGAGGCAAGTGAATTACATTTAAGTTTATCCTAACTTGGGCTCTTGATTGCATGTCTAAAGTGCGAGCATTTGTTTGGGTTTGTCGTTTTTTGTGTGTCTAAGAAATAACAGTCATAATGGGATGAGTATAAGCAAACAAGCTTTAAAAGGTATAGGTATAGGTACAGCGCAGGAAAAGTGCATCATATTTGCACTAAAACTGTTTTCTACATTCTAAGAAGCGGGACATTGCATAGGAAGTGCTTGTCGTCATGAGCAGTCAATCTTTTTTGGGTCTCAAAGCATTAGGCAAGTGGCCCATTTATAAACCTCACTTTCGATAAAAATGCAGAAAAACAGCAGAGAACACCGAAATTATACAAAAAACAAATTATAGAAATAGCGTTGTGTTGAAAGTTCCACAATTTTCACTAAGTACTCACACTGTGGGGCAAATATAACTACTACATAACAAGTCATGATAATGGCCATCATTTTGGTTACTACCATTAAAATTAGTGCGCATGCACTGATGTAGTCCAGGAAATGCTGCAGGCAATCAACGTCCTATTCGATACAACAAAAACTACGAGCAGCTCCTTAGTCCCTTTATGTTGCACTTGCATCTGCGCCAATCTTAAATCAACCAAAGAGTTAAGTGAACTAAATGAGCTAAACCAAGTATGTCCTCCCACTGTTATTCTTGAGATGCGCAGTTGTTCGGATCAGTCCACTTTGCGAGAAGTGTGATGGGGTCTTCACATTGTTTCGCACTGTCTGCCTGCACAAATCTCCCAATACATTTCCCTCCTTCGCGTCGATAGGCTAAAATAATCTAACAAACAGTATGGGGTAAAGGTTGGAGCTTTTTAGTTTCCTAAAAGTGAAGTGTAGATATCAAATATTTTTGGGCGTTCTGTTACTTTTCGAGTTTTATGTTGTTAATCGTTTCCTTCATTTGTTAATCTTTGTAATCAGATTACAAGTGCGTATTTCTGAAAGTGCCGGTACCTAAATACTTTCTGAATAGCTATTTCACTGACAAGCAATTACAAATTAATTATTTAAAGCTCAACCAGAAGATTTATTCTCTGAATTACATTAGACAGCAATGCTACAAGTTAATGGGCAATGTACAAATCTGCGACCTGGCGCTAAGGTATGGGTGAAAGTAAATATATAAATTTCGCAAAGCCGTTAGCATTAGGATATATTCACAAGGTACAATAGTTTATGATCTAAAAAGATAAATCCACTCGTGCATACTCAAGAAGACTATGCCACAGAATTTCTGACGGTTATATTTTCCTTCTAGCGAAGTTTAATGAAAGAACCGTGCTGGAAATTCTTCCACATTTTTGCCCGACTCTTAAAGGAAAAACAGTGCTTAGTGCATCTGAACTGAAGCTCGTACTCATAGCTTCTAACAGTCATAAAACCATTGATAAACGTTAGCTGCACTAGTAGAGAGTTCACTTAAGCCTTTATTAAGCTACTACATAGCTTCTACTCGTATCTGAGCCTCCCGCAAAGCCAAATGCTTAACTCGCTATGAGGAGACCAATTGCGTTAACTCCAAATGCCACTCTGTGTCTAGCGTCCAAGGTACGGACGCCGATTGTGCTGGAATACGCATCACTTAACTTGGAAAACATTCATAGGACATCCAAAGACAGTTTAAATAAATACATTATTTTATTACCGGAAACTGTAGATTTTGTTGTAATGAACTTTATCGGATTTCACTATTATCTCCATACATTTGAAATTACGATCCATTTTCATGAAATATTGGTTTGTCGTACAGGAAAGGTATATGCCACATAGATATGTGTACGCCAGTTTTCGATAGCAGTTCTTGGAAAACAAAGAAAGGGTTATCGTGAGTAGGTCATGTAGGTGGAGCTTGAAGGGAAGGTTTTTAACTTTCTGTGCGCAGAGTAAACAGTGTGGTGGCGTTCAATAATTCAGAGCAGTAGAATGGCTCCAAATCTTTCACTTATCAATGGAGGACGATTTTTAGAGATGTGAGAGGCACACATACTACCTGAATAAATAGTGTTAACCATTCTCGGCAAATTACACAATTTTCACATGTGCAGAAGCTTGGCGGAAACAAGGAGAAGCTGGAGTGCAGGCTCACCGTAAACAGAATCATAGGCGGAAAGTGATGTCCACGCCAGAGGATGTTATCCTTTTGACATTTATTCAAAATAATTTCCATGCATCGAATACCGAGCCCCGAGCTGGTATAAGGCACGGCTTCCAGGCTTCTAATATCACCGGAGTGCCAGGAAAGATATTACTTCCCATGCACAGATAAGCGAGTATACGCTTTGCACTGCAGGAATAGCCAACTTCATCATGGAAAGATGGAAGGTATTTTCACCTGACTGTGGAAGGAAATTCATGTGTTGAAGATTCAACACATGAGATTTTATACCCAATTCATTCACAAAGCACGACTGCGTATGTTGGTTGCATTAGTGCTGATGAACCAGGAGAATTGGCTGATACAACTGCAAATGTGGACGCTACGGAACATGTGGAAGATTATGCTTCCAAATGCAGGAATATGCTTTCCATGGGATAAAGTTCCTTATCTCAGACTATTTCATGACAACAGTAGCGTGAATAATGTAAAGCCAACATGGGATTTTTAGTCCAACAACTTGATATCACAGTTCTTGACTGGCCAGCAAAAGCAACTGACAATGTTTGGACTAAACTGGTGAATGCACAGATTCCAGGTCGGGAATGGTCAAGAGAAGCTGTTAAAGAGTCATTGTCGTCGAATTTGGGAAGAACTTTGACACGAACCTTTAAATCTAATCAACTCAGTACCACGTGTTATATAATGATAGCTACAGAAGTAACTACTGAGTGTGTGCATATAGAGTGAGTCAATGAGTATAGTAAATATTTAGGACCCTATTTTATATTACAGAGTTTTTTTATTTTTTATTTTGAAATGGGAAACTGTAGTAAAGAAAATGGTATGTGCAAAAGAAATTAACATATTTGAATTGTTAAAATAGCACACAGAAACATTATTACATTAAATGGTTTCGTTTATTTTCTTGTTTTAAGAAGAATGCGTAAAAATATTACGTTGAATTGTTGTTAATTACGATTATCATTTTGCACCAACTACAACTTTTCAGTATATCTTGAGTATGTGCTTTTAATGCAATAACTGAAACGGATTTATTCCTTTAATCCAAGATACATAATTACATAATACGTTTTTCTTCTAACATGATATAGGTTCATTCATTTTCATCACCTTATGGGAAATTTACATTAACCGCCACTGTGTTTATGCATAACAATTGCCTGCCGCGTGTCAGCCTGTCTGCAATGTAATGGGATGTTTACGTTTTCCAGTCATTATTTAGTATTAGTGCACCATGCAAACGTAATTACCTTTTATCTGAATTGTACATGGTCATTGTCCCATCTCAAAGCATTGTATCCAATGATAGAATGCAGTCAGAAAGAGGTTTGTAAGCTTGTCGCCGTACACGCCTCACGTTCCGTAAACCTTTTACTTTGGTTTTGTACACTCGTGACTTGATAAACCCCCAAGCAAACAGACAAAGGTCGTCAAATTCGGTGAACGTGATGCTCATATTCGATTTGAACCTCTGCCTATAAAACTGTGTCGGTTGAGGTATTCTCTCACATCCAATGCAAAATGAGGGAGTGCTCCATGTTTCTGAGATAACTTTACCCACAGAGCCAGTTAATTTCGAGTTAACTCCAATTAATGAATCGTTGGTCCGGGAAGTCTAGTAAATCCAAAATCGCGGGTTCAATCCCGGCCAGGGTCGATTAATTTTTAGGATGTAAAAATCATAAGTATGGCTTCCTTCGGAGGGGAAGTAAAGCCGTAGATCCCGTGTGTAGATTCACGGCACGTAAAGAACCATAAGCCTGAAAGAAGATGCTTCTGAACTGGTGGGACACTGTTAATCTGAAGAGCGTACGTATATAATAAACCAAATAAATAATTAAATATACATGCCATATAAAATTCATTTGCAACATTATTTCATGAAACTGGATTGAAACTTTGTGCCCAATATGCATATTAGACCATAGATGTATCTACCACACATATCCTTTATATCCCCTAATAAAGCATATATCTGAAACATTCTCAAACTAGCTATTTCTCAAAAGTTCTAACTTAAATCAGGCCTAAGCTATTTTCTTGAGTTTTGAAAAACGGTGAAAAAAAAATTTAGAATAGTCACGAGCACTTTGAATAATTTATAAACGGTTGGCATATTCTTCACCCTGTTCATGAAAGTCGTAAGGAAAATGATTCAACTTAATCTGCCACGACTATCAATATGTTTAGGGAGAGACGAATGTTTGAGTAAAAACTGATTAACAGAAGCTGTGGTTGACGAAAATCAGTAGCTGAAGATACTGCAGCTCCTTCATTTGCCTACAGCCTAGAAAAAGCAATTGCACTCTGTAAACACGGGCATCACATGTGATTCTCCATAACAAACAGCAACCTTGGAAGTTAAACGCATCAACATTTGAACGAGGTTGATCCTGAGAGAATGAGCATGAACGGCACTATATAAAATATTTTTATACTACGACAGAAATTCCCCATTATGTTCCGCCAATCTCTTAACAATTTCCTACAGCCAAGTTTCATTAGCACTCAAATTTTGGTTTTATTCATCTTCCGAAAAGCACAAGTAATGGCTTCTTTATAAGGTAGTTCTATAATACAGCAAATGGCGCAATTCAAATGTTACAATTTACGTTCGGTATACAGTTAGTTATAGTTATAAAGAAATTGTCCATAGGCTACTAAGTGTATCTGCAGTATACAGAGACATCACAAAAGTTATAACTAAAAATTGAAGAGGACCGTATACACACCCATAGCTGTCTTCATATAATTAAGTGCTTTTAAATCGTTTGAAAATGTACGAGTCAAATGGAATGTTTAATGACTTGGTATGCTCTGAAATCGGTGTTTAATTGGTCCATGAAATGCGCAACAAGATTGTCGATCAAAAATCATCTAGATGATATCAGATACTTTCAGTGTAAGCAAAACATTTTACACGAGAGTTGCCAGAGTGCATGGTTTCTTTTGGAAATGTTTGTCTTATGTCAAATAGCAAGATCTTCCAGGCGATGAATGAATTATAATGACGCATTCGGTGCCTGGAGATACCTGACATTCATCTTTTCATGGCGAGAGAAAACTCCAGAGTAAAACTTGCCCAAGGAGGACCTTAACCTGCATCTTCTATTTTTGCAGCTAGTTGAAAACCTACGAACTGACTGCCGTGGTTTCTGTGTTGGCAATGAATTTCTGTAGAAACATCATTGCCATCAGGTGCATTAGCTTTCAATTAATGCCTTCCATTGTTTAGACGACCTTGCTGCTATCGTCAAGGTGTGTTTGTTTGCCTTAAGAAATAAAAGTAGCACAGTACGAAAAATTGAATTTCTATTTGTAACACTCTTTTTGGATTCTCAACTATTAAGTAAATTCAATTTATTCGGTAGTAACTGCATTAGAAGAAAAAGGTTGTCGTGATGCTGAATGACTGACCTATTACCATTTACCAAAATCTTCAGAAAGTGTTCGAAAAGAGTGTTCACTGTGACACTGAAACAAAAACGAATTCATTGAATTTGACCAAAGTGTAGAAACGAACAGTAGTGTTTGAAAACAATTCCCCTTATTCATTTGTTTTTGTTTACATCTCTAGGAACGCGCAGCTTGCAGAAGGATTTGCAGGAGGAAAATCGCCGGATTCAAATAAGAGTTCATGTTCATGTGAGCGAATTTAATTAAACTTGTTTGACGAAGCCAAAATTCTCTGAACGAAATGTAAAAGCGCTTAATTTTATTTACATTGTACAAAGGTGAAAGAGCCCGGAATATGCAGTGCTAATGTGTATTTCTTAGCTTTTATTTTTGTATTCAAACACACAAATTTTAAAGCGAATTTTATCTGTAAAAACAAAAATAATTTAATAAAAAGATAACAAAACAATCACAATTTCAATGCAAATATAAGGTTATGACAAGCACTGATGATGTAATAAAAGAGAGAGTATTTTGTTTAACTTTTCTTACTTTAAACTCTGCCTTTACCTTATTTTGGTGTAAGCATAAACTATAATCTAGGTTTTTTAGTCTTTCATTTGTTCACTGACCTTACAATTGAAAGTTATATATTTAAAATCCCGCAATATCGCCTTTTTCGCTTCGTAACATTTAGGGCAATAATAGTTATCATTGCTGATTCATCTTACCTAAGAGTGCTTGATGAAATTATTAGAAACTGCATCGAACCCTTTCCACCGATTTTATATATTTAAGCCTGCGTAAACAAATCAAAAATTGCATCTTTTGTACAATAGCAGTGGTATAATAGCCTGCATTTCCATAAAAATGACTGTTTTGTTATTTTTTATTAAATTATTCTTGTTTTTAAAGATAAAAGTTATGCTAGAAACTTTGTGTGTGTTATACGTTTGAATACAAAATGATAGCTAGCTGATAAACACGTTACCTTTGTATACAGTAGGTTCTTCTATCTGTGTATAAAGTAAACAAAATTAAGGCTTCTTTCATTTCATTCATCATACATTTTTTATAATTTTTGGGCGTTGAATAAGTTTCAAAGAACTTCCTTGTATGAAAATCAATTCTTATTTCATTTTGGCAGTTTTGCTCCCTAACCGCGCCCTTAGTACAGATCTGGGGAACAAAAACAAACGCATAAAGCAACCTATTGTCACAGTATATCGAAAAGACGATCTGGAGTATTTAGAGGCGATTTCTCAAGATGTTAACATCCTCACCTTCCTAAACCAGCGAAATAACCATAGTTCTTAGCAGCAAGCTTGCAGTGAGTCGCTTTAAAACCATCCGCATTCGATAACAATAAATATGAACAAAGAACAATGCGCATGTGACAGTGGGTGGTGGATTTTTCGGAAACGGTAGGAGAAAATGACCGTTCAGCAGACCAGTTCTCTATTGCTGACATAACAAGCGTATTGGGCAGTGACGTGGACAGTGGTGTCTAAATGAAGTTTAAATGTCGCCTAATGGAGCAACAACACGTTTATCATTAGTAACTTTTCTAAATGTTGATGTTACATTTATCTAACGTCTCAACTTGAACAGATTGTATAGTATAGTATAACAACATCGGTTGTTCACATTAACGCATACTCATCCACTGTAAAACAGTGTAAAAAATGCCCAGTGTTTGTCAAATAAAAAGATTGCTTTCACAGCTAATGAGTGCAAAACGTTCCAACGGTTTCGTTTCACTCGCACAGAGCGTTTTTATTCCCGACACTTGTTTCCAACAGTTGCACTATATTTAATAAATACGTATCTGTAGGAAATAAATACTTAATTACCTTCACTTTAACACTAATTAAGTAAATTATCTTCCAGTGGAACTGCTAGAGGCTCATCACAGACGGTTTCATTGTCATCAATATCTGTGTCTGTGTGCTGTTCATCGTCAGAATCTTGTTAACTGACAACTGGTTCTAAAATTTGGCACGTCCTGCTTCTTTCCGAAGTATTCGTCTTGAAGTTTTTCTACATGTTTGAAACAGAATTTCCAGTCTGCATTTATCAAGCTTGTCCTTTTCTTTGTTAAACATATCCACATCTTCATGATTAAAAGTGTTGTTTCTATTTGCAAATTCCCTCCCAGCTTTATCTGAGCCCAAACAAGGTCTATTGGTTGTAATGACAATGATGAGGAGAGCTTCATCGACAAGAAGATCTAGTTCGTATATTTTGGAATTACTTAATGGACGACAGTTTTAGTTTCGGTAGCAAACAGTTCTGTACCTTTTTTGTTGAAACCATTCAATAATTTCCGTTTCTCTACTAGATATGTATGGATTTTGGTTTTAAATGATCGTGTGACATTAAGCGGTCTATCATCAAGCTTCGTTTTTCCAAATTTTTGTTTGTGTGTGTGTGTGTGTGTGTGTGTGTCTATCTCTCTCTCTCTCTCTCTCTCTCTCTCTCTCTAAAAACTAACCATTAGATTTTACAGCGTCACACATTATGATAGATATTTTCTAACATTAATAATCACTTCCTCTCAGGCATATGAAGGCTGTATTGACAGACAATAAGACTTTTCGCTTGTCCCACAAATATTTTAAGCCCACTGTTTTTAGCACAATTTGCCACATTAATTTTTATGTGTCATTTAATTTATCAAGTCTCGTCAAAGTAATATATTGGTCTTGTGTCACCAGTCCTAATTTTGCGTATTATGCGTATGAATGTTTATCTTTCCAGCACAATGGCACTGCTTTCCATTAAAAATTTGCTTTCATTTTTTATACTTGAAACCGAATTTTTACAGTATTATTGTGGAGGAATTCCAACCCTTATTTGAAACACTGCTTTTTAAAGCCTGAGTAATATTTTGTATTGTCGGAAATTCGCTTTGGTTATAGATGCCAAAATACAGTCATTGGTACAATATTCCTATCAAAGACGTAAGTTTGTAAGCATCTTTGGGGGTCCGATATGCTGCCTTTATAAAGAAAAAATTGCATTACTGCTAGTCAATCTTCTTGCGCCAGGCTACGATTTCACTACTTTGACACTACTGCTACCTATACTACGACTAATAATAATAATAATAATAATAATAATAATAATAATAATAATAATAATAATAATAATAATAGTAATAATAATCTAGAATAAAAAATAATCAAATTATATTACTCACTCATAAAAAAATGTCGCTCTACATTACTTCTTTTAAAAACAAGGACGCTAACATTCCACAATAAACACATGGGTTTACCTTGGTTTCTAATAAAGCAATACTGGTCCTTTCCCCATTCACTGTTAAAGCTTTGTTTGTCATTTTAAGAAGAGCTATGCTTAAAATATAACCCATTAATAACTGAATAATTTAAAGTTTAAAAAAGTGATGGAAAAAAAAGGATTTAAAATTGTATGTACAATTTATCACAACACAAGGCACTCAAAACTATTTCACAAACTCAAAAGTAATACTGAATAGTATTCTGAAAGCAAGGAACTTGGAACATTGTAAGACTGTTATAAATCATTTGTTCATTGCTCGATGCACAGCTTTGTTGGGATTAAAGTTATTCTGAGGGCAAAGTGGGTGTCCAGTTGTCGTCTTGGTGCTCTTGTCATAGTAGACAGTTTATGGCACTGCAACAAAGCAAATCATAAGGAATCGGCCTGTTTTGCAGAATAAAAATGGCACCATAACATATTCCTAACCTTGAGGAGGATGCTTTTGAAACGGAAAGTAAAAAATCTTCATTCAAATGGGCGGAGGGGAATTGTCTTCAAATATTAATTAAAATTTAATTTGGAAATTAATTGCGAAGGGGGTCATAAAAGTGGATCGCGGGCGACGCGTTGGACAGGGCTGCCATAAGGTTTTGAAATGAAAGAATGGTATCTTTTAAACTCAAATTTTTCTATCTCTTGGTCTATAGAACACTTTAGAAAAATTATAAATTGTAAAAACAATACTTTGATCGTAGCTCTGCAGTACTTTTGGTATAGCAGGGATGCCAACTTCCCGTCTTGTAGTTGGTTTACTTAAAGGCATATTGCAGGCCTGCTATCACTTACATTCAGTGGCTATTCAAAATTTTATTGTGATATGTAGCACATCAATTTTAAAATTAATAGCTTTCGAATCAATTGAATTAGAAGATTTTAGTTTTTACCATTCGCTAGAGAAAATTTTAATTTTCTGTTGGCTATTCTAACGTAAACAGTCTTGAACAGATCTGGACTATAGTACAAGCCGGCATGAAGCTTTAATTCAGTTTTGAACATTTTTTTTCCTTTGTCGCAATTTTTTCAAAACTGCATTTTCATATATATATATATATATATATATATATATATATATATATATATATATATATCTAAAGATAAAATTACCACACCTATTTCCTTAAAAGTTTCAGTTGTGTTTCTAGACATAGCAACAAAGCTACTAAACCAGAATTGAGAGAAGCATTTAGTGTATTTGAAGAAAAAAAAAATGTCTTGTTTCAAAGCTTAAATTCTATTTATTCTGCTCGAGTACACAGATAAAATGTGTCAAAATAAACTGTTCGATGTTGTAGCCTTTAGTGGTTCTGCTACGGTAGAAACAAATGCAGTTAATTCTACTTTTTTAAAATCCAGAATATATGTTGGGACTCTCACGCTAAGATCTAAAGAACGAACAGTTTACGGCAACTCTGGTAACCTGCGCAATATTTAAAACTTTGTCATTTTAAAGATAATTATAATTATAGACAGAAATGTTATACTGCGCTTACAAATCAAACAAAATCCTCTCTTGTTGTACGCATCTCTAAGCTTAAGTTTTCAACTCCACCTTTAATTCCAATTCTACTTATGATAACTTTTAGGATTTTTAACATTGCATGCCTACCTACCACTACAGGTCACGAGGATAATTGACAATGGGGCGAATGGATCCGATGCGATGGAAAAATTCCAGAAGAGAGGATAGTTCAACGTTATTCACTGAAAACAGAAACCAGATGCACCAGGTTTGACCTTCTTTTTATTAGAGGTACTAGAGTGAGGTTATAATCGACTCTGTTCTTCTCAAGAATTATTTTACACCTGATTTAATGCTGAAGTCATAAAATACCTTGCGTTTGACGACTATCATATAGCGCTATAATGTGGAACGCATTATTTTTACGGCCGTACATAGCAGAATAATTCTGGTGAAAGCCTCGCTTAGGTTAATTGCCTACGTGGGAATTACTCCTCGCTTGAACTAGATATACAGTCTATGCCATAACGCTTTACCCCTTCTCTATGCGGAAACTCAGTCATTTTAGCGAAATAGCATGAACCTCTCCAGAGCTCATCCAGTTCAAGGGAGGAGTCCTTGATTACATATATGGAGAACTTCTAGAAATGTCTACGTCATATTTGTGCCTATTTTGCTTCGTTTGAGTGCTGGTACGCACGCTTACTGCCAAAGCAAGAAATGAATGCATGCTAAAGGAGCTTGATTTGAGTTTCAATTTCTTGCATATATAATGCTATAACAAACCCAAGACACGCTTATTACATTTACTTTTCTCGCTTTCGTAGCGTTGCATGCTGCAGAGATTCATCAAATCCTATACGTTTGTGTCTCATATCTCCGAACTTCATAAAGCTCTAAAAAATATGTCCAGAAAATGTCATATTAAGCTTTGTTCGTGGTGTGTAAACGGACCGAAAGCAAGGTGTATGTGCATGAGTCAAACAGCTGAATGTGCTAATCTATTTAACAGTGTAACAATTTAAGTAATGGCGTGAATTGCGGCAGAAATGTTGTAGCTAGCAAGCAACGCGGCCAGGGACAACAAGAAAAAGAGAATACTCCAGCGGCATAATACAGAGAGTTCGCTTCATGCTTGATCCAAGAAAGCGGACGGGAGGAAGCCGGTAGAGCGCAAAGTAACCTGCGGCCCGGCCGCTTTCTTGGATCAAACTAGACGTGGTCTTTCCGTGTTTGATAAAGCTAATAATTTTATAAATGTGTTTAATTAGTTTGACGTATTTAACTAGACTAACATGTTTTTATTAGGTGAAATTAAACTAGGTTGATGTGTATTTACCTACATTAACATTTTTTATTATGTGGAATGTATTTAATTACGTTTATATGCGTGGAATTAGGTGGACATATATTTCATAAGTTGACATATTTAACTAGGTTGATTTGTATCTAACTAAATTGACATGCTTTTAGTTAGGTGAGATGTACATAATTAAGTTAACTGGCATGTAAATATGAGTAAAATTAATTCGACTTGTATTTAAATTAAGTGTTCTTATTAAGTTTATTGGTTTCTTTTTCTAAGTATTTTGCTGTAAATAATCTTATTCTTCACTACCACCAGGTGTAAGCCCAATCGCAGTTATTTTATACATACATGTCAAAAACTGCTTACTAACCAGAACACTTGAATGTCCCGATAGTATCACCACACAGTTTTGTACCGCCACGGATGGCCGAGATCGTTAAGGCGCGGATTCGTGAGCGGGAGGTGTGGGGTTCGAATACCGCCAGGAATCAACCTCCCTGACTGAGCTTTTTCCAGGTTTTCCTCAGTCCGCATAAATGGCAAATGCCGGGGAGATACCCTAAACTTAGGCTTGGAACATTTCCTTCCTTAAAAAAATATCCTTTCCCAATTTATCATTTCATCTCATGTATCATCAGTGTCCACCGCCTGTGGTGCCTCAGTAGTTGAAACGGGCGTTAAACACTACTAAAAACCCCAGTTTTGTAACGCGGTCATAACTGATCCAGATCATCAATGACGACGAGCTCATTGCAGAAACAATACCGAGAGGAGAATATACCACAAATATCTGAATTCGAATTAACTCGAAGAAAGCTTCTTACTCATACCTATGCACAAAGCAGCATGGCTATTAATTTCACATTCAGAGTGAAGAGAACTGGAAGGTGTTCTGCCTAAAGGCATTTGACACTAATAATGGTAGACGTAGAGTTCAACAGATAAAACAAATTCCACGAAGACTGTGTGCAAGGTGTCATACAGGTCTATGATGCTATTAGGGTGTTTCCCCACAATGTGTTGTGGTTGTTTGAGATTTCTGTACCATGAACCAAGTGGACTGTATTTTGTTTCTGGGGGAGTATGTTGAACATTTAGAAAAAGACCAAATTCTGGATACTTTCATTTTAAAGGCAATGACCGAGTGAATACTTTCATTTTAAAGGCAATGACCGAGTGAATGCAAGCCGTCTTGCGACGGATACAAACGGCATTCTCGGAGTCATTTACACCTTGAGTGGGCAACAAAGTTCTCAGACATGAATCCTTTCTAAAATATGTGTGAATACTTGCAATAAATTATACAGCATTGACATAGACATCCGACTATTCAATGAGCAGCTGATAGACACCACCTGCAATCAAGTCAAAGAGAACTGTTGCAGTGATTCTTGTCGAGGAAAGTAAAATGACGATAGAGCGGTCTAATATGTTGTACTTGATACACTATACTTTGCCTATGACATGGACAGCCTCAAGAACTCTGTCCAATTATAAATTACAAATCTCAGCTTTTGTTCCCTTTATAATCTAGGCAAAAGGTAAACAGAAATACTTCATTTAACGCAAAGTTAGCGCCAATTAAACTGGCAAGCACAAATTTCGCACATTTATGTAAATTAACTAAAAGTCATTTAAGATTTTAATTTATTTTTATCTTAGGACATAAATATTTTAACTCAGTTTTGAAAAAAGGTAATTGGAATGGCATCTAAATAAAATCTTCAATTGCATACGACTACAGTTTTAATTTTCATGGTATTTAACAAAGGAAAAAAAATTACTGATAGAAATAAAACTGCTCTCTGGCTCAGGTATTCACAATAAAAGTTGCATGAGGCGGCGAACAAAAATATCCCCTTGGCTTCTGTACTGCCGTAACTATAACTGTATGCAATTACACATTCTAAACCCGGAGGTATTTTGACGTCGACGATTCGTGATCATCCAGACATAAGTACAGTTCAACAACAGGTTACACCGTGACGTCATACTATTTCGTTCGTTGTCCAAAAAGCTAAAGACGGTGCTTATACAGGACGTACCAAAAGTCCTATTATCCTCCTTTTACTCTTGTGTTATAGAATTTTTCTTGAAAGCAATGACCTATGAGTTGATTATACTCTGGAAGAAAGAATCACCTCGCGTAAATATGCTCATAAAAGACCGCACACAACGATATTAAAAACGAATTAGGATAAAGCTGCACAGACGAATTCTCCACTCTAAAAGACCAGTACAAGCAGAATCTTGTGTTGCATGAATTGAACCTTCACAGAAAAAGTCACAACGAAAGCGATCCCATGAATTGAATGTTCATTAACCATGTTAAAAAAACATATAAATAAAGCTTTATTCTTAAAAGCATAGACACCCGTTCGTTAACGTGTTAAGTGATGCGATACATGTGCGCGATTAATGAAGTTTCCGATACAACTACTCGCAGGCGAATGCGCTATTTTCTGAAGTGCAAAAGATAGAAACGCCTATTTCTGGATTAAGGAAAATCTGAATGTCTTTCTTTGAAAAATTTTTAATGAATGCACCTCTTGTAATGTCTGTCCTGGTGGTTTAGTGGTAACCACACTTTCCTCCTAAACCCAAGATCGCGGGTTCAATTCCGGCCAGGGTCAATGAATTTTTTCGGGCGTAAAAATCTTAAGTATAGCTTCCTTCGGAAAAGAAGTAAAGCCATGGGTCACGTGTCGTACATTTACGGCATGATAAAGAACCTCAAGTCTGAAAAAAGAGCCCTCTGAGCAAAATTTGTCGGTCGTTTCACGCCCTGAATTGAATGGGACGCTGATGACCTGAGATGTTAAGAGAGCGTCCGTAAATAACACAAATTAAAAAAAAAAAAAAAAAAAAAAATCTCTTGCAATGCTGTAGGCTGCAATGTCTGTTGGTTCATATTTTAACACCCTGTGATTCGTGAGACAATAGCAGTGAATTAAGTTCATTTTCCCTTCATGTTATGAAACTGTTATACACAATTGGGTCATTTGGTACTTGTTGGTTAAACAGTTAATAGGTAAATCTCATTCCCATTAGGATGGGGCGCCAGTGCATTTTGCAATAAGTACGAGTATAGAGAAATCCTCAATGATATGTTCACAGACAAATACACTGGGAGAGGATCGTCAAATCTACCACGCCCTGCGAGTGGCCACAGTGCAGATGTGATCTTGTGATAATGCGCTATGGGAGCACATCAGGAAATAGTAAAACAGTATTACCAGACAAGTGAGGAACTTAAACATTTGGTTTCATCACGCCAGCGACATTACCAGGAATTTCACAACGGTCTTGGAGGAGAATAATTGTAAGCTAAGAAAACGGGCATACACACAGTACCTCATTTATATGTACTATCCTCTCATCATACGCATGCTGTTAAAAACTTTTAGCAAATTTGTCTAGAGGGGTAGTGAAACTTTTGGCACATTCTGTACCTACTTGCAATGTTGCAACATAGTTTGCGAAGGGAAACAGCGCTTTTATGAATTTCAAATCCTTTAAATTGTTTTGCTTAATAAACAATTTGGCTTGCTTTAAGATAATAACTGACTATTTTAGAAATCGTTCATTAAAAAAGTTAAGTTAGATGGAACAACATTAAGCGGAATAATTCTTTTAACTTCATAATAATCTATCCTATATTATAAAAAGGATATGTATTTTTAATTTTTATAAAAGTGCTAGTAGGATTTAGATTGTAAGTAAAAAATCGAATATAATTAAAGTGAACACTTAATTCTAACCATACTAATTTCAAGTTTTCTGGATTGTTGAAATCCCTGGTCAGCGCACCAGCCTAACCTCGGCGTATCAGATTCAATTTGCTACTTTTCGAGATGTAATTTGTCTTTATGAGGCGAACAGACGGATTTAGAAAATGCTCATTCGGAAACGTTCCTCAGGGGATCAATCAAGGCCTTAATGTACACAATTGCACACACCGAAAGCAGATTCTGTAACAAGCGTACGTCATAGCCTTCCGCAGTGAAGTACTGACGCCATGTTCGTCGTCAATAGCAGTCTGTTTTTTTTTAAGTGGTGTTTAACGCTCGGTTTTACTACTAAGGCACCTAGTGGACACTGACACATGAAATGAAATGATATATTGTGAAAACATATTTTTTTTAAGGAAGGTAGCGTCCCAGGTCTAAGTTTAGGGTACCTCCCCAGCATTTGCCAGTTATGAGGACTGTGGAAAAGCTGGAAAAAACCTCAGTCAGGGAGGATGGTCCTGGTGGGATTCGACCTCCCGCTTACGAGGCCGCGCCTTAACGACCTCGGCCACCCGTGGCGGTCGCAGTCTGGTATGTTGGGGTATGCTCATATAAGGGTGCTATTATTAGTGACAAAGTTTAATATACGTGGTTCAGTGCTATTTAGATGTACCTGCTATGAAGAAATTTTCTGTAAATAAAGAACATAATCACAATGTGTTCTTACTTAAAGGACAAAAATTTAGCGCCGTTCCTTACAGAAAAACTGAACAAAATCGTTATGAAAGGCCAAACAAATTAATTCAAACTCACCTTCCTCAAGTTTCACTCCAAAGAAAATAAATATAAATGTACGACGTAAACATTTATCTCTATGAAGATTAACTAAATTTACTGTTGCAAATTAAAAATTGGTACAAATTTGTTTTATGAAATAGCATCAAGAAACTCAGTTTTACTATAACATCTAATGCGGAGTTGTTTACATCCTTCTGAAATATTTGCACAAGGAACATATACATGCGCATCTTAATACTTTTCATCTTATTAAAATTCGCTTTACATTCCTTTGATATTTTATTTTCTTGAAACTAAAACAATATATGGGCAGTATTAAGGATTTTGCCAAACATTAAGTGGGGACAAAACCAAAAATGAAACTGTTATGTATTTTGAAATTGCTTCGCATGCTGCTGTAAAACAAACCTCCCTGAATGTAGTTTCTCTGCATGTCATTTACATCAAGGCCAGGAGCTTTCAACGAGAGAAGAAATTACTGAAAGAATAACTAAACTATGAATTAGAAATGGGACATGGATTGAAATGGTTGTGTGTTCTACCTCCAGAAGACGTAGGAATGACTGATAGCGGTTTCTCCGACCGACGATTACTTATTCAATATTACATCGCTGAAGAAGCTTACCAGATATATGGGCAGAATTTCCTTAAGAACTACTAAGAACGAATGGAGCTGGACGATTCTATCGCAAAATTCACATCCCCATACTAAGATATCTAGTTATACAAACAATAAAAGAACCTGAAAATAAACCGTATTGGATAAAGAGCAATATGAACACTTAAGTACGGCATGGATAAAATATCAAAATAGGAATATAAATTGCTGAAGTATGTGGAAATAGTTTGAGTTCATTATGGTAGAGGTAAAGATGTCATTATGAAACCTTTCACTAGGTATCTGCTGAACAGCTAATTGCACTCCAGTTGCAACCGCGGAAATGTGTGTGCAGACTTCCTCTAGGTTACGTTATCAGTTGAGTGAGGTGGGCAAGCACTTAACACTGGAAGTGAAGAATCGCATATGAAATCGGGTCACGACCGCGATTCAAACCACGGATCTTAGCCTTCCGGGCTGACGCTATAACCAATTGAGCTACCATATCCTTTCCAAAGCGAAGCTCTCTCATCTTGTTCTACAGAGTGGTTGAGAAGTAACTCTCTACTGTAATATGGGGATAACTTGTATATAATATTATTTTTGATGTTTCTTTACAGTGGTAGAACAGTATCTGTAACGGCACGTGGCATCACAGTGCTGGAGAGAGCTCAGGTGGTTATGACGTGTGTCGTTTCCGTCGTGCAGGTGCACAGATGTTGATGGGTAGTGCATGGGCCTCGCGCAACATTGGGTCCTCAAAAATTGTTATGGCAAACTGAAGAACATAGGACTGTGGCGGATAGTCATAGAAATGGTCGTTCCTCGACATCCAGATCAGAGGAAAATGTGCAAATGGTGCGGGGAATGTTCACCAGCAGCCGCTTATGAAAGTAACCTTTCCCGCCACACAATCAGAAATGTTTAGATTTCCCTCCGTGATAGCCACATTATTGTTAAGAGCTATGGTGGAAGATTGTGGCCAACGAATGGAGTTTGGTGATATGCTTGGTTGGTGTGGAGACTGGCCAGAGTTGATCAGGAACATCATTTGGAGCGTAGAAGCCATTTTTCATGTTGGAACATTTGTTAACAGCCATAACTCTCACTACCGAGCACAGCTGGGTACGGAAGTCATGACTGAAAAGTCTCGAGAGCCGCCCTAAGGTCACAGTGTGGTGTGATATAACATTCAACAAATCTGTGGGTCCGTTCATTCTTCCAGACACCATGAACGCAGAACGATACCGAGTCATACTGGATTGAAGTTTGGCCAATTGTCTCCACTTGGAATAACATCAAAGACCTGATTTTGCACTCAACGTTTGCTAATGGCTTGACCAACATTTTCCAGGATGTTAGTTGGGTCGCCGTGGTGCGCATGAGTGGCCAGCACGGAGTCCCGACCAAACTCCATGTGACTTCTTCCTGTAGGTCTGGGCGGCGGAGATGAACCGCAACAAACCAAAAACTTTGAATGGATTGGAGGATCTCGTTCGCTATGTTCTCATTAACAAACCACAGGAGTACCTGCTCAAGTCAGTCGAAATTATTCCCCATAGGTTACAAACACAGGTGCAAAATGCAGGTGCAAATGTGGAGTTTCAAGTTTCACTGCATAGGACTGCACTGATAAACTTCACAAGAAAACTTGTTTCACTAAAACAGACCAACTATTAAGAAAGTTATAAGCATATTACAAAAGGAGTTACTTCTCAACCACTCTGTATATATATCGTGGAAACTTCCCGAAGATTTCTCTAACATGAGGGATTAATTCCTTAAGAATGCTCTACGAGGGCTTAGACTCTTCATTATCAACTTATGTCCTACACAAGGCTAGTGTGAAAAACAATTTCCATACATAAGGTACTGAACACTTTTAGTAGTTAAATCATGTTTAGCGCAATAGTAGTGATGTATATTAGATAAGACGCAAACACTTTCTAACACAACCAAAGCTATGGATGCGGATTTTTGTCTGTCCTTTACTCGGTGCATGTCCTAAGAAAGTAAGTCTCTAACCGACTTTTCTTCTGCTAAATTTGCTTACCCTTATTAGAACAATAGAAGTGTTTTCAATTGAACTTACCCGCACATGCAGTAAAGTATAGGTCATAAAGTTGAATTCTCTTAATGAGGAGAATGATATAAGCGGTAGTATTTTGGAGATTAAACATTTCACTGTCACTTATTCTATGAATAACGAGTAGAAAATGACATGTAACGTTATTACAAGTATTTCAACATATGAGGGCCAGCCAATAAAATCTGAGAATGGTTTGTTTGCTTACGAAGGCAAGGTCTTTTTCAAAGAAATACCTATTGAGTTGTATGCGCATGGCCCATCGTGTAAGCCAACCCTGGAAGACATGTTGGAAACAGTTATTTGGCATCGTGTTCATAACCGCCTCCGCCTTCTTTACGACAGCCGTTGGTGAACAAACACGCGGCCTCACAGCTGGTTTTTGAGACGAGAGGGGAAAAAAAAGTCGCACGGAGCTAGATGCGAGCTGTGGGGTGACATTCTGGTTTTTTTTTTTTGTTTGTTTTTTTTCTGGTCAAATCTTTAACAACAACGTTGAAAACGTGAGGGCGTGCATTGTAATGGTGGAGGTGCCAACCAGAAAGGTGCACCGTTTTCCTCGGATGTGCTCAAAATAGTGTTTTAACACTCGCAAAACGGTTGTTTGCGAAAGACTTCATGTTGACAAACCATATCACACACAAAAGAACTCGGTTACGTGCAACAGCTGAAGGTTACACCACGATAATGCATGGCCGCACATCGCAAATATTAAATCATTGTGAAGTATGTCCCTCAGCATTCCTATAGTCCACACTTTACCCCTCGACATTTTCCTTTTCTCCAAATAAAAACAATAATAAACAAACCTTCGGGGGAGGCATTTTTCGGCATCAGAAGCTGAGGTGAAGGCTGCGGAGGAGATTCTGAAGAACTTGAGGAAATATATAAATATATATATATATATTCAGCATTGCACCTAATTTAATATGCAAGAAAAAACAAGTTAGAAGAACTTCTTTTTAACTGATTATGTTTACCCGTGCGTAAAGCAATACAAACAGCTACGTTGTTGATTTGGTTTATTAACGGATGCTCTTTAACATCTCAGGTCATCAGCGTCCCATTCAATTCAGGACGTGAAACGGCCGATAAATTTTGCCCAGAGGTCTCTTCTTTCGGCTTGAGGTTCTTTTACGTGCCGTAAATGTATGACACGGAACCCATGGCTTTACTTCCTTCCCGAAGGAAGCCATGCTTAGGATTTTTACGCCCGAAAAAATCCATCGATTCTGGCCGTCTTTGAACCCGCGATCTTGGGTTTAGAAGGCAAGTATGGTTACCACTACACTACCAGGACCGACAAACAGCTACGTGACGTCTATAAACTGAAAGTAGGTAAAACAGCTTCATTATGTGAATCTAGAAGAAATTAACTTAATTAACCCGAAAAAAAAAATAGATTTTTGGACGGTTTGAAAGTTTTCCTTGCAACAAAGTTTGTTTTGGTCTCTTCTGTTATCCCTAGAAGTTTGAGCATTGAATGTAGAAAAGCTCTATAGTTTAATATCTTTGGTGGCATTAACAGTACAGTCAAGCAAAACGCTGTTGCAGTGTATGTTTAAAAATGGCCTGCACACTTGCGATATTTACGAAACAAGATCATTGTTCCGTCATAGGTAAATGAAGGTATGTGACGCATGTCTGACACAGCAGTGTGTAGGTATGAACCGTGGCTGCAACAGACGCTTTTCGCCCCGGTCAAGTGCACAGAGTTGTGACGTCAGAATCCATTGTTTAGAGGACAGCCTATGGGAAGAAAAGAAATTCATGCACTTTGCAACCGCTGTAGGACTTGTAATGGATTATTTATTTATGGAATGAAACTACCACATTCATTCAATATATATACTCACTGATCTTCGTACTATAAGTTAACCAATCTAAATCAACGCAAACAAAAAACAATTAGTTTTTAGTACCTTAAAGAGCTGCCATGACAATTACTAAATGCTTACCACCTGAGCAGTTCAGGCAGCCTAAAAACTACTGGCAGATGGCGAAATTGAAGATTTTGTTTATAAAAGTCAGTTTCATTCTTTGCTACTAAATATCTATAGTCCACAAGAAAGAGGTATGCCTGTGGAAAAATCTGTAGTTTAGATTAAGAATGCGAAAAATGAATCAGAATATATAAACGGCATTGAGTAAGGGTCTTTACCAAAATGAAACGTGTGCACAAGTAGCAGTTTACTAAACTTAATGTATAATAGCTAAGGAGTGCAATTTCATATAATAAATTCTTAAAAACATTTATTTCTTGTAATAAAACAAATATGGTAATCAAAATATTTTAAATTAGCAATTTTTCTTTAATGTAAGTTTTAAAACACGATTTACGTTTAGGAGAAATAGAAAAATATTTGTCAAAATATTAGAAATATTTATTTACAATCACCGTAAATCACATCTTTTATAAATATTTTAAATTACAGTTTTTTTATTAATATAAGTTTTAAAACATCGTTTAAGCATAAAAGAAATTAGGCAAGTAAAACAAAAATGGTTATAGGTGTAAAATACTTAGGAAAGACGTTTGAGAAATGGTATAGTATTGTCAGATAGTGAAAGGAGGATGAAATGAGTAGGGGAGGGTATGGGACTAGTTATCTAGTATTAGTTAAAACAGGATCCTTATACACCAATAACCAGGGTGTTAGTGTGTGTAAGGTCCTAAGGAATAAGCAACTCTCAAGGATCGAAATTTGGCCGAAAGGGTTCAATTAAAAAAAAATTAAAATAAGGAATCTTTAGTATTGTAGGAAATTAAACTTAATATTGTATTGAATGCATAAATTACTGTTAATGTAGCGTTTTGTTCTTGGTTGGATCCAAGCCCGGTCCCCTGGGTAGGTAGCTGCTGATGAACCGGGTACTGGGGGGCTGAGCCAATCAAATTGGAATAAATTTTGATTGGAGTTAGTGCCTTCTGGAATTGCCGAAGGCACTGTCCCTAATTGTTATAGTTAAAAATAATGTGGTTTTTTTTTAATTTGTGTTTATTTTGTTTAAAAAAATCTGTATGTGATGCATGAGAAACTACTACTACTACCACCACCACCCTTATATGAGAAATAGCAAAATATTTCACAAAATAATAAACATTTTTGATTACAATCACCGCAAATCACCTCCTTTATTATAATGCATTTTATCTTCATGAAGAATTCGCTTGCTAATTATAAGTATATAACAGGAGTAAATATATTGATACTAGCCAATTACGGCTCAATATTAAGTACTAATAGTTTCTATGAATTGCAGTTAATTACAAAATATGCATCAAGAATGCACGGTATTGACTCTGAATAAAGTTTATGCTGCGAAAAAGATGAACATCATAGTCTCGCATACTTAGAAAAATGGAATATACCGACACTAATACACTCAATTTCAACCACTTGTGTACCTTCAGAAATGTTACACCTTTTTATACTAATAGTTTTCCCGAACAAATTTCCAAATTGAACTTTTAAGACCTTCTAACCCTGGTAACAATTTTCAACAGATTCATAAATGTTTTTCCAATTTGTTTATGGCGTCACACAAAAAGACTGCACATATCAATGACATATAATGTTTTAACAATGATCATTTTATAAATCTGGAAGTGCGCACGGTTATTGCCCAACTCTAGCACAACGGAGCAAAACTCTCAAAATTCTTCTTACTGTTTAGCCACGTAAAAGACGAGCCTTGATTTTTTTTTCTCAGAACTTGGATTAGTCACCCAACAATTTATTTGTTACGCTGACATGATACGTGTGAGAAATAAAGTGTTATCAAGTGTTCCCTTAGGAAAAACAACCTTGTCACGTCTATGAAGTCTCTGTCAGTACAGTTTAATGCTAACTGGCATCGGATGCAAAAATAAGATTGCATTATTTACTTAGTCGTTCATTGTTTATTAATAAGGCACACTCTGATATTCTTAATAATACATGAAACGGAGAATAGTCATATTTTCTACTAAATCTTTGATGTGCGAAAATAACGGTGACAACGCTGGAGAATCCCGCACTTTACCCCAGCGCGTGATTACAAGGAAAGGGCAAACAGTTAATTTTTTTTTTTTAAGGGAAGGCCGAAATAGATTAATTCTGGAAGTAAATTTAAAAAGGACACTTTTCTCTGATACAAACCTACCCACGCATAAGCATGTATCCACAAAATGTTTCTGCAATGACAGCATAGTTTATTCTAAAAATGTAATAATAACGAAACATAATACAATAAACTAGAGTACAAAATAAAATTAAACCAATAGTTATGGTCTTATTAACTATTTTTAAAAATATGTATTTACATATTTGATTGAAAATAAGATTTTATGTGAAATAAGATTTTTGTATTTATGCTTGTGATGATCGTTTGGAGATTTAAACTAGGTTTTGCACATTTATCTTCAGGCAGGGAAAATATTTATTTACATAAGAACCCGCCCTCAAATAAAAACTTGGTACTCTTAGGGGAAAGCTGTGCAGAGAGGCATACAGAGATGTTTACACTGATGACACTTGTCTCTCTTCAAGTACACTTCTGGGAATAGAGCGGAAGGAGAAAGGATTTTTTTTTTCGAAGTATGAACATTTTCTAACCCACAACCGCATACTTTAGGTTACCATTGTTTTATACTGCAATGCAGTGTATGGTGTTAGTAAATATTCTTATTTATTAAAAAATACTAAGGTGTGACATTTACAGAATTTTAAGTAATTTTTTTCAAGTTTTGGGGTCATTTAGAACGCCAATAGTTTTACTTATCGATCATTACTATCTTGGATATATTTTTATTTTTTCCAGAGCACAAATGCTCAATAATGCGTCATATTGGTAAAATTATATCCTAAGATCCAAATCTTGAATTAATAATCGTCTTAGTACAACGCTTTGTTGTACGCTCATAAATAACAAAAATAGGGAACACTCATTTTATCTGGTGTAAATCCACACTTCACGGAGAAGTAGAGCATCAAAGGGTTCAAAATGATCATATTTCCTAAATTCTTTTCAGCTAAGCGTAAACCATTTCATATAGTGCCTCTATGTTCATTTCATTACGTTATAAATATCCGTTACGTTCTGCTTTTTTCTTTAGACAAATATGTATGCTTTTAAATTGAAACTTCAATATTTGCACACCACTTTCAAACTTCACTTCCGTGTATGTCAGTCAGTTTTAAATTTGTTATAACAGGAGAGTACGTGGAGATATTACAAAAGTAATAAATTCATTGGGTATTCCCATTTCTAGGATCCGCTAATGGTTAGGACTTGGTCATTGTGTGTATATGAATTAGGAATTCCATTTTTGTGAACCGTTGTATTTATTTGCACTTACAATAAGAATGTGAGTCTGTTATTCTATACATTTAAAAATTACTTGTAGGGTGCACATGGGGAAGTTCTTACCACCATTCAATATGAGTTGTACACGGGAATGGTTCACCTGTTGTCCTATGCTGTTGAAAATAAGCAAAGGAATAGACTTATAACAAACCCTTATTTTTCACTGGCTTGTCCGTCCTAACTTCATTTCTAATGTTCTATAGTAACAAATGTTTACGGTCTTTTTCGGCACATTTGAGAGTTAGCCGACATGTGTTTTGCATGAGGTAACTTCGGAGGGACCGACCAAGGTCAACCGGGTACGAACCTGGTATGCAATCTATGAGTTCCGCTACAATTTGCTGTTCCACGCCTAACCTGTCAGCTGTCCTTGAATTACCAGAACGTTTGTTATCAAACGTGTTAACATTGTTAGTAGTAAATACGCACTGTCATTTGCAATACAGACTACAAAATACATTTCCATGGAAGATGTATTTTACCTTGTGGATTCACAATATATGAGTAAAGCTACACACTTCGTAATTAATTTACCTCCAGTGCGAGTTCCGTTCTGGAACCATGATTTCAACAGGTTCTCCCATTGCACGGTTCTGACTGCTTAATCACTATTTAATTAACTGAACTTGATTAACTTACCAGGTTTGTTGAGGTATCTTTTCTGCAAAAGCCGTGGTGCTGCGCCCAAAGCACGATCGTAGAAAATCATAACACTCAAATGATTAAAAATTGCTCTGAACACAGAGATTATGTACGATAAACAACTGTGGCACTAATCTTTCAACGTAGTTTTAATAATTAATCTGGGAATTATAACAGTTCTCTAATGGTTCTGCCCCAACATTTGCTAGCAGATTACGCCAATTTTATATTACTTGTCTATACTTTTCACCCAACCTACGTCGAACAAATTTCCTGTAACACGACAGGAGACAAACTGAATAGTGCAGGCAGGCTATGCTGTTTGAGTCGAACAAGCATGTGGAGAGGGAGTGCGGAAACATGGTGGGGGGCTGCAAAGCACATGTTACTGAGACCAACTCTCTCCTTCCCTTCCGCTGTTCGAAACCAGCGCTATTGTCAGCAATTTAAACTGCAATTATTTTGTGAGTTCCTTGCGCGGAGTAAACTATCAAAAATGTTTTTCCTGTGCACAAAAGGCACTGAAAGCTCCAACATCAAATCAGACATCCTAGGAAACTACTATATACGTTATATCTGACATTTTTCTTTACTGAATGATATGAAAGATTAGGAGAAGTCTATGCTGCCCACATCTCCATTTGTGCAACGGCATGTTATGTGTATCGAGAGCAATAATAATAAGCTTATTAATTTTCACCCAAAACGCATTCACTCATTTATGTTCGTATTCCGAAAGAAGGAAACATGTGCATGCGAAAACATGACTTCGGAATAAAAACTATTCGTAAAGTTCCAATGGACGAAAAACCAAGAGGCAATAGATGCCTATTTGCAAAAGCCGACATCCGAGAAAAGTTACAAATAAATAAACATGTGAAATAATAATCATAAAACTTTTCCTAATACCCTTATTAAGCGTACTTTACGATTTCAATGACAAATCATTAGAAGAGCTTAAACATTAACGACCTTTTGAAGTTAATCACAATGAACTGATATTCAAAATTTAAAATGGTAAAAGTCCAGTTTTGCAGATAAATTTAATGAAAATCGTGTTTTGAGACGAACTTATGAGCTATGGAATCATATTGTTAATTTTTTGTAAAATATATTGCAAAAATATTCACTTAATATCATAATTTATTAAGAATTCAGTTATTAATTACACAAAATATGTATCCAGTCGTGTTGAGTTTTCTGAATATAAAAATTAAATTCTCAAATCGTTTTCTTGGTACACACAAATGAGGTTCTGAGGAGTTTCTTCATTGCTTTCTTGATTCGCCACACCATTATTGAAGGTTTCGCACTCTTTTCATTCTTTCTTAGTGAATTGTCAACACCTTGTCTGTATGTTTAGTTTTTTCTGTTTCACTGTTAACACTAGGACGTAACTGCAGTTTTATTAAAATATATTTAAGAGTTTTTCCTTTCTTCTTTATTCCCTATAAGTCATATCTATAATTCTGCTTTCCACGAAGAAGGATTCTTTCTTAGAAATAATTCGTTTGGAAGATTGATGTTTTAAGGGCATGAACCTGTATTTTGAAGGTGGACCAAACTCATTTTTCCTATTATATATAAGACAATAAACATTAAATCGATAATCAAATTTCGGACTTTTCGACTATTTTTGTAGTCTTCTAGGCTCACAATAGTTTCGCACTTTTATTATTTCCCTCTCCGTCCTTTCTGAAAATCAATTAGAAGGAATGAAAGAATTGCCCAGAACGCGAAATACTATTTCTATTTACTAGGATTGGATTGTTAGGGGCAGAGGAAGATACTTCGGTACTAAAGACTTGTTCAACGGCTGGCCGTCTGTGTCTAGGTGGAGGAAAGGATTAGGCGCGGGAGATACCGGACGGGCAGGCGCGAAAGTAGATGGGATCTCTAATATGTTTACCGATCGAAAACCTCTACGTCCATTGAACCCCTTCCAAAGAGTTCCAACATTCAGAAGGTCCGCCTCCGTACCAGACGCCGGGGCAAAAATCTTTCTAAAACGCAAGCCACCGTCACACCACACCATTCTCCCTTGCCCTGGCACTTTCGATTCTGTAATAGATCCAATGAAATGAAAATTATGTGAAATGGGAGAGCGGAAAATTTATGGAAATTAACGATCCACACCCAACTTCACCTAAGCGACCCAGGGAAATCACGAAAAACCCGAAGGTCAGGATGGCCGGACCCAAGGGATTTAAACCCGAGATCTATCGAATGCGAGTCCCTAGTTCGTTTTTCTACTTATGCTTTGGGAAATTATTATACATCCCCGCAGTCGTTGGAAACCACATAAATGTGATTGTCTGTGATAATTGAGACAAGCATTCGAGGAGAAATGATTCACACACGTTTTCTGTTTGTTTGTCGCTCATGAAACGATCCTATATCCGGGGTTTCAAAAGAGCCAAGTGTTTTTTATTAGTGTTTAACGCCTGTTTTTACTTCTGAGGCACCACAGGCGATGGACAATGATGATACATGAGATGAAATGATATATTGGGAAAGGATTTTTTTTAAGGAAGGAAAGTTAAGGGTACCTCCCTGGCATTTGCCAGTTATGAGGACTGAGGAAAACCTGGAAAAAACCTCAGTCAGGGAGGATAGTCCTGGCCCAGAATCCCAGACCTCCGCGTCTCAATGATCTCGGCCACCCCTGGCGATAGGGCCAAGTTTGTTCCTCCTACCTAATATTGGTGCGACGAAGGAAAGGAAAATGTGCTTCGTGGTTTCCGTGTTACGTCATTAACAGCTGTATTTGGTTTCGTTACACAAGTATATTGTGTAGTTCTGTTTTGATTATTGAGCTTCAATATGGTACTTTCTGACATCAGTAATGAGTCCACACAGGAGCACAGGTCGACTGACCCTGCTTACGACGTATATTTACTTCATGACAACAGGTGCTCACGCGTCATTCACACGCGGATTCCCCCGCTCCTCCCTTGGGTACTTTATTCGTTACTGTTCAGTTTTTATGTTTCACATACCTGACCTTGATATGTATGTAGTTGGTTTGTTTTATTTACGGACGCTCTTTAGCATCCCAGTTCATCAATGTCCCATTCAGTTCAGGGCGTGAAACGTCTCGTAAATTTTGCTCAGAGGCCTTTACTTTCAGGCTTGAGGTTTTTTTCATGCCGTAATTCTACGACACGGGACCCACGGCTTTATTTCTCTTACAAAGGAAGCCATACTTAGGATTTTTACGCCCGAAAAAATTCATCAACCCTGGCAGGGATTGAACTCACGATCTTGGGTTTACAGTGCAAGTACGATTACCATTAAACCACCAGGACCGATTTGGGATGCTTAAGACAATAAAAGACTGTAAAAGTACAAGAAAATTCAAATAAACACAGAAAATAAATTTGCTCGTGAAATATTCCATTTATATAAAATTATACCAAAATGGGAAACAAAGATACATAATTTTATAAAACATTACTTTGTTCCAATATAAAATTATGCAGAAGTTTTGCCTCCATTATATGTTTGTTGTACAAACCCGCAGTTCTTTCATGAAAAGTTTTGAAAAAATGCACTACAATAGAATTTTATTAGAGGGTGCATAAAAATCACAACATTTTCCTTAGGAAGTGTTTGATGGATTTATCTGAAATTATGACTTATTTTTATTATATGTCATTAATGTATGGTAAAAATGAAGTAAATTGGTCAAAAAATGGAGAATTGCGTTGGTCGGGTGTCCAGCGTAAAATATTCGTGGAGTTAACCGATAAACGGACTTTGGAAAGGAGAACCATATAGGAATGTCTGCTGGCATTTCTAATAGGGTCGTTTATAGACACTGAAAAATAAGACGCAAAGATGAATTATTTCTCCAAAATTACTAATATCTCTGAAGTTTGCAATCATAGGAATTGTATTTATAAAACTACAAGTGTATCTTGGTGACAATTACAAGCTGGATATTTTCTAAAGTTCGTATAAGTGGATGAAATATTTACCTTCTTCTCTGTGAAAACAGCAAGATAATGTGCATGGAACTACTGAAACCTGTGTCGATTGCATAGATTTTCAGGACGATGGTTTCAATGATTATAACATTCGCCTTAGATTTACCCGGGTACTCGAAGCTACCTTACTTTCATTCTGGGGACTAAGGAAAACCCCTAGGAAAAGCTTCAGGTTTTTCTTTTAATATCTATGTGTATATCTGTAACTTTTTGTCTTTTCTGAACTTACTACAAACTTCCGAGGTGACGATAGCGCTCAGCGACGATGACCACGGAAATTGAGAACGTGATTCTCTTCAGGACACCTACAGATTACCAACCTAGCTCTGCCACACTGAGCTAAATGGACAAAGCATTCTTTTCTCTGGAAAGGATTCGACTAATCGTACGCTATATCACGGAACTATTACCCATTTCAACTAACTTTACTGATGAGCATAGGGCCGCTAGTGAGGTTGTTGACAAAAAACCTTTATGATTGTGGAAACGAGGGGAGTGGTGCGGACTAAAGCATGGTATGACAGTTTTGCAGAAATAAGATATATAAGCCTCAGTCATTAGCACCGAGCAATAAAATATATAACAATTATGTGTTAGAAATTGTGAGATTGTGACAATTGCCCGGAGAAAGAATTTAGTGACAATTGATATTTTGCAATAGCTTGTTTTCACTGTAGACTTCATGGACTTCAAGCAAAGTAAGTCATTGTTGATGTACAACGGATATCAATATACACACAAGAAAAACGTCACCCATTGGTTCTTTGCGAATTACATGAAGAAAAACTGTAAAGGGCGTGTTTCAACGAATAATAACGCAATTTTATGAGATGAGCTACATATTAAGTTCGAAAACAAATGGACGATGCAGAAAGCGAGCGAGGGAATCAGATGAAACAGTATCAAAAACTTATCCGGATGAAGTTGGAAAGCTATTCAAGCTCCAATCGATTTACATGAAAGAATCAGAAAGCAGCTTATGCAGAAATCTATTGATGCACTGGGATTTTTGAACTCCTGAAGAGCTCAGAATATTTCGTAGAATGCAAACCCTCAACAATTTTTATATTAAAATGTTAAGAAGTAAGTGGGAATGCTTGCAATGGATAGAAATTAAACATTAAATATAATGTAATGCGGTGATTGCTGTAAAGGAGGACTTGTTATAGTGAATGTTTGGGTACAAGATTAGCATCAAGTTGTACTGTATGTCAGTCTCAAGATTCAGAAATAACTCTTTAATTATCTGTGTTATAGCTTTTCTTATTATGGTTAGTTTAAGTGCATTAAGGAAGCATGTACGCTCGTTTAGATAGTATCAACTTGTGACCTGAATTGCTTCTGAATACATAGCACACTATTATTACTTATTGTTCCTTATACCTTCACAGTTACTCCTACCACTATAACTACAACCACCACACCAGCCTATGCCATAAGGAAACCTTAGATACGTAGACTTGCTGCAGTAAAGCATTCTCATTAGACTTGAAACCAAGATTTCCTTTAGCATTTTTGAGGGATATTTCATGATCAATGTTTATAATAGTAGTCATTTGCGCACAACAACAACAACAACAACAACAATAATAATAATAATAATAATAATAATAATAATAATAAGCCTGACATGCAACTTCCTTATTGATCTAAAGGCATTAAAACGTACTCCACCTAGTCAATCAGCTCCACATAGCTAGGTGTAAATTTTATTATCGGGAGAGTTTAATATTTTGGCCTGGCATTAGCAGTTACAGCCTATAATCCAACGATTCTTCCGCATGTCATGGTTTTCATTCTCACTGTCATGTCTAGGGTTTTAATAGCTAATATCAAATGCTGGCAGGGTAATTTCCTGGAAGTTAAAACATATTAGTCGACATAAGATGAAGTTAGAAACAGAGGACAATCACTAAGCAGGATTGAATCAGTGAGCCTCGGCAGAGCAAAGACATATAGCGCTGCGTAGTGTAGTTTGCCCACAATAAATCTTGTTTTATGTAACCTTGAGTACATGCAAGAGCTATGAAATTTTTAGTAGGGTTAAAATTAACGAATAATAAAATGGAATGACATGGCTATAAATTTAGTATTTTTAATACATGCAGTATTTTACGCATTGACGGAAGACACCGCAACCTCTTGCACACAAGCAAGAGCGACGGCTGGCTCGAGCGTAATGCCCATATTACGTATTGGCGATGTTTTTGCTCGTAAAAATAGCACTAAGCTTCGTAGGCGAAAATAATTAATTTCGGATTTACCACTACGCTAATTAAATATCCAATTGCAAAAACCAAGCCTGCTGCGAGTTAAATTATAGTATTATCGAAATTCTGTACGGTTTCATTTGAATAAGTTTTGTAGCTGTTTGTGTTGAGCTCTTTGATATTGTTGTGTCTTGCAACAAGCGCCCGAAAGAGTTCTGTGGAGTGTGTTCTAATTATGCGGCTGAAGTTGATACTGTCTATCGGGAAATTTTTGCCGAAAAACATTTTTTGTGTTCCTCTACAAGATTTTGTTTTAATATACGTATCGTATAAAATGTATTTGATTAGCATTACTAAACACACGCCATACCGAGCGCGGGGACTCCGGCGGAAATGATTGAGACTCGCATTTGGGAGTTCCCGGGTTCAAATCCATTCTTATCTTGATTTTTTTCATGGAGTTCCCTGGTCGCTTAGACGAATTCCACTCTCCCATTTCATATTGTAATATTCGTAGTGGTAGAAATAATTATGCAGGAAGCACAACTGTAGTCAAGCAGAAATAATTTATTTATATTTATAATTTTACATGCAAGATAGTGTGATTTTCTCATTGTAACACCCACGAATAATTGTAGCAAAATTTTGGACTTATAATGTTATACAGAATTTGAATAAAGGCTATAGAAAAAGGTCCAGTTTAAAAAAATTGGTACTGGACCTAAGAAAGAGAGCTGTTACTTTGCCGAGGGGTGAAGTCGCGGTTTTCCTTCCATTTCATGGGATTTCATTCCCTTGGTTCTGTTTCAGGCGTACATCCTGAACCGCTTGGCGCACCAGTTCCATTCACGAACTGCAGCGGAAGGCAGCGGAGAGAACTGAGGATTGACGTCACCAACAAATATGGGGGATATGACAGTGTACAGCACAGAAACAAGCATGGAATGCAAAACATTAGCTTTTTAGATATGTTAATAGTTACTCACATTCAATATACAGCAAAATTAAATGGGAAACTATAATGTATCAATGTAAAACATAAAGGAAATAACTGCTACGGAAAAGGCATATGCTCTTTACAGTATAAGATGCGGTTTTTTTAAACCTAAGATAACCTAACCTAACTTAAATTTGCAACGTAAATGAAATAAATGTGAAACTGTAACCTATAAGCAATAACATTTTTTATTTTATCATTTAGAATCAGTACATGAAATAAAAGTAAAATTGTAACCTATGCGTTGTCCTCCCTAAAAAGCAATATTTATTCTATTAAGAACAGTGTAAACAGATTATAAAGATTACAACAGTGAGAAGAAACAGTTGGCCCTTGTGGAGGGATCGAACCCACGACCTTTCCGTTATTAGCATAATGTTATAACCAACTGAAATAACAGGCTGACATTGAATGAAGATATTTGTTGAAGACACACACACTACCTGGAATTGGGCTCAGCTTTCTCCGCTGCTGTTCGTGAAAGAGGGCGTCACTCCAGCACGAGGATCGTCTGTACACACAGTAAAGTGTGATTTGCGCTTGGAAAATGTTTCTTCCTCGACCTTTGGTGTGGAAGCGGCCCTTTTGAGGGGTTAGAAATCCTTAGAGAGGGGCTTCGACGTCGGGGTATTCTATCTGAAAACATGTTAGGAACCCTATTTACATCAGCGTCTCATCGCCCGGTGTCTCTCTCACGTCATCCCTTCCTCCCAAAGGTGTTCCCATTGCGAATGTAAGCACAAACGGCCAGCGTTGAGCAAGACTAAAGTACCGAAGTAGCCTCCTCCGTCCATAATAGCTCAATACAAACACACGACACAACTGAGATACTGACAAACTGGGCTATGCAGTATATGATGCGAAGGTACGTAAGAGACAGGGCAACTGCAGGTGAGATACTGATTTTTTTTTTTTTAATGCACGCTCCGCTATGCGTAAAGCAGAGCACAAGTAGGTAACACCGAGTGCGAAGCTTGTTAAGCATAGAAGTGGCTCTGGTTGCTAGGACCACATTGGTGAAATCCTGGCGCAGAATCTATAAGAAACTATTAGACGCCAAAAGGGTACATTAACGGATTCACAATAATTGCTACATAATGGAATCTCTAACAACCCTTTTACTTCACCAATTATTTCGCTTAAATATAGCATCTCTGTCGAAGGATGTCATGGAACAGTGCAGTGTATGGAGCGTGTTAAATCAAATAAAAGTTTGAAGCTTCTGAAACTAAATATAAACAGTATACTGTAAATCAACTGCGGAAGTGCGCACAAGTTGGTAATAACTTTAAGGGAAAATAATGTAGTGAATTAGTGTTAAATCTAACGATAATTTGCAGAAAATATAACTATATGAAAATACATGACATTTAAAAGTCATAAACTCTTAAAAATTCCTTTAGCACTCTGCAGGCTGTGAAGACGAGCTGCGAACCGAGAGAAGAGGCTCTACAATAATATTTTACACACAGAGACAACTTGAGCAGCAACATTTGAAAGCATTTGCCCTAAGTATAGGACATATCATTGTCAATTTCACTTATAGTTCTAATTTCTGCAGTTTACATATAAATTTCCATATTTTAGTAGATGGAATTTACATATGCATCCCAGAGCAATTTAAAGAACCTTAAACAAGCCACGATTCATTTTTCTGCTATGCTCAAGCAGTATTGTGTTTCAATAAAACTGTTTTATTGGGAAAGGTGTTTTGCAAAGGTTCAAGGAATTCTTACTTTGTATAACCACAACTTTTATCAACATTTGATTGTATTCAACTTATTTAACCTAAATAAGTACAAAATTTCAATTTGCAGCAATAACCATATAAACAAGGTAGTTAAAACTCCACACTCATCGTACTTTCAAATGTTTCCTGGTCCCGCATTTTTGTGTTAGTTCAGGTTACAGCAGTCAAAAATCTGGGCAAGGAGAAATGAGACCTGTCCATTTGCTCGTGCTATTTACGACGAATATTACCAAGTGTTGAGTGACGTCACAAGTTAGTACTGATGGTGAACACTGGCTGTTCTTGAAATTGAAGACATTAAACATTAAGAGTATAGCAAATATTATTTAGTGAACATGATTGTATTACAACAGATATTTCAAATATAGTGTGCATATATAATGTTGATACAATATCAAGCATTTTGTAGGTATGTTTTTAACCATGAATCATTTTAATTACTGTATAGCTTTAGAATCATGATTCTTTTGTATCAGTTTAAAATAAAGGAAATGTGTTGAACAATTCATAAAAGCCTTAAAAGTGGAATATTTTATGCGCTGATTGGAATTGAATGTTATATAAGTACTTGGTTCTTATATAATAAATTTTTGAAAAAAAAAATAAGTACGTGTGACTCATTATTGAAAATGTATACACGTACATGCTTCCTAGCATTGCAGCATTGTAACTAATATATATGTACATATCATTTTTGACACGTAGAAAAATAAAATATGAACCATTTAGTGAAAGAAATAATTAAAATTGTTGCATATACAATAAGGTTATTACGCAAAATTTCTGAGAGCAGAATGCTTCTAGGGTATTAAAATTAAAACAAATGTATCCATTGCACAAAATAGCACTTAATTTTACTATAATATACACTGCGATCAGTGATGCTTTCCCCGGGTTTTTCCTATTTGCGATGCCATGGAGGGGGTAGCTAACCTGTTTGCTTACTTGTTGACCGCAGCCGTAGCGCAGCTGTGTGTTGTGTTGTTGGTTTCAAAATTTGACAATATTCAATTCAGGGCGCAAAACGGATGATAAATTGTGCTGAGAGGCCTCTTCTTTCAAACTTGAAGTTCTTTTACTTGCCGTAAATCTACGATATGGGACCAAAAGCTTTACTTCATTTCCGAAGGAAGTTATACTTAGGATTTTTACGCCTGAAAAGTCCATCGGTCTTAACCGGAATTGAACCCGCGATCTTGAGTTTAGGAGGCAAGTATTGCTATCACTACAACACCAGGACCGACACGGCACCTTTTTAGCATACAGTTTATTCTGTTACTTATGTGAATACCATAATTACCTTTATTTATTTTTTTTTCTTCAGAGAATTAACCCACAGGGAGCGCGATCATGCATTTTTTTTCTACAGGACTCTGCCACGGCTCACACTGCGAATAATCCCATGAGAGTAATGCACAATGTGTTTTCACAAGACAGAGTTAATGGTAGGGATCTGTGGTCCCCTAGACCTTCCGATTTAACAGCCAGATATTATTATCTCTAGGGTAAATTAAAAAATGCTATGTACAAGACGAGTCCTCACACCATTCAAAAACTTAAAGAAAATATTCGTCAGAGAGTTGTCCGGATTTCTCAAAACAAACTACACCGAGTATAACTTCAGAGATGCCAAAAATGTGTGGAGAAACAAGGCCGGTAATTTTAAAACTTCTTTTGATAATTTATAAGTAATGCGCCTCTTAAATTAGTTTGTATTTTGTTGTATGGTTCGTTTGTTTTATTGTTTTACCCTCCCGCTGATCACGGAGACCCGGCAGGTTGGCTAACCCATAGGCAAAACACTCCGGAGGAAAATAATACTCACCGCACGAGACAAGTCTTGATGACCTTTTATCCTGGGGCTGAAATTACAGTCATCCAGCTACTTGTTTATTTTCCATTGATATGATACGCCTAAGGAATGAGATGTATTAGAGTTCACTCAGGAAAACAACTTTGTGATCTCTCTGTGATTTCTTTCAGTACATATTTAGTGTTAATAGAGATCGGACTTGGAAGTAAGAGTAAATAATATGTTAATTTATTCTTTATTTGTTAATTAAATTACCCTTATATTTCGTTTGAACAACAGAAATTATTTATAATTTCTGCTCAATTTTTGGCGTACAATAGGAAAAGTTGCAACGTTGGAGAATTACCGAGTATCTCTGGCAGTGCATCACTCTTTAGACGAAAAAGATAACGCGACATACTTAGGACTCGGCAGGATCGGGCGAGGTTATTAAAATTTGTCCCGCAAACTTCTGTGCTATAATCATTTTTCTGGGATACAGCATTAAGACCTTGTAGGTCAAGGAAAACACATACTTAGTGTTAATGTTGAAAACCCCCGTTTATCGAACACTGTTTGATAGAGAAAGTAACTTCTCGTTCTGCATATCCCACTGTCCTTGAGAACAAACGTAAACAGCACATTTATTTTACAGGTATAGGAGCAAGGTATCATGGCTTCTTTTGTAGGTAAATATGTTTACCAAGTTGTAACGTGCAAACTAATTTACAGGGGATCACATGAATTTTAACCTTTTACTCTAAATAATGGAGACCATGTACAAAAGTCATACCAACATAAATAGTTATTGAACCTGGTGACGTTAAAAGTAGTGTTGTATTTATTACATAATCCCATTTTTATTACTACCCCGTTTCAGCTACAAACACTGTGACGTACCAAGAAAATTATTAATTTTATTTTCTTGGAAAAGTTGGTTGCATTGAAGATTTGAGAGTTAAAAGTTGTGTTAATTTTTTGAAATGGATTATAAGTTTTTGTAGATTAAATTTGATATGATTTCAATTCTTTTTTTTTTTTTTGAGATAGTTTAATTCCTACATTATTTTTGATTTACTACTTTCTTTACAGTCAGGGGTGGCCGATGTCGTTAAGGCGCGGACTCATGAGCAGCAGGTCTGGGGTTCGAATCCCACCAGGACCGCCCTCCCGGAGTGAGGTTTTTTTTTCCAGGATTTCCTCAGTCCTCATAAATGGCAAATGCTGGGGAGGTATCCTAAATTTAGGCCTGGAACGTTTCTTCCTTAAAAAAAATTCTTTCCCAGTATATCGTATAGCATCAGAGTCAACCGCCTATGGTGTCTCAGTAGCAAAAACGAGAGTTAAACACTGTTCAAAAAATCTTTCCTAAAGGCCTAGAGTCACGGAAACGCAGTTGATGTGTCTGCTAAAATAAAATAAGAATTTAGAGACAATTACAAATATTATCTAACAATAATTTAAAAAAAACCTTAAATCCAAATATAAAGCGTTAGGGGAATTTGTACAAAATTAAATTGTGTGGTGCGTATAATTTAAAATGCACATAAAGTAAATGAAAACATTAAATAAAGAATAACGACTGTTTGCAATGAACTTTAAAAAAACAGTTTAAAATGTATTTCTATGCTGCAAAAGTGCGACAGAATGAAGGAGAAATAAAGCAAACTAACTGTATGTCCGCCTAGTAGCAGGCAAATTACGCAATACAATTAAAGGAATAGCATGAAGCCCAATAACACTTGAATTGCGACACCAATTGTTTGTCACATTGAAAACCAGTACTTAACCCAGTAACACGATATATTTCTCAAAAATGAAGTTAGAAACCTATGCCCAATTTACGTTATAAATAAATACAAAAAATCCAAAACATTGCAGCAAATCTGAGTCGCCATAGTTGGCAAAAAGTTTCCCTTGAATTTCTAAGAGAAAACCGCAAACAGCTCCATTCCCCTGAAAACTTCTTACCTACGTCCTATTACTGCGACGGCTCAGAAAAAAGATGTAGTACTGTCTCCATCCCGAGGTAATTAGCCCCCGAGCGTTGAAGACAAGACATGTACTGACCAATGGAATTAAGTCTAAAGCGGCGTCACAACACTCACGTGAAAGTGGTTAGAAAGTGAAGAGGAAAATATCGATCGGCGAAAGGTTTTCGTGCGATAACGGCAAAACTATAGAAAAACAATAATGATAGTATGAAACAATTGCTGTTCAAAAATGCGTTTGAAAGCAATGCGTTTACGCATATTTAGTTTCTAATTCGTAAGAATATCTAAGTTTACAGCATTAGACAGAAGTTTATTGACTTGATTTAATTTAATATTTGATAAAACGTCACCGAATAACGTTATTCAGAGTAATAGAAAATTTACTTTAAATTATTTAAATTAATATAATAACTGAATAGTCATTTTGGCCTGTTATATAGGTATACATGTTTTCAAAAATCTTGAAGACTGTGCTTAGCTATGCTGCCGCCTTACCCCCACCATTACTCCGTCCTTTAGGCAACGCCTCCGCTACCACTAGAATTTGATTCACCACTCAAAAAATATTACAAATACATCTGTTTATATTTTGTCGTCCCTCGCATTGTGTTCAGTGTCTTTAACTTCATCGTAACATTCCCTGCGGCGCTATGAAGTTTCGGATGTAGTAGGAGTAGTAGACAAAAAAGCTTAAAAGAATCAACATATAATATATTAATGATATTATAAACTGCATATCACGAGACATTTTACTGAAAGTGAATAAAAATATTTTGTGACACATTGCAGAAATTAACACCGTTTACTTTAGGCTCAAGGAACTGCCTGAGATTGGTAAGCGCGGCAAAAGGGTAGTTGTTTTATAGGAATGAGATCTAAGATTCGTGTTGAGACAAGCTCCAGTGATACTTTTACGGTCATTTTCAACAGAAAACGCTTTTTATTCAAGGCTTTATTTCCTAAATAAAACAGATAAATTGAGCTTAATACAATGCAAATAACAGGGTGGAAAGGAACGGAGTGTCAAAAATAAAGCTGTTAATAGAACCTAATCAGTAAAACGAAAAGTTCTTATTTCTTAGACTTCAGAGTATTAGAGAAAAGAAATATTTTATTTCGAAAGCTGCTTAAGGTTCTGCAATGTATTCGCTGTTTCCGAGGGGGTATAACATTTCCCTTGACCAGTTTGCAAATCGTTGGGATGCAGCAACAAACGTTCGACGATTTGCTGGTGTTCTTGTGGAGCATCTCTTTCCGCACAAGCTAACAGCTGCTATTTACTGACGCACTTCTCCATAAAAGAGTAGCCTGCCTAAATAATTGCTACTGGGGAACTTTATCATGTTCAATTTAATACATTTACAATGTACTAATTGCAGACATTCAGTATGCGTTTGTTTGCATAACCGTACAAGGTCATAACTAGCGTTGCTCACATATTTTAATCTTTGATAACATCAGTGCAATGAAGTCATTAAGCTCAGTGATACCAAATCTTAATTTGCGATTCCAAATGTTTCATATAAAACGATTCTAGCAAATTTATATAAAAAAAAGCTTCAAGTTGTGAAAAAGTAGTAAAATACGTTATTTGTTTTGTTTATGTTGACCTATCCATTAGGGTATTATTATTATTATTATTATTATTATTATTATTATTATTATTATTGCCAAACAACACGTCAACGGCCAAAATATTACAGCATTTTGATTTATTTATAGCGTGCAATCATGGAATAAAAATACGGGCACTGAGTTGTCTTCGAGTCTTAATAACTGCTTACTTGGATCTCATAAGCTGTTTCCAGAGGTTGTACGATGTTGGCTAATTTATTTGTCAGCACAGCAGACGTAGAAACTTCTTCCACAAATAAAGCTTTTTTTTTTTTTTTTTTTTTCAAAAGTTATAAAACTGTAACAAACTAAGTGTTTTGCTGTTCATCAATAATGCGCCACTTTACGTTTTTATCTTTTATTTTTTTTTTAATTATACTGACCAAGGAAGTTCTTCATCACGTTTTTTCCTAGACACTCTGTACCTTTGAGAATTTTTAAACAATTACGTGTATGTGTTTCCTTCGATATCCTCTCTTTTCAGTATCTATAGCTCCTACACATAACCTGCGGTTATTTATGTAACACAGTCTTCTGTTTGTACGATTCGACTAATGTTTTTGGACCGATTTCATTTTTTACCTTCCCATATTTTGTACAGATGCACTATATCACATTTGCTTTCACTTTCCCTTCTTCGCATAATATTTTATGTTTAGTTTTCTTTTTTGGCACAGTATACCCAATCTTTTTTCGCTACATTTTTACTAGATTTTTGGTTTCACTGTCCCTTGGTTCATGCTCATTATGCTTTAAATATTATTTAAGTAGCGATCCATTCTTTAGCATGAATTATATGATTCACAGTGTTAACAGCAGTACAAATAGCTCATATTTTCTCTCCCATGTTCCTAAACTTTGCTGTCAATAATTCTTTTTCATGGGCACAATTAAACTGATTTTACTACAAGTACGTGCATGATAATATTTTTAACAAAATAAGATTATAACGCTACAACGATATGAATAAATGTTACGAAATTGAGTGTGAACAAAAATTACTAGGAAAGTTTTTCATGTTGAATTCACAAAGTTCACCTTTTCCGGAAAATTTTTAAAGAATGTGCAATATTTTCATATACTAGGTTCATTTAAATTTCTCTTGAAATGAAGCACAAAATGACGAAGTGGCTATTTGAAAGTATTACTTTTCAACAGTCTCCCTTGACACTAATGCACTTTGTCCAGCGATGTTCCAAACCTTTTATTCCATTACGAAAGTCGGATTCCTCCAGGCCTACAAAATACGCCTCAACTGATGAGTTAAGCTCTTTATCGGACGAAGATTCCTTTCTACCAAGGAATTTTCTCAATTTAGAGAAGAGATGGAGCTAAGTCAGGGGAATAAGGTGGATGTGGCAGGAAATCGTACCCCAATTCATTAACTTTGTGCCTGGTTGTTGGAAGTGCGATATTAAAGGAGGCGAGAGCTGCAGATATTTAGTACGCGGCAAAAATGTACAGAGAATAGTAACAGGCTTATTCCGAATTGGCAGAAATGTATCGCCTTAGATAGGAACTTGCGAGAGTGGTTACAGAGAGCTGATCAGGGTGGTAGAAATGTTGCACATATGAGCAGGAGATGGCACAACTTGCCCACCCTTTGAAAAGTAATGTGTGATGAGTACTGAAGGACCAGCAATCACATCTACATCACCAAACGGGTGTAAGCAATGGAGCCACAAGATTTCCCATTCAGAATTCTGTTCTGTCGTTGATTGGTCCAGCACCAAACTTCCTAAAATTTGTACTATGCAGAGATAAGGTCTGTTTGATCCTTAATGTTGTCTTTAACAGTTGCAATCGCCATGTCTCGAGTAACGACAACCCATATGTCATCCTGTATGTGGCCATCAGCAACGTTTCGTAACAGCTTGTGGCCTGTTTTTCTTATCTCTTGCCAGTTCTTTTGGCTGAACCACGTTACATGCAATGCATTCGAGATGTACCTCTGAGTTTTAAGGTATCGCACCTCCATATGTTGGTTCTGGTGGTGTAGTGGTAATCATAAACCCAAGATTGCGGGTTCAAACCTGGCCAGGATCGATGGATTTTTTCGGGCGTAAAAATCCTAAGTATGGCTGCCTTCGGAAGGGAAGTAAAGCCGTGGGTCCCATGTCGTACATTTACGGCACGAAAAAGAATCTCAAGCCTGAAAGAAGGGGCCTCTGAGCAAAATTTGTCGGCCATTTCAAGTCCTGAATAGAGTGGGATGCTCATGACCTCATGTTAAAGAGCGTCCGTAAATAAAACAAATCAACACCTCCAGATATCCGCGAGAGAATGTGGCTGCAACACAAGCATGCGCCTGCGCACTTTGCTGGTCATGTTCACTAGTGCCTGGGCAATTGATTCCCTGATTTCCCATAAGATCAGTTGCGAGTAAAGCTTTTTTTTTCCCCGGAGTTTTTTCTTATTGTGAAAAGGCGAATGCCAGGTAACTTTAAGCGTAATGGAGTCCGGATTGGTTTACGCGCTCATTTCATCAAACATTCATTATTGTCTCTTTAGACCTTCGTTGTTATGAATGACGTTAGAGTGTAAAACGTTCATATATAAATCAAGATTTCCTAAACGGTGGATTCGAACTTCGCCAGCACGATCAAATCCCAGAACTCCCGTTCGCAAGCCCATATTTTAGCGGCCTCACTTTACAAGCAGATGTATTTAAAATAGTATATTACTTAAAGTATTAGCAGTCCTAATGATGGCGGTGGTTACTGTAGTAGTAGATTGTAATAATGGTATAGCACGGGACAAGCCTTGATGACTTTGTTTCCTGGAAGTAAGATCCGGCTGTTTATTATGTTACGCTGATGTGATAAGCGTCAGGAATACGGTGCTCTAGACTTCGCGCACTAAAGTAATGTTGGAGAATTACCAGGTATCGTGGTAGTGTATTACCGTACAGTTGGGAGGCATAACACTTGATATACTCGGAAATGGTTGGGATGGGGCAAGGCCATTAATGTTCGTCCTACACCTTAATATTAGCAGTTGTGATGGTAGTAGCAACAGCTGATTCCGGTTTAAACAGTACATCCTAACAAAGCCAGCCAAATACATCATTGAAATATATGCTACAATGATTTTATTGCCAAAATTTGCATCACGAATTATTTTCTATTTGTAATAAATTTATAGAAAATATTTAGCGGTTGGTGCAAACTATTTATAACACAGACCGTAATAAAACCCCTGAAAATTGGATCATAGACAACGATTTAATTACCGACTTGAAGGAGCATAACTTGTCATATTTTGGGACAGTGAAAAAGAATAAAATATGTCGAGCTACTGAACTCAATTAAGTCATTCACGTTTGGCTTCGGTGAACATGCTACTCTGATCTCCTAATTCCTCTGAAAAACCAAAATGCACTCGCAGTTTCCAGTCTGGTTTAAATGATTGCACTGAAGAAGGCCCTAGAACAGACACTGTGGAAAAGATATGCGCGAGCTACATGTGGCCAGAAACACGAGACGTTTGCCCTTACTATGCTGGATGCATAAATGCTCAAGAATTGACCGTTGGAATTTGACTAGAGGTCAACAGGTGGACAATGTTTCTGAGAACCTTTTCTAAGTAACTGGGGTAATAAGAGCTTGAGTGAAGATGTGGGAATCGGGTGAACTGCGTATGGGACTAGTATTTAAGCTTGGACAAGAAATAACGGCTGAAGAATCCCTTGCAACTCTTTCCGAAAGAGGAGTCGCGGCTATTTGAAGATTTCTAAACCTATGAAATTCACCTGAATGACAAGGCTCAATTGCAAGAAACGTAAAGAGAATTTTTGCTTGGAACATAGAAGGATGTGAATGCTTTGCGAGTTTAGACTTGTAGAAATTGAAGTATAGTGTAAAAGAGAAAAATATCAAACTTATTAGCACATTTTATTATATACAACATTTTAAAGTCTACTTTATATTTTTATGTCTTAATTTTACTTTCCTTTTAAACTCTACTTTTGATACGTGCTGCATATTCTGATATGAGTTTCATAGCATTATCTTCATTCTATAGCTAGTATTCTTTAAACTATTATTTATATCACCACTGTGTATTAAGAATGAAAATTAAAATGAAAAATTAGAACTAAAAGTTATAAATAAATGTAATAAAATGAGATATTTTCATACTGAGCAACAGTCCGCGGGGCCATACAGCGCTTCGAGATTAAAGCACGACCTGCGGAGGGCTACATTTTCTTGTGTTATAATTGAATAACACAAGAAAATGTATCAATGGGAAACTAAGAAAATCTAGACGCGCAAAATTTAAATATTAGAGTGTCGAATTCTTCCTCTTACTGATAGCTACATAACATTTAAGCACATCCTAAATACATTAAATTAAAAATTGCTTGATATCAACACTAATTAAATGAACAAACGTGTTATTGCAATGCAATTAGCAAATTGGAACTTTTACAGGTTGTACTTTTGATGAGGTTTTTACCCTTATTTTTATGACAAGGAAATTAAATGATTGTCGTTCGCAAAGAATGATTTGCAATAGCCCTCTATACCACTGTGTTAGCTGCTTGATTTACAATGGAATTTTCCACGTAGTGAGTGAGTGCTTTGCGGTTTCATTATGCAACCACATTGCTCCTTCCAGGCATAAATGGTGGAACAGAAACATCGTACACGTCACTCAACAACTATGCCTAAACAGCGACAAGTTTTACTTTTACTTACCTTCTTGAGTTGATTGTTTTCAATACAAACTTCATTTCAAATTAAATTATTTGGATTACTACGATGCATATGCGAAGAAATGACGGACCTACATAAAGAAATACGCCTTGCTCAAAAGCTGGCCGTATGTGCCTACTTACCCAATAGGGGCAGCTCCGGGAGAAAGCGATGAGGTGAGGGAACTACCGGGCAGCCAGAATCCAGGAGCGGTGAAGCATGTACAAAAAAAACGGGGTTCCTAACAATGTTTCCAGATAGAACACACACTGACAAAAGTCTCCCCTCCCAGGAGTTAGATCTCCTCAGAAGGGTTCTTTCCATTCCAGAGGCCTTTCCAAGCGCAAGTCACCGTTACAAGGCGCAGCACCAGCCAATCTCACCTGGCACTTGCAACCCCATAACAGAACCAAGGGAATGAAATTACATGAAATGGGAGAGCGGAAACTTCGAGGAAAGGAAAGATCCATCGTAACTTTCGCTTAAGCGGCGAAGAGAAACCACGAAAAAACGCAGATTAGGGTGGCCGGTCCCAAGGTAACTGAACTTGAAACTTACCGCCCGAGTACCCCGCTCGGTTATAATGAGATTACTGTGAGTAATTTCTGCCTGTACATACTTTTAGTGCTAACACCCCATACTTGTGTACCATAGTCCAAAATGGGTCATTTGGATAGCATTTGCCTAACTGCCTGAGTAAGAATATTTTTAGTTTCATTTATTGCACATTAGATTTAGGTAGACATCAATTTCTTAAGAACTACTTGGTCAATTTTTATTGTTTATAATGTCCTTCATTAGTCCCATATCACATTTAAATACAATGAAACTATAATATACCATAAAAAAGTCGGCCGTGGTGTAGTGGTAACCATACTTGCCTTCTAAATCCAAATTCGAGGGTTCGAACCCGGCCAGGATCGATGGATTTTTCCGGGGCGTAAAAATCCTAAGTATGGCTTCCTTCAGAAGGGAAGTAAAGCCGTGGATCCCGTGTCGTACATTTACGGCACGAAAAAGAACCTCAAGCCTGAAAGAAGGGGCCTCTGAGCAAAATTTGTCGGCCGTTTCACGCCCTGAATAGAATGAGACGCTGATGACCTGAGATGTTAAAGAGCGTCCGTAAATAAAACAAATGAACAATCAACGAACTTATAATGTGTAGTTGTGACATACTTACAAATCTAACTGACGCTCTGAATCAAAAAGCAACATTGACGAGGAATAAAACAAAATGAGTAAGGGCTAATACATCCAAACACGATATTTTCAATCCTGAATGGAAAAGTAATACTCCAAACATGTAATATTAGCCGATCAATTTTCATTGGCTTTAGTATACAAGAAATTGCTAATGATGACTATCATTATCACCAAGAAATATTCACGTAAATGTACGCAATAGAGGATTAACATTTAAATATTTTAAAATATATAAATCGCCCCAGTAGGCGTATTGCTGTGGTACTTGGAAGAAAAGAAAAATTACATTAATTTCATGGATTAGTTTTATTACTTAGTAAGTCTTCAGTATGATATTCAGTGCTGTTTAAAGCTTTCGAAATCTATTCGGTCATATTAAAATTTTCTCAGGTAACTCAGTCGTCAATATTTGATTCTGAAGGAAGATATTTCAGAAATAGCCGATCTCACCTCCAACAGTATTCAGAACTGTACACTTTTTATGAGAACAAAAATGGAATTCAGATTCTAAGTTTTGGAATATAGTTACAAACATTTTGAACGTTTCACATGGTATGTATAAAAGCTGTACTTTTAATAGTGTTAACGCCCGTTTTTACTACTGAGGCACAATAGGTAATGGACAGTGATGATACATGATATGAAATGATAAAGTGGGAAAGGGGTTTTTTTTAAGGGAAAGAAGCGTTCCAGGTCTATTTTTAGGGTACCACCTCGGCATTTGGCATTTATGAGTACTGGGAAAATCTAAAAAACACCTCATTCAGGGAGGACGGTCCTGGTGGGAATCGAACCTCAGACCACCCGCTCACGAGTTCGTGCCTCTAACGACATCGGTTACACTTGATGGTACAAGTTGGAATGAAACTTATAATAAAATTATGGGATGAGTCCATGCTAAAAATGGAACAACATTTTCCAATAGACTTTTGGCCATTGATGTGTTATTTGGCCGAAAAAACTGCATATTCTTTCGTGTATCGTATGTTAGTTCCTCGAGTTCATATATTTCCGTTATATTAATAGACAGACAAACAAAGACAGAAAAAATAACTTCCTTTGCTATTATTTTTTTTTTCCTTGAAGGTTTTCAGGTAAATTAACCCAAAATATTTATGTGAATCATTTGAATTTAATTTTGATGTCATGGCGTTGATGTTACACAAAGATTAACACATGAGAAACGCTAAACATAAATTCTCAGCAAGTTTATGCATTGCCCAGTAAAATATTTTTGATTATGTATTGACGTTTCAGCAAATCTAATACACCTCTACACAAACAAGCAGCAATGCCACAATCATCATTTGTAGAGAATTAGGCTTACTAAGATTTATCACATTACCTTGACAAATGTGCACACTTGCTAATAAATGTGAACAATATTAGGCAAAGATAGTAAAATATACAGCGATTTCTTTCTGTTGGCTACATTTACCCAGCAACAAGGCAGTTATTTACAATTAACAGTAATTGTTAATATTTAATTAATTTCCCACTGTTACTATAACGCATGCAATTTGCTGTTTTCATATTATAAAAATGTTCAAACATTTTATATTTGAGAATAACATTCTATTTAAGAAATACATAAAAGTTTGTTTCTAAAGTACAGTATACCTCAGTTATTTCTTAAGAAATTTGTAGCTTAGTATTTATTCTACTTTAGATCTGCACTTCTTTTAAATATCGCCAAAATATCTGGGGATATTATGAAAAAGATAAGAAATTTAAGGGTGTGCAAAGAATGCGTTGGATCTATCCAAAATTATTTACTGCTCATTAAATGCACGTAAAGAATGGGATAAGGTTTCGCTGAAATCTATTGCAGAATTTAGACGTATTCATTAAAAATTTTACAATTAATTTGAATGGTAAAAGCAAGGTAAAGTAAACTTTCCTAATATAGTTAATAAGTATTGTTCTCTCTATTCTAATACAAACATCTTACTATCTAACCTAAAAAATAAATTAACTTACAATGACATTAAGGAGTTGTGTTAATTTGCAAGGGTAAGAACTGTGGACATTCTATGTGTAGCGATTCAATGGCTGCTGTTCTTGGAAAGAAAGATGCTTCTTAATGGTGTGATAGCTTTTATCTGTAAGCTATAATAACACGCTTGTGCTGTACAACACATGACTCCGAAGAGCTCTATTGGATCTGTTCTTGGAGTTTTGCGAAGATATCCAAGTTGTGTTTGCTACCAGTAACTGTAAGGTTAAGAGTCACATTCTTCAGAAATTTGACGAATCGACAAAATCCTTCCTCAATGCTACAACTTAAGCGCGTTTTGAAAGATATATTTTCATCCTTGAAGCCATGACAAACATGTAATTGCTTTAAGTTCACTAACATACAACAGTTTATTTAGCATTAAGCCTTGATGTGCACTGTGTGATTGATAACAATACAGGAAACAGTACCATTGGCTAAGTTACATAGGCTGGTGTGTGCATTTGACACAGCAACGAAATATAAAGTTCCAGGTTTATATAGTTTATAATTCTCTAATGCAAAAACATCAAGCGTCGAGTAATATTGTAACATAATATTCCATTTATATAGTAATTAAGAAAAATCATCTGTATAGCAATGAACAAAACATCAACTGGGAAAGCGTTTGAGAAAATGAAACCACATGAAAAAAAGTCATGCTGGAAAACGATAAGCACAACTAACGTTAGGTTTTTCATTTTAAACATAAAAGATATCAGCAGAGAAGAAAACAAAGAAGAAAGCATTTTTAAGTTACATGCCCATACAGTTAATTACATTGACTATTTAGTTCATGAATCAGTGATCAATCCGGTATAAGAATATCATGAACTTCAACCAAACACAGCTGCCTAATGCCACAATATTATCGCTTCCGTTCTATCACTTTCATTTCACTGCACCTTAAAACAGTTCCTCCGATCCGCCCATACTGAAATATATTCATGTAAGCCCAATCGTAATATTTCATGTACTGTAATTAGCAATGTAAATGTCATATATGTATGTGAGTTGAATGTCAACAAAAAGAGAACGCTCCTTGATGTCTTTGTTACGGTAGCTTGGAAAGTCAACAAAAGGGTCATACAACCATATATAATGAACCCGAGAGTCGCGTTTGAAGCCCCCTTTTCTTTTTAAAAAGGACCGCTGCTGCAAGGTAAATAAACGGAAGGACTTTAAATTCGTTAAAGGGCTCTGACCCGACTAGTAGTTGTACACCTAAACTGACCAATATCGACAAAAGCTTTAAACTTTCAAATAACAACGATTGATACGTACGGCAGGTGAACTTTAACCAGCCAATGATAGATGTGTGTTTCAAACGTTTATTTGCAAGGCTTGCGTGTGCTTTTGGCGTCTCCTAGCCAACATTTTTTATGTGAATTTAATATACAAGAGAGAGTTTGCTCAGCTGGAGCACTCAGTTTGAAGTTTTATACGCCGCGAAACACAGGCAGTCCTAAGTTCTACACGTCGCGAAACGCAGTTATAAGATCTACACGCGGCAAGATACACGCAGTTCGCAGTACTCATTGTAAGTTGGACTTTTAATTTCACGCGCCGCGGCACTCATCTATAAGTTTAACACGCGGCAACAATATAACGATTAAATATAACTGCGAATGGAGAGGCTACAAAAACTAATTGAAGAGATTTTAAATTTGTGTGTTTGTTAATTTTTTATTGCTACAATGATTTGGATTTCAAATGATTTTTGGCGAAATAGGAATGAATAAATTGGACCCAGCACTTTATGTTATCAGACGAGTCTGCTTCGGACCGAGAAAAAACATTCCACAAAATCCTGATGACAATAGTTGGAGCCTATTCTGATCTGCCTTTCAGATGAATTTAGTAGTCCTTACCTAGGTCAATTAATACTATAACGAGTCTTACTAGTCACATTTTACCCTGCTCGTGGTCTTGGAAACAACTCGTATGGCATTATATAAATTACATCTTAAATAGACATAATGTATAACACAGTCGTACACTTAAAAAAAAAAATAAAAATAATAAAAAAACTCGAGTTTCACGCTACAGAGTTTAGAAAGCATAAGGAGAAAATGAATCGTAGCCAAATAAAGCTAAGTTTGATTAAATTAAGAAAGATATTACACAAAACGAGCAATATTTAAATTATGCGTTATTATTGTAAAACACTGTTAAGACTGACATTATGGTAGCTGTAGTTAACAGAAAAAATAAAATTGTAAATGCAAACAACAAAGTACAAAACCCACATTCCTTCCTTCAGAAGCACAAAGAGCAAAATCTATTCTTCAAATTCCAAAAATTACATATTATCTTGATCTGAAAAACAGCATAATTTTTCGAACATTTTTAAGTCTTTCTTTTTCTTTTCAATTATTCTCTTATATGAAGGCACTAGAGAACCTCCCACTGATCGATATTGAATCGTCCATTTCCTAGCTACAGTCAAGTGAGCGTGGTGACTTAATTTGTTTGGCCAATAAACGCCTTTATAAAATGCTTGAGGGGTTATTAATTTGGGTACGATCACTTTATCTCTTTCTTCGCGCAGTGGTAGGTCGTAGGTAAGAAGTTCCTAGGGGAATGAACCTGTTTTGGTTAACCTTTAGATACTGAAAGTGGAACTTCTTGCCTATCATTGTGACCCAGGTTTGCTGTTATTTAGTAACTTGGTTTAGCTTTATTTGAAAGGTAAACTGTGTACCGGGTTTTAGCTAATTTTAGAAAAATGTTATAATGTTGTCAGAGTAGTTACTGAGCTCTACTATGGATACTTTAGAATTTGTTTATTTAATTATATTATGAAATATTACCTGCTTAATAGGTGCATATATATTGTGCTTTCTTTGTCTTTTATTGTGCAGAGTCTCGCAGCATATTCGCCTTGTGAAGGGATAATGTTAAAAGGTTTTAAAAGGTTCTAAAAGTTTATTGTCAACAATTTATTCTTTGTTTAATATTGAAATTTACTCCTGTAATACTTGTTTGATTGCAAATTGCTGTAATGTGCAATATTTGCATTCAAGTTTTGATTAGTAATGTTCGATAAACGTTGCTAACGTGCTAAATTCCTATTTTCCTTTTAAGAAACACATAACAATCAGTTTCCACGGATTCTTTAGGATTTTAAGTAAGATGTATGATGCTCGTAGCTAAAGAGAGTGATTTTTCAAAGCGACTATTTATTAATTGTAATACTACTTCACCTCACTAGGTTCTTCAATAAATGATGATCATGCAGCTGGCTGCAGATATCTGATATTCGAAGTTATATAATCCCCTAAAATAAAATAAATTGCTGACAGCGCGTCTCACTTGCGTGGGCGCTACAGAATAATCCAGCTATATATGCGGTATTAGTGGGAGTGTCGTTTTACAGGGCTAAACAGTAGCTGTTGTTTGCGCCCTTTGTGAATTTCATGCGGTTAAGTATAAGTGATTTCCCTTCCTTATTATACATGTCTTTCATGAAATATAAGGGTGGTTTCATATGCTCATTTCCATTACTCTTTCCTGGTAGAAACTTTTTCATATATTATGTGGGGGTGTGAGGCCTGTTTTTATTTTCCGCAAGAAAATTAAGGCTACCAATAAAATATTTTCTATTCTTCACCCAAATTATTTAAGATGCCCAGCCAAAAATGTATGTTCTCGACTCTTACACGACAAATTTTTCTTAGATGTTTAATTGCATTTCCTTTTCGTCTGTTTGATATCCTACATATTTTAATTACTTTTCATTTCCATGGTCTATTATAATTTACACATTTAATCAGAGCACAGGATTAATCTCACACTGCATTTAAATTAGACCAAATTTGCACAAGGCTGAAACAATAAAACAATTCTTATGGAATAATTATGTGACATTATGGCGTCGCACTGCATAGACTCTGCTGGATTTTGCACACAGTAATGAACTTAAATGTAACTCATGATGTACGCGTTAATTTGAATGGCAATTACATGCACTTATTGAAATGGATTTTCCTCACCCGGAATACAAGTGCTATACTACTCTATGCCAAGAATGATAATATGCTCCTAAAAATGTATATTTTGATTGCTTCTCCTTTGCATCTTCATATCTATATAACACAAGAGTAAGTTTCTGACCTTAAGCAGGCGAATGCTAGCCTATCTGGAATTATTGTTTGTTAGAGCTCATTTGTTTTCATACTTCAAATTTCTCTAGCTGGACTGAAAACCGCAGTAACCCCACGTCAGGAAAATCAGTTAGTAATGCCGTAAGGATTATAGACCGACTTCTTGTTCTTGTAATTGGAGTGCTAAAAGAATCTCCTACGTAACAATTTCTTTCACTTTTATCCTGCTAATTCGCAAAAGACAACGCCTGAGGCATATGCAAACTGACGAACGCAGCAGCTAGTGCTTCGCTAAGAAATAGGAAGTATTTTCACTATGTATGCATTTACATTTATTTACGTTTATTTTTTCTAGCATTTGAGCTTATGATTACGTTGCCATTTCACATGAAGGAAATTAGGATCATTTGAATGTTGCATTTAACTGGAAAAGAGATTTAGATTTTGTTTTACCAGGAACGGAATGGCTTAATACGTTGTCCATCTTTTACGCATGTCTTCTAAGATGCACACCAAGGCAATGCTGCAGGCAAAATTTCTGTGATTTCATATAAATGCATATTCAGTTACACTTGCGGAGTGCGGCAGACTCATTGATTACTCTGTGCACTGACACAAATAAGAACGGACGAACAAAGGAAATCTAGAGGCTTATGTCTCTTTTGCTCATTTTGTTTTTGGAGTGACTGTACGGCTGTACTGTGAACAGGGTGAGATTTCAAAAGAGGAAATACGAACAGCAGTGTGCACACTTAAAATGAACAAAGACGTTGTTTGCTAGTCTTCCTGAAACAGAGAAGAAAGGTGAGGCACTGAAAAACACCAGAAGAATCGGCCTCCTCTAGTCCAGTTCATACCTCGATGAATTAATGTTGTGATTGACAGCGGAGGATGGAGGACTAGATATTTATTAATTCTTTTTATGTCTATTATTCTATTATTATATCTTGTATTTTCCTTTCCTCATATCCTCATTGAGAAGAAATCCTCTAATTCACTTTGAGTTATTAGGCAAGGAAATCCTATGTATTATTTATTTACATGATTGGCCCTTTCCACTGTTACCTCATCCTTATTTATAAGATATTGGCCTTAACACAGAAAGTCGCATTGAAAACTTTAACATCTTACTACGTGATTGTAGCTGTAAACAACGTGAACCTTATACGAGCTGCTCCTTTGAGGGAAAGAGGCATATGTTTAAGTGCTAGTCTCCCTATTTCCGTCCTTTCTTTTTGGTTTCCATTCTACAAAGATGGAAACTTAACACACAGGTGTATCTTTAACATTTTTCACTTTTACACAGACATACGCTAGTGTAGGTATGACCAGTGCGGGGTTTCTATAACTATTATTATTATTATTATTATTATTATTATTATTATTATTATTATTATTAAGGACGCTCCTTAATATCTCCATCATTAGGGTCCCATTCAATTCAGGGGGTAAAACGGCCGATAAATATTACTCTGAAGCTTCTTTTTTCAAACTTGATGCTCTTTTACTTGGCATAAATCTACGACATGAGATCAATGTATTTATTTCCCTTCCTAAGGAAACTATACTTATGATTTTTACACTCTAAAGATCCATCGACCCTGGTTGGGTTTGAATCTGCGACCTTGAGTTACCACTAGACTAAAAGGACCCCTTAAGTCATCAATTTTTCCTCTCTAGGCGCTATTCCTTCTCCAAAAAGTTTTTGAAAGTGAATGGCAAATTCGTTGTCATAGTGAAACTAAAATTAGTACGTTTGGTCGAGATTAACTCAGACAGAACGCTACAACTATGCTGAAGCGGTCATCACGGTCACTATTATTTTTAGTTTTTAAAGACCTCGTAAATCTATGAATGGCATGAAAACAGAGACGATGTTCTGCATTCCTGCCCAACACGAGATGGAGCCAAACCATTCTTCCAGGACAAGCATATAGCAAGAGACGAGATAAGACGTCATTAAAAGCATATCCGCCTTTCAGTCTCTAGAACTTTTAACTTTATGATGGACAGAGAGAGGTACGACTAGTGAGACGTTAGGCCACCAACAAGAGAGAGATTTACTCTGACAAAAGGTTCAATCTAAACTTCAGTTCTCCTAGACGTTTTTTCCCCCTCTTTTGGGGGGGGGGGAGAATCAAAACTTAGAACACAATCATAAATTACACATTGAAAGAAACTACAGTCCTTGTTTTCGAATATTATCTTTGTTGCTTTGCTGTATGCAGAACATTTTTATTTGAAAGAACAAGCCTGATACAGATATTTTAGAACCTTTTAAATGCATTTATTTACAAGAATTTTAAGAGACAAGTAAAACCTGTATTTTGAAAACATTTTCGGTGAAACAAGTTACTCACAGAGCTGGTTCCATCACATTTGCCAGCTGCCTCTTTCGAATTCCTTATTGCAAAAACTAGGCATCTTCCTGTTTCCCATTTATGAACAAAAAAAAAAAAAATGAACTAATTGATTGTTTATAGCATTCACTCCTTTGCCCTCACTACATTATCAGATAGTGAAGGATATCAATGAATCAAAGAACTCCATAGCTGTACATGTTACTTAGCATTTTGCCAGTGAAGGAAAATGGAAATAGCAATCGAAATACCGCGTAGAATGAAAGAAAACAAAATGCACAAGCGGTCATCTTAAACGAGTTGGTATTTGAGATAGATTAATGCCCTCTAAAGTGATTTGATTAGTTTAAAATTTAATTTAATATCCTTAATTTTTGTATAAGGATTAAGGATGTACACCGTAAGAAGCAAAGAAAACAAAAAACTAAAAATGGTTCGAATCTTGAAGTCTAAACAATTCTAGGCCCACCTCGGCAAGCGCCTAGTTCACATACCTGAAATACCGAGATTTAAGCCCATTTAACTAAAGTTGTGTTACATCTTTCACCAGAGAGGATTTTGTGTCCCTGAAGTTAAACTTAGCGATGTAGCACGGACCAATGCAGCAAGAGATCGTAGGTTCGAGAACACTAAAGTCCTCTCGTTAGCTGCTCGGCTACTTGACTGTAGTATGATAGATAAGCATTAATGGGCACTAGTACACGTGACGCGCATGACACTCACTGGAAACATAGCGAACGAAAATAAATTCGCCCTAAATTGAATCCAGATTTACCGAGTGCTACCAACGTTACCAAAGTTCGGCTTGCTTTGAAAGTGGACTACTGTTTGTCTACAGTGATATCAATATATTGATTGCTGCATTGTTTTCAATAAACTATTAGCACTAGTTTTTTAATTATTGTTTTAAATTTTATAATGAGACTTTTTAATCTGAATATTTAATACTATAACAAACTATCTCAAATACACATTATTGCCTTTGTATTGAAATTATTATACGTTTTTATGTTATTTACATTGCTGTCCTCATCTGATTTTATTAGCATTAATTTAGGTATTGAAAAATTGTTTTTTTAACATTTATATGGAAGAAAATTCTAAGTGTAGAGTTTACATAAATTTACTACACATTAGTGAAAATTTGAGACATTTTGCTGAAAATCTACATCACGTGTAGCTCTTTACCTATTGAAAATGTAACAAAAACGAATTCTAAGAAAACAAAAGTGCAGCATCCATTTACGTGTACACCTAAATGCACATGCTGCAGCATCAAAAAGTCAGAATCAATATACCGTTATATTGCAAGTTTACGTTATAAAACCACAAAATAGCAAAATCCTAAATTTTAAAAAAGTATCAGGTTTTCAGTATAGTCTTAACTTAAACTAAGCTATATGGCATTGTTCTAGAATTGTAGGAGTAAAATAAAGTTAATTCATTCTATGCTCCATTTAGATTAGGAGTTACCTTAAGAGAAATGATTATGCATTAGGTGGGAAATAAAATCGTCGTAATTTTATTCTACTTGCGTTTGATTCTCAGCAACGTTCATAAGCTCTTTCGTACGTTTTTCAGGATTAAACATAATTCAGTTCATGAGCTGGGAAAGTAAAGTAAGGATTAATCACACAAAAGAATAATAAATATTCTATACAATAAAGGAAAACGATACTCCCATTTTTGGCTGTAGTATTGAATTTAACAATGACACAACAAGGTTTTAAATCTTAAGTTGAAGACAGTATTACAGAATGTTGATAAATATGTTCGTATCGACATCTTTCTTGTATCATTATAATATATCCACACTCAGAAATATCGGAACTATTTCATTGAGAAAAACCAAAGCAATAACCACTATAATTATTGTTCTTGCACACCCAGTACAGCAGCTAAAAATAATTATATGAAAAGTGTTCATATTATCCTATAGCTATAGATGCATGTGTCGCGGACAAATAATATGTTTTCTCATTACTGTCATGTGCACATTTCCCTAACTACAGAATTGCTGCACATTACTTTGTTAGAAAATTATAAACACCATTGTAAAATTCTGTGTAAATCAAACGAGAGGCAAAAATACTAACATTTATTACTAAATATTGATGTCATTATTCAAAATCACAATTTGTTTGTGGCATAGTTACCTAGCAACGAAAGCTATATAAATGTATATGGGAAAAATCCAATTCCTCAAATTATAAGATATGTTTAGGGAAACAAACTGTTAATATGTACAGAAGATACAACCATCTCAAAAAGAAACTTACTTTAGAATAACCGTATACACATATTACATCTAGATAATATGCAAACTTTTACCTACATAGCATTTCAGCATAACTTGAATATAAATAACGTCTATTTTGGTACACTTTCTCATAAATCTAAGCCAGAATTTTGGTGCCGTTCAATTTACATAATTTAAGTAAAACAACTTGAAAGTTCGTACTTCTACACATGAAGTACTTATCTCAGTCGAGGTGGCTAAGACCTGGACTCGTGAACAGGAGTCTGTGGCTTAAATCTCCTCAACAAGGACCCTAAACGTAAGCCTGGGACGCTTACAAATAAATTCCTTTCTCAATTGATCATTTCATCTCAATGTCCAAGGCCTGTGATGCTCAGTAGTATAAACGAGGGTTAAACACAACTTTTCTTTCTGTTACGTGAACATTGCGAAATGTAGTAAAAAACAGGGCATTCACAAGTATGCACCTCAAATGAAAGAGAGACTCCATATATCATCTTTTCTCTATAGGACATTGTCAGTTACCTGCGATAATTGACTTCGGCTACTTCTGGCGTGCAACTTATCTTAGTGGGGAATCAGATGAGAAAAATATTTTCAGGTAAGCGACCCTAACAAAGAAAGGTGAGTTTTGCTTTTAGTCAAATGGAATGGCCAGACAGTAGCTTGTTTTCGTAATGTTTTCCTGAAGAATAAGTTCAGAGGAATGCTTGGCTGCTGTTAGACACTGGGAGGGGGAGAAAAGAGAAGAAGAAAAAGCCTTTTAACGCAATGTGCTATTGCTGATTCCTAGTGGTGTTACCCGTTCTGAGATCTCCTGGGCTCTCACATCAACTGGTCCCTGGTGTAGTGCCCTTCCTGCTAAAATACACCATAGCTTTACAACGTAAATAAACTATCATAGCCTGCAACGTTTTATCGCTACGTTGATAGCTTTGCTGCACACGACTGCAGATACAGACGGGTAGATGATGAACAAGTAATTTTCGAAAACAACGGAGATTTATTACAATAATGGAAACACACTTTTTGAAAATATCAGCTGTGAAAACAAAAATGTGACATTTATGGAGAAATGTGCAACTAAATAAAAATAGTTTTTAAATAATGAATCAATAGAGCGGTTGACAAGCTTCAATATCCAGGATGTAATATATCTTACAAATAAGATAAAGATATGGAAAACAAATTATATAGATTTCAGGAAAGTTGTAACACCATATAAAGAGCTTTAAGACACATAGACAGAAAAATACAATGCTTGCATTTTATAAAGTTTCGGCCATTTCCATGGGTCGGATAAATGACACAGTAGGGCACTTAGACGCATGAAATATTTTACGTGTGTTACTGGCTAAACGTATATTAAGAGATTAAATAACGCGTGAAATTACACGGGAGCAACTTGAAATATGCAATTAAAACGAAACATAAATGTAAAAATGCAGAAATGGTATAAAGAAATGTTTAGAATTACTTCAAAAGAATAACAAGACTTGTAATGCGAGAAGAGATTTAGAAGTTCGTCAACTTAGATCGACTAGCGGTCCTCCCTCCTCCAGTCGCTGAAATTTCCCACGCGGCATGCGCTGCGCGGACTCGTGAGCGGGAGGTCCGGGGTTCGAATCACGCCAGGACCGTCCTCCCTGACTGAGGTTTTTTTCAGGTTTTCCTCAGTCCTCATAAATGACAAATGCCGGGGAGGTACCTTATACTTTGGCCTGGAATGTTTCCTTCATTAAAAAGATCCTTTCCAAATATATAATTTCATATCATGTATCATTAGTGTTCACCGCTTGAGGTGCCTCAGAAGTAAAAACGGGCGTTAAACACCATTTAATAATAATAATAATAATAATAATAATAATAATAATAATAATAATAATAATAATAATAATTAAATTTCTCTTCCGTTTAGTGGGGAGTGTGATTTCGACAGAGTCGGGCAGTTGTGTTGTGCAGTCGAGAGCAAGAGTTCATTAAATACTGCAGTAACGTTGTACAAGATATTTACTGCGTAGTCGTATATTCACCTTCAAGGTTTATTTCAGGTACAGAAAATCGTGTGGCAGAGCGATGTAGGCATTTAGGCGTAAATTTTCGATTCCAACGCGAAAATAGACTTTTGTTGAAACAAGTTTTTGACTGACCGAGAAAAAATTTCATAGTGTCACAGGAAAATTTTGATGAAATGAGAACTTCCATTAACCCTCTTCGTTTTCCCAGATCTTATGGTTGTGATTTTTATATTCGGAGGACAATGAAAAATTCAGTATATTAAGCTAACCCTCACACATTGGGAGAACTTAACAGAAACATTCGAAACGAAGCTCTAGGTCCGTTAGTAAAAGAGAACTCGTGCATGTCAGTAGCAATTTCTTAAGAAGTGCGAATTGTATGTCAGGGAAAATGCGCAACATTTCCAGCACCTACAGTAAATTCCATTATTTAATATGTTGTACATAAATACTAAAATGCTGAAGCGCTTGAGCGCCACGAAAAGAAAATACCGGCGACCGGCTGAACTATGCATCGGGACTTTTAAACTGCTCTCATTGCACACGAGAGAAGTGAGACGATGGCAGATAAAGATCACTGCAGTGATGAATTCTGGAACTGAACTGATCGGCAATGGCCTACGTTGAGGTAGAAGAAGATGACGATTATATGGGAAAATAATATTGTTTAGTCAAATAATGAAGAAGAAGTTAAGGAAACTGAAATAAAACAAACCCTGAAAGAGAAAATCATGCATTGCACTACTTATTGCGTCGCTTTTAAGTAAATAAAGCTGATGATATGCGGGCGGTGGCCTACTTCATTGTAACTAAAGGTTCTGAGTGGATGTAGTTACCAAAGAGCTGGAGGCTGAAGTAAATAAATACGTGTCTTCCAAGTGAAACCTAACCTAGGTTTAGGTAGGGGTAGGTCACCTCACCAAGCGAAACCACCAATACTTTCTGCAGGCTCAGGAAGGAGTACCGAAACCAGCAGCAAAGAGTTTTATGCAAACTTATGAAGGTTTGCAAGAAAAAAGGAAGAGTGAATGAGGGCAGATTCCTGTGTTGTCTTCCCAAGATACAAGGGAAAATAATTGTGAATAGGGAAAAGGACCAAGAAAATAAATAATGTTTGTAAGAAACTAACATTATAACAATTAAAATAGCATAAAATTAAGCTGGAGATTATGAAATCCGTTTCGTTAACAGAGCATTCAAAATTACACGTGTCAATGACAGCAGAGCTACTTTGGGACGCTTAAGAAAGGAGTATTAGAGAGTTTAGTACTAGTGAAGAACGTTGTTTGAAAGAATGGGATTCGAAAAAGTTGTTAGAGTTACTCAGGTCATCACTGATGATAAGGCAAACTCTTATAGTGCAAATGTAAAGAAAATATTTATATAGGATAATTCTGGTGAATGGTTATTGTGTTTAATGATGTGATAAAAATGTGTGAAAGAAATTAAATTAGGATCTTCAAAGTAAATGTTTATAATAACACATAACTACGATGAAAAGCAATGTACGATGAGAAACCCTTGCAACTTAAAAGAGTACAATATATTATATTAGTGTTTAGCATTAGACTTAAGTTGGCAAACATCATGGATCCACATGTTGGCAACAGTTTGAGGTCATTCTTCAAAAAACACCACACAGTCTTAGATGAAAGCATGCAGATTTCATTGACAGAGTGACCACCCATTTCAAGGAGACTGTACTGGTATTAGTATAGATAAAAGTGAAGACAACGAAATAAAATGTCCGGCAAAACAGACGGGAGTTACTTCATCTCTACATAAACGACCTAAAAGACTGATGTTTCTTACGAATTTAGGATTTCAGTGGGGAAAACCCCGAAATTATATGCACAAATACTTTCAAATTAGGGTTGTATCGTATATCGTTTGTTAAGAAAGTGAAGTAAGCTTCTCCTGCTTATGTAACATGAGATCTTGACAGTCTTATGTATATACGTATTTTAAGTAAAATATTTTTCAATGCTTTACAAAAAACATCGATTCCTATTCAGTATTATGAAGTTATAGTGGCCAGGCATCTTTACAGTTGATTTCATGATGGCCTAAATGAGGATTCTGTCAAGTTTCATTAAAATCAGCCTGGTCAGTTCCCTTGTAAATAACTTTCTTGAGCAGCTATATCTCCAAATTGTTTAATTCTTTGATATTCCATCAATACCAAAATTTTCGAGACGATAAATCGAATAGAAGTAATTGAGTCAGAAATTCACCAGTTTCTAAAGATTTCTAGCATTATGAAGAAAAACTTCGGAAAAAAAATAAGACGTGGATACCTTGACTGGGATTAAAACTTGGACCTCGTTGCTATTGATGTGCTAACCAGTTACCCGATGCGGAGGACTACTCCTATCTTTGTAGCCCGTTGTAATGGACTCTTTCATAACAAGTACGTGCTCATCTCATGTTGCTTTAGCGGCATCCGACACCGCCGTCACCTGCTTCCTACGCATTCACTGCACACAGTAATAGCACATGCGGAAGCGGGTCCCCTATGGTATCTCAGGAAGCCCATTATACACAAAAACCGGCGGATCTTTTGTAACACGTCTAAATGATCTGCTCTTCAGTGTTATATAGAGTTTGAGGTTTGGAATATCATATTTTTAAGTTTTGCGCATTTTTGAAATAATCACACATTAAAAGAATAAGGTTATATATGTTAATACCTTGTGCAGCCAGCGAAATGCACAGTTGGTTAAAGTAAACAATCTTTGACAGGCCGCTATACATGTGAAACTCCTTCTCCCCTTCTGCTATGCCACTGGCCCTCAGGCCGGTGGAGAAAATAATTATTGCAGGAACTTTCACCTCCTTTACCGTGAGTGTCGCAGACAATGAAAAAACACACAAAATTCCGACACATATGTTTCAACTCCATGTGGACCGAGCAGCAGGATTTCAATATCTTTTACATATTTCCCGCATGGAGTGCATTATGATACTTGAAGCAGAAAGCAGAAAGGCTGAGTTCCTGAGTACCTGCATTTCTGAATGACTCAGTGGCTCACTCGCATGTTGATATGAATGCAGATAGCTTTGAATGCGGGTTTGTTAATTCTTTGTTGCTGGGCTTCCCACAAAACACCGCCATGGGTGGCCGAGGTCGTTAAGGCACGGACTCGTGAGTGGGAGGTCTGGGTTCGAATACCGCCAGGACTGTTCTCCCTGACTGAGTTTTTCCAGGTTTTCCTCAGTCCTCATTAATGGCAAATGCCCGGGAGGTACCCTAAACTTAGGCCTGGAACGATTTTTACCTTAAAAATAAATCCTTTCCCAATATATCATTTCATCTCATGTATCATCAGTGTTCATCGCCTGTAGTGCCTCTGTAGCAAAAACGGGCGTTAAACACCATCCATTCATTCATTCCCACAAAACAAATGTAAAAATCCTAGACAATGAAAGATATCACTCCTGCCTATATGGCTCGGACAAATGTGCAACATTTTGTACTCTTGAAATTTATTTTGACTATTTCAATCATGTGACATCACCTTAAAATCTACCAATGAAACGAAACAAAATTTTGAATTTTGACCAATTAAAGCCGGATTACGGAATGGAATCATACAAATAAAATATCTATCCGTTTTATTATGCGACGTGAATTTGTCTTGTGGTCAGTGTAGCCAACTGTATACCTCCACTATATAATTTCTGTGTACATCACTGACTACTTTTGCTAGAGGCGGTGGGGAGCTATTGATAGCAACAAAAGCATGGACAACCGACAATCATAACGCTAAATGGAGGGTTCTTAGAGGCGTTTTGGTGATGTGTCAAATGTGCAAATTGATTTTAATAGGGATTCCAAACCACAGAATGAGACACTGTATGTTATCTTTTATTTTTATTATTATTATTATTATTATTATTATTATTATTATTGTTGTTGTTGTTTTGTTTTTGTTTTTCTCAGTTGGTATTAAAAAATCGAAAGGTAGCGATTGTAATAGTCGCCTTTTGTCCATTTCAGTCTCAAGGTTTCTGAATAGAATAGATATACATACGTATAACATTTTATACATGTGTTAATATTCTGTAGGCGAATTTAAAATATATATATATATATATATTCTTATTTTATTCATGAAATAGCACCAAACCAGTATTTTGCTCTTTACTATTGGCATTACTGACAATCGGCATTCTTCTGTTGCAATATTGCTTGATAAGCTTAAGTACAAATATACAATTATTACAATTTTGTAAGCCAAGTTTAGAGGAATTGTATTTAAATTCTTATTTTATTCGTGAAATGGTCCTAATAAATATCACTCGAGGATCTGAGCTCACCACGGTCGTGAATTTATCGGTAATCTCATACCCCCTCGTGATGTTACTCGTGATTGCTGCGTTACACTTCTATAAAATTTACTTCAACTAGAATTGTTAACGTTTACAATATCTTCTTATTGATGCTTGTAGTTGTCAGTGCCGGTAGGGTAACGCAAACATAGGTTGGGCCAAAAGTCACTACCTACTGTGATCAGAAATTGATAAATTTGGTTCTGGTCTTCCCATCGATTTAAATTATGCGTCCTTTGTTTTTATTTGATAGTTTCTTATGTAACCAGTAGAGTGCATTGATATTCAGCGAAACAGCCGATGTTAGTTGACATTGTTGATTCACGATTGTTTATTTTTGCAGAAAGTTTTAAAAATCTATTATAAAGGTAGTTATAATTTAATAATGTGTAATGTAATAAATTGCATTTAAAAGTTCGCTTTCTGCAATTGTAAACATTATTACCTATTTTACAGTCGTTTCTGTGCGGCGGTAATTTGGAAAACCAACAGCAACAAAGACATGCACAGTAATATTTTACTATAAAGCTACGATGGACAGATTATAGTAAATTATAAAAGAATAAAGAATTAACATTAAAGGATTTAAACAAAGACCCTTGCGAGCACCTATAATAAAATATAACCAATTTGACTACTAGATAACATTAAATCTCGTGTGCAACAACAACCCTTAACTGGGCTAAAATCATTTTCCTTCTAACCTGAAAAACTGACAACCCAATTTTTGTGAAAAAGAATGTCTGTACAAGAAATTGCAAAAGCAAGAACAATTTGCAAACAACACTATAAGCTAAGAAAAAATTTGAAAAACATCTAAAAGAAAAACCTTGTTTTACAATCTACTAATATTTAAAAACATGATAAGTCTACCGCTTTTACAACTGAATATTAGTTCACTGACTATGCAGCCAAGAGGCTCCTTGTAATTTCTAATTATCAGACCGAAAGCCTAGGCCCACCCCGGAGTGTTTTGACGGCCTCTGTTCAGCAAGAATGCTAGAAGGTATTCGTAGGAAGTTCGTTAAGCTCCTTTATCTGACTTTTCTTAGGTTGATTAGACCACCTGCAGAACGACTCGTATAAATTCCAAAAGATTAATGAGACTCCAGATGGTATAGTATTTTTTTTTATGTGACACCGAAAGGAATAGCTAAAGGGATAAGGCATTGGGGAGGTGGCAATACAAATCGCTTGGGGCCGGCCACCGTGACTTTGGATTTTTCGTGGTTTTCCTAAGCGAAGGCAAAGATGGATAATTTCTTTCCGCCAATTTTCTGTTCTCGTAAATGCCAAGCGAGGTAGGCTGGTGCTTTTTGCGGTGTGATGTGGCTTGCACTTTGGAATGATTTATTGCTCCGGCCTCTGGTAAGGAAGCGGCCTTCTGAGGGGTTCGAGCTCCTCGGTAGGGAAGGGAAGGACTGCGCGGATTTGGAAATACTATTCGGTACCTCGTCTACTTCCATGCGTCATCGCTTCTGGATCACTGCCGCCCTCACCTCATCTCTTCCTCCCGAAAGTGTTCCCACTAAGGAGTTTAGGCACAAGCGGCCATCCCTTGAGCAGGGGTAAAATACCGAATACTCTACTCACAGTAATTGCATTCCATGTAATAGATAACATCCATTATAGAGGCTCTGGTGGAAGAAGAGAAGGCACTTTATTGCAAAGAGTTGCCGTCGTGATTCTTCCAAACCGTCAGTATCATAATCACTTCCAGATCATGTCGAGCCTTTCAATCAGAGGTAAAACGACATTTCTCTAAGGCTGTCTTTCAGCAGCAGCTCAAAGATTCAGCAATCTGCTAATGAAAGTTATGGACTATTCAGAATATTCGCCGCTGTATGGGTCACAACAAGGTTTTTGATGAGTTTGCACAAACAGATGTGTGTAAGGAAGCTTGATAACTGTAGGGAATGCTGTCCAGCTACATTTTACTCGTAGATTCAACAGAGTGACCCTTCTTGTTCGCGACGTCCTAGACTCATTTCCATGTTAGTGACCGTTATCTCAAAAGGAATAGATTACCTGATCGTTTTAGATTTCAGCTTTATTCGGAACTGACAAGTACGAAACGATCCAATGAACTATGAACCAATTAGCGATGTTCTTCCATTGAGCGTGTACACACGTGTTTCTCAGCGTTGACTGAAAAAAAGGTCACGCTAGCTTCTGGCTTTCAATGTGAATCTGATGGTGTTCGGTAGGAGGTGTGTGTGTGTGTGTGTGTGTGTGTGTGTGTGTGTGTGTGTGTGTGTGTGTGTATTTACCTCAGATACACAAGACAATTTGAAGAAATATTCCCAGATGAAAAGTTCCGCACCATATAACAATACATAATATTTATAATAGATTCCAGACCATGGGTAGTGTGCAGTCTAAGAAACCTAGCAGGCAGCATAGGGCTCTCACAGAAGAAATATTTGATGACATTTCATCGTTTGGAGAATTTCCGCCAAAAAATCTTAGACATCTTTCACAACCAACAGCATCTCTTATGGCTCTGTGCAAAGAGCTGCTAATTGTTTTAAACATATAACGTAACTTTGGCATATACAATTAAACCGGGTGATCCTACCCCATGAAGAGAAAGTATGTGTATGGTGCGTCATGAACAGTGAAATAATTACACGGATATATTCTTTTTCGAGACACCAGTTGGTGACCACAAATACTAGAATACAATTTTATCCCCATCCGCCCATTTTTTAGAACATTAACCGACAGGAAGGTTTGCCTTTTTTCAACAAGTCTGCCACATCTCATACGTCGAATATTTTGATGGGAGGAATTAAAAGGGAGATTCAGAATCACACGGTTGGTAAGGATTTATGGCCTCCCGGTTCCCCAATCTATGCGCATGCGATTTTTATCGCTAAGTCCAATAAAGAGAAGACCGTATACACGACACCTGGAAGAATTTAAATAAAATATCCTAAAGAAAATAGCCAGCATTACCCAACATTAACTACAGCAAGTTGTTACAGTTTTTTTTAAATAGTTGTCAAAAATGTATGAACAACTACCTCCTATCGAAAGTGTTGTATGATTGTGTCAGCACGCCACTGTACGATACTCGCAGACGGCAACGAGATACCGCTTTGATTTGCAGACAAAACAGCGCAAGTTGGTTCATAGTTCGTTGGGTCACTTATTACCCAGCTATGAGATTAATCTGCGTCTCTCCTTTCATTCTTGAATTATAGAAACAGTACACCGTTCTCATATGCTGCGCCAATCATGAAACAACGAAACAAGGAAAGCACTTCGCGTGGAGTAAACCAGCGTTCTAATTTCGGTCATTCTGTTAGATTGCGTGTTACATTCGTTGCTGGTAGTCTTTTGGAATATGCGAAGGCCCTGGGAGAGTAATAGTATGTCTGGTATTGATGACAACAATATCGACACGAAGTCTGCTTTATGCACCAGTAGTTGGAGTGTAGCGGAAGAGGAAGTAGCAGAAAAAGGGCATTTTTAGGAATAGTAAGTAAACAAATCCAACAAATAAAATACTATGCATGACTACATGAAAAACAATAAAATACGAAAAGGTAAATGAGTAGCCTAGTTAAAAAAAGCCAAGCCCATTTTTTCGAATGAGGTTATGGGTTATTTTTATGGAAAAAATGTATGTGAGACACGAATTTGCTATTTTTGTGTTTGAAAAGAGGACAGAAATGTTTTGTCGCTTTAAAAAAAAAAACAAGCCTTACTTACAAAAATGGCCACCTCCTAACCATGTGTGTGATAATAGTGCCCAACTCCTCACAGAACCAACCAGAAACTGGAATGAGATCACATAACTAAGGGAGAGCTTGTGGGAGCTGCATTTTTTTCGCAGAAGACTGAAGTAAACATTCTTCATTAAAATATTTTTAGTTTGGTGATGACCTGAAATCTGAACGTTTCAGACGCGTAAGGTAGTCACTTGTTTGTGACGATCGTGTAAACTAACTAAAGTTAACATTTTCTGCAAAATGGATAAAATTGAAATATGAGCTGGATAAAGTACTTCGTTTTGAACAGTTTAATCCCAACAGAAATACAAAAGGAGTTAATTTCCGCATCAAGGAATTATTTTCCTTCGTTTTTTTTTTTCCGATTAAAAAGTGGGTTGCTGAATTTAAGCGTGGTTGTACATCCACCCAATATTACGAGCGCTCAGGGCGTCCCAAAACTTCTACAACCAAGAGATTGAAATAAAAATTCACAATGCCGTACTCAATGATCGCCGAGTATGCGAGTTGGTTGACATTGCAAAGACCTCTATAGGCCAGGTTCACTACATTTTACACGAAGTTTTCGGTATGAGAAAACTTTCCAAATGGGTGCCGCGTTAGTTAACAGTGGGCCAAAAACGCATTCAAATGAGCATTACGCAAGAGTGTTTAGACTTGTTTAAACACAATTCCCATGAGTTTTTTCTACGTTTCATAATATTAGATGACGCCTGGATTCCTCACTACACGCCAGAAACGAAGGAGCAGTCCAAACAGTGGGTGGCAACAAGTGAAACTGCACCAAAGATAGCAAAAACTGTTCCATCTGCAGAAAAAGTCATGGATACGGTTTTCAGGGATTCTCGAGGTGTGGTTCTTATAGACAGCCCCCAGTAAGGCAGAACCACCACCGGAGGATATTGCGCTTCCCTGCTGGACCAACTGAAGGATCCTATTCAGGCTAAACGTCTACACCTTGCGAAAAAGAAAGTTCTCACGATAATGTGTCTTCACATGTCTGCGATTGTACTGCAAAACTGCATGACTTTCGCCTCCAATGCTTCCACATCCACCATATTCGCCGGATTTGACTCCCAACAATTACTTTTTGTTCCTAAACATGAAGAAATAGCTGGGTGAACGAAGATTCATATCAGTTGATGAGCTTAAAGCTGAGACAGACGCTTATTTTTCATAGTTGGACAATCTTCTTATACTGAGGGTATTAAAAAGTTGCAAAGTCATTTGACTAAATATTCTGATTTAGAAATTGACTATGTTGAGTAATTATTAAGTAAGTGTACAACCAAATATGTTATTTTTCAAAATGTAATACATTGTTGTCTTTTCTTCTTATTTTAAAGGCATGGAATGCAGAGCTTCTCTTACGTACCCACGCTGTGGTTATAGAAGAAAGGAAAGTAACTGCAAATTCTACAGCTGGTCATAGACCACAAAATAGTCACAAGAAAGTAAAGAGCTTACTTTAGAGTTCTTTGTTGAATCAAAGTATGTGGAAAGATATTTTTAAGAATTCTGGTCACAACAAAACATAGAGTGTAACGTGTTTCCGAACCCTTTAAAAAAGTGGAATTTATATTCTAGGGCTAAAACTACACGCATCTATCTAGATTTTGGCCTGAAAATTAGTAATGTAGAAAATGTATCAAGATTTATTTTCTGAAGACCTAAAAGTAAAAGAGGGTTTATCCAGTAAAATATTTATCACTAACTTTAATGTTAAGCTTCGAGGCATCTGCAGCAAATGTTTGTGCGCGTTGTTTGGAAATGATAGGAACAAATCAAACATGGAATACGATGAAGGGAAGTTGAAAATATTTTAAAACAGTAACTTTACATCCACGAGACAATGCATTTCTGCAGTGTTCGTTTTATTTATTATGCTTGAGATTGTAAAAAATAATTTAATGTGCTTGCAGTAATATAATGCATATTAATTGAAAGAAAAATTTTCAATTTATTGTTCAATATATTAAAATAAATATATTATTCTAATCACTATGTTTCGCTATATAAATACATGGCCGATATTTCTGTTACAAAAACAGCCACCTCCCGTCCCGTGCTTTGTTACAAATCCGGCCAAGTTCATTTTATTTTTAATTATATCATTATTTATGAAAAATATCACATATAAAATAAAAAGCATTTATTTTAATTTTTGCATATTGTAAAAATAATTTTAACTTTGTAAGTAGGCTTAAGCTCTCTCAAACAGTTTTGACCTGTAGTGAAAAATGTTGACAAATGAACTTGGCCATCTTTGTAACTAGGCAATTCAAATTGCAGAAAGTTCAAAGGTGAGGGCGTTTAAGCACAAAAAAAAAAAAAAAAATCGTCAGCAGTAAAGTTAACAGAGGTTGCCCACAATAGTTAAAATAGGACAACAAGAAAACTAAAGTTTGGCAAGGTTGACACGTTTACTTGTGACTTAGTATGCACATTTTATGAAAAAGGGCAGGCACCAATTGCCTCCTGAACCGTCTTCAAAATATATGCAATTTTGTTTACAAAAAGGAATCATTACTAAAACTTGGGTTCTGTTATAATGGAGCTGGCAAGAATGGTAGCATGATGTGTCAATATTTGAAGAAGTTAAATCATCTCAGACAAGGAGTTTAGCAAGCAATCTTCTTAGACGGCACTTCATATGATTCACAAGATGTGATACAGATATCGTGCTCCTATGTTTCACGTTAAAATGCTTTGCTTATTATGCATGTCGATGAACGCAGCTGCAAGGAAGGCAACGAGAATGACGACCGATGATGTAGGTAGGAAAACCTGTGTAGCTGGTGCTTATTATTTGCGTCATGCCAGGTGAATCAGCCGCCCCTACTTTTTCGCATCTATGCAACCCGGAGATTATAGCCTCGCTTGAAAACAACGCTCTTTTTGTCAAGCAACAATTTTTTCTGTAGCTGTGTTTTCCCAGTCCATTTAAACGTTCTTATGCCTATCTAGTATCAATGATGAAAAGATGCGTGAATGCTAAGAAGTTGCCAAAAGCTTAAAAACGTCGCCTTTTCGTATACTTGAAAACAGCGGAATACGGAAATGTTTCGTTAAGAGGAAGGTTCAGAAGAGTCTTCCTGAGGTGAATGGTCTAGCAGTTAAGCTGACATAAAATCGTAAGTTCAGTTTTGTACGGCATTTTTTTGTTAAGCTTTGGTTTCTTTTCTTTTTAGTTTATTTGTTTATATAGTTAGTTTTAGGTTTTTGTCTTTTATTAACCGCAATTATTGCGATCAGAGAAATGTCTTTGGTGCTAAGGATGGAAAAACAAATTGTTGAAAAGTACTTATTAATAAAGCAAATGCTCTAAATGGCGCCAAATTTCGTTAATGCATATTTGAGCACGCTGTAGAAGAGAAGTTCTTGTGACTCGTGCGCTGTAATATGCCTGTAAGTTTCGCTAATCTGCAGTGTAATTGCTTTGGGTTCTCTGGCTGCTCTGAATAGATCCTCTCCTTTAAATAAACCCACAGGAAGAAATCCAGTGGAGTGAGATCAGGAGACCCGGCCGACCAAGTGAAGGGCCTCCCTCGCCCAATCCAATTTTCCGGACATTGCGTCAGTAATTTCATACCATTAGGGAACAATGTGGTGGCGCTCCATCTTGCCGGGTCCACATGCTCACCCGTTTCATTAGTGGCACATTTTCTAATAAGAGCGGTAGATCTTCTTGCAGAAACTGAAGATATCGCGGTCCCTTGAGGTCGCCTTCGAAAAAATAGAGTCCTATAAGGTGATCATCTAGGATACCATACTACACGTTGACACTCCGTTACACTTGAAACGCAGCTTCTTTCACTCAGTGAGGGTTACTTACACCCCGGTAATGATATTTAGTCGATTCACTGTTCCGTTGTTGTGGAACGTGGCTTCGTCACTAAAAAGCACAATGCTTAAGAATCCGCATCAGTTTCTGCCTGTTGCAATAACCATTGAGAAAATACCACTCGCACATGGTAGTCTCGTTCGTAGAGAGCCTGGTGTAGTTGAAGATGGTAGGGATGAAATTTATTGCGGCGCAATATTCTCAAAACTGATGCCTGACTAACGTTCATATTCTGTGCTATGGTCCTAGAACTGGTATGCGGGTTGTTTGCAGTTGCATTACGCACGGTTTCTTCATTGTTTCTAGAAGTCACTTAGAGCATTCCCAACAGGAGGTGATCTTTTGAATGAAGCTGTTTCGCGGAAGCGCCTATCAACCCTTCTAAAACTATATCTGTTTGGTGGTATTCTTCCTCATACAAGCGTCTTGTTTCACCATAGAGGAACAGCGTGTCTACATATTCGGCGTTTCAATACATTGCTGTATATACCCGAGTAACACCCGAGACTTGTAGAAAGATTAGAACCTATTGCAAAGCCGTATTTACTGAGATTTCAAACGGTCTTCTGTGAGAGGTGTAGGATGAATGGTGAAGATAGGCCCAAGGCGCATCTGTCATTTAGCACGTTGCATAAATTTGAACCAACAAAAAGGGGGGGAACAGTTCATTTTCCTGGTGGGTATATTAAATATATAAGTGTTGTATTGAAAATAGCATTGTGCTTTATAATAAGCATTTCTGAAATTATTATTTTCCACTTTGGTGTTATAAGAAATATTAAACAGTTTGCATGTGCTTTATTTCGCATAGAAATTGCGCGGGTTGCAAACGCTTGATTAAAACAATGAGGGAAGAAACGTGACAACGCTGCAGATTGCGATACTGACGCCGATCCGCCAGGTAGTCTTTAACTTGCCGGTGGTTAACCCTTAGAGATTTTTTGTTTGATTGATTTATTTATGGACGCTCTTTAACATCTCAGGTCATCAGCGTCCCATTCAACTCAGGGCGTGAAACGGCCGACAAATTTTGCTCAGAGGCCTCTCTTTCAGGCTTGAGGTTCTTTTTCGTGCTGTAAATGTACGACACGGGACCCACGGCTTTACTTCCCTTCCGAAGGAAGCCATACTTAGGATTTTTACGCCCGAAAAAATCCATCGATCCTGGCCGGGTTCGAACCCGCGTTTTGAGTGTAACCACTACACCACCAGGACCGACAACCCTTAGAGAAGTACAATGATAATAAAATTTTGTAGTCTTGACAAATAGTCCAAAAAAGAACAGTTCTACTCTCTGCAGAATGCTCGCAACCAAGGACTTGTTAAACGATTCCGCAAAAGGTTATTATACTGTTTTATTTCATTTTCTAAGCAATTTATGGCATTTGTTGCTACAATTGAATGTCGCAACCTTAAAAACTTAAGTGTTTGATTATAAACCTTTTACAGTTCACAGTTATAACTCAACGGCGAATAACATCCTCTATATATTGCAGTAGATATGACATTTAAGACAAAAATATAAATAAACAGAGATAAAACATAATAAACGAGGAGTATTAATGAATTCCGGTACCATTAGCTTTCGATTGGAGAGATCCTCTAAAATTTTTCTTTGACAACTCTTTCGTTCGGTTCAGCGCAAGCACCTTACATGAAATGACATTTCTTGGGTCATGTAGTTTGCTATGTTTTCAACTATCAGTGACGACAGCACGTGCCATGTTCTGCAAGAGTATTTAAAGATTCTTATGCATTAATGTGTTGTGAACAAAAACAAACAACCCCAGGAAGTTTCAAGTATGTTAACGTTCAGACGGAGTTTCAAATATTCTCTGGTTTTAGAATCCCAGCTCATTAAAGGATACAATGGTTAATAATCAATAATTTGGATTGATAGTTGTTGATTATTTTTTTATTTACGGATGTTCTTTAACATCTCAGGTCATCAGCGTCCCATTCAATTTAGGACGTGAAATGGCCAAAAAATTTTGCTCAGAGGCCTGTTCTTTCAGGCTTAAGATCCACTTTCGTGCCGTAAATCTACGACATGGGACTCAAAGCTTTATTTCCCTTCCGAAGGAAACCGTACTTAGGATTTTTGCGCCTGAAAAAATTCATCGGCCCTGGCCGGGATCGAACCTGCTATCTTGGGTTTAATGAGGCAAGTGTGGTAACCACTACACCACTACTGACATTTCGATTGATAAACGATATCATCCTCACTAATGAGAAATTTCATGACGTAGGTTCCGACAAGGAAATGTCCTTAAAATAGATCTTCGTGTTGTTTTGTGCTGCACAGCGCAAAAGGCATCAATTTCTCAAAGACTCTGTAGGGAGTGTTGTTGACTGTTCAAATGTTTGCAGAGCAGGTTACTTTCTTATTTAGTGTAAGTACCTATATTGTGGCAGAAATGAAGTAGCCACCGTCAGCAGTTACTGGTGATTTTGTATATAATTTATAATTTACACTATCTATACACATTTTAATTAGTCGTTAATATGCGCATTAGTTGGTTACAATATCACGCAAAAGCTTTCAAAGTGAAAAAACAGTTCAAAAGTTAAATCATTTTATTGCGAATGTTTCAAAAGTAGAAAAACTATATGAGGAAATTCAGAACAAATGTAACTTGAATTCCTCAATGCCTGGATGTGAATATTTTTATATATGATTTCCAATTTCCTATTTTGTTGTAACACATAAGTTATTCAGTAATAATTAAAAACAGTGAATTACTGTTTTGGCACGCCCTAATAACGAAACCCATTACTTAAGGCTTTAAAGTGAAAATGCAAAACAGGAAAAAATAATCCTAACCCTCATTTAATGCACAAATTAATGGAGCTCAGATTGTTAGGTGCTAAAACATGCAAAATGCTTGTTTTAATGCTAAAATTCTTCAAATATTACTGACGAAGAGTAGCAATATTTAATTGTGTTTTAGTTATTTGCGTCAATTATAAGTTATGCTTATACTCGCCAATTTCTGAAGGATATAATACACGATGAGAGTCTTCCTCAAGTTTTCCATCTGAAATGACTGATGCTAATAGCTGAGCATTAACTTGCATTTAATGGGACATTTTACTGCAAACGGTAACTTCTTGTTGCTTTTGCTTTGCGTTAAAATACGCAACTGTGAAAACTACCACCGCACATCAACAGAAATTAACTGCAACTCATAATAATGATCTCGACTTAAGCATACTGTTTTGAGAATATAAACAAACTCTGGTGTCTAAATAAGCATGTGCTAATTCTCAACATCCGTGCTAAGACTATGTGTATAAATCAATACAACTGAATATGCCATATGATATGAAATTCTAGAAAATGTAAGGTAAAAAATAATCCCAATAAACACAATGACACGAACATGTAAGAGGCATCAAACCCAAATTTTCAAAGCTATGTATGTTTATATTTGATAGTGGCAACAGCACCAATAAAATATTTTTTATAAGGCCGAGTAATAATTTTCACCAAAATGTTTGTGTTAATTGTTTTGTGATGGTTAGTGTAAAGCTGGGATTGTGTAAAGAAAAATTTAACGAAAATGATTTTATTTAAATATTTAAAGAAATGTGTGTTTTATGTCATATAAAATGTAAAATATAAGCTTATCATGTCCTGTGCATTTTAAAATCGCTTACCAGCTCCTTTTGTAGTTCAAGTAAAACATTTGACGAATGTGAGTTCTGTGAAGTGGTTTTTTATTGCAGATGTTCTCGTTGGGTGTACCCGAGGGTCCCACTTCATACCCTGGGTCGTTCAGCGGCCCGAAGTCGCCTTTCATGTCTTAGTGGTCACAGGAGGAGGAAGATGGAAGGAGGTGGTTTAAATCACCAACTTTGTTTCTTTGAACGCATTGAGATGTTTAACCACACTGCACTTAGTTATCGGCCACCTGGTTCGTTCTATGACTTTGATGACGCGTGCTTGAAATGCTGCTTGAAATTGCATCGGTGTGCCACTCATCTACTGCCTCAGGTAAAGCGAGTTGATCATAAAAAGAGTTTTTGCAAAGTTGTCTCCCTTTATATACGAAATTCAAAACGTCGCCACGTGGTTACAAAAGCTCACAGGGTTAACAGCATAGCGCCCACGGCTTTCTGAACCTTTAAAATATCTATATACTATTGGTGAGCTCTTGAGCTCCGAAATGCGCTTATTTTAAATTCATCCCTCTTTGACTACTTATTGAGGAGCTCCTGATCATACGATGTAATCACGTCATCGCCAACAGCTGTTCTCCTTCTACCTTTAACGAATTTTGAAGTATCTTCAGCAACTAAGATACAAAGGATCTATTGTTCGGCCACCTGCATGCACTTAGCTTTATTAGAGTAGAGAGACCCATCGCTCCAGCCATTACCAACAAAAGAGGCACAAAAGATTACTAAAGGCAACCATTTCCCTATTGTCATAGAGTTATACGCCCAGGTAACCATGAGTACATTTTCGTAATACATGAAATGTTCCTGTTTGTTACTACAAGCTACATATTTAATAATGATCACTATTTAAATTATCTAAAGGCATTCACTCTTGGGCATACATGGGTGTGAGGACCTGTCATATCTGATAATAAGCATATTAAATTGTGAACTACGTTTAAAAACAATGTAAATATCACTGTAATCCTTCCAGGGTAAATGGAAATATATGATGCTCAGGAACATTTGTGTAAGTTAATAAAATCACTACAGGCGTTAAATTTTAGTTAAATGTGCTAAATAATGGGGTGAAGTTGTGAGCTAATTTATGAATATTTTAGGAATACTATATTACGCTAAATAAATAAAAAATAATTATTTGATATTTATATAGATTTTAATAAATTATAATTTTGATTAAACTTGTTTATTCTACGAGGTGCGTTTGGAAATTATTTATAATATACCGCGGAAACTATAGCCACGTCTATTCGTAGGGCGATGGACTGATATTAGTTCGCCATGCAGAAGCTAGATGGCAGTTGTAAGCAGAATGTGCAGTGAAAGAACAGTGTTCGTTATGTTGTCAAGTAGAGAAAAACATGAACAAGATGGAAGGTGACCATTATGGACAAAGATGGATTGCGTAGTTTTTATGAATGAAAGGCTTCAAAACTGCGGGAATTCACAGATTTTAACTGCGGTATGCGGTCAAGAAGCCCCTGCACAGAGGATCGTTTACTACTGGGTCAATGGTTTCGCCAGCGGGAGGGAACTGCACACAAAAATGTGAGTATTGCTTGTCTGTCAACATCATAGTCTGCCAGAAACAACGAGGTTGTGTCGGAATTGTTTATGGCTGATAGCGCATGATCTTAAATGAACTGGAATGTTAGACCAACCTCGGCCGCGCAACCCTGCACACCATTACCCACTTCCATTTGAATGTGAAAAAGGTTTGCGCACATTTTGTACCTGTATCAGAACTTAATTCGGGTTGAACTTGTCACCAAATAGTTTTGGAGGATCTGGCGACTGGTGACGGGTCATGGTGTCACTACTACACACCAGAGAAGAAAGTTTAATCCATTCAACTGAAACTTCGAGGGCGTCCCCGGCCCAAGAAATTTCCGTGCTGCTCCATCAGCGGGCAAGCAGATGATCGCCATCTTTGGGGACACTGCTAATGAAGTGACTTTCTCGAGGTACGACTGTCAACACCGAAGTGTTCTGTGAGACACTTACCCGGCTTAGACGCAGGATTCAACAACGGCGGAAAAGGAAACGATCGATAGGAGTGTTTCTTTAACTTGACAATGCACGGTTCCACACTCTACGACTGCAAAGTTGGCATAGCTGACGCTCGTTTTTGAACCGCACACACCATATTCGCAAATTCTCGTTTCGTCTGAATATGCCTTATTCGACTACTTGAAGGTTTGCTGCAAAGCAAAAAATTTGGCCAAGAACGAGGAAATTCGGACAGCTGCCCGTGTGTGGTGGCGTAGTACACGCAAAAAATGGTTTCACGACGCCACAATGAAGTTACCAGGAAAATGGCAACGGTGCACAGATGTTGCTGGGGAGTATATTGAGAGAGCATGTGTATTGAAACACGGTGCATAATAAATAAGGAACCAAAAACTACTATTGTAAATAATTTTCGAACGCCCCTTGTATATTATTCGGTTAACGTTAATAAACATATGAATAAATTATGTTACATAATGCAATTATAAAATTAAAGCAGATATTTATAGTTTTCCAGGACAATGTAATTTGAAATTATTAGCTAATAATGTTCAACTTGATGTGGTTATTAGATTGAACCTCACTTTAGATTCGTTCCCAGATTAGAGTTTACGATAGGAAGAACAAACAAATGAGTCAAGAATATGTTTGTGACTGTACCCTTCCTCCTTGTAAACTCTAGAATTTATTTTTCTATATTCTGTTTCTTGGGACGCCAGCGATCCATATTAGTGTTCCATATAAAATATTATGTACAATTACCGTTTATTTAATTTACATTTGCGTATTTTAAATAACATTTACTATTTACACCAATAAATTAATAAGTATACATATGATAATCATATTACATTATTACAATATAAGGTGGCAAAAAAAGTATGAGTCAATCATACTGCTCTGACACACACGAATGTAAAAGGAAAATTTATTGTAATTATTTCAGCGATAATATCTAGCGAAAAATCTTAATGCTGATATTCCACTTTGCCTAGACATGAAAATGGCTGTGGTACGCCTCCGTGAACACTTGTCTCATTTGTACAAAATGTTGATATATTTGTTTTCCCTAGCACCATAGATATGTCAAAAATGTTTTTATTTATATTAGTACTAAGCAGTTATTTTCTTCCCTTATTAACTGATCTTCAACAAATTCCTTTATCCTCTTTATCTTATAATTGTTTTGATAAAACTTACAGGCAAGTGGAGTTTTTCCTGCTGCTAAGCTTGTGTTAATATGAAATTCGGAAGCGCGACACCTACCTGCAAAGAAGAAAAACAAAAGTAAAAATAGAGCATATTAATGTAAGGAAGATATCTTTAGAAGATATGGTAAATATTTTCAGTGTTAGTGAGAGAACTTTCTTTAATGAAGGTTCCTAAGAGATAACAAAGAAATAAGGCAAAAACAAACAAAAATAAAAAAGCAAAACAAAAGATGAGGAACATATAAATTAGTATTATCCGAACACAATTTCTCATAAGCTTGAAAAAGTCAACAAAATCGTTTTGTATACATTTGATATAATGCAGAATTCAAATATGATGAGCAAACGTCAACAGTTGAATTCATTTCTGCATAGCTACCTTGAAGAGTAAAATGTGAAGCGCACCTGGTTATAACTATATGGAAAATTGGTGACAAATATTTAATTTATACACAAAAATCAAGTTTTCCTGTGTTATAAGTAATATCTGATGGCGATATGAGAAAATATGCGCTGAATTGTAAAGACAAGAGAAAGAGAGATAGATAGAGAGAGAGAGAGTGAGTTAAACAAAACTAGATAAATAAATGTATAAATAAAATGCAGAGGTAGATACAGTATATGTTGTTACTCGGATGTGTTAACGTACAGCTGAAATAAGATCGAATCCAATAATGCCAACCGCATTATATGACAGCGATCTAACTTCAAAATGTTCCTGCTATTAAACACGTGGGTTTGTTTATTTGGTTTGTTGCAGTTACGGGGTCTATTATAGTGGTTTATAGTTGGAAGTAAACCAAATGTAGCGTGTCAGTATTTTGTTTTCTAAAGTTGATATTGATTAATTGAAATTATACCATAAACTTGTGTAATGAAAGTGTTAGGCACAAAATGAGTCGCTGTTGTTGTGTGGCGGGTTACACCTATAATTATGGCAGTGTACAACATACTACCATATTTAAATTTCCTAAAGAACAGTCATTAAAGGAGAATTGGATAAAGATATACACCTTGCAAATTTCGAAGTTAATGACACAACGGTATTGTGTGCCAAACATTTCGAACCAAATTTGTGGTTAGCGAGTTCCCTGTGCAAAATGGTGAACCAATTCGTGTTCCTAGAAAAATTCCAAAATTAACTATTGGGATTTCAGTGTCTTCTACACATACAGCAACAAAATTTTCGAAAGTACACGTCTATTGTCTACGAGAAGGAGATCCCGTAGCATGTGTGCCTTATTGTGAATGGTTTCTTTCATCAGAGACTGAAGGGCTAATAGATCCAGAGTCTGTGTTCTTTTCAAACGAAGCGTAGTTCTACCAAAATGGTCACGTGAACACTCAAAAGATTCGCTATGGTATTCTGAAAATCCAAATTGTATACATGAAACCCCTCTTTTTAAAGATAGGAAAATTGGGAGTTTGATGTGCGATAGGCGCATGACACATAACCCCGTGAGAGCGTTAAGGGCTGGTAGTCCAATATTTGTATGGTGGGCAAGAGTGCATTGCACTCCCCACGGGTGGTAGGGGCGGACTCGTGAGCGGGAGGTCTGGGGCTCGAATCCCGCCAGGACCGTCCACCCTGACAGTTTTTTTCCAGTTTTTTTTTTATTCCTCATAAATAACAAATGCCGGGAAAGTACCCTAAACTTATGCCTGGAACGTTTGCTTCCTTAAAAATAAATCCTTTCACAATATATCATTTCATCTCATGTATCATCAGTGTCCATCGCCTGTGGTGTCTCTGTAGCAAAAAAGGGCGTTAAAACACCATTCATTCATTCATTCATTCTCCCGAAATATATAGTAATATTTAGCAATTTGACGAATCGACAAATCTATTTTCCTTAATTTTACAATATCTGCACATTTTTCAAGCGATATTTCGCCCCTTGCAGCCCTAGCTATCATATCAACACTTTAATTATCACCAAGAAACTAAACAAACTAGACGAATGAATTTGATGAAAATATACTCATCGAGCTTAGAAGACTCTGGTGCTCCTGTTCACACAGAACAAGTGAAGGAAGATATGGGATGATAAAACAATTGCTATGTATGAAAGTAATGCGTTGCATACTAATATGCCAGTCTTGTTTTATGTTTAAATTTTAAGTGTAGTTTACGTGATTAATATTCATTATTTCATATTTAGTAAGAATTGCATATTTTGTACTAGTAGTAGTAGTAGTAGTAGTAGTAGTAGTAGTAGTAGTAGTAGTAGTAGTAGTAGTAGTAGTAGTAGTACTAGTAGTAGTAGTAGTAATAATAATAACAATAATAATAATAATAATAATAATAATAATAATTTTATACAAATTGTTCTGCTAACTTCCATTTTTTTTGCAGCTTGTTCGCCTGATTATTGGAAAAAGGTAGAGGCAAGACACCTGTTGCACCGCGACATCACGGCCATACACAGCATCAGAATTATTAGCTCAGTATGCTATTAATGCTTCACCATCATAGCGTTAAGCTATTAACTCTTACAGTAGCATAACTATTTCGTTTGTTTATTTCCACTGAAAGTATGTAAACAATGTCGTAGTCCCAGAAGTGCGAAATTCTGCGTAAGGTAACTGAAGATGTATGTAGAAACACAGAGGTGTGGGGCATGACAAGGCACAGAATGTAAGTTCGTGTGCCGTCCCATGAAGGCCTAGACTAGGACCTCTCACTTATTTACGAGTACAATAGGTGAAGTCAATTAAGTCAAGTAAACAAGTAGTGTTTTGTTTCAGTCTCTCGAGCGTTGGAAGAAATGCATACAATAATGACGTAATGGAAATTCCTTTTTCCCTCCACAACCTTCCCGTGACCCAACTATAAACGAGCGAGAAGGACTAAACCTTAAGAGCGTATTCATCACAAGCAGATTTTTTTACTGGTAGTTAATTTGAGGGCACGTGCCAGAGCAAATTCCCACATTTCCACTACAGGAGGACGTTTAACCAAATACAAGACAATCTTTTCAATAGTGCATAACCTAAATAAAAACCCATTCACAAATTTTGAACCGATAGTGAGCAATATGTTGCCGAAATATTGTTTATCATAAGAGTTGTATTACTTTCAACACTGGGCATGTTTTTAATATTGTTTAACGGTGGTTTTTTACTGCTGAGGCATCACAGGCCGTGGACATTGACAGATGATACGTGGAACGATATGATAAATTGGGAAAGGACTCTTTTAAAGGAAGAAAACGTTGTACGTCTAAGTTTAGGATAACTCCCCGGCATTTGCTATTTATGAGGACTGAGGAAAACCTGGAAAAGTCAGGGAGGATGGTCCTGGCAAGAATGGAATCCCAGACTTCCAGCTCACGAATTTGCGCCGTAACGGCCTCGGCAGTACTGGACATGTAAAAATTGTAAATATGGCTTCCATCAGGAGGGAAGTAAAGCCGTGGGCCTCGTGTAGTACATTTACTGCACGTATAAGGAGCTCGAGCCTGAAAGAAGAGATCTGAGCAAAATTTATCGGCCGTTTCACGCTCTGAATTAAATGGGCCGCTGATAACCTAACATTTTTTTAATTGATTTATTTATGGACGCTCTTTAACATCTGAGGTCATCAGCGTCCCATTCAACTCATGGCGTGAAACGGCAGACAAAGTTTGCTCAGAGGCCTCTCTTTCAGGCTTGAGGTTCTTTTTCGTGCCGTAAATGTACGACACGGGACTCACGCCTTTACTTCCTTTCCGAAGGAAGCCATAACCTAAGATGTTAAACAGTGTCCATAAATAAAACAAATAAATAAAAACACTTGACATGATGTAAGAAATCACTACAATGAAACGCTATCCTAAAAATGAAATGCGTTTTCAAATGCTCATTAAATGAATCATTTTTATATTAATAGCATTTATCATAGTTGGCGAAGTTAATACTCCGAGGTCCTGTCTTCCACTTAACCAGGGACAATTACGATTACAATATATACAATACAGTTAAGAAATTAAAAGTTTAAGTATGTATTTGTTAAATGTTGTATTCTACAAATAAATAACCGTCAGCAATATTGTAAATTGTTGTTGTGATCGTCAGTCCTTGATATGAGATGGCAGTGAGTTCTACAGTGTGTTACCGCTTTAGGAGCGCAACGATGAATCATCTAAGTTTTGGTATATAATTTAGTACGTACACATCGACTGTAAGAACATTAAGCAAATGAAAGAATTACCGAGCACACGGATGTCCAGGGATCAAATTCCTTACAGCCGGTCATCGTGGTCTTGAGGTTTTCCGTGGTTTCCCCTCGTCGCTTAGGCGAATGTCACTTTCTACCAATTTCTCATTCACCCGTTTTTGTATAATTTCGCTACAGAGCCGAAAGTGCCAGGGCGATATGGGTTGCGCAGTGTGACGGTGGCTTGCGGTTTGAAAAGTTCACAAGGCTTGAGTACTGAAGTGTCCTCCGCCCCTAATAATCAAATCCTATCCAAGCGGAATTTTACGAAATAGTCAAATGTTGTCTGACTGGAGATTTTTTCCTTTTTTCTTTTTTTGCCAATGTTCCCTAAGTACAGCTAAGTTCTCCCAGGTACCGAAAAGGTGTCGAGATCGTTAGGCACCGACTTGTGAATAAGGGATCTGTGACTCCGGCTAGAACCTCCTTTTTGATGGAGATTTTTCCTTCTAATCCCCAGTTCCCTGCAAAGGTAACTGCCTGGGAGACACCCAATTAGGCTTGGGAATCTTTTAGCCAATTTTTCTTTCCCAATTGATTTCATCTGATGTATCATAAATTACCAGGCTACAGTAGTAAAACGGATGTTAAATTATTTAAAAAAGAATCAGGTAACAACACAGCGTAATTTGTTGAACTTTAAAAGCTAAAAATAAAAGTGAAATTACCTTTCTCCTCGTCCTATATCCACTTTTATAATATAATGTTTCTAAAATGGATAAAATTGATATAAATTTATAGGCGCATAATCGCTATTCATTCAGGCTCCGTTATATCTGTTTTGCTTACGACAGTCAGGCGTGTAAACAGGGTCATATGAATATTTCAGAATTATAAATCGTCCTTTACACACAAAGGTGGGGCTGTAGAAATGATCTTGGCTTTTGCTTCATATGATGCGGGCAACCTAATTTGTCAATGTTCTTAATGACCTAGCTCAATGTCATAAACGCTGGAGCAGTCGAACTAGTTACCATCTGGTTAGAAAGGAAATATTTTAGCACTGAACAAACAAGATAACGTGTATTTTCCCATCCCCGTCTATAAACATTTGCATTGAAAGATGCTGGCGACGACTGGCTTTCGCCCACATACAATGCCCAACATTTATTTATACGTTTCTTGCATTAGCACAAACCGAAACAATCGAACCTAACCGTAATGTCTTTATGCTTTCTGCAATTATTTTATTTTTGTTACAGATTGAAGTTTTCCATAAAGTTTACCTACGAACTTAAAGCTGTATGTTCCTCAAATATCGGTTTGGAGATCATCCTGCCACAACTCTGTGTAATTCGGTGAAGATAGCAAAAGCCTAGCGAGGAGAATTTGAACCTTATTCAGGAAAATTCATTTGGTGTGCCTAATAGAGCCCAAGTTGGAAAAACAGGGTGGCTTAGACGGTATCGTTTGAGACTCATTTTCGGTACATCTTGGGTTCAAAAGTCTTGCTTGGGGACGGCCATTCTGACCTTGGTAATTTGCCATCCTCACCCCCCCCCCTCTTTTGTCGCGTAGGCGATTGCTGCAATCGATCTTTTACTTTCAATTTTCCGCTCTCCCATAAATTCCATTGGTTCTGTTACAATTTCGAAAGTGCTAATGCAAGGTGGGATTGCGCTTTGGAAAAGGTTTCTGTCCCGGTGTCTGTTATGAAAGCGGCTCTTCTTAGTGGCTGGATCTTCTTGGAGTGGAAGGGCTCCGCCGGCGTTGCAGTGTTCTATCTGCAGAAAATATTAAGGGAACCGTTTACGACCGTGGATCCTGACTATCCCATCCCTTCCTGCCGGAGGTGCCCCCACTGGAGGCGTAGGTACAAACGGCCAGCTGTTGAGCAAGGCTGAAGTACTGCAACATCTTCCGTTCCTAATAATTTACAAAGCTCTATATATATAAGCTATTGCATTTCCATTCACACGCATAAGTACTTCTAGCATAATGTTCATAATTTCTGTTTTTATATTGTCCTTAAGTTCACTTATGGTGTGGGGATTGTTCCTTTTTAAATGAAACCAAGGCTCATTTGAGAAAATTATTAAATGTGGGTCAACAATGCTGTCAACGATATTTTGTAAAATTCAGTTACAGAAATTTACTCGTACTATAGTCACACTGTAGGGTTTGAATTTTAAAAGTTTAGCAGCTCTATGAACAGAGGTTTTGGAAATACCCACTTGCTGTGCAACACGTCTTAGAAACTTCTTAGGAGAGCGTTCGAATGATGTACCAATTTCATCCGTTAGAACTTCTTAGGTTTAGCGTTTAGCGAACCCGTTGTCCTAAACTTATTAACCACAGAGCTACCAGTTTCTTTACGTGGAAATTTCTCCTGAAATGGTCTACACACCTGCCTACATAACTCGGTTTTTTATATATCGTACATAAAATTCTTTGTTCAAGTGTGAATTTTCCGGTAGACATTTCAGTGGACTCTAATAAGAATAATCTAATGTAACTCATACCCACCACAGATATGTTCAATAAACTTTCACTTTTGAGGTGCACAATGAGCAAACTCTAGTCTTTACAGCTCGAACAGAAGGGAGCAACTGACACAGTATAACACAGCTAATAATGTATTCACTAGCGATGAATAACTCGCCTTGAGCTAAAATCCGAGGTCACTGCAGTGCAAGCGAACTACGCATATGTATGATCCATGGCCCGGCTATAAATGAAACTCATGGTATATTAGAACTAAAATAATTTTTATACGTTTTAGCTTTTTATTAAGCTTATACAGCCTCTGGTCAATAATATTAATAATAATAATAATGATATTATTATTATTATTATTATAATAGCGTTTGTGGTCATAATTATTTTTGTCGGTTAAAAGATTTTACGACTGAATAATAACATGTATTCCCTTATTATGATGAGCCCTTTCTGTGACTTCAAAGTGATATGAGATAAAGTAATCATTTTCCTCAATTACCTTTAATAAATATTTAAGTGGTAATGGATAATTTATGGAGATAAAAATAATTATTTTGAAAGAAAAAGATAAGCTAGGAGGACAGCGTGACTATGTGTTACTGGCGGGCCCGGAATCGAACCTTGGTCGTGACATGTTACCTTACACGTTTTATTATTTATTATATTCTTTTTTTAACTTTCACTTCTGCAAATATGAATATTAGATGACGTTAGACGCTAAGGTCTCCGGACTCATTTGCGTCGTTCTTTCGTTGATTACATTTATCGTTTCGAAAGAGCATGGCAGTTAGAGGGAAGTTAGACGTTTACCTAAAACAACTACGTGTGCGGTGGGCAAGACTAAGTACGGAATCGGAAGTGTTTTTCTTTCTTTCTTTTTTTTTTTTTTTTTTTTTGTATTCCGAAGGGAAGCCCACGATTAAGTCAAGTAATGCATGATGATATATTTAGAACCTGATACAACTATCAAGTTTCATTTCTTGCGAGACTATCAACAATCAAACTATATACATTTCATTAACAAGGCTATCATCACTTCAACTTCGGGATGATGAAAAAATACTCATATAGAAAGGATCGAAACATAACGGCCCTTCAAAAGGAATATGAGAAGAATGGGGCAATTTTCTGCCACAATCTTGGGCTTTTTGAATAGTTTTTTTTTTTTTTGAATGGTGTTTAACGTCATACTGTGGCACCGCAGGCGGTGGACATTGCTGATAAATAAGGTGAAACGATATATTGGCAAAGGATATTTCTTAAGGAAGGAAACATTCCAGGCTCAAGTTTAGGATACCTCCCCGGCATTTGCTAGTCATGAGGACTGAGGAAAATCTGGAAAAAACCTCAATCAGGGAGGACGGTCCTGGTGGGATTCGAACCCCAGACCTCCCGCTCACGAGTCCGCGCCTTAACGACCTCGGCCACCCGTGGCGGTTTTTTTTAATAGTGTTCAACGCCCGTTTTACTGCTGAGGCGTTACAGGCAGTGGAAACTGATGCGCTGTTGATACACGTGACGAAATACCGCCACGGGTGGCCGAGGTCGTTAAGGCATGGACTCGTGAGCGGGAGGTCTGCGGTTCGAATCCCGCCAGGACCGTCCTCCCTGACTGGGGTTTTTTCCAGATTTTCCTCAGTCCTCATGACTAGCAAATGCCGGGGAGGTATCCTAAACTTAGGCCTGGAACGATTCCTTCCTTAAAAAAAAAATCCTTTCCCAATATATCATTTCATTTCATGTATCATCAGTGTCCACCGCCTGTGGTGCCTCAGTAGTAAAAACGGGCGTTAAACACTACTCAAACACGTGACGAAATGATATTGAGAAAGGATTTGTTTAAGGAAGTAACGTTCCAGACCTAAGTTTTTAGAGTATATATGTCATTTATGAGAAATGAGGAAAAACAGGGAGGACGGTTCTGGCGTAAATCGACTACCACTCCCAAATCGGTATCCTAACCACTTCGGACACCCATGGCGGTCCCTACAACCATGTGAGGACACATTCAACAACTGTGCAACTATTTTAAGATTATACAATACACTCATTTTCCCTTTCGTCAAACGTTCCTGAGTGTTTATCAAATTTCTAAAACTCTCTTTTTTAATATCTGTTTGTATGTACATAAATACTGAAAAGTGTTTAAAGAACTAGAATATTGCGATCGTGTAAGACACTATGAGGTGGAGATAGATGTTCGGCACTCGTGGACTTCATCCCCCCAAACTGCACGGGTGGCGCTTAGCGGGCTCTATTTAAAACGTTTCCTCATGTATTAAATCCCACACGAACGCATCATCCGAAGGCTGTCCAAGAAGCAGAAACCGCAGGTAAGGGAATTTTCCAAAGCGCAAATTGATCACTATGCCGCACATCAACTCCTTGCTTTGTACATTCACCCCGCAAATGGGAGAAAATTAACTGAAATTTTGTGGGTAGGAAATATCCTAAGCATTCGCCTAAGTGACCAGCGAAAATCACGAAAAAACCCAAGGGACTTAAAGCCACGACCTCAGAATGCAAGTCCTAAGGTTTCCGCCTGAGACATCCTGCTTGGTTTGAGTTAGTCATAAGTTTCATGTTAGTGGCCAGAGGTAAATTCACATAATTTGCTTCCGTTTTGATAACCCACGTTCTCCTAAAACTGTTGTAGTTCTTCTTTAATGTTTTTATAAGCCCGTAAGGATGGATGGTCTGGGTCTGTACAAGTCGTGCTCTCGAATGGCCCTTTGTGCCTCACTACAGGGGAATGTTGGGGAAACACTGGGCGGTGACTGCGCGGACGCAAATGGGGGTTTCAAACGAGTTTCCAGGTAGAATACCCCGAAGGTTCGATCCCATTCCAGATAGAAATATTTCCAAAGCACAAGCCCCCAACACAACGCGCCAACCCACTTCGCCCTGGCACTTTCGACCGTGTAACAGAACCAAAGGAATAAAATGGGAGAGCGGAAAGTTCGTGGAATGTAAATGTTCTTCTCGGCATTCGCTTAAGTGACATGGCAAAACCACGAATAATTCAAGGCGAGGATGGCTGGCCCAATGGGAATCAAAACTCGGGACCTTCGGAATTCGAGTCTCAAATCCCGCTAGGTCAGTTTTCGGTATCACTGTTTTTAATAGTGTTTAACGCTCGTTTTAACTACTGGGGCACTGATGATAACATGAGCTGAAATTATAAATTAGGAAAGGATTTTTTAAAAGAAGGGAGCTTTCAGGCAAAGTTGTAGGGTACCTTCCCAGCGTTTGCCATTTATGAAGACCGAGAAAAACCCGGAATAAACCTCAATCAGAGAGGACGGTTCCGGCGGGAATCGAACCTCAGACTTTCCGCTCACTAGTCTGCGCTTTAACGACCTAGGCCACCCGTGGCGGTGTGGTGGAGATTGATGATGTAAGGCAAAATGATAAATTCGGAAACTTTTAGGAATCCTTCTATGGCTAAGTTTTAAAGTACTTCTGCTGCATTATAAGGATTAAGGAAAATGTTGAAAACCTGTATTGTAGGGCAGAGGTCCCCCAGGATTGATCCGTGCCTTAGCGACCTGAGACACCCGTGTTGGTAGCAAAGCGTAGTTGAATCTCTTTGCCTCAGCGCGGTAAATAGTATTGCAATAGATTGCCCCATCGAATATGACGCTTGTTTAGCTGTTATTACATTTCATGAACATTCTTCTGAATATCACGCATGCTGCCCTTTAGTCACACGCCAAGTTAGAAATTGCAAGCACGTTAGTACGAGAAGTACATACAAGCTCTTGGGCGTAAGCCAAAAGAGTACACAGAATCACTAATGTAAAGTGACAGCGTTTGAACAACGTAACCCAACTCGAACATTATCCTTTTGAGAGTGGTTATCTGACAAAGAGTTTTCAACTGTGTGCTGACCTTAAATGACTGAATTCCATTTTGCAACGCTGTTTCTTTTCTGTAATTCAATTGTGCGTTTCACTCAATATTAACTTAGTTATACATCTGTCGATTTTCATGCAGCGGGAGGTCAAGGCAAAGGCAATTAAACAAGTGACACCTAAAAGTGTTATTACTGTGTATAAACATGACTGTCCTGAAGGTCTTAAAGATGTTAACCATTTGGGCGTTAATATCTTCCATTACTGAAATACTCAGTCACATGTACAATAGAAGTACCGAATTTTATTACCTATCGGAAATTGTGGTGTGCTGTGAGGCTTTCATTAAACATTTATAGCTCCACGAGACATAAAAATAATGTAAAAAAATTAATGCATCTGTAGAGTCTTTAATTAAGGAGTGCTTTAATTTAAAAATAAAACTTTTACCAATACCCAAGAAGTGTTAAAATTTTAAAGGTAGAAATCCTTGAAAAGCTGTTAATTTCAATACTAATTACTCTTATAACCTAATCATTTCACTAAAACAATGCTTCGTATAAAACTTTGTCCGTGGGGCTTCAAAACTTTCTAACACAAAATTTATGAGATTTTTTTTTTTTTATTTTTCAACATAGTCACCTTGTAAATCAATGTATTTCCTCTTAACGACTTTCCACCGTTTTAATACTCTCAGTATAATAAGATCGGTCCAACTGTGAGAAATAAGCGTCTGTCTCAGCTTCAACTTTATCATTTGAAGTGAATCTCGTTCACCCAGCTATTTCTTCAAATTTGGGAACAAAAAGTAATTGCCAGGAGCCAAATCCGGCGAATATGGCGGATGTGCAGGTATTTGGAAGCGAAGGTCATGCAGTTTTGTAGCGACAATCCCAGACGTGTGTGAAGGCGCAAAGCTATTATGAAAGAGAACTTACTTTTCCACAGGGTATGGACGTTTAGCCCAATAGCATTCTTCACTTGATTCAGAAGTGAAGAGTAATACTCCCCGGTGATAATTCTGCTTTCTGGAGGTAGTCTAAAAGCATCACATCATGAGAATCCCAGAAAACTATAGTCATGACTTTTTCAACAGATGGAACCGTTTTTGCTTTCTATGGTGCACTTTCATCTGATGCCACCAACTGTTTGGACTGTTTGGCGTTAGTGATGAAACCAGGTTTCATGTACTATTATGAAGCATCGGAGAAACACGTTTAAACATGTATAAATACTGTGGCAAAATGTTCATTCCAATGCGTTTTTGGTTCATTGTTGATGAACGCAGCACCCATTGAGCGGACAGCTTTCTCATACCCGAAACTTTGTGTAAAATATAGTGCACACGGTCTGTGGAGGTCTTTGTAATGTCAGCCAACTCGCATACCTTCAATCAGTGATCATTGGGTACGCCATTGCGAATTTTTATCACAATCTCGCAGTTTTGAAACGCCCTGAGCGCCTACCATCTTGAACGGCGGTTTAATTCAACACCCCATTTTAACCATAGAAAATGAAGGGTAAGAATCCTTTAATCTAAAATCTAATTCCTTTTCTAATTCTGTTAGGATTAAACGAAATACTTTATCATAGCTCGTATTTCAGTTTTATCCATTTTGTAGAAAATGTTAACACTAGTTTGTTTACACGATCGTCACCAACAAGTGACTACACTTACACGTTTGAAACTTTACAATGCTAAAGGATGATATTTAACAACTATCACAGTAATTTGGCTATCTTCACGACATCTCTGAGTCCGGCCGAGAACTTTAATGGCACGCACTAAATCTCAATTACCGAAAATAAAACATAAAAATACGACTGAAATTAATATGAGAGTAAAGGTGACCTTAAACTTTTTTTAGGGACTGCATATAATACTTCGATAAATTCTTCTTCTATGGCCAATAACTCTTTATACAACTGACCTAAGTCTATCAGCTAAGTTAAATATACCCAAAGCTCTCTGATATTTACACTTCGTTGTTTATCTTAAATGGTCAATTCCGCTACCGTACGTAGAAACCTCATCATCGCCGCTTCTACTCTGCTATTATCGGACATTTTATTGCCCATTTTTCAATATCATAAGTGAGCATTAGAACAACATTTTGTAAAACTTCATTAGTGTGCATCTTGTTTTACCTTTCAGTGTATGCCGAATGGTACCACACATTCTGTTATAATTAATTAATTTTGATATTAATATCTTCATTCCTCCAATAAGACATACTGTATCCTAAACAATCAAAATTAGCAACTTGTTCTATAAACTGTCCATTTATAACTAATTTGCATATTAAGAGGTGGTTTCCCCCAAAATGTCTTTTTTGTACTAATTTTCATATTTTATTGGGCAACGGTTTCATTTAATTTGTTGACTACAATTTGCAATTGGTCTTCGGTCTTACCAAATAAGACCCAATCGTCTGCAAATAAAACAGTTTTTAAATTTTCATTTCCTACTTTAAAATGTTTAGCTTCACAAACTATCTTGCCATTGCCGAATGGAGTCGTGAATGTAAACATTAAAAAGCATAGAGGCAAGGAACATCTTTGTTTAATCCCTTGGTTTGTCTCTACTGTATTTTTAGCGAATTTTCTTCCTTTGACAATGATAATGTTAGTCCTAAAATAAAGGCTTTTAATAACTCGTATAAATTTTTCCGGAACGCCCCCTTCGTCATAAATTTGCACAATTTAATAGGTAACATCCTATCTAAGAACTTTTCGAAATCAATGAATAAAATACATGAAGGTAGATTAAATTCTTTCGGAACTCTTAACACTTTCTGGCTTGCTGCTTTGTTTGCCATTTCTCACTTTTAGACTGTGCTTTTTATTGGTTTTAAAGCTCCTGAATGTTTTTAGATAAATTAAATATAATTTTTTTCATTTTTCACATTAATTTTTAAACTACACTTTGAATACAAAATAATGTACAAAAGTTTCAATATATATATTAGTGCCTTATCATAGGTACGATGTTGCTTCTAAATTTGGAAAATGACACTTAAATAACTAATATACCTATATTTATAAAAGATATACATAAATATCATTACAGTCTAAGCAGAAATACATTTTATTTATCCAATAAAAATTCTACACATAATTGGCCCTTGAACGGAATAATTAAAAACATTTTGGCATTCAGAGTGGAACATCACACATTGGGCAGTAACATGTAATACCGTTTATCTTCCATTTTCTCTTTCTGGTTCCTCATCCTGCAGAGAGCCTTAATAGTCTATTTTGTAAAAATAAATATATAGAGAACGTAGGCTTTCATGGCCGGAGTCATAGATGCCAGTGCAATTTTCTTCCGGGCTGTTATGCCAGGTCTGCTGGAGATGAACTCCCCAGACGTTTCGTACCCAACTACGGCGGACATCTTCAGTGGCGCAGACGTAGCTTCCTCCCTTGATTCACTGCGTCTGAAGGGTTGACCGTTGGTGTCGCTATATGTATAGTACCAGAGTATTTATTTATAATATTTATAGTCTCGGACCATCAGCGGAGAGCTCTGGTACTATAAATATAGCGACACCAACGGTCAACGCTTCAGACGCAGTGAATCAACGGAGGAAGTCACGTCCACGCCACTGAAGATGTCCGTCGAGGTTGCGGACGAAACGTCTGGGAAGTTCATCTCCAGCAGACCACGGCATAATAGCCCGGAAGAAAATTGCACGTACAGTAAATATATAATTTGTATAAATTATGTAAACTGTGGAATTTATTTCACTCAGAAAACGAACATGTAAACATGATTTTTTTTCGTTCAGGCTTAGACATACGTATTCTTAGTAAATTGGAATTAATATAAAGTATATATTCTTATATTCACTTTATACTATAATACTTCAGTATCCTCTTAAAGATAAAAATCTTCATTTCATTCTCCTTTTGATCCAAAATCGTTAAATAAAATATAGAGCATTTCTTTTTCGTGATGCTCTTTCTAAACAACGCCACTTTGCAATTATAAAAGCGACAGAATCTATTAAAAGAAACACGACGCCACTGAAAAATTGGTTTTCTTCTACAATTGTTCGGTGCTGCAATCTAGCGACTTGCTATGTTAATTAAAACGTGCAGATAGTAAACACAGTAGACGTAGTGCATGTACAGCACGTCGTAAATTGTACACGTAGCGAGTTTATTAGTCTCACTGCGAGTACACACCGTCGGCAGACCGGAAAGTGTTAACACGTGATAATTTTTCCTCAGATCTGCTTAGAACTGTCCACCGACTGTGAATACAAATGAAACTCTAGTACATTTTCCCTGTGATGAGTAATAATACACTTTGTAGTTAGTTACATACAAACACTTTGCTCTTAAGATCATCAACTTCTTACAAAATATGCCCCCCCCCCGCCTTCGTAAAGATTGCGCTCTCTTGAGATACGGCTAATGTTGCTACCTAGGCTGAGATAGTGAGGACCAGGTTTCTCATGAATATTCCGGCAGATAGCAGTAGTGAACTAACGGCTGGCAAGCAATTCAAACTGTGAATAAGTTGCTTAATGCACGCTTAGCTTCGGACTACAAAAGTAAATGTTTTATCAACAGCGCAACTTTGGCATTTATACTTAAAGAAGTGCAAACCAAATGCAATATGATTGCGTTCGCCTTCCATGCACAGAGAAGACGCTATATTGCCAACTATTATCTAACATCCTAATCAACGTATACGCAATTAATGTTACTATAGCATGAGATAGGGTAATGTGGAAAGGAGAAAAGGCCAGAGGTCAGGACAGAAATTCCTCAAAGGGAATCTAAACCCACCCGCACAGCACCAACCCATCTTGCCTGCCATTTTTTACCCTGTAACCAAAACTGTAGAATGAAATGAGAGAGGGGCATATTTGTGGAAAGGAAATATTCACCACTATAAAACCCAAGCTCAGGATGGCCGGCTACTAGGAATTTGAACCCGAGACCTCCGAAATGCAAGTTCCAAGCATAACCCCTGAGCATTTAATGTTACAACGAAGACAAACCTCTGACTTTGTATACTTTGTCCACAAATCGTTTCCGATTCAGAATATAAATACGCAACCTGTAGTTAAACCTAATTCTTTTTAGAAGACTCTTCAAAGATTGTGTGCACTGAAGAATGTAATAACCAGAAGAGAAGAGAGAATGAGGGTAGTTGTAGATCTTAGGTAATATTTCTATATCAATCCCGACACTTCATTACGAATACATTCATGAAAGGAGCACTACAGAGAAATGCGCACATAAATGAAGATTTATTCCTAGTGGAAAAAGTTATTTAATGACTCTGCAGCAACGCCCTTTCTGTATGAATAAAATGGCAAAAACAAGCTGTAAGTAATAAACGGAATAGCACAAGCTGTAAGTAATAAACGGAATAGCACATTCTGCACATTTGACACCCACTGAGCGGCTTTATTACACGTGCAGCAATTAATATCTTAACGGTATAACATAACGACATGAGTGTAAAAAGTTACCAGTCGTTATAATGCATGCGATGCGAGAAGAAAGCTATTAAGCGTGCATTAATGGCAGTTAGTACAAACATTAACTCGAAGGAAACCAAACATATAAAGTAATTAAATTTGAAATAATGAAGTAATCCTGGCTTTAAAATAAAAGGTGCGCAGTATTACTAGTGGGACAAATTTATAGCTAACGTCACCTTCACAGCTCTCATATACTGTTTCCAGAGTATCTAAACGGTCATATACTTAAATCAACTTTATTGCTATATAATTTCACTTTATTATTCCAACCAATCTACCCTCCTTGTTAGTCGTGCAAATTTGTTGCATTATCTTATATGCTTAACACATTACTTGCTGCAAAGAAATTAGTTCCATGTAATTTCGGGTTTATGCCGTAAATTCATAAGAAGTGAGGCAAAGGCTATAAACTCAAGGTTTGTATTGAGTGATGTGCAGAGCTCTTGATTAGAGGTGCAAGAAGGGAAAAGTTCGGAAAATTTCAGCAGGAAATATTCGGAATTTTAGATTTGTTTCCAATAGTTTGAAAACATTACACAATGAATTGTTATAACTTTCTAGGTGTAGTACAAAAGCAAGATCAAGCACGGAAGTTTGGGACTCGCATTCAGAGGGCCCTGAGCTCAAATTCCGTGAGGCCGCCCATGATGATCTTATTATTTTTTTTTCCCCGTAGTTTACCTTAGTCACTCAAGTGAATGCCGGGATCGATCTATCTTTACTTTTCACGAATTTTCCGTTCTCCCCTATCATATAATTTCTGCTATAGAGTCGAAAGTGCCAGGGCGAGGTGGGTTGGTGTGGTGTGATAGCGGTTTGCGTTTTGTAAAGGTTCTGCTCCAGCGTCTGGTATGAAGGCGGACTTAGGGGAGGGGGCTCCACTGTCATGGTGATTTCTCTCTGGAAAGATGCTGAGGATCACGGTGAAACCTTATCACCTCATCTTTCTACCGGACGTGCCTCATTGGAGACGTAGACACAAACGGCCAGCCGTGAGCAAGGCTAAAGTACCAGTGCAGAAAGGTAGCAATGAAAAGAAATTAACACAATTACAAGAATTATTTTTATTCCAATGTGAGTGTAATGAAAAAACAGTGTCATGAGCTCATGACATTTAAGCACAGAACAAATCGCCGACCTAGCAGAGGAACTGTATTGCTTCCAGGTTCCGATATACATACACATTTTGCTATTTATACACAAAGTTAGGTTCCCAGGATGATTATTTGTGCTTTGATATTAATGAAATTTTGGAAAAAGTTTGTCTGCGGGGATGAATTCTTGAGCTTTACTATTGCATATGAATTCTTCCTGAATAAATAAACTAGAACTTCATCATTCAAAGGAATATGTCACATATTTTTGGAAAATATATGGATCTTTCACATCTCTAATATTTCTATTTAATTATGGAAGGGTCCATGAGTTACTCTCCTGGCATGAATACTTCTGCTTTGTCGTTGCATGTGAAGAAAAAAATTAAAATATTTACCTTCAAAGAAAAATTAGGAGACTTTTCAAAAGTTCGGAAATTTTCTAATCTTTTCCATCTCTATTCTTGACAAAAGAAATCCAAGCTCATTAACTGCAGATCAACAGAAGAACTTCTCTTCCAACTATTTTTTTTTTGAATGGTGTTTAACGCCCGTTTTTTCTACTGAGGCAACACAGGCGGTGAACACTGGTGATACATGAGATAAATGATATATTGGGAAAGGATTTTTTTTAAGGAAGGAAATGTTCCGGGTCTAAGTTTGGGGTACTTTCCGGCAATTATTCCAACTATGATTTGGGTAAAAAGATCTGTTGGTCCCTTATGATCACCAGAAAATTTTGCTATCTATGGGACAATTCAAGTTTAAGTATTACATCTACCTTTTAATAAAGACAATTATTTTGAAACCTGATGTTTCCACACCAGATGTTAAAACAGTAGAGATATGCTGCTTAGACTGCTGATGATGGCACACTAGACAAAATTAAAATTGCAGCATCACGAGAAGTTGAGGTGACTGAGAACATACGTACAGAGTAAGGGTGCTTAACCAATGATAAATTCAATCTCCTGCGAGTATAGGAAACAATGCAATATATGAACATATTGCCTTTCCGAATATGGTGTGGCAGTGAACCATTGAGGCCATGAATGCTGATCGAGGAGAAATGTTCAATCTTCTTCAGTCGGATTAGGTATACCGCTGCTCTAAAGTCATCCACATTATAGTAAATATAATGTTTAGCATTATACACGACACTTCTGAGAATTGAAATCATTACAAATAATATTAAATATCTTTATTGCTTGTTTCCAAAAAGGGAGACTCTTACTCGTTATATCGTGCTGCCTAGATAGTGAAGCATTTCAAAAGTTCCCTACAAAATGATTAATGTTATTTTCATGTCAAAAATGAGTTATGATTAATAATACATATGACTTAAGTGTCTGATATAAATGCATTCAAGACTTAAACTTTGGATGTAAAAGATTTAAAATACAACACATATCTAGGGAATGAATACTGGGCGTCAGTTGCGCAAATTAAAGAATCTAGATGACATTTCCACGTGTTTCCTAACCATTTACTTTGTTATCAGTCGCTCACCTGTGTGTATTTTTTTAAAAGTTATTTTGTGAACATTGATTTCAAGACAGCGCAACGGAAACAAGTGAAAGTGAAATGGTTGTTCTTCCGAAAGTATGGAAATCTTTGAAGGGCAAAGATTATTTGCCAGAGTTATGAAGAAAACAAGTTTATAACCCAAGGAATGGTCTGAGCTGCAGCTTAAGGTGAAAATTGTTTGAAAAATGTTTCTGTTGATTTTATGAAATGTTGATGAATGAAATTCTGCTTATTTGGAGTGATGGTGATAAACAGGAAAGCACCCGAGGCCTAAACAATCTTTGAGTCATGCAAGGTTCCATGAAAGCTTCTAAAAATGCTAGTTCCATATCGCCAAATGATTGCTGGGATACCACAATGCGCTAACAAAGAGTATCTCCCAATTAGAGGAATGGTAAACAGTTCAACTTATCACAAGTAATATCACAGAGGTTCTGAGATTACCGATAAATTTACGAACGTAGTGAGTGAATTTAACTGGAAAGCTGAAACACTCGAGTGATATTAATGAGGACTATTTCACGAATAAAATGAGAGTTTGAATATAAATCCTCCAAACTTGGCTTACTAAATTGTAATAATTGTATATTTACAATTAACTTCTACAAGCCATCTTGCGATAGAGGAATTCCCATTGCCAGTAATGCCAATAGAGAAGAGCAAAATACGGTTTAGAACTATTTCATAAACACAATAAGAATGAAAGTAAATATATATTAACATTTGCGCACAGAATATCATTACTTGTATAAAATGTTACACTTAGAAATATATATTTGAAAAACACTCCATTTTGCGTTAAGATTGCCGGTTGTCCATACTTTTGTTGCTATCAATAACTCACCACCGCCTGCTAGCAGAAGTAGTCAGTGATGTGTGCTCAGGAATTATATAGTGGAGGTATAGAGTTAGCTACACTGATCACAAAACAAATGCACGTCCCATGTTGAACCGGATTTGATAATTTTTTTTCGATAATTTCACTTCGATATCCGGCTATGATTGCTCAAAATTCATAATTTTGTTTCGTTTCATTGATCGACTTTAAAATGACGTCACATGAATGAAATAGTCATTGTAAACATACCTCAACAAATGATTTAATAATTTCACATTTATTTCAAGAGCTTCTAGCTTTGAATTCTATTTATTGAAAAGCAATATTAAAATAAAACATACAATTTTTGCTGTTGATTCATCATTTTTAAGTTAAACGTAAAGTAGAAATAGACCTCTTGAAGCGAAATAACTCACTCTCACCGATAACCAAAAGGTCTTAAATTCACGCACAAAATGCAATACAACGATACTTTTAGAAGGTTACACTGTTATTCTTATTATGAGATTTTAATTCTTTCATAATAATTATGTCATATATGGAATAAACATTTAAAACGATGAATTGTAATAAACCCGTTAGGCTCGATTATTTTCAGATCAAATGACTATCAAAATGGCCTGGGGCTATCAGTGAGGATCGGTGGATCTTATTTTAGCTGGATTTAGAGTTGTAATGTTGACAAATAAATATCAAATTGTATTACTTTTCGACAATATTTATCCATAGTTCTTATTTTCAAAGAAAAGGATTAATTTCCTTTGTTGACTCCTTATTCATCATTCTTTAAATTAAAAAAAAATATTAATTGTTAATTAAATAATGAAAAGGACCATGTTTTATATGCTATTTAATTTATGGATGAATGTAATCACAATAGTGAACATTTGGCATAAATGGAAATTTCCTTCATAGCAGCGTTTATAAATAAGCATAATATTAGATATTATTTAAAAAAACATTTTCGAGATGTACAAACGCTCACTGTTGCCTTCTCCTTAAGTAACATAAACAACGCGAAGAGAGGCAATACCGCACTTTTTACCGTGACAGTATTAAAAACATACACTACACCTTTTTACCCAATGCTCAATTCGTCGGTCTCTGTAGTCATAGTCTCAGATTGTGGGGCACTGCGGGTCCGAGCAATTGGTTCATGTTTCTATATACAGAGTGTCAAGAATACGCCGAACAATTTTCAGAAATGACTCAGGGGACATAAACAAATGTTCTGATATAGGAAATGTATATTCGCTGACGTGTAGTTTTTACGTTCCAGGGCAGTCAAGATATTCTATGCTTATCGCATAGTAGTTTACTTTGTAACTACAGAGTTACAGCATCAACTGATATGTGATTGATTTTACACTTTAAACAATTCACTGTAATTAGCATTTATTTAAATCATAGGAAAGCATATTAAATTTTAAATTATCTAAAGCTTACAAATTATTAATAAAATGTTCTTAAATTGCCGTCCATCGACTTCAGAGCAGAGAAGATAACAACTTAGAAGTGAATGGTGAGTTTCTTTTTTTTTTAAATATCTGGCATATCATAAATATCGAATGCAACAATAATTCTAAGCATTAATTATTCTTCTGAATTTACCGGTCTCATTCACAACAATCTTGGTACATCAACAACAAAACAAAATCCATAGGGGTCAGAGTTGGCTTTGCATTTAAGAAATCCCTTACTTCCGATCCTAACGCGCAGTTGCCCCGTTGTCCTGGAACATTACCCGACATAATTACAGAGGAAGATCATTCGTAAGTACAGCACCGCCAGTCCCAACTAATTGCGACCGAAACCTGTTCGGATCGGCAAAAATACGGATTAACGGGGTTAATTTATAATAAATATAATTAGGTCTATACAATAAGTATATGAAGTCTACAAGTTAGTTGTACTGGGTTGTTGTAACGAACGGTGTTATTTTTGTGACGCGAACGCCATTGTTGAAAGCTAGCTCGTGAAGGTCATTCGCACTTGGTAGCATGACTCATGGGGGTATTTTGTTCATCTTCCTGGAACTATGATTTGAGCGCTCAATATGTTGTTTGTTTCAAGTTCAGTTGAGTTGCAGATACAGCATTAATCGCAAAACGTCGTGAATGCTTTTATTGGATTTACTGTACTGTATCGTGCTTTTTTTTATCTAGTGAAGTTGTTTTAATTTCGGCTGTTTGATTAAAATTGGTAGGCAAGTGAAAACATCGTTCCTGTTCATTAAGAGATAAACTTTAAAGATAAGTTTTAAAACGCTTAGATATAGGCGAAAGTGTGACAAAATTAGCAGCTGAATTCGGTGTCGGAAAAACAACGATAAATGATTGGAAGAAAAATCGAGTCAAGATAGAATAATTTTGTGGAACTGTGACCGAGAACATAATCGAGGAGCGCCATACATAAAAATGATAACAGTTTACCATAACTTTTTCCATGTCTATCACTATGACCAAGCAGAGGAGACCAGAGGTTAAGTTTTACACCTCATGAAGCAAATCCCAGGCTGTGAAGAAGCAGAGGAAAGTGAAGGAGTGGTTATCAGCTGACACAGAAGATTTCTGACTGATCAGGGAACGTCAGTGATATAAAGATGTAGCGCATGAAGCAGGTGCAGTCCCACTACCTAGAATTATTCATTTGTTTGCAGCAAAATAGACATCCCTGCAGTATGTAGAGCAACAGCAGAGGACATAATGTTCATGAAGCGACGGTGGAGAATTCCGTCATCCTCAGTATTTTTGTCTTTGTATCAGCAGACAGTGACTGAATTTTTATGTAACAATGGGTGCTGTAAGAAACTGAATTGTTTTATCGTCTTCACTGTTAAATTTGTTGATTGGTACCGTCATGCATATAATTACGTATCATATTGTATTACTTTTACGGTACATTTGATGCTCTAATATGAAATACAAGACCATTTTAGTCCGAATTTCTCTGACTATTTCACTTATGTGACGTCATCTTTAAATCGACTAAATAAACGAAACAAAATTCTTTGACCAATCACAGTCGGATATCGCAGTGAAATTACCGAAAAAATTATCACCCGACGTGCATTTGTCTTGTGGTCAGTGCAGCTAACTCTATACCTCCACTATATAATTCCTGAGCACGCATCACTGACCACTTTTGCTAGCAGGCGGTGGAGAGCTGTTGATAGCAACAAAAGCATGGACAACCAAAAATTATAACGCAAACTGGAGGGGTCTTCAAAGAGACATTCATAAGTATAACATTTTACACAAGTAATAACATTCTGTGCGCGAATTTCAAATATATATATATATATATAACTTTTATTCTTATTCTATTCATTAAATAGTCCTAAACCCGTAATTTGCTCTTCTCTATTGACATTATTGACAATCGGCAATCTTCTGTCGCAAGATGGCTTGAAAAGGTTAAGTACAAATATACAGTTATTACAATTTTGTAAGCTAAGTTTAGAGGAATTATATTTAAATTCTGATTTTATTCGTGCAATAGTCCTAATAAATATCACTCGAGGGTCTGCGATTTTCATATAAATTCACTCACGCTTACTTGTGATAATTGTTCTATCACAAAACTTTGAGTTGTGATTATCCGGGTTTTCGGACTGGCGGGTTTCGAATTGGCGGGGTTGTACTGTACCTGCAATAGCCGCCAGGCCATCACGGGCGCAGTAAGTAAGACGCAATAAGAATATCATTCACAATTCAAGAGCAGAGATTTACTCTAAACCGTTATTAGTGGTATGCAACTCGAATAGTATGGATTTTCTACTGCCGAAATGTGGTTGTTACGAGAGTTAAAAATGAACTGCTATCACAATACAAAGCTGAAGGTCTTGAATGTTGAACATATTTCTGAAGAAACTAGAAGACAACGTGCAATCGCGCAGGAAAGTCACCTAGCTCCAGTGATTGAATTCTGTGGTAGGTGTTACGAATGAAGTTATTGTTCACATAGGGCTTTAACTATGGAAGACTGGCTCGTATGTATTGCATTTGCCATTGCTCTGATGCTTGTGGATGCAGATTCGTGGAATGTTTCGGGCTCCACTTTTCCTGTCCTTGTTTTGGGTGCAGTTTTTTCGGAAAGTTCTAAATTCTCACAGGAGCTGTGATAAGGTGAATGTCTCATTGGATACATTTCATGCTGTACCATAAGCATAACGTACATTTTCAACACTCCACATAAAGCGATCTATGAATTGGCAACCCGGACTTTGAAATAGCCGATATAACTTGAAGCCGTACTAGGTGCGTATGTAAAGTGAACTTGCGTGCTAGGTTTGTTTACTCCAGGAGGGCGCAGCAGTCTCTTTGGCAGAGTTTCACGGAACCTGATGCTGCCTGTTTACGAAAGTGTTAAGGAGTTATTTTTGTAAAACTAAATTTTAATGTATAATATCGCTCTTTGGGTGTCGATACGTCAATTTATATATGAAGAGCAGTAAATCTCACACTTTAATCTTAGTGTTATATTTTTGGATTTGTCATTTGATTTTGAATGACTTGGGTTGTTTCATAACTATTCAAGCTATCAGCATTTGCTTGCACTGAAATTTAAAAGACATTCAGTTTTCTATCTTATATTATTGCTGTATTACTTATTGGTGTGAGAGTGTATTCTGTGAGGAAATAAAATAAAATAGTTCATTGACATTAATACTGAGATCAACATAAAGAAAAAGAAGGGTGTAAGAAACATTTTGTGATTATAAAGGTGAAATAATAAAATGTGCATTTCTGTTGGGTATGGAATATGGGAAACGTGGTGTCTGCAAGGAAAACTAGAGACGCTTGCAGGTTGGTTTAATTTAATTTTAATAAGTTAAACATTAATATTTGCTGAAGGACTGATTATTTTACTCTTAGTGGTAATCAGTGAGTTTTCGACGTATCTGGGAAATTATTATTTTTATTATAGAAAATAAATTAGAAAATAATATATTTTTGTTACGAGCGGTTCAAAAATATTGATGTGTTATCACAGAGTCGAATCTTGAACTACTTGCACAGTTTTCACCCAAAAAATGAGCAGGATGAATTTCTACAGGGCCAGGCTCTGGTGGTGTAGAGTAAATTTACTTGCATCGTACACCAAAGATCGTGGGTTCAAACCCGGCCAGAGCCGATGCTTTTTTCCGGGTTAAATCCTAAGTATAGCTTCCTTAGAAAGGAAAGTAAAGTTGTGGGTCCCGTGTTTTATATTTACGGCACGCAAAGAACATCAAGCATGAAAGAAGAGGCCTCTGAGCAAAATTTATCGGTCGTTTCACGCCTTGAATTGAATGGGACGCTGATGATCTGAGATGTTAAAGAGTGTCCGTAAATAAAATAAACAAAGCATGAAGGGTGAGGAGACCAGACTCTTTTAACTCTTGGAAGGGTAGCAAGGGATGAACGAGGACACCAACATAATAGGAAAGAACATTCAGGTGAGGTAATTCAAGAGGTTGTCGATCTTATGAATTGTTTTTAATAAAGCAAAGCCATTAAACTGAAAAACAGTATTTGGATGAACGATTGAGTGTTCAAAATGTTTAGCCCCTTCAAAGGAGAACATCCGGAAACGGTAGTCAAATGTGAATTTTATTATAAAAGTTTTAAAAGTTGATTATTCACTGAAAATGTCAAATCAACACCTACCGAGAGTGCAAGAGGCTGAATGTGAAAGTAAAGTCCTTCTCTTGTTATAAAGTAGCAATGGCAGAGTTGACTTTGCACACACGAGGAAGTGAACAGGAAATGAAATAAACTGAGAAGGAGAGTCAAAATGATGAACTTGTGCTAGGTCCCAGCTATGACTACGTGCAAAACGTTGCTTTGCTAAACACAGTCGTCCTTACCTATTTTACCTCCGCCTGCTATGCTTTCCCTTTTTGTGTATGTAATTTGCAGGAGGGTAAGGGATACTTCTATCTTTATAAAGAAGAAGTTAAAAAGGATCTGACGAAACTTTCTTTTGCACTACATAACGAATAATGTTTCTCGTACAGTAAAATAACTCCATCTATATAGTGACTGAAGAATTACACTTTGTTAAGATTTTATCTGACTCTAACGGATTCAAACATGTTTGAAATAAAAATTCAACGTTTTCCTATAAGGGACATTCACTTCTTCGCTGTGATTTGGATTTGAATTTCGGTCACGTAAAGAACGTCTTAAAGAAGTATGACCGCTACTATACACCAAAACAAATATGTGAAATTATGATAAACTCAGTATATCCCGCAAATTCAAGTTCATGTGGTGTAATCTCAATACTGCTTTCAATTTGGCCCAAATACTTTAAAAAAAGAATTGCAACTGCTTAGAGACGAGTGATCCTAACACGCCTAGAAACAAGAGACGATCAGTAGATACAGCGAAGCTCTACAGTAATGCTGTGCATCCACAAAGTGTATCCAAATGGAAAGGTGGCGATAAACAAAGAGAAGATAATAACGAATGGTGTTTAACGCCCGTTTTGCTACAGAGGCACCACAGGCGATGACATTGATGATACATGAGATGAAATGATAAATTGGGAAAGGGTTTATTTTTAAGGAAGGAAACGTTCCAGGTCTAAGTTTAGGGTACCTCCCCGGCTTTTGCCATTTATGAGGACTGAGGAAAACCTGAAAAAAAAAAACTCAGTCAGGCAGGATGGTCCTGGCGGTATTCCAACCCCAGATCCCCCGCTCAGGAGTCTGCGATTTAACGATCTCGGCCACCCGTGGCGGTATAAAAGAGAAGATAGAACACACAAAAAAAGACAATGAGATATAGAGATGAAGAACACAAGGAATGGTATGAACTGAACATAAGTCTGGCCTCATTTCCATCTTAGTGCATGGATTGAACACTTAAATGTAAACTTTGAGGGAATAAATTAAATTCCTTATACTTTAAAATGTAATAAATCCGTATATTCCCTTAAAATGACAAATATATTGAAACATAGTTATTAAATGTTTGTTTTTGAAAGGATTTCAAATTTCTGCTTTCTACTTTATTTGTTTCAATAAAAATGAACAGTAATAGATTAATATCTGGCTGGTTAAATTTACTTTGACATACAATTTATGGAGAAGAAAATTAATTTCAGCCTTCATTTCAAAATATTGGCCTATAAGCAGAACTTGCTTTAAAAATGTATTTATAATGCAGGCCCTTTCATTTAAAAACTTTAATTCCGTATAATATAATAACAAGACGTCAACGGACATATGAAATACTCATAATAAATCTGAATAACTTGGGAACATTATTGTGTGTTATTTTGACTCACCCGGTATAATCTAATGCAATGAATGTGGAAATACGACTGGTTGTATGGGTTCAGCCCGGTTGCCAAATATATACGGTTGTTTCAAAGAGATACCAAACGAAGGTTAAGACATTGTTCGTATTTTACTTAACACGGATATATGTAGAAATATGTTCCTCATACATAGGACGTGCGGTCGTGTCCAGCTCTTCAATAACCCATGTCTGTCATTTCAACACTGAGCAGTGTTCCATGTTGTTTGAAACAGACAGTGGCGTAGTTTGTTTATTATTATTATTATTATTATTATTATTATTATTATTATTATTATTATTTCTTAAACACAATTTTTAAAACAAGACGTAGATATGCTGGTTGTTAGTAAGTAATATGTTTTGCCATGTTCATATGGAATGTCAGGTAAGCATTATGTGTATCAGTAGCCATTTGTTTGCAAAAGTATTACCACTACCATCCCTTTATGTAATATCAAGGACAGGGATACTGCCAGGTCTGGATTTGCTTGGATACTACAATAACAAACAAGTTGCAAATGTTTAACAACCGTTTTTACTGGTGAGGCACCACAGGTGGTGGACACTGATGATACACGAGATGAAATGGTAAATTGAGAAAGGATTATTTTAAGGAAGGAAGGAAGGAAGGAAGGAAGGAAGAGTTCCAGACCTAAGTTTAGGGTACCCCCCTGGGGACTGAGCAAAAACCTTTAAAAAAAAAAAAAAACTCAATAAGGGAGAAATATCCCCGTTGGAATCGAACTGCAGATCTCCCGCTCACAAGTCCGCAAATAACTAGTTAGGAGCGACCGTTTGTTTCCATTGCGCACGACACACGTCCCAAAGTCTTCTGCACTTCGTTTTATGTAGCAAGCGACGAAGCACTTTGGGGTCTGATATTAGCGGTTCCTTCGCTGCCTTATCCCAAAATGTGCAATTTGCTGTGTTTGGAAGTTGTGACATACAATTTCTGACTAATCGAAATATAAGCTTTACTACTGTTATCTTCGTTCGGATCGTTTTGAAACACTCTGTATAAGACATTAATATCGATACACAGTGGTCACAAAACTCTCAATGGATGATCTGGTACTGCTATACATCAAGTGTCATATACGCTCCGTGAAAGAAATGTGAATTAGGGACATCAGATTTGCACGCAAACTCTTCACGCAGAAAGTTCCAGAGAAAAAGCTTTAAATTCGGATATGAAAGACAGCGCCTGTACTTTATATAGCGCGCATATTATAAGGGTTTTGAACTGAATACAGGTCAAGCGCTAGACACAGTTATTTGATATTGACGTGATGCCTGTACCATGCAAGAGGTAGCACTAACGTCAGGTTTACGTGATCAACTGCGCATGCGCTCACTACTCCCCCAATATTTTCACTAAGCTAAAGAGTGACGAATGACAATTAGTTTCTTCCGCGTCTCAGAACGAAGGTAATGGTTTCCTGTTCTCCATCATTGAAACATATTAAACGCGGTGTCATTGTTTTGAAATCATCAGTATAAATATTTTATGGGAAATGATTTACAATATTAGTTTTTTGTAGCTTGATTCAATGCACATATCTGTCAATATACTCCCCACCAACGTTAATGCAACTTTGTCATCTTCCTGGTAACTTCATTATGGCGTTGCGAAACCAATGTTTGGGATTTCTAGTCGCAGACATTTGCCTGAATTTCCTCGTTGCCGAATTTTGTACCTTGCAGCGTGTCCCTAATGTTGTCGAATAAGGCGTAATCGGGCTTAGCGACATCCAGCGAATATGGTGGGTGCGGCACAACAAAGAACTTCAGCGATGCCAACTTTGCTGTTGTGGGGCCGCGCATTGTCATGTTGGAGAAACACTCTCGTCGACTACTTTCCCTTTCGTCGTTGTTGAATCCTGCGTCTAAGCCGGGTAAGTGTCTCACAGAACACTTCGGTGTTGAAGTCGTACCTTGAGAAAGTCAGTTCATTAGCAGTGTACCTGAAATGTCCCCAAAGACGGCGATCATCTGCTTGCCCGCAGGTGCAGCACGAAATTTCTTGGGAAGGGGATGTTTCCGTTGAATGGATTAAACTTTCTTCTCTGGTGTGTAGTAGTGACACCATGACCCGTCACCAGTCAGCAGTTTCTCAAGTAACCGACGAAAGACTTGAACAGTTTTGTGCTGCATCACGTCCGGTGGAACACAATGTGTGCACACCTTTTTATACACAAATCGTCGTGAATAATGGTGCCCATGCCTGGGCGGTTGAGGCCAGACATTCCAATTCGTTAAAGACAATCAGCCATAACCCATTGAGACACAACCTCAATGTTTCCGGGAGGCCACGATGTTGAGAGACAACAATAATCACATTCTTGTGTGCAGATGGCACTGCCCCACTAGTAAACGACCTTCTGTGCAGCAGCTTTTGACTACATACCGCAGTTAAACGTCTGCGAATTACTGCAGTTTTAACGTCTTCTTCCACAAAACTCGCGCAGTCTATCTTTGTTCATGATAGTCGCCTTTCATCTTGTCCATGTCTTTCTCTATTTGACAACAAACGGACGCTGTCCTTTAGCTACACACTCTGCTTACACGTACTAGTATCAGACCATCGCCCTACAAATGAATATGCCCATAGATGGCGTGGTAATCCTAAAACAGCGTTATTGTAAATCATTTCCGTACGCCCCTTGTGCTCCACTTCCTGTCATACCGAGTGGAGCAGAGAAGATGGTGTGTTTCTCTTCGATCACAAGGACCGATTCTTGTCGAATTTTGTGAGAATGGGAAAACCTTCATAGCCGTACGGTACACAGGAATGCAACATGATAATCCCCTTCCTCATAAGAATTATGCGCGACACATTCCACAAATTCAAATGAATGACACTGAATTACTCTCAAAACTGCCCTGGAACGTCTTCATCACATGTTGCAATTTTTGTTGAGCCGAACGAACGTTGTGGGAGAGTACCAACAGAGGAACCTACAAACCTTTACACTTACAGCAAGGCAAATAGCTAGTTTGTGTCGTACTGAAACTCTCACGATAATTACTTTTAATTTAGTAATTATTTCATCAGGATATATCCAAAACACTTACCCTTATAGTTTGCGCAATTTACTCTTATTTACCTTGTTAGATCGTTTACTGAAGGCTTACAGCTTTAGTGGTGGTGACAGGCCTAGTTTTCAGGAAGAAACATGTTCTGTATCGGGCTGTGCTCTACTTTGTGTCTAAATGTACAACCGCGTTGGAGCTCATGATGCATAACTTACGATTTCTGAAATAGATGTCGTTTTAAGTATAGCAACAACAAAGCTACGAGAGGAATCTCGTTATTGCAATGCAATTTAAAATGAAAGGAAAGAGATAATGAACTGAAGAGAACGTAGTAAGTGGTTTAGTTGATGCCATGAACTGCAAGATATTTAAGACGCTTATCAACAGTTCTAACGGAGTTATGTAGCTAATGCAGTACCGAGCTTGGTGATTCAGGTGATGACGTTTGGGACTTGTATCGGGAGGTTATCGGTGCAATTTCCTTGGGAAAGTCCATCCCGACCTTTGGTTTTTTCGTGGTTTATCCTCGTGGCTAACGCAAATAATAGGATAAATATTTACTTTCCACATAGTTTTCGCTCTTCCATTTCATATAATTTCATTATAGTGTTGGTTTTGTTATAGGGCCGAAAATGTCCGGCGATGTGGGCTGGTGCTCTGTGCGGCCATATGCCTTACAATTTGGAAAGCTTTCTGCTCCAGTGTCTGGTATGGAAGCGAACTATGACTCTTGATTTTTTCCTCGTAACCACCAAACAGAGATTCATAATGCATAATTTAACAGTGTGCTTAACCCATTCAACCCAATATTAGAAATGCAGTTAGCCATTGCGGTTAAGGCTAGCATGTTACTTAAAGTACAAACATGAGGACATAATAACTGCAGCTTAATCATTAGGGCAAGGACTTACTTACGGATTGCAAATGCTGTCTTTATTGGAGGGCAATTTAATTGAGCTGTAGCTTTTCAGTGCTATAATTTGTAATGTAACCATAAACGTCAGCACATGAGCACGTCAGAAGTTCGTGTTAGGGCCTAGCGCCCCTTCAAACCACACGCGCCAAAAACTCATGATTGTGACGTAAATTTTGTTTCCTCCTATTAAAAACCAAACATTCCATTGTGGGGTTCGTAGTCACGGACTGTAAAACTTAATAATTCTCTTATTTTTTGACTGATAGATTGGAAATATGTCTTACTACGAGTCTTCCTGTAAGGTTTTCAATGGAGATCCGCTCTGCTTTAATCTCTACTGGGTAATAAATTGGGAATTTTGTTATCACAGGGGTTCCTGCACGGTTTTCAACGCTTTAGCGCAGGTAATTTTGAATTCGGTTGGTCCACACTATTTAAGAATTGTGCACAAGACGGAAGAAACTTTTTATTTGTAAGAATGTCCAAATGCTCTAAGAGTGACATGTTGGTGTTTGCTCGTTTGCTGATTTACAAAGAATATGTTCGGAATAATTTCTTTTGTATAATTTTTTATGCATTCACCATACTGATGACTTGGTTGAGTAAGTTCTTTATTCTGTTACAATCTTGCAAATATAATACATGCATTACACACATTCTTGATCTGCCTTTCCAGTACTACTGGCTAATTGATTTACTTTTAAATTCACTTTAACCTGTTAGTCAGTACTGCCTTTAGGTACCAAGTCAGATGTTATCATTTAAAATATATATATATATATATATATATATATATATATATATATCACACTGATAACGGTGGTAGGTCAGATAAGTAAATATACGTTGAAAGTTTTTATCTCCTACTAAAGTGATATTAAAGAGCAACTGCAAAATGTTTCTCAGGATGGTCTCAGAATCTTGAATCATTACGTCTATTGCATAAGATTTTAGAAACATTTTCAACTTACTTTGACTACATATGTGTCTCAGAAATGTAAATGTAAACAGGTATGTTCCGTACACAATTCAATACAATAAACAATGTTAATGCTAATTCTTGTAAATTTTATTAACTATTTGCAAGCTAATGCAAATGAAGATGTAGAGTACGTCGTTTTTTTTTTTTTTTTTTACTCCATCACATCGCTGGGCATACCATGAAATGATAAATTGGGAAAGAATACTTTGTCCTTTATGAGGACTGAGAACAACCTGGAAGATGGCTTAGTTAGGTAGGATGGTTCTGGTACACGAGTTCGTCTCTTAGCGACCTCAGCCAACCATGTCGGTAGAGTATGTCATTGATATGATAACTTTATCTGATTTATTGTAAACAATGCACATTTACATAGTAGACCCCGTAGTAATAGACTGAATCGTACATTTCTTTGAACTGCAGTTGGGCTTTTGAAAATAAAACTGTTTGCATTTTTATGACCATCAAGCTTAAAAAAGATATAATTATTAAAAATTGTTTTTTCAAAAATATTCCATTTTAGTTTCTCAAACTTGTATCTGCATTTGAAGCAGATATTCAGCATTTGCTAATAAATGCTTGACCAATAGAAAGGGACCATTTCTTTACCAATCACAGGGGCGACTTCTCTAAAAGGTTGCTGGCTTGTGCTACCCCCAAAAAAGTCAATGTTTTATTTTCTATAACTGCTGCTTAGTACTTTAAAACATAGGGAACTTCTGTCTTGCACCTAATGCTTATATTTTCAATTATTATCGTACGGAATTTGGTTTGCAGACGCGGTACAAATAAATATCTTGATACGTTTGTGGAGAATTTTGATCAGGGAAGGGAGAAAGCGGTAGGAAGAACCTCTTGCCCATAGAGTTATTATGCATATGTAAAATGTCACTTCACATCATGCGTTCCCAACAAAGTTTGTTTCTAGCTATAAATGACTGATTGTTGTTGCGTTACAAAGTTATTTTAAACACCTCTTAGACTGATAAACGTAAACAGATCGAAGTATTTGTATGTATGCATATAGATTTGTAAGTACGTAGGTATGTGTATATGTATGTGTATGGCCCTTTTGATTGTTATACGAACGACATTAGCATGTACGGCCGTAAGGTCCATGTGACAGTTGTATTTATTTGAATATATTTCTAAAACGTACAATAAAACTTCAATTACTACTGCTACAATAGTCATATACCTATATTAACATGGGAAATGTTTCATTTATTTCAACATAAAACATTACATTTGAAGGAGCAATGCTCTCATGCACACACACTCAAACAGCAATAATAATCCCTGGTTTAATTGATAGTAAACTGTTGCCAGCCTAGTGAATTTTTGCGTAAATTTGTCAAGAAGTTGCTTTATTTCGTTTGTGATAATTGAATAAAGAGCAAATGAAAATTATGTAGAGTTTAATTCTTAGCCTTTATCATTGCGACAATTGGAAGAGAGAATTTAAATTAAAACACGGGGTAAACCAACTGCATATATTAACTGGAATAAAACTATGCTTTCAAAACATAGAAAATATACAGTGCTTCACCAGATTCCAGACTTTACCAAAGGATCATCGATAAGTTAAACCAGAAGAAAAGATGTTTTGTTTTGTTTAAATAGGTACGCAGCTATAATCTTTTTATTTTACTCATTATCTCTCTCTTACTTATTTTCAGACTTGCGATCTACAATCAGCATTAGTGTAAAGTTATACGAGGTTGTATGCACAATACAACCGGGAATGGTGCTGCCATCTCGATAGTAGTTTTGTACCGCTAGGTGGCAACACTAGCACATCTTATGAGTGAGTGTTTAAACTTTCATGCAGCTGCGTAGATGTGTTCAGATTCTGTATAACTTTTCATGATACTCTGTGTGTAGTGTGGTGATTTTTCGATGGATCCAAGATTAGAACAGAGAGTGTGCATCAAATTCTCTGCAAATTCTCGGGAAAAATGTTACGAAGACCCTCGCAATGATTTAACAAGTATTTGGCGGACAAAGCATGAGAGGTACACGTGTGTTTAAGTGGCATTCTCGGTTCAGGGCCGGCCGTACAGCTATTGAAGACGGCGCTCACACCGGTAGGACCATCAGCAGCACAACGCCTGACATTGTTGCCAAAGTTCAACCCCCGTACGTGACGATCGACGTCGAACCATTGAAGACCTTACTCACGAAGTGGGAATTGGTTATGGGAAATGCCAACGAGTTTTAACTAATGAATTGGGCATGCATCATGTCGCAGCAAAATTTGTGCTAAGGATCCTGACTGCTGATCAGAAGGCGCAGTGTGTTGAAGTATGTACCGAGCTTCGTCAGGCCGTATCCGATGACCCACGGATCCGATTGTCCAGGGTCATCACCGACGACGAAAGCTGGATGTACGCTTATGACCCAGAGACAAAACAACAATCCTCCTAGTGGAAGAGCCCGAACTCACCAAGACCAAAAAAAAGCGAGACAAGTGAAGAGCAAAGTCAAGAGTATGATCCTCGTATTCTTTGATACCAAGGAGATTGTGCACAAAGAATTCGTCCCACCAAATCAAACAGTCAATTCCACGTACTACTGTGATGTTTTGCGACGGCACCGTGAAAATGTGTGGAGACGACGGCCAGAACTTTGACAAGGGTACTGGCTGTTGCATCTGATAATGCGCCCTGTCACAATTCCTTGTTCACCAGGTGCTTTTTGACTTAAAACAACATGACCGCTGTCCCCTACCCAACGTACTCGCCTGATTTGGCACACTGCGACTTCACTCTATTCCCCAAACTGAAAATCAAGTTGAAAGGACATCGGTTCGACACAATTGAGAGGGTTCAAGAAGAAACGTTGTCTGTGCTAAACACCCTCAAAGAGCATGACTTCCAAGATGCACTTGAAAAATGGCAGAATCGCTGGGACCCGTGTGGAAGGGAACTACTTCGAGGGTGACGGCGGTCATTAGTCTCAAAGTAAGTTTTTAACCAGATGGCAACACCAGTCCAGAATATTCTGGATACCACCTCGTATACTCTATGTTTATATTGCCACGAGCCGCAGCTGGCCAACCAACTTAGTAGTGCTCTCAGTTCCTTGATAAATATTTAAAAAGGTTAACGAAGTCTCTTTTAAGTCTGAAACATTAACATTTTTAGTAAAATTATTGTCAAGTGAAATAAGATTTGTAACGATTGTAGGTATAGCAGCACATATATTTGTATTTAACGTATAACAAGTTTGTAAGATTAAAAACTCGTGGTTAAATATCTTCTTAATTATTTCGTATACGAACAGTATAAATTATCAAAATTAAGGAGCTACTATTACATACTATGTATACATAGATTTTCTAATTATACAAATTTAAGTGTTCAAAAAGTGCATATTTTACTATTATAGGAAAAAATGAAAGCATATCTGCCATATATAATAACAGTACAATTTTACAATATAAAGAGTTTTCCGACCAAGTCACCGTGTCGATAATTCTCTATATTTAAATTTGAGCAAGTGTCCTGTTTTCACAATCGTTGGCTCTAGCAGTGAGAGTAAAGTTTTCCTTACTCTCAGTATCATTGGATCAGGTCTCGCCTGCTTTCACCAACGACAGCGAAGGACAGCGTCCATAGGCAGTGACTTCAACAGATATAGTCGGGTAATCAACTTAATAAACACAGAAGGGTGATAGCTAAGACGACTAGAGCGTCGTGCTACTAAAGGATGGGATGTGGGTTCACTTTCTCATGGCTTTTTTTCCCTGCTGGAGCTAAAGGATATTGCCACCGGCTAACAAAGTACCATATCATCCGCTATCTATTTGTATTTACGAAAATGAGACGAGTGTAGGCCGCCAGACCGCAGCAAACCACTTATCCACCCATTTTTTAAGAATTTATCCGAGGTTAAGCTAGGGATAGTGTGTGTGTGTGTGTATGATTAATTGCGAATTCCATTAGACGAAAACAGAAGAGGCGCACTAATATTCGCAACTCCAAAACAATACTAAGAAGCGATAACATAGGCATGAAAACTTTCACTCCTCCAATCTGACATTAAGGAGGTGAAGTTGCGGTAGAGGCCTCGGTTTTTCCACTGCCCTCTGCTACCGTTCCTGAAAGAAGGCGTAAACATTCCGTTCAGCATCATCCTTGGGCGAGGTCACTTTACGGTAAAAGTAGCAGTGTGCACACAGCTGAATGTTGAGCTTCTGAGCTAGGGGGCTTTGTTGTTGGTACGTCACAAGCTTGGAATTGCACTCGGTACTCTTGAAGGTTAGGGTGATCCGTCACTACTTAGTCTTTAATGCAGTAAAAGCCTCTCAGTCTTCAATGCAGTAAAAGCCTCTCTGGGCTCCGCAAAACCACATTTTTCACATGGACTATTACGGAATTAATAAATTAACACATATTTACACTGGTAAACTAAGTTATCGGGAATTAAAATTACAAAGTAATTGTATATTTAAATTGAATGATTGTTTACATGTTTCATTTCTTGTGTCATGTCAATTGTCAGTAGCAATCTAGTTTGCTCGCAAAGTTCAATAATTAAAGGGAATTATTACCTGTTCTTTAAAATTTCCTTTCTCATTTTTATTAATTTTTTTAAACATATATTTTCTACCATATTCATCAGCAATAGTGTTTGTTATTATCTATGGCTATAGGAATAGCCGTATTTTAAATTCACTTTTTCTCCGTTTTCCACAATGCATAACAGTGCTTTCAGCCATGTGAAGTAATAATAGTTTGATTGAGGAAACGACCTATAAAAATGTTCAAAAATGGCCAAAATGTATTTTTTGCATTTGCAGATTAATCAAGTTAATTTATTTCAAATTCATATAGCCAGACTATTGTGCTCCACATTCATATAACTGGATATATAAAAATGCTCATCTATAGAGTCAATTGCCTCGTTTTGACGAAGCTCAATTACTGCACTGCTTCGAAGCGACGTTCAAGGACAGGAGAGGAGACTTGTAGGGGAAAAAGTGGGTAGCGCTGCTCGCAGGGGGATTCAAAATACCACGCGTGGAAGCTCTGTAAATTCTGATGAACTCCACAGTTTGCTTGTGCACATCTCAAGATATCTTTGTGAAGTGTGCATTTGTCGGGAACTTGGTGACCACGTAGGTAACTCTCGAGAAAAGTAATATTCAATATTTTGAACCTGAACTGAACCTGAACTTTGTTTCATAGCATTTCACTATCATCTAGTCTTCGTACACGTCATTATGAAACTCGTTTCGAGAAGACTCTTTATGGACCTGCTTTATCAAAGTTTGCTTCCTAACTGAGCGCAGCTGTTTATTAATTTTTTTTTGTGAAGAGCACTTCGTATGTGCTGTTCCAATTGAGATTTCATTGTACATCCTACTTTTTGTCTCTCTTGACACAACACCATGTGGTAAAATCATTGTTCATTGTTATCCAGGACCTAGTTTCGCGACTAAAGAACTTGCGATTGGAGCCATTCCGGTAGAAATTCCCAATTTTTCACTGTGCACCAGAGAGACTGAACTAGTGTCAAATGGATGTATACAAGCGAACCGTAGCACTGAGCATTCACGGGAATATTGCTAAAATGTGAAAGCCAGAGTTCAGTACCTGCTCCACCTCCAGGAAATACCCTGGATATACTCTCATTTCCACTTTATTGTTCAAAAGACAACGATAAAGTTAAGCTGCGGTATACTGACGCACTCGTAGCAACACCTGGTTTTTCCAGGGTAAAGAAGGCGTGCAAGATGACAGATTAAGTAGGAAAATAACAGGTTACACCTGTGTGGCTGACCCATCGTGAAAGCGGAAATATGTATCCCATTACGTACCGATAACGTTGCATTTAAAACTGTAAAACTAAAAATAATGCTTTATAATTTCCTATATCTCCGTATATATCAGCATTTGGCATGAATGAATGAATAGTGTTTAACGCCCGTTTTTGCTACAGAGGCACCACAGGCGATGGACACTGATGATGCATGAGATGAAATGATATATTGGGAAAAAGATTTATTTTTTTTTTAAGGAAGGAATCGTTCCAGGCCTAAGTTTAGTGTACCTCTCCGGCATTTGCCATTTATGAGGACTGAGAAAAATCTGGAAAAAACCTCAGTCAGGAAGGACGGTCCTGGCGGTATTCGAACCCAGACCTCCCGCTCACGAGTCCGAGACTTAACCACCTCGGCCACCCGTGGCGGTCATTTGTTATGAATGTTAGTATCATGTAGCATTAAAATTATATATAATGATCCTAGCGGCCTAATTCGTCAACATTTTAAGTTTTCAAACAAATACATAACAAAGAAGAAATATGTAATTTCATAGTCTGGACTCTACTAATGAGAAATTGTGGATTTTGCTGAACTGGGTTTTGTTTATTGTTGGAAAGGTGAGACTGTTTTACTTCTTGGAATCCAGCTAGTTGTTCTAAAATATGACAAAGTATGATAATGTTGTTTCGCAGCTATCTCTCGTTTTCGTATAAACCCCTCATTTTAAATAGATTTTACATTTTATCGCGCATTCAGAACAGCTTTAATGTGCATCTTTTATTTATGAAAAACTGAAATTACAAGATACAAGACTTTTAGAGAAATTTCTCATTTTATGGGAATTGCGAAAAAGCACTACCCCTAACTATTAGAAATGTACAAATGTATTTCCATTGTATTCTACTGAGGTGAGCTGACAGGTGTGACCAGGGTTTTGCGCCAAACTGTGCATAGCTACCCTTCCCATTCACTAAAATCGGGTGTGGTCAAGCTGCAGAGTTTCTACTTGGAAAGGCCACCTGGTCTTTTGTGCTCCCCAAGAAACCCCATTACGGGAGAAGTAGGCTTGTCCTCTCAACAAAAGATTCTTGTTTGCGTTTAATTGCTTCTTTCCCTGAACAGGTGTAAAGGCAGTTGACCGAAAGAGAATTGAGATTTTAGGCCCTATTTATGAGTAAATGGCATTTAAATGATATATAGCTCAAAACAATTAATAATAATTACAGAAAAATTAATTGGTTACAAGGTAACATAATTAAATTCGATCCTAAACCTCTTAAGTTCGAAATTCTGCAGACGGAATTTCGCAATTGTTTACCTACGAATATGATCTATGTAAAAGAAACGTATGAATACAACTTTTTCTTTCTAGGCATTCTTGAAAACGATAGCTTCACAAACTATAATACTACTGCTTCTCGTGCAATAGGAAACACACGGTGCCAATGCTGCAGGCAACATATCCGAATATACGCGTCTTAAAATAATATTATTAATTGTTTTGGTTGAAAATTCATGCTATGGTCTGTCTAGCCTTAGAAAGAACGGATGTTCTTACGGGGTGTGTACGAGCTATGCTGGCAAAATTTCAGAGGCTGTTCAAGGATGCTGGCTGAATGTTTAAGGAATTCTTGGCCTTCGGTGATGACCAGAACCCTTCTTTGGCCACGTTAAGTGTTCATCAATCATAGAACGTGCGCTTTGAAAGGAGAGCATGGCGAGTCAAAAAGCTGAATCGAAGCGCTTCCCTCTTACTTCCTGCAGTCGGTCCTGATGGCCTGGTGGTAACCATACTTGTCTCCTAGACCCAAAGTCGCGCGTTCAAACCCGGCAATGGTCGATGAACTTTTAGGGCGTAAAAATCCTAAGTATGACTTCCTTCGAAAGGGAAGTAAAGCCGTGTTGTACGATAAAGAACCTCAAAAGCCTGAAAGGAGTCTTTTAGTAAAATTTATCGGCCGTTTCACGCCCTGAATTGAATGAGACGCTAACGACTAGAGCGTTAAACAGCCTCCTTAAATAAACATAATAATAATAATAATAATAATAATAATAATAATAATAATAATAATAATAATAATAATAATAATAATAATAATAATAATAATAATAATAATAATAATAATAATCTACCTGCAGGGCAGCTGTATAAGTGGGACGTTGCCGCGAAGCAATACTCCATGCACAGTTACACTGTTGCAGAGTGATTGGAGCTCGGGGTCCAAACGCAGGATTCCACTCATTACTGAGTGACTGCATTTCTTTTGTTTGTATTTTTTTTTTTTTAAACTCAACTACCTTCGTGAAATTTGTTTCGTGTTTCATACTAAGCTCCATGTAACTCATTTGTGTTCCCTTATCTAAAAAACGAGCAGGGAGCAGCGTTTTGGTAAATTCATGAAGAAGGCGGAGCGGTTCTGAAGATGATGTCCAAAAACCACTTTCAGCACGTCTTCCAGGGTAGGTACACATGTTGGCTAGTGCATACAACTCAATGAGAATTACTTCGAAAAAGACCTTGCCAACCTTGACCGTGCCTCCTGTACTTCGTAAGTAAACATTTTCCTTATGCTTTATTAACTAGAGCTCTAAATATACACAATCGTATTATATTGAGTGAATGGGTAAGCATATTCACAATTGTTTACAATCTACACAACATTTTCGCAGTTTCTGTTGTTGAACATTCTTTTCACGCACAAAATTACCTCTGATGTTAACAGAATAGCACATAAGCAAAATTTTGCCTTCTTTGTTGAAAGAAAATAAACCCCGTTTGTGCGTCATCAACGACTGTCGAATTAATGGATTTACTTCAAAATTAAAACAACACTTTTCCAACATGCGATTCGCTCATTGTTCCTTAACATTGAGAAGCTTCATGAATAAAATGATTCATGCAAGAGGACTCATTTCCGTCTTTACTTCATTCATTCCATTTATTATACCGAAAGACCTTGGCAATTGGCAGGAAATGAACTGCGCCTAGAGAAAAGGAAATGGCAATGCAATGTGCGTGGCAACATAAAACTAAAGTAAAATGTGGTAACACTGATAACGCTAGTCAGCTGTTACTAGTATAATATATGGCATGTTCGAGATGCAACCAACTCCTTAAGTGTCTTAACTTTTACTATTGAATTGCAACGTTCCTCTTCCGCACAGAGGTTAGAGTTCAGATATTGTTGATGGATATACCCATACATTCCGGCGAAGCAGAGAAACACAACGTGAAGAGGCGTGGAGGCGAACTGCTAAAACATGGAAGTCACAAATTTATTTAACTAATAACATCCACACACATTTTATTTGGTACTGAAGTTACGGTCATGAAATAAGTGATACATTAACCAGGTAATTTACCTTAAATAGCGCAAGGCGCAAAGCAATTTGCCAATTTTAAGAAAAAATTTTAAACTGAATTAAAAACTGACATTTCAACTTATTTATTAAAAAGTGTTTAGTCTGTTTTGCCGCAGTTAAATAAATTTAGCTAAAGTGCATACTGCTGTAAGAAAAATAACTTAAAGGTATGAAAAATGGCAACTTAACGTCCGTCAACGACAGTAACTTAAGTTAGTGTTGTGTGTTTTGCAATTGACACTAATCTACGACTGCTTTATGTGAATAACTGAGCAATGGCAGATGCCTTCAATTACTATAGTGTTTTTTTTTATTCTGAATTATTTAAGAGCTGCACCACTTACTTTACGAAAGCTTTAATCGGGAGGTGATTAATTATTAAGAAAATTATTCCTAGGGTTATTCTTATTTTTATTACAACTGTAGGATACTATGTCTGCTGAGTCATTTAGTAATGGTTATTTTTGCCGACTGAAATTAATTCTGAAAATATGAATTTAATGTTTATTTCCCGCATTTCTTGCTTATATGTCAGCCATAACTGAAATGATGAGGTTTTTGTGATTGCTGCTGATGATTTGTTTGGTGCTAGGCTTAACAGTAACACGCATGATTATTTACTACGGTGATTGGTTGTAGCATATTTTATTTCTAGCGTTTCCTAGCTATTTTCAGTTGACTACTAGTTGCCGAAATGCATCTTGTTCAAAATTGTGTTTGGTTTAGTGTCTCTGTTTTATTTCTATTACCATTTCACCAGGAACTATTGCAGGCAGAACTGCTAATTACTTCAATAGCCGTCGTGGGCTAGTATTTTTTTTTTTTTTTTTTTTTTTTTTGAAGGAGGCTGTTGTTGACCTTGTGTATGGCGATCGTTAACAGTGTAAAATTTGGTAAATGAGACGAAATTGGATGGTCTTTGTGTTCTCAGGAATTTATGTAATTAATTGCTTTTTTTTTTTTTTTTTTTTTTTAAACCTGAGGCTCTTTCGGTAAAAGTATTATTCCGAAGGGTGTTCATTTCATCTCAAAAATATATAAATTATTTTATTTCGAAAAATATTTTAGGTCAGTACCATGGTGTAGCTCCTTTAAATAATTAATTAACATTGATTTTCAGCATTTCTCTACAATGCCCATTGCAGAAAATGGCAAGTGCTTTTCTTTGGTATTCCTCCTGTTTTCAAATAAATTAGCAGAAAAGTAAGAACAGTTATTAAAATCGCTAGCATTTTTGTACGACAAAAGTGAAGTTTCAGTCGTCAGTTACCGTGACTGATTTTAAACGGGGAATGGCAAGTGTAACCTTCTTCATCAATCAAGCTGTACGCATGTCTGGTGGAGGAAAACTCCGGCTTTAAGTCAACGGTGGATGTTGCGCCGGTATGCCGAATGATGCAACACGCACAACCAAATAAAGGACAAGGAGGGGTGGTGTCAGTGCGCCAGTGACGGCTTCATCTCTCACTGCATGACGTTCGTCATACTTTCGCTATTCACGTGTAGCTCCTTTATAAAAATTAAAACATCATTCTCGTGTTGCACTCTCAAGAAAGCAGGATCATTTTTGGCGGTGATAAAATAAAAGAGAAGACTCGGTCAATTGTACGCGTCTGCATTTCAAAAGAACATTAGTCCTCTTGACACTCAGATTGCATTGTCAAGTCAAAGTTAAATGCAATATCTGTTTCAGTCACACGAAACTAACAGAAGCTTATCCGATATGCGCTACTGACATATGCCTTCCCTGCAGTAAGCAAAACCACGCAGTTTGCAACATTTCTCTTTGCATAACAGCTCAAAACATATCAGAGCATGCCAGTTCCCTACATTGGGTTTCTTTCTGACCACGTCTGATTGCAAATTTGAGAGTTCTGCTTAGTTTAATTTTTGACTTGCAGACACTGAATATGAAACGGATTGGTAGATTTATGTTCTCTTCCATCAATGTACAATCTGTAAACCTGTATTCATAAAAATCTTGTTTCAGAAAGCGATAGTACTAGAATTTCTGTAGTGTTCAGACAAGGATGTAGAACTGTACCTCTTTAACATGGTCTAGGTTTGTAAGGAAATATTGAGATATTTTGGGTGTTTTGTTAAGTCGCACAAAGAAGGCTAAATCACAAACATATTCCTCTCTCTTTAAATCAGGTGTTTGCATTTCCTGAAACATAGAATACATTTCATTTTAAGACTATCCTTGAGCGTTGTTCTATGTGGTATCTAAAGAAAACAACAAAAGTGTCCATTAATATTAATTGTAGTTTATAAAAACTAAATATAATTACTACTATGTCTGACCATTAGTCAGGGTAGCCACCACATTCCGAAGGTCAAAAACGGACGCAACCTGCGGTCCCCACTAAGCCTTCTCGTTTCGCTAAAATGTTTAAGAATTTCATATCCTCCCCCTAAATCTTTAAGCACATTTATGAATTGCCTATCCTTTGGTGCATTGCTTTTCATTTTATTTAATTCTACAACACAAGTTGGCCGCTTTATCATACAGTTCCTCTTGATGTATAATGTAATTCAATGTATGTACAAGGGCGGATTGATAAGTCTGGTATAAACATACTAAATTACATTTTTTAGCAAAACAAACATTTATTTCCCATCGCAACCTCGTTTGAGCTCAATACATTTGATTGAGAGTGATTCTAATTTTTTATTTCCTCAGAAAAAATGTCTTTCGAACTGTGCATAATACTAGTTTGCAGTACTGATAACCTATTCATTCAATTAAAGTCAATTTTTGAGAATAGGAAAGAGAAAGAACTCACAATGTACCAAATATGGTGAATACGGTGGGTGGGGAACTATTTGGAAGTCCAGCTCATTCACTTTTGCCATCGTAACGGGTGACAAGTGAGCGGGCGCATTGTCCTGGTGGAAGGCACATTTTTTGCTCGCTAATCTTGGTCGCTTCTAATTCAAGTCACTATGCAAACAGTTCAAAAACGTTGCATAATAACAACGAGTCACTGTTTTACCCTTTTCCAAATATTCAATCACGACGATACCTTGCGAGTCGCAAAAAAGTTGTCCTACCCGCCGAATAAACAGTTTTAGCTTCTTTCGGTGCACTTTCACCATCGCCAATCCATTGTTTTGACTGCCGTTTTGTCTCCAGGGTGTACAATGGATCAAAGTTCCGTCTGCAGTCACTAAACAACGCCAGAGGGCATTCAGATTATGCTGCAACTTTTCCAAACACGATTTTGAAATGGTCTTCCTCGAGCGTGTTTGGTCTGGAGTCAACAAATGCGGGACCCATCGCGGACTCAGTTTCTTCATATGCAGGATATTAAATATCTGTTCATATGAGATGCTTACCATCTCACAATCTCACGCATCTTAATGAAGCGGGGCTTCTATCACGATACCATAAATTTTATCGATAATTTCGTCAGAAGAAACCTCAATCAGGTGTCCGGAACATGCAGCTTCTACAGTACTCGTACGACCACGTTTAAATTAATTTATCCAGCAATAATTCTGTTGATTTCTGGTACCGCCACGGGTGGCCGAGGTCGTTAAGGCACGGACTCGTGCACGGGAGGTCTGGGTTCGAATACCGCCAGGACCGTCCTCCCTGACTGAGGTTTTTTCCAGGTTTTCCTCAGTCCTCATAAATGGCAAATGCCGGGGAGGTACCCTAAACATAGGCCTGGAACGATTCCTTCCTTAAAAATACATCCTTTCCCAATATATCATTTCATTTCATGCATCACCAGTGTCCATCGCCTGTGGTGCCTTTGTAGCAAAAATGGGCGTTAAACACTATTCATTCATTCATTCATTTCTGGTGCTCATGAACTTCCTTTATCTCAGTTTGTTTATGGGTCACAGTGCACTTTTTTGTTTAGTACGATGCTACTCTTTATGCATTTATATGAAACGTGTTACACTGATCACTAGCTTCCAACAAAAAAATGCGCGTTGCATCTGTTTGACAATTTAAACCGTTACAAAAATTACGCTTGCCAACAGTCATGCCGCTTAACAAAATTTCCCGTCATTTCGTTGAAATTTATCACAAGTAATATCACGAGGTGGTCGGAGATTACCGGTAAATTTCTCACTACGTGCGTGAATTTATCTGGAAAGCTCAGATCCTCGAGTGATATTTATTAGGACCATTTTACGAATAAAATAAGAATTCAAACATAACTCCTCTAAACTTGGCTTACAAAATTTAATAATTGTATATTTGTACTTAACCTTTCCAAGCAATCTTCGACAAAAGAATGCCGATTGTCAGTAATGCCAATAGAGAAGAGCAAAATACGGGTTTGGAACTATTTCAGGAATAGAATAAGAATAAAGGTGATAAATATTTCAAATTCGCGCACAGAATATTAACACTTGTATAAAATGTTATACTTATGAATCTGAATATTCCATTCAGAAACCGAGAGCCTGAAATGGACAAAAGTTGACTATTACAATCGCCACCATTCGATTTTATAATACCAACTGAGAAAAACAAAATTAAAAATATAACACAAAGTGTCTCTATTTTTCTTTGTATTCTGTGGTTTGGAATTATCAAATTGCACATGTGACGCGTCACCAAAACGCTTTGGAGAACCCTCCATTTTGCGCTTGCGTTACGATTGTTGATTGTCCATGCTTTGTTGCTATCAATAACTCCCCACCACCTCTAGCAAAGACGGTTAGTGATGCGTGTTCAGGAATTATATAGTGGAGGTATAGAGTTGGCTACCCTGACCACAAGACAAATGCACGTAGCGTGATAAAACGAATCTGATAATTTTTTTTCGGTAATTTCACTCCATAATAAGGCTGCGAATGGTCAAAATTCAAACTTTGTTTCGTTTCATTGGCCGATTTTAAGATGACGTCACATGAGTGAAATATTCAGATATAATCCGCCCTCGTATATCACAAGATATGCCGTTTGCGTTACGAAAAGCTTTCAGTTTGCCAATTAAGTTTTCTATTTCCTTAGGGCTGGAGCTCAATTTGTTGCGATACCATTTTTGTTCAAGTGTGTGCTTCCATAGATTTACTAACGACACCGAAAATATCCTCTCCAGTGGTCTTGTCTTGATAGGTACAAAAAACATTTTTGAACACAGTGAAATCCTGCTCCACATCTCGGATAAATATGGGTCATCGAGCCGTATCAGCAATGTCGGACCTGTCGTTTATACCAACAGAAAAATACATAAAATTATTGATTATATTAGCCATTTGTCTGATGTCCCTAAATATCACACCATTGCGTCTCTTTATACTTTGGAGGGAAATGCGCAAGTCTCAAGTTTGGAATATTATGAAGATAAAACATTTCTACCATTTTTAGCACAAATTTTTCTTATAAAGTCCCTTTCTTGAAATGATCTTAATGATGTTGCCATTTCCCAAGCCCCAACGCAATGAACAAGTTGTCTCTTCTCCTTTCCAAATTGAAATTTCCGAATTAGCCCTCTTTTATAATAATAATAATAATAATAATAATAATAATAATAATAATAATAATAATATGCCCTCACAGCCCAAGATCGGGCCCTAGCCTCCTCCATCTTTCATTATCACTTGCAAATTTCCTCCAAGCTGCCGTCCCTAATAATATCCTGGAATCGTATGTCATTGCGTCCATCCATCTGTTCCTTGATCTTCCGACTGCCTCTTGCCATAAATCAGCATCTTCTTTGGGATCCTATGTTCCTCCATTCGATATACACGTGCAGCCATTCCAAATTTTTCAGTCTAATATGAGTCACAATATATGAACTTCTGCACAGTTCATACAGCTCCTGAGAGATCCCTTGTACCGGCCCAAAAATCCTTAAATTTTTCCTTTCAAACACACCCAGCCTCTCCTCCGTTCTTTATGTAGGGTCCGGTCCACGTTTTACATGCATAAAAATACTCCTATTTATCGCTTTATATATTCTAAATTTTGTTTTCCTATGCACATTATTAGATCTGAAAATGCCAATCAATGCAAAGTAAGCTCTGTTGGCTACTGTCATCCGTTTTTTAACTTCAATCAGTTCATCATTATAGCTAGTCAAATAGTCCCTAGATATTTGAACTTATCCACTTTCTCAAATACATTAATTCTGAAATTAGGCTCAATCCTTATTCTCTGTCTATCTCCGGTTTGTATCATCCGTTTAGTTCTTCCTTCATTAATTTGTAATCCCATTCTAGCCTCTCCCTGTTCTCCCTATTAATATCCGTCGCATTATATCTAGGTCGTCTGCATATCCAACTATTTGTATAGTCTTAAACTTGTAATCTATCTCGGTCTGCTTAACCACCCATTGAAGAACAATATTAAAAAACATGCGTGCTAGGTCATCTCCTTGCCTAAGCGCAGCATTAATGCTAAATAAGTTCATTTTACCCCCGTAGATCTTAACTTGAACTAAAGACTCTGCCATCGTCATCTTAACAAATGTAATTTTCTTTGGATGGATTCCTTGCTGACACATGATCCTGTATAGCTCATTTCTATTAATGCTAACGTACTCTGTTCTGAAGTCCTTTTTGTATATAGGACAAATTATTTGTATTTTTCATTCACTGGACATTTGCTCCCTCTGTCGTGTCTGTTGCACCGTCTTATATATTGTCAATACCATAGTTTCCCTCCCGCTTTAATTACTTCCGCTGGTGTATTATCCGTACCGGGAGCTTTCGCATTTTTCAGCGCATCTATTGCTATGGATATGTCTATTTCATCCTGTGTTTCTAATGGCACTTCCTCTGTCTCCATAACAGGGACATTATCTTCCTTTAAGCTATTGTTCTCTAATGTACTTAACTCTATTGCAAGTACTCTTTCCATCTTTCTCCAGTTATCTTTTTTATCATATCTGTTGTGGGAGCATATCCTTTCCTATTATAATACACTTTTTACACGCACATTTAACATTGTTTTCTTTAAAATTATTTTCCCTCTCTATAATTCTTCTGTTCCATGTTTCTCTCTTCTTCCGTTTGCATATATAATGAGCCTCTCTGCGCTTATTTTGATATTCTACGTATTTACTGCTTGTAGGGCACCCGATGCTTTGTTTTTCTCTGCTTATACCCTTGCGCACTCATCGTCAAACCAATTATTTGCAAGGTTTTTTCTTTATATCCAGTCGTTTCTTCACTAGCCTTCTACAAACCGCTTTCCATTCGAGCATGACTCCCTTCCTCAAACCTCTCGCTCTGTCCCCTCATTCAGATGCAACTACCCTCTGAAACTTAGTTCTCATATCCTCTTCCTTTAATGCTGTACATTAAATCTAGGTTTCTTTTCTGATTATTAACTTTACATAAATATCTGACCTTTACTACATAGTGATCGAATCACAATCTGCTCCTCTGTAAGGTCTAACACTCTGTATTCCCGTAATATAAGGTCAATGTGATTAACGGTAGTGTCATTCGGGGATCTCCAGGATTGTTATGTCTTTGTGTGTAAATTGAGTTGATCTTATACCCATGTTTCTATTATTCTTCTACCATTGTCATCAGATAAACGATGTAGGTTGTTCTTCCCCACAGTACTTGTAAACTGATCTTCTTTCCCTATTTTCGTATCGAGATCCTTTAACTTTCATTTCATTAGAAGGTAGAGCATCCAGCACCTTTTCCAACTTATGATAAAAGTTCTCTTTCTCTTGGGGTTCTTTGTTTTCTGTCGGCACATTTATCATTGCCATGTTATGAAACTTCATTATACTACTTTTAAACAAATGTCACTTGGTTCTCTTCCCTGTATGTAAGATGGAGTATCTGCATCCACTTCCGTGCTACTTGAGCAGCTGTTACACGTACCTTATATCTCTTAAGCTCTGATGACCGCTTGTACAGCTCCAATTCTGTATAAGGTTCTGATATTCCCAGTACCAAACTCAAAAGGCACATTTTGTCGCTTAAGTCGTTGCCTATAATCCTTCCGATTCCGGGGCATCAATCGAGGCTTCTTTACAGTATGTTTCACATGTTGGGCGTCAGCCCTACGATCTAACCCCCAACCTGGAGGACCAGGTTACCATATTTTAACCCCCGGTAGCACGGTGGCGGTTATACCCCGAGGCATTGGGTACCCATTTTAGTCACCTCTTACGACATGTATGAGTTACAGTGAGGCTATTCTTTATACCCGGCCCCCACATGGATTAATAATAATAATAATAATAATAATAATAATAATAATAATAATAAAGCATCCTTTAATGTTTCATTTTCTGTATGACATTCATCTAACTGACAACATGTCTTGCCCTATTTATTATGAAACCTTCTTTTTTTCGGAAGTACTTAACTTTGATTTGACTGATTTTACGTTTCTAATCCACTATTAGATGTTCAGGCTGACATCAAAACAACGCTCGAAGGGAGGAAGAGATAATTGAATTGACTTATTTACGAACGCTCTGTAACATCTCAGGTCATAAGCGTCCCATTCAACCCAGGGCGTGAAACGGCCGACAAATTTTGCTCAGAGGCCTCTCTTTCAGGCTTGAGGTTCTTCATCGTGCCGTAAATGTACGACATGAGACCCACGGCTTTACTTCCCTTCCGAAGGAAGCCATACTTAGGATTTTTACGCCCGAAAAAAGCCATCGATCCTGGCCGATGTTGGGTTTAGGAGGCAAGTATGGTTACTACTACACCATCAGGACCGACTAGGAAGAGGGAGGATAGATAATGTGCTTGCTCAGGCGATACCGAATATAAAGAAAACATCACTGATACTGGTAAATTGGGTGTTCGGAGTAGCATCTTTTGTCCCAAGGAAGTAGATTTATTTTGTAGAAAACTTAATTCGTATTAAACCTAACAATTCTAATGCTAAACTTTTGCAAATTACTTAAAAATAAATTAAGTAAAATCAGAAGTGCTGTTTTACTGTGAAATTTGGGCTTCTGACAATTACTAATGCTTGTATGCTTGCTAACAAAGCATTCTTCATGTGCAGTGTTTTGTTTTAACTGATTTCTTATAGCACAAACACGTCCCAATTATGTCATTGTTTTTGTATAGCTTTATCCTACTACATTCTCATTCACTTCAGATTTTAGGCAGCAGAAAAAGGATAAAGGTTAAGTGCAAAGCTGCTATTTGCTCATTTAGGAAATAAAAGCAATAATCACAACTTGGCGGAACTGAAGAGAACATTTATAGAAATTGTCACAGAAATATTCGTAGCGTATTGCAAGATCAAGTTTTTAACATTAATTATCCCATCTAGCATAAGATTACATGTTGCCTTCCTATTGTTAACACAAAGGAATAAGAAAGAGCAACACTATAACGTCTATGTGCGGACGAGTCAAATTAAACCCTTAATTATTTATAATTTAATTTATTCAGCTAAAGTGGTACACGACTGAATCCTTTATCTACATAGATCAATTTCGTTCAGGGCAAGTCCTCCAGCGCATACAGTTAAGTTCCTATTGGCCGTAAACTTAATATCTTCTGAGTATGGCCTCATTTTGCAAGAGCGACCATGTTCTAAGGACATACTGCGAACACTTTGGCAGGAAACAAATAAGGAAGCATTGCAATGGACACCGGTCACATCGAACACGTGTTGTGAAGGGCAGATCAAAGACAGTGGTGATAATATTGGTAAACAATACAGTAGTAGACCATAACATATTGTCTTTAGCACCCATGTTTATATGCACTGTTTTCTTATTTTGTTCCATACTATTGCCTCATTAAAAATAGGAAATTTTTTTCGGGCCACCTGCTGCATAAATACACACACACACACACACACACACACACACACACACACATAATACATACCGAGGGTGGCAAAAATGTATACATCACAGTAGATATCTATTTAATATATTTAAAAGTTGGACTGAAAAACAACAGTAATGTGTACTATGATGGTCTGTAAACAGATGTGACTTACATATATTATGATAGCGTTGCTACGTGACAGGCAAATCAACAATGAACAAATGAAGCCAAGATTATCGTATGCTATTCTGTAAACACATGTCACTCACATTATGTTATGCTAGCGTTGCTACAAGAAAATGGAGCCAAGATTATCGTTTGAACAGCGGAAAGTAATTTTGAAGTGGTATTGGAAAACCGAGAATGTTGTTGAAGTTCAAAGACAGTGGAGACGTGTGTGCAGAACAGAACCACCAACTCGAGTAACGTTTTCGAGACAAATTTGAGACTCATGGTACCGTATGCGATGTTCACAAGGGCAGTTCTGGGAGACTTCGCACAGCAACAAGCCCCGCGCTTTGGATCCAAGGCACTGGATAGGACGAAGAGGACCGATTGAGTTTCCACCGCGTTTTCGGGATGTAACTCCGTTGGACTTCTACCTATGGGGAACTCTTAAGGATGCTGTATACCGTAGAAAACCAGCTACACTGGCAGCACTTCGGGAAGAAATTAAAACAGCATGTACTGTAATAGCTGAGAACACTTTCGCAAACGTTGCTCAATCAGTAGTTCAACGTACTCAGAAGTGTATCGAGGCCGATGGTGGACATTTTGAGCAACTGTTGTAACTGTAAAAGTTTAAGATGATTAGTACTCATCATTTTCTGCATGTGTGAATTCAGTTTTGTTATGTTATGTTATGTTAACACAGTTTTTTCTTTAGTTGAAGTGTGTATATATTTTCGGCATCCTGTGTATGTACTGCGTCTGCGCAACCACATGGCGTGCCTCTTCAGCCGATTATTCACATCCGAATGATATGGTGTGCTGAGCCATGACTTTGTTCAGAATTTCTACAAAAGCATGCATCGCCATACGGAATCGTCATCCGTGGACAAATTTCAATAAGTTTCATACCTTCACTACTCAAAAACCGGTTAACAGAGCGCTGATTTACTTTGGTGCATGTTTAAAGTGCGGTGGTCATCGTTTAACTGATACTGTAATGTGTTTGTTGTCTCCACTCTCCTGCCATCTGTAGGATATTCCTTAAAGCATTTGCAACAGTACTGCTAACTTACAGCAAAACTTCAATATTTATTACAATTTTAAGATTTTCGTTTGACTTCTCCTCGTGTATTCTCTACTTAGGATCTAAAGCAGTAGTTTGAAAACCCACTGACAGATCATGGAGTTCATGATAGAAAATATTGTTTTGTGTTACGTAATGGAAGTTATCAACAAATCCCATCTGTTATCTTTGCTAGCGAGGTGCAATCTACACAGTGTTATAATTTGTGTATGAAAGTATCGTGGAAAATGAGAAACGTGCCAAAATGTACATTTCATGTAAAATATGGCATTTATAAAAAGTTGTTGCAAAATAGGTTCCTCCATATGATTATTTTGCAATAACTTGGAATAATGGCGTTGTAGTTAACCGGCAATTTCCGATTTGTATCAGTAATGCGCGTGGCTATTCATAGCCCGCGTTACTCAGAGATAATGTATTTATCAGTGCATTGATACCATAAACATCATGCTATAACGAGGACCAGCGTTTCCTCAGTAATATGTCCATTATGTTCCATCAGTACAGTAAATGCATATAACTGACTAACACTTTTCGAGCTTGTTGGTACAGAGGTGGACAAAATGGTTGAGAGCACTCATGAGGCAGGAAATATACAATCACCACTTTGGAATCGAAAGGAGTTCACAGGGGTGCGTCCCTTACTTGTGTCGCTCTTCGCTTATCTTGAGATCAAACTGTGGATGTGTTTTATTTAGTCTTTAACATCTCAGGTCAATAGCACCTCATTCAATTCAGGGCGTGAATCAGCCGATAAATTTTGCTCAGAGTCCTCTTCTTTCAGGCTTGAAGTTCTTTTACGTGCCGTAAATCTACGAAACGGGATCCAAGGTTTTATTTCCCTTCCGAAGGAAGCCATACTTAGGAATTTTACGCAGGATAAAATTCATCGAACCTGTTCGGAAATGAGCCGGCGATCTTGAGTTTACGAGGTTACCACTAGACCATCAGGACCGACTGTTATACAGCAAATAGTGTTACAGTGTTCATGCATCTACTAAAGGAGGTGGACAAAGCTTTACCCCGAGAGAGGATAAGTTGCTGTGCGGAAGGTTGCCCACATCTCTACAGGGGTTATCACCCGGTCCTGCTGGCAGAAGTCGAAAGAGTCCGCTGAATACAGAGCGTTGTCATCATACGTGCAATTCGCAATGTTTGTAAACGTTCATCTATAAAAGAGTATTTAACCGGCAGTCATGTTTATAGATAGATTGCAGTAATTTTCTTCGACGAAGTTACATTTACCTCTGCGACACGCCACGACAGCGATCGTACTACTGGGCACTGCATGATGGAACGCGTTCAGGGAAGATTATGCATGGAGCATATATTGATGTTTGGCAAAACATTCTACTGCCGTCTCCCCAGGAATTATATTCCAGCACGGTAACCACTCATTTGTCGGCTATGGTTCACCGCTGATTTCTCGATTAAATAAACAAAGCCAATAGTATATACATACATTAACATAAATTAATTAATTTAAACGAAACAGGTGCCTTGGTCTCCCAAATCGCCAGATTTGAACTTTATGGGCTAGCATCAAGAGTGTACTTCCGCAGGCCCCACATTCACAAATGCTAACCGGCCCTGAAATAATTAAAGATCCCTGGCATAAAACTGCAATTATTTTCCCAGTGAATTCCACAGCACGGAGATTGGTGGCTGTGACAAGTAATCACGGTATTCAATCAAAATATTAGTATTTGTTTTAACGCACAGCAGTGAACGTTTCGTGCAAATTGTTTATTCGTGATAAAGGAAACCACGAATAAAACTGAAGGTCAGAATGATCGGCCCCAAGGGTTTTGAACCTGGGAATAAAAGTGTCAAATCACGCCGCTGGTTTATAGGTATTAGTTAATTTTATATAAATACCATATTATAGTTAACATTTCTTTACTGTTATGTATCTACAGGAATTATTTTGAAATGTGCCTGGTGGGAATATCATCATGTTTTATAGTGTTAAATACTTATTTATTCCAATCCATTGTTTCGCTGTCTTGTGTCAACTGTTTCATCGTCAATTATGTTTACATTCATTTCCTCATTATTACAACAGATGTTGCTTTTGCTTAAACCGAGAATTGTCTTTGTTTATAGTAACCAAATGCCAGGTTCATGTATTACTGATACTGTATCTTCATAGTCCCAGAAAGGCTCAACAATTACATTGACAAATTCTGGCAGTTGCTGATAAGCTGCCATTAGAGACCACTCCACTTGGAGTTTGTCCATTGTTAAATCAAGTATGCTGTTGGCGGAAGCTCAAATAATATTGCTGCGGCCAGAGGAATGTGTATCGCTAGGTAACTAAACATCTGATAGGCTCTCCAGTTGTTTACGAGGAACACATGATCAATATAACTCAAAGTAAGCAGCTTTGCTCGAGTACTCCTCAATTAAGTAAGGCTCTCGTATCACGATAAACGATAAATATGGAAAAATATGCTGCATTTAGACGATATGCTGAATGACTGGAATCAACAGGTAACCATTAAGGGAAATATGTAAGTCAATACTTTGTTGTTCTTTGATGAACAGGTCGGTTGGTCTTGGTGTGTAGTGGTAACCGTACTTGCCTTCTAAACCCAAGATCGCGGGTTCATTTCCTGCCAGGATCGATGGATTTTCTACGGGCCTAAAAATCCTAAGTATGGCTTCCTTCGAAGGGAAGTAAAAGAACGTCCGTAAGTAAAACAAATTAACAAATGTGATGATCAGGTTTTCGCTGCAGGATACAGACATGAATTTCAATACATTACATGTACATTGAACAAAATAGGAAATGCATATAATTGCAAAATATCAACATCTAAAACAGAAGTTATGTGTTTAAGGGGAAAAGGTACCTAAGATCAAACATTGCAATACAGGATGTTTCACTTAAACAGACATCACACTTTGGAAAATAAAATATCTTATGATTGCGATAAAACTCTTCGAATAAAACTTTCTAGATACCAACTTATGTGTAATACAATCGTAAGAACGAGGAAAAAGATGCAGCTAAAATTCTATGGGACTATGGCGGCTCCTACTCTGTTGTATTTGGTAGTGAGACAGAGGGCGATTATTAGCATTATTGCAGACAGTCAACGGATACACAAGACGGGATCATGTATGGAACGAAACGTTAGATATAGCACCTAGTTCATAATTACAGGAAGAGCAGATATTTGGCAGACCTAGAAAGCGAAATACTATTGAACCGGAACAGGTCAAGGGTCCTAGCCATGAAAATGAAGATGAAGAATAAACTCTAAATGCTGATGCTTACTGTTTACAAGCTTTGTTGCGTGTTTCATGGATTTACAGGACGCACGCAATAATAAATCATGCCCCACCAGCATATTATTGTGGTCGACCAGCATTAAAGCAGCAACAGGCAACAGAAACTCCGATTCTGGGAATAGATTGCATAAGAAATAAATTCGTGCACTCTTGCCTTTGCGATTGTTGATGTTGTCCTAATATAAACTACAATTTGTGCGCCAATTTCGGGAAAGTTTCTTCAATTCATCTTTCAAACGATGCAACAATGCTGTATAATGGGCTACTGTTATTATTTTATCATTTTCAAGCTCCAGAATTGTTGCTTGGGAACTTGACCTTCTCAGACAGCAAAAAGAATTGTTAACTCCTTTGATTGATGCTTCAAGTCAAATGTTCCAAGTTTCGCCGATCAATGCAGAAAGGTCTGCTGATTGTAATTAAACATCGACGAGTATTTCATTGAAATGTTTCCTGGCCACATCAAACATTGCGCATACACTTATTCCTTTGCAACTTTCGGTATAGGATATTATGCAGTCGTTCAGTTGAGCGGCCTTCAATCTTTCATTACAATACCATACATTTGTTGGTGATCTTAATTGGGTATTCTTTTCCGTACATATACGGCCACGTTTAAATTTATTCATCCAGAAAGATATTCAATGCTGGAGCACCGCCACGGGTGGCCAAGGTCGCTAAGGCAGGACCCGTGAGCCGGAGGTCTGGGGTTCGAATCGCACCAGAACCGTCTTCCCTGACAGATTTTTCCCAGGTTTTTCTTAATGCTCATAAATTGCAAATACCGGGGAGGTACCCTAAATTTAGGTGTGGAACATTTCCTTCCTTTAAAAAATCTTTTTCCAAATTATCATTTCATTTCTATTATGAGTGTCACCGCCTATGATGCTTCGTCAGTAAAGACGGGCGTTTAACACTATTATAACAACCGCTGGAACACAGTCCCTATAAGGTAATATTGTCTGAGCGGTCGTTCACTTCTTCAATCTTTTTACATTACAATTAATTTAAAATATCATTCACCAGAACATACTTCAACTATCCTTAAATTTTTATTAATTTTCAGTGTTAGTCGTAATAAAAAAGGAAATAGAGGAAATGACTAGGTAATTGCCAATATACTTATCACTGAATATCTGAATACCCGATTTCTAAAACGTCAGATATCTATTCGAAAACTTTAACATAATTTTTCCATATCCTATTCCCAGAAAATTCACTAGATATCTTAAGCTTTGATTAATGTACTTGTAGAAAACGTATATGAACATTTTAATAACAATGCAACGAGATAATTCATTTTGAAAATTATGCTGTCATTTGTTGCGTATATTCTCCTCGAGTGTCAATATGCATGTGAGAATCCTAAAAAAGTTTCGACTTTCCGGTTCTGAAACTTCGGTTTGGTATACTTTAACTTTTAAATAGTTTATTCGAATCTAAACTTAGTGTTGTTTACAATTTGTAATTATTTAAAACTTCTTGTTCTTTATGGCGTGGATACTGCATCATTTTCGTCTTCGTCGCCCTCTGATGACAAAGGAATAATTGGGTCTATAGAGCGGCTACGGCATACACTTCATGAAAGAAATATTCCATTAACGTTGATGATGATTTTAAGAAAAAACTGAAGATAGCGAAATATCTAGTGATAAGCATATGGATGAAGTAGGAGAACATTTAGAAATAAATAAAAATAGTTGCTTTAGACAGCTGCTTTAAACCTGAATATGGTTATTTCAGGTTTAAAGCAGCTGTCACTGTGCTTAGGTTTCATACTCGTAGATTTCAAATCGTGTTAGGTAACAATGTTGCTCATTTCATTGCAAATCGTGTGCAATGTTGCAATATTGTAGCCCTCTGATCACACTAGTACACTTTTTTAAAATTCTTGCCCTCGTACTCAGTTTGAACAGGCAAAATTAAACGAATATATAATTCCCACAGGCTGTGTTGATATTTCTTGGTACAGCGCTACATGCGGGCACTATGCTAACTATCTGATGAAAAAGAAACGTCGCCATCTGTTGGAGAATTCTGAATACCACTATAAAACAGATGGTTGTCGAAACCACGAAACTTTTCTATAAAAACAGGTTCAAAAACGTTTATACAACAATAGCTAATAATTAGATATCTAAATATGTAGAGCTTTATGCAACCAGGACCAAATGAGACAGAAGTGCGTCAACACTTTTAACAGAAAGCGGTCGCTTGACTGGCTGCAATATACAGAAACTATAAAGATACAATACACTTGCAAGTATCAGTGGGGATTGCAGTTATCCAAACAGCTTTAGAAATATTTGCCGCTTCCCTACCTCACTTCAAGGCTACCTTGTCCAACGACGGGAGGGCGGTCGCCTGGATAGGTCAAGGGAAGTCATGTATATCCCTTACTAGCATTCCTACTCCCCCACCCAACATGACGAAATTCAGCAACTTTTCACAAAGGAAAATTAATTTAGCTCGTATTTGTACATTATTTTCCAAAGTTAACTAAATACGCGTTGTGTTGAGCAAAATAGTGAATGATATGCAGAGATACTAAACAAAGAGAAAGAACAAAAGACAATGCACACTCGTATTTTATGAAGTACAAAAGCTCACATCTTTAATTAAAAAAAAAAAATTCCTTTACTTACAGGTTCGTATAAAAGTAACTTTTCCCAATTCATGTTCGCTTTCATACTCATTCACGTATATCAGATGTCATAATTAGGGTTCAGATTTTTAGATCCTAAATATACTTGAAATATGTGATAAAATCGCAAAAATAACTTTTTCAATTTAAATTATTTTACGTCAATATAAACAGTATGCTATGCCTCTCCAATTGCTGAAGAATTTCATTACACAATGAGACTTATCTTTAAGTTATACATCCGAAATGATGCTTCTGACCGAAGGATTCTTCCCGTTTCACGTTTTTAAATTGTACTTTAGAAGGAAATTAAATTCTTGGAGATATACGCGAATTTTTTACTCTGTCACTTAACAGAAGAACTAAAAATATCCTTAAATTCTGAAACCTATTGCTGCAAACGATTACTTATGGTTGCTTTTTCTTTGAGCATCATTAAACAAACTAAAGAATAATAACTGAAAACTACTACCTAACAACACGACTGCAACTAAGTGATCTCAGCTTAGAGTTTAACACTTCTAGGGGTAGAACACAACGGCTCTTTCTCATACCAGCATCACACCTTTGATATGAGTCGACGGTGTCAAACTGTTGATAATACAATGATCGGACACCTAAAAAAAAGACTGTGACAGCGATTTGAAAGTATATAAGTATCGCATAGTTCTAATAATCTAAATGGTATGCACTTGAATGTTTAAATCAACATTAATGCTCTGTTTTAGGTAATAGTGCTGGGCGGTATTATATGAAAAACGAGATAAAGTGCAATCCTGTTCTTGCAATAATGAGTCTGAAATAGAATTTTTGTTAAAATAAGAGTATTTAATTAAAACTGAATTTTACCTTTTATGCAAATATTCACTTGCATATATTTTAAAGAATCATGTATTTTATGTGGTATAAAATTAAAATATCAGCTTAATTTACAACATCTAAAGTTTTAAACGTGCTTGAGAGTTCCTTTTGCAATGCAAATAAAATATATATTTACGTAAGAGTCCGATTTTTAGTCATAACTTAAGTAAATGTAAGTGACGGGAGATGACAACCATTATGTTCGTGTTTGGTAGTTTCCGATATTAGATTTTTAGCTTATTGTGTCTGTAATAACTGCAATGAATTGACACTAAGCAAAGACCGACGTATTTTTGTGCTATAAACGTTGAACACAGCGTTGGAAATAGCGGAATTTGAGCAGCGATTTCCATCTCTTCAACCGCCGTTACGTCAAGCGATGAGAATTTGAACATGTGATTTGAGAAAACAGGTAATGTTATAGATTTACCAAGAAATGAACGACCATAACTATTAGAACGGAAGATACTGCTCATTTCCTGGCTCAAAGTTGTGCCATTATCAGAAGGAAGTCTCTTAAACTGGCGATCAATCGTTTCACTAAGAAGTCTGTTACACGATCTGCATATCGCCCGAGGCTTTTACGGACCGTCGCCTGCAGCTCTGCGAATGGTTTCTCATTCGACATGAAGCTGTGACTTTTTGAAAACCATCCTATGGACCGATGAAACCAAATTTTAGCTGAACGGCCGAGTAAACAAGCACAATTTTGTTTACTGTGCTACCAAAACTTACATGAAGATATCACTAATGTATTCCTGGTGTAGCTTTTGGGTGGAATTCGGAATACAGGTATCATACAACCAGTCTTTTCTGAAGGAATGTTACCAGCGACCGATAGGCTAGATGTTACAGAACTTGACAACAGCCTTGTTTTGCCAATGTGCAGTTGATATTGGCAATAAGATGTAGAACCATCTGATGTTCATTTAGAGATGAGGAACTTCTTCAACCAGCAATTCTATAAATAGCTTGGCCACCCAGATCATACTTAGTAACATTGTTTGCTTTCTCACTATGAGATATGAAAGACTGTTTTCTCTCTCTCTCTCTCTCTCTCTCTCTCTCTCTCTCTCTCTGAAACTACGGAATCTGCAGCACTTGCAAGAGTTGATCACACTGCCGTTTGGGAACACCAGTGCAAGTCCTCAGTTACAACGATGCCTAAACAATGCGAAATGTGTATCGAGAAGCTTAGTCTCCATTTTCTTGGGGAGTGCGACTTTTATCCCATCTTGAATATTCCATTATTCTTATACTTTTTCATACTTGACTTGTTCCTACTTGTTGTTACTGAATTGTTACTTTTTTATTAGTTCAACAAAATCTCCACAAATATATGGCTCTAAATTATCACATAATTTTCACACAATGAAAGCAACGAGTAGCACACTTCGCTGACAAGGCCTTCCTCAAACTAACTAAAAGCTGCTATCTGCACATGCATGTATTATATGGTTTGACAACTGACTTCTCCCAATAAGCAGCTGCGCTCTGTTGGCCCTAAACTGGGGAAAAAAAAAAAAAAAAAAAAAAAAAAAAAAAAAAGTGTACTTCATCTACAAGTACTCGTAAACAATAGGTATGAAGTGCGCATTTGCACTACTTTACAAACTAATTTATTCAAGACCTATAATTTTGACGTTCAGCAATGCTTATTAATGTTTATATTCTGTAACAATTTCTCGTATTGATACCTTCCTTTCTCCTGTCTCAATTGAAGCATTAAATGTAAACAATGCGTACACACCAGTACAGTTTGATCCTGTAAAACACAAATTAGCACGTTGTATGATCATTATTGTCTCAAAATTTAAATGCTAACGTCACAAGCCAAAAGACTACACACGTAGTTTTCACCAACGGTAGCGTTGTTGCACCCACCGCTTAATTACAAGAGTTTGTAGTACGTGAACATATTGAAACCTTGTCCATATTCCATGTGTACAGCTCAATAAAATACCAGGATAATCCTATAAACCTCACCGGTTATGGTAAGAACTCTATAAGTGCTGCGAAGGACAAACGCACGTCCCACCATTGGACTCAAGAATCAAAGGCATGCCGCCGTTGACCTTTAGAGCGGGGTATTCAATAAACAGTCCAAATGAGAACACATTTAGGTACTGTTACTAAAAAACCCGAATGTAATCATATCCCCAAAGTGTGATCCTTGCTCTGGCGTAATTTATGCCTGCTCAGGACGTAATTAATCTGATATCGCTTTACTCCAGATGTAATAACAATAAGGTATGAATGTATATTTTATATTTAGAAATTCTTAACACCTATGTGTCCTTTTTCTCACGCATAGTTTTATTTTACAGAAAGAAAGAAGGTGAAAAAAATAGTGAAGTGGATGTTGGTGTTTTAATGCACAAAACTCCAATAATCATAAATCAGTTAATGCCATTTTCTTCGGTAGTAGCACTTAATAATATACTGCACTAATTTAATCAGGGAAACACTTTTCAATCAATATCAGGATCGTGACTCATCCGTCAGTTTCATCTTGAAACGATTGTAAACATTAAAAATAATAGTAACTATAATTTATTGTGTTACTTCTGGCATTACACATTAAACAGTTTCCACCTTACTCTTCGTAATTTAAAAGTGAGTTGCCAGGAAAGTTAGTAAAAAGATGATTAAAGAAGCAATAAACGGGTATCCTAATCGCGAAATAAGTTTAAAGTTTTACTGCAGAGTCAGCAAGTCACAGCTGGTACAGCTTGGTTGCAATCTATGTTTTCAACTTCTACACTTTTACTTTTGTTAGCAATTTGATTTCATTACTTTGCATTTCAATATTTTGTTATTTTCAGGACTCCAATCTATATACAGAGTGATGCATAAGCCTCTATACACAGGGATTTAAAGAATTTTTTCTTCGATTACGCTGGTGAGTTTGGCAGATTTTTGAGGTTATTCTGGTGGTTAGTTCGGATAGCTATTGTCATATTGTAAAAACACTGAATATCAATCACGGTTTTGGAACCACCATAATGGTGGCAAAGCTGATTGAAAAGTTTCGGTAAATGAAAAGTATTAATGAGAGCTTGAGTTGCGGAAAGCGAGAACAGAGCTCACAGACGAGGGGACTTTCCGTGCTAGCTGTATTAACAAAGAGTTCGAAGAAAAATATCACACGCCTCACTGGAATAGTATTTTGTAAGTCGACAAAAACACCACGTGGATCCTCCAAAGGAACAAGTGTCACTGCAATTGTGGCAAACCTCTGCGAAGACAATTTCCATAAACGAACTGAATTCTATGAAAGGTTGCTGGGCTATGTTGACCTTGATAATAATATTGTTCTCCGACCAAGTTGCGTTTGCTGTCAATAGAGATGTTAAAATACAGCATCCAACACCAGAGCGATTCCAGCCCAAGACAGAACTGCAAGTATGTGGCATGATAATGATGGGGAGTGGGACCTGGGTAAACAGTTACATTGTCTCACATTCATTGATGGCAAATTGTGTAGGGACGGGTATCTGCACGTGCTGGAGGACACGATCATGCCCATGTTGCTGAATGATGGAGCTGCGCCCCATTTTTGTGCTTGAATGGCTGGCAGAAGCGCAATTTTTAGCATTCCTGGATTGAACCGGACCTAACTTCAGCCAACATCTTCCTTTGTCGCTATTTGAAAAGGACCAGGAGAAGATTCGGGACACACAACACCTGAGAGCACCAATTTGCACGCCTGCACTAATGTAACAGCCATAGTCGTGATTAGCGGGAGCGTGTGAAGAAGTGTATTTAAAGGAACGGTGCCCATGTTAAACACATTCTGTAGTGGACAGAATGCAGTGATATTCAAATCAGCACATATTACACAGTTTGTACTACTATTACATTGTAATACTTGTTTTATTGCCAACGTTCTTTTATTATACCATCATCAAGTTATCCTAGTTTGGATCTAACGGCGTGTTCCGTCATTAAGATAACATATCTTCCCATCATGTTCTCCGTCTGCTCTGAGCTCTCTATCCCTTTGGTCTAAATTAAAAACGTAGCTTGGGAAGTTTGTTTTGATCCATAATTTCATTTATATATATTTAGCATTTATCTGATATATCCACTTCTTTGTTTATCTAATTGTGTGAGCCCAGTCACGGATCTTAAAAATCTCCGCCAATTCTATATTTCTTTCGTCACTTCTGTTTAACATCCAGTTCTTGCAGCCATGTTTTGGAACTGGAACACTCATCACCTTATAAAACTTTAACCGAGTCTCCCTTCTGGTGCCATTCCTCGGCATTATCCTAAATGTTCCACATATTCTATATTTATTTTAAAGTCTAATCCTTTTGAGATGGAATGTCCTAAACAGTAAAAAGCTTTAACTTGTTCAAAAAGTTTTCAGATCTATTATTATACCGCAGATGATTTCCAAAGCCGTGATCATTTTTCTGTTTCAGATATTTTTACATTATAAGTATGAAGCATTATAGAGATATTTCTGCAATTCGTCTTCCAAGTCACTCACAAGCACCTGGTCGTCTATAAAGAGTATTGTTTTTACTACTTCGTTTCCAATTTTTATTCCTTTAGGCTCTGTTTTCATGCACATGTTAATATATACAAACTACAAAGTGCTGGCGATATGGGGCATCCGTGTTTAATTCCTTGGTATATATTTTGTTTTAACAAACTCAAACCTTCACGTCTGTCTATGTAATTTTAATAAATTCATACATACTTTTCATCACCGTTGTTAAATCATTAGGGATACCTCTTCTTTCTAGTATTTGCCACAGTTTACTTCTTTTTGCAGTATCAAGGGCTTTATATAACTCAACATTATTGAATACGTTGCTAAACTGAATTATTTTATTTATACAATATTTGTTGTACATGAACGGACAAATGTAAATAACTTTTATTCCACTAGTATTATTGTTTAACTAATTTTGTTTCAGCTTCTAGGTATCATTTTTGTACAAACTTTATATGTGGCATTCAATAGCTTGATCCCTTTATAATTGCTACTGTCATTTCTATTTATTATTACACTTATCAGTTAAAATAATTAACTTTTACCTCTGCATTTAATTACACACACATACACACACATTAACATGAATTTACATTAAAGTTAAAACTTGTTACCTACTCAGTAGATACTTCATTCACGATCATTTTTATTCAATTGCTGTAATTATCTTAAAAGCAATTTTTGTGTTCATAAGAACACATTTAACATTTTTCATATTACAAATGTATTGTAGTTCTTAAATTGATTTTCATAAATATTTTTATCCCTGTCTATCACAATCTCCTCATCAGATAATAGCATACATTTACAATAAAATTTGGTGGTATTACCTGAGCTTCACCAGTTATCATACTGCTCCATTTTCTGACAAAATATCCTTAGAGAAAATGTAGACCAAGTGCAAACTTAACCATGCGCAATGAGTCCATTATCGTGCAAAGATTTGTTCATTTGTTTTATTTACGGAAGCTTTTTAACATCCCAGGTCATCAACGTCCCATTTAAATCAGGGCGTGAAACAGCAGAATTTTTTTTTTCAGAGACTTCTTCTTTCAGGCTTGAGATTCTTTTACATGCCGTAAATGTACGACACGGGACCCACTGCTTTACTTCCTTTCCGAAGGAAGACATACTTAGGATTTGTACGCCCTGGCCGGGATTGAACCCGCAATCTTGGGTTTAGGAGGCAAGTGTGGTTATCACTACACCATCAGGACCGACATATGTGAAAGAGAAAGCTGTTCAGTGAGAGATGGAAGTTCCTGCGCCTGTCCTCAACATTTTTCTATAGAACCTCTCATAATAATAATAATAATAATAATAATAATAATAACAATAATAATATTTCAATCTGTAGATACTATAATGAGTTCAGACAATTCTAAAAGGGTAAGTCTAATTTCGTCAGAAATTACATACAATGTGTGCATTTGATGAAATTGTCACACACTTCATATTTACAAAATTTAACTCTGGTGTAGAGTTTGTCAGAGATGACTTTACATGCTTGACATTAAAATGCCACCTTAGAAAAAAAATTCATGATAAATTATTTACATCTGCATATTTACAAAAGATAACTTAAAGTTTTTTATTTAGTGTATTTACAAATCTGAATTGAATTAATGGAGAAAAATTAGTACGCTCATTTTTTGATCGTTTGAAATCCTCTTCTATCAGAAAGTGTCTGATAAGGTTATCGTTTTAGTGTTAATCTCAACTTATTTTTATTAGTGTGCAGTTTCTTTCATGATGGAAGTGAATTAAATAATACTATACCAATGTAGTAAACACCATTTTGGAACCGCCTGTGCTGCCTTAGTATTAAAAACGAGCGTTAAATGCTATTTAAAACATTTTGAAGAGCCTGCAATTTTTATTTGGTCTGCGTAAGTTGTGCCCTATGTCTGGTTTCTTTGCAGTGTATATCTGAGCCTTTTATTAACACATCTGAACTGTCTGCTACAAATAAAAGACATTTAGAATGAATTCGCAAGCTAGGGGTAAAATTCTAAATGTTTTGATAGTTTGATCGTTTTGCCCCTGTCATTATTATTACTCTTTTTGTATAAAAATATTTTTTTTTAGTATTTACTTAACTTCCCCAGAATATTATCTCACAGGTCATAAAGAAATATTTTCTAAGAAAACATTTAATTATGTGCTTGAGTGTGGGAAATGCGCTCTCTTATGTTCACCGTCTTTAAGAGAGCGGAGAGTTGCAACTAAGATTGCACAATTAGCAAAGGTCAGAGAAAACACATGCCGCCTCAATGAAGAACCTGCCTGCTCCTGCCATCATCTTTTGCACTTTATGCACTGTCGCGAATCGTCTGTAATGTACTCCCCTCATCACATCCCGACCATGGCGAACTCGTGGGATGGAAGTCTGGAGTTCCATTCTCACCGAGGATGGTCCTGACCTCCCTCAATGAAGTTTTTTCCAGGTTTCCCTCAGTCCTCATCAATGTCAAATGCGGGGAGGTACTAAACTTAGGCCTGCAACGTTTCCTTCCCTAAAACCTATTCCTTTCCTAGTTTATAATTTCATCTCCTGTATCATTAATGTCCACAGTCTGTGATGCCTCTGTACATAAAACGGGCGTTAATCACTGTTAAAAATAAATGTATTAATTAATTAATAAAATCACGTTCAGGACAGGAAACAGCCTCTTCTTCATCTTAAATAAGTTTTTTTATCTTCTCACTGCCTGAGATCATGGGTAAAGTGTCTTTGGGATCGTTCTGAAGAGTCGAGTTTCGTGAAAAGATTATGGATAGTGCTTCAAACAAAAAAGATTCTTTGCACAGACAACTATAACTATTAGCCCTCTCTCTGCAGACATTTTTTTATTATTATTAGTGTTTAACGCCGTGTTTACTACTGGGACACCACAGGCGGTGGACACTGATGATACATGAGATGATAGGGAAAGGAATATTTTTTTTTTAAGGAAGGAAGCGTTCCTGGCCTAAGTTTAGGGTACCTTTCCGGCACCCAGAAAAACCTGTCACGGAGGACGGTCCTGGTGGGAATCGAATCGGTTATTCTGCGTCGAAGCATGGCCGTGTAAATGAAACCATGCTTCGTCAGAGAAGATGATTAAATTTGGATCAATAATCCAATCATTAACATTCCTCAAAATCCAGTTAGAGAAATGAACCCTACTCACGTTATCATGGGCTAGCAAGGTGTAACAATGATCTTGTATGGTTTAAATTTTAAGACTTTGGTACTTTGCTACGCTGAGCTCATTGAAATTGCGATTTCCTGTGCAAGCCGTCGCAGAAATTATTTAGAAGAATGTTCTAATCGTTCTCCAACGTCTGTTTCTCCTCAATAAACACCCGCCACTTTACCCTTACGTCTTATCGAGAATCGAACCCAGCCGTTGCCCTAAATTTGTTACAAACTTTCGCTTGGAGGACGTACATCAGGCACTTTTGTTAAAAATCGCCATCTACATCCATAAACATCCCAAACGCCATAAACATCCGTTGTTGTAATGTGTATCTCTTACGTGGCATTATAACAAAACCCTAACACTTGCAACAAGTAAACACTCGATCACTTCCGAATTTGTCACAAGACACAAGCCAGACTGAGGAACGAGCAAAAGTAAGCCAAGGTCGCCAGGTGCGCGGAGTTGCAAGTCGGACCACCACTCTGCCATGGCGCGCCGATTCGCCCTCTCGTACGTGAAAGTCATTGTACGATCTGCTAATTTCTGTTACTGTTCACATGACAAAACTCCCTTTAAACATCTCAATGTCGTTGGTTCATTAAACAGGAAAAGAATATATCATAAAACCACTTATTAGTTTCTTTTACAAGTTTATATTCATATATAACTTTTGATAAATTAAAGAAATCACTTACATATTTCAATCTATTTCTTAAAGTTGATTCTTTAGTGCCCAGCACCGAGCAGGGTGGCTCAGCCGTTAGCTGAGACTCGCATTCGGGAGATGCCGCATTCATTTCCCATGTGGTTCATCACCCCGACCTTGCGTTTATTTCCCTGGCCACTTAGGAGAATGCATTCCAAGAATTTTCCGCTCTCCCATTTCATATCACTGGTTCTGTTTCAGGGTCGAATGTGCTGGGCTGGCGCGGTGTAGTGATCGTTTGTGCTGTCCCCCGGCGTCTGAAATGGATGCGACCTTCCGAGGAGCTTGGACAATTCGGAAGGGGCTCCATGGCCGTCGCATTGTTCCATCTGGAGGGAACCAATCTGCGTCTGCATAGTCACCGCACGTAGATCCTAGCCGTCCGGTGTCTCTCCCAACTTCATCCCTTCCTAAGTGTCCGTTTTTCTTTTCTTTGTTTCGCTATTTTTAAGCAGCCCCTCAGTGAAAATTAGTTTCTTGCTAAAAGTGCATATAACTTGTAGTCATTCTAAAATACAATCGCGAATTTAGGCTATAAATATTCGCCAAAGAGTGTAAATTTGAGTTTTCATTAAAAAATATTCAAGTTTCTAAAAAGTGTGCATGCACCCTTTAAATGTACTCTATATGCGCAGTGATGGCGGTTCTAAATATAGCGAACTTGAAATCAATGTGTAAACATCATGTTAGGTTGAAGTCCATTTTTTCGAAATGTTATTTTGGACTTAATTAAGAAAGTGAGCTCATGCTTCTTACCAGTTTCACCCTTGTATATAGTGTCTGTAAGCCAAATCTAGAGTCCGTACGAAACAGAAGCAATCTGAGATGGAGCTGAACCAAGTTTAGCAACAGCATAGTACCCGTACATGGAGGTTCATCCTAGTGAAAGTTACGCCTCCCTTCCCGAACGGCAGCGGAGGAGGGCGTCCTTAGCCGAAGACTCCAACAGTTATAGACGGATAACAGGCATTTCTTCATATCGGTGCGTTAGTTCAGATGGTTGGAGCGTTGTGCTATTATAGGGAAGGAAGTGGGTAATTTTTTTCTTACTCTCTTTCTTCCTGCTTGAGTTAAAGGAGATTTGCCACCATTACAAAGATTTATCCGCTAGCAAACCAGGTAATATATCACGCACACAATCCGCTATATATATTCGTTTTTTTCCCCCCTTTTGGAGTTGAAAGATATTTGCCACCATTACATTTAATATGGTACCATACAAATTCCAATGAATTTATATTTATGAACTTTTTTTTTTTTTTTTTTTTTTTTTTTTTTTTTTTTTTTTGGAGCTAAAGAATATTTGTCACTATTGCACTGATTTACCCGCTAGCATGCAGAACACTATTCACTATCATTTATATTTACGAAAAGGAAGCGAGCGTAGACCACTGGGTCCACCGATTCCTATGATTTACCAGAGGTTAGGTTAAGGTTAGTGTGTGTGTAAATGAATTAATGACAAATTCGAATAGAAGAAAAATAGAAGAGACGCGATAACATTCGCAACCACGAAGCGATAATATGGGCGGGATAACGTTCGCAGCTCCAAACTACCACTAAGGAGGCGAAATTTCGCTTAGGAGATGTTCGGTTTTCTCTGCTGCTGTTCGTGAAAGGAGGTGCGACTTTCACAGGTTGAACCTCAGTGTATTATACGAAGATATCAGTTAAATTTGTTTTTCGTAGCTGGTGTCAACACGTTGTGCAGTAGTCTCGACAAGTATCTCATTCAGATAACGAAACAGAGGGGATATATGGGTTAGTGTTGTCCATAGACTCTTCAGGTAAGATAATATTTACATTGCAGTTGTTGCATACAGTTCGGCAGTATGTTCACCTCTCCTCACTTTCCAAGCGTGTAAGTATGTGATTACCCCCACCACTTTTTCAGCTCGCTCAGGTGAAAGGCCACGAAGAAAAAATCGTACTGTACAAGAGCCGAGCGGAGTCGCTTAAGGCAAGACAAGTTTTATTGTAATAGCTTTGGAATTGCCGTCTTGTGAGTGTTAGTTGTAGTGGACATTGTTTTCTTTGACATTTTATTTAAACAATAAAATTCCTTTAGTATACCCAGCAATGCAAAATAAGTACATGTGGCGTTAAAGTCAATCTCATAAACAAGTTAGAACTAGTTATTTCACATCCACATGTAATTTATTCAAGAAAAAATACCGGACTAGATCTAAACACACACACACACACACACACACACAAATCCAAGATCTGCATGTGCTAAGGTATTTGAACCAGGGACCTGAAGAATGCATATGCTCCAAGCGTTACAGCGTAAGCCTTGCCACTTCGTTCAGCCTCGAACGGAAGAGAACTAAAATGGTAAATGTAGTGCGGCGTGGCAGTGGATTGTCCTTAGGAAATATTTGTGCTTCAGTGTTCGGTGGAAGCAACGCCTCTGAGGTGCTGGCATTCCTTGGAAAAAAAAAGGGGGGGGCTCCGTCAGCATGGGGAGTGCTCCATCTGGAAATAATGTTAAGGACCCCGTATACAACCGTGCCTCAGGCCCCTGGACCCTGATCGTCCGGTTTCTCCCTTTTCTAAATCCTTCCTCTCCCTTAGGCACAAACGGCCGACCCTAAGTAACAAATTTCCTTCTACTTCTCTGCAATCCAATGCAAGCCGGCGAGTGATTGGGAACTAGAAGGCTGCAGGTTCGATTTTCGCCTCGCATAGAGCTGGATTGTAAACATTGTCATGTTTGCCTAATAAGCAATAGCAATTCTGACATATTGCCATGCAATTTCGTCATTATATTATGCCCATTTCGTTTAGTGTGGTTAATATGCTCCGTACAGGATACGAAACAAGCCTTTAAGTCCACATTCTGTAGTTGATTAACGAAAATAACAATGATCTGCATAATATATTTCTATAGTTCATTACAAATGACAAGCAACATGTTTATGGCAGTGGTTTGAGCAATCGCTGAGGACCTGCCTTATGGAAAGGAATTGTTACTTACTCTTACTTTACTTCAATTGCACACTCTCGTGTTAGCCAGACTCAATTTACAACTGATTACTGCACTGCTCGGAATTTACCTAGTAGCATTGTTTCTTGCATTGAACTGGCTTTGCAACTATCAAGCACAGTGTGTTGTGGTGTGCTGAGGCTTGTACTTTGCAAGGGTTACAGCAAAATATGAATCTCCGGGATGTTTATGGCTCGGTTCTCCGCAAATTTAGCACGATGAAAATGTTACACTCGGGTCGCTACTTTACAAGCATATCATTAGCTGCCACAGTGTTGTACAACACAAGCCTGAGAAGAAGGGAGTTCACCACACCAGTGCGTCTCAGAGTTTTAAATTACAGTGCTGAGGGGTCAGGCAAGTTCCAGGAAGAAACCTCATTAGCCAGTCCCCTATAGGTATAGAATAACTGGAAGTAATGTGTTCTTTTAGATATTAACTAACAGAAATGTGGTTAATTGTTTAAACCTTATTTCAAGACCACTTTTCTTGAAATTTTGTGGCCAGAGCTTTTTTTTCTTCTTCTTCTTTAAAGTAATGGCGTCAATATATAGAGAACTGCAGCTGCTATTCAAACATATTTTTTAAAGCTTGGAGGCGTTACGTGAGAGGGAGAGGGGTGTGTCAGGATAGTAGGCTGTTTTTCATTAACTAGTGTTGAATTGCTCACTGAAGTGGACGGTGCGATATTGGTGTATAAGTGAAGTTCGATAACTACAGAGCGTTATTAATTATGCCATTTTTATCTCTGTAAAATTGGTCAAATTGCATTTTTCATTTAACAGATGAACAGATTATGAGTTTTCCAAGCGCGTACAGGCACGTCAACCAGTGAAGCTGCGATGTAGGGCCAAGGGCACGGCCCGGAATCTCGAGCTTCGTGGGAACGCACCGTAAGTCTCAGATAAACGGCTATGAAATCATAGGTGTTCAGTAGTGTGCTAAGAAAGCCACGAGTAACAATATACCTAAGCATTTTATTCCACAACGAGTGTTTATTTATGTGCGTGGAGAATCAGCTCGTGCTGTCAGATTATTCCAAGAAATATTTCTAATGATTGAGTTCAAAGTCATGCCGTAATTCATAAATTAGACTCTAAACATTTCAATATGGGGTATTGAGCAAGGGATTGACGATAGAATTACGAATCAGTAAGAATATTAGCGCGCCTGCTATGCCGATCTAAATTCCTGCGACTATTGTCTCTGGGATTCAATAAAAGATAAACTGCACATACCTTAGAAAAACTGAAGATGGGCATACGCCAAGAAATACGTTCAATTTTCCAAAGGAAATTACAAAAGTGATGGACAATTTCGTTAACTAATGCCAGAAATGTTTAGAAAATGAAGGAAAAGAGTTCCAACAACTCTTTGGGTAACACAGATAAGTAAATGTCATTTTAAATCACTTTTTTTTAAAAAAAATTATTATTAGCCAGAGCCTATTGTTGAAGTTTAGTTTGACTCGTGTTGTCGTACGTCCATGAACACAAGACTGTGTAGCCGCGCACGGTAAACTCTGAAGTTGTTCACAAAACAGAACTGCCGACTCTCCCACTGTCCAACTCAGTCGCACGTAAAGTTTCAGTTTACCTGATGCAAGTTTTGTGATTTACTGCAGCATACTGGCGCCACAATATCTGTTTTGTTTGTATCATGATAAGGATAACGCACTCGCTGTTGCAGTGCATGGTCGATGTGCAAACATCTCAGGGTCATTCTTGCATTTGTCTCTGAACAATAAAACACATTGGAAATTACAAGAAATATTAAAGACCAATAATTCGATGAACAGTGAGGCAAGTTCACATTGTACACGCGGTGCGATACACATTCATCCCCCAATACTTAACCAGTCAGCTCGACCCAAGCACAAATTCAGCTCTGCTTTGCGATGCAAGGGGAACTAATTATACTATGGTACTCCTGAATTTTCCTGTATTTTTGTTAACATTTTCGGATAATTTAAAACAGTTAATTAAAATTGCTGTACACTGTGATAGAGTAACGGTAATTTATTGTAGTCGTGGAGGGAGATATCCGACATGAACGGCAACAAAAAATGTAGTCACTAATGTAATAAACTGCTATTTATTTGCATTTATGTGTAAAGACATATGTAACTACCTGCCTTCATATTCACATCTCTGGCATTTGGGCAGGAAATTACCGTTCTTAGATCTCTTGAGTTCGTTTGGATTGTTGAATGATCCTCTACATTTTATCTTTTAATGTTTCCAGAGTGTTAGTTCGGGGACTCGGGCAGGTCATGTGTTGTAAATTATAACTCTTTCGTCAAACGCTTAGTGAATTGCCTTGAGGAAAACACTGGGTCCTGCTGGAAAAACGCAAAATCATGTTACGTTATTGTTAATTCACCAAATAAGGGGTTCAAACTGGGATTGTTTCCTAAAAAAAATTGTCCCGATATTCTGTCAGCGCTAAAAACACATCATACTCCTCATGGGGGCAATATGACATTTTTGGTACTCCTGTTCAGTGTTGCAATTTAACATATTTTTGTAAGTGGAACCGAACCAAAAAAATCATGAAATTAGAATCAATATCTACATCTCTCATTTGAATTAAAATCTACTCTTGGCTACAGTGTCACAAATTTTATTATTTATTGATGTCTTTTACACTAAGCAAAAATTCGGTTCAGTACAATGGATAAATTCTAAGTCTGTTGCAATTACTTTAGGAGTCCTATTTGCAAGTTACTTTCCTGGTGTTCTCAAAAACTTTACATCTGTTAACGCTTTCCTTTGTTTTAAAGTTCTGCTTACACTGCGAGAAGATAGGTTTTTAACTGCAGTCTTTCTCTCGATAACAGTGAACAGAGATATTGCCCCACCTTATACACCTTAATAACAATGTCCATATCATCAGATTTCAGATAAGTCGTGGTGGGTGGTAAACACATTTGCCTCGTAGACCCAAGATTGGGAGTTCAACCCTAGTCAGGGTCGATACATTTTACGGGCGTTAAAAACCTAAATATAGCCTACTTTGGAAGGGAAATAAAGTCTTGAGTCCCATATCGTAGTTTTACAGCACGTAAAGGAACTCAAGCCTGAAAGAAGAGGCATCTGAGAAAAATTTATCCGCCGTTTCACACCCTGAATTGAATCGGACGCTGATGACCTGAGATGTTAAACAGCGTCCGTAAATAAAACAAATCAACAAAATAAAACTTTACCCATTAATGCAATTAAAACTATAAGCGCAATTATTACTACACTTCCACGTTAGAAAATAAATGTGTTTAACTTAGAATACCTCCTAAGACACGCATTTGCTTACTCACAGCATAAAAGCCATGACGTACTTTATCCCAATGTCCTAAGGCTTCTATGATTATACGTCTCTTCTCACTTCCAAAAAAAATGTCCTTGTTAAAGAGTATCTATATTCAGCTGGAAGGGGACGAGGACCCGAAATTTTCTGACCAAGGACAGCAGAAACCATACGAACTTACACCTCACAGAGAGCAGTTATCTGCAACATGGCCGCTGGCGTAGAATAAAACCATTGAGAAGTGGTGAAAAACAAATTTTATTTCAAATATTCCCTAAATTGCGTGGAAAATATTACGGCTATAGAGATCTGACGGAAGTTATGCACCTTGCGGTGAGAGTTGATAGCCTGCAACACCCACGATGGGTAAACTAGTGCCGCAAATCACCCAATCACAGCAGCACAAGGATTATTCACAACCTAAACTTTGCACGAACAGCAGATACACATGGCGCAAATACCGGCATTGATGATGGTAACGTAAACATTACACAATTCTCTGTTTGACAAAAGCTGAGATACGATTCAACAAAAGCACATGCTTTTGACCATAGCATAAACGCCGTTCTGCTCCTCCTCTGTGAACAAAATACAAAATTTCTGCTCAATCCGCCTGTTATTGCGGTTATTAATATATATATATATATATGTAAAAGTGTTTTTCAAGCAATGATAATTATATTTGTAAATGAAACTGCTGTACTTTAAGATAATGTGCCCATTGTGGGACTAACAGAAATGAGTTTGCTTCAATATACACGCCTAACTCCCTTCACATCTATCCATGTCCAATTAGTGTCTATCTCCGCAATGCGCGGAAGGATATAATGCTTGTTGACAGTCACATGGGCATACGATAAACAGAGTTAAAGTAATTCATTCTTGCATATGTTTTGCCTACCGTCAATGCTGCCGCGTGTACTATGACATTAATGTCGTCAGTATGTGACTTTTTAGCTGGTCATGAAAGAAGGCTGAAATACCTTACAGATACAAAAGTTATCTGCCAGTGAGGGGAAGTGCTTGAACAAATTTGACCATGGATGCAGGACATAATTGTTAATTGTGCAAATGCATTGAAACGTTCTCGCCAAAAACATCTATTCCTTCGTTAGTTTTGGATGCAATTAAACCTCACTAAAACATTTTGCAGCAATATTTATTAGACCTTTCTGAGAGTGATGTTTTATTTCATGTTTAGGTTCCTAAGAAGATACAACCACGCTTGGACAAGAGTAAACGAAGGCTTTCATTGTTGAGCTGCTGCATTTATTATACGTTGGTTTATAGTGTTTTGTTCTTCAGAATTATGTAACCACTAATGGAAATGTCTGAGAAATCTTGCCAGTCGGCAGCTATTGTTGCAGTTTTCTATTAGCATGGCAAAAACTGGTTTCTTATAAGAAGTTAAATAAATTAACTTGTATGTTTTATCTAGGTATGGTGAAGAGTTTAACGTCCCAGAAGACTATAACCTGCCTTTTCAAGGTGAGGGAGAATGAAACACAAATAACTCACACTCCTATGCTACCAGGGTTTGAACTACAGGCCCCCAGTTCACAAGTAGATAGTATATGTACTACTAAGTCATACAGTGCAAAAACCAAGTAGTGACATATCAGCGTCATACTTTTCAAAATCGGACTAATCAATAACAGTAAACTACCACAGAGGCTACAGGAACATTACAACATGCGATTAAAGCATACAGCCCAAAAATATGTGGTTTGACCTTCCCTCATTATTGTTAATAAATTTATTGCTAATGTATTTGAGTCTCAATCTGCCCACAAATAAAAACAGAAAAACACGGAAAAGCAACTATCCTAAATACTCGTACAGCTCTGAACTATGTTGAATATCATCCCTTGTTCCATTCCATTCTATCCGCTGTTTCAGCCTGTAGATTTATCGGCACTACCGTGCGGGTTGACACAGTCGGTAACACTTGAGTCTCCAATTTGAGAGGTGCTATGTTCAAATTCCTTGGGTCATTCCATTGTCCGTTCTTCTATTTAGCTCATTTCATTCCATAGAGAGCCGAAAGTGTCAGATGACGCGGGTTGGTGCTGTGTGGCAAGGAGATGGGTTTCCGCTACGGAGTAAGTCCCTATTCTAGTGTCTGGCAGGTTCTGCCTGGAGACACGGGCCATCTCGAGTGATGCGGTGGCGATACCATCTTGGCTATCATGAGCCTGCCGCCATCTGGGGCTTACCATGTGAACTTATCCATTCAGACAGACTTACCGATACAAACAGGCGGCTCTTGTGCTGTAGACACCCCTCCTTTCACGAACGGCAGCGGAGAAAACAGAGTAGTAGTTAGCAACAAATGCAGGCGGATGCAAGAGCCATAACGCACGGAAACAAGCGAGCGTACGCAAAATTAGCTTTTTAGGATGCCAGTAAATAGTTAATCACATTCAGTACAATAAGAAACTGTAAGTAGCAGTAAATGGTATACGCTTTTAACACCTAACTTTTGGATATTTTTTTAAACTTGATGGAACTAACCTAAATTTGCAACCTATGCATTGTTTTAATACTATAACTTTTAACATGAAAAGTAACACTTATATTAACAGTGTAGACATATGATGAAGATTAAATAGAGTTATCTCCTGAAGGGATCCAAAGTAACAGGTAACGTAAATCATAATCAAAGGGGAGAAGGCACACACTTTTAGCACTATAAGTTTTGCGTATATTATTTTTTAAACCTAATCCTACCTAACATAAATTTCCAACCTATGCGTTGTGCTCCCTCAAAAGTAAATCTCTTACCAACTGGTGCAGAGAAAACAATGACGTGCAGTTTATGTTGTAAAGAAAATACATGAAATAAAAGTAAAATTGCAACCTATGAGTCGCTCTCCCGAAAAAAATAAATTTTATTATATTAAGAACAGTGTAGACAAATTATGAATTTTAAAAAATGAAGTTAGCCCTTGTGGGGATCGAACCCACTGCCTTCCGGTTATTAACACGACGCTCTAACCAACTAAGCTAACAGGCCGACATAGACATCGTGGTAATTATCTGCCTACATTTGTTGAAGTCACGATAGCTGTAATTGGGTTCGGCTTTCGCCGTTGCCGTTCGTGAAAGAAGGCGTGACTCCCAGCACCAGAATCGTCTGTCTGTACGGGTATGTACCATCTGAGGGAAAATTTGTGAAACCACCTGTGTCCGTGCATGGCCGTTTCGGGATCTGGCTGCCCAATATCTCCCTCATCTTATGCTTTCTTCGTGGAGGTGTCTCCCTTAGAGGCATGGGTAAAAATGGTGCATCAGCTTGGCCGTACTGCCCAAAACCTTCTCTCCCCTTTACTATTTAATCTGTCCTTAATGAGCATTAATGAATGTCAGGCTCTAATAAGCAAAGGAAAATAAACAGTTCGGCAATGACGTACCGTCATACCTTGAGAAAGAGCTGAATATTCTCTTAGATAGGAATTGGAAGGTACAATTAATGCAAAAGGCCAGATAGGGAAAACTAACCACATTACGATATTTAGTAGCACGATTAAGATTAATAGATGCTTGTGAATGGCCAGAGCTAACGATAATTAATTATTTTACTGCCTCCCAATTAGATAAACTTACACTCCCTCAAGTTTACGTGCTCTGCATAGCATTTAAGTACTGGATCCGCATACTGAAAACTGAATGTCTCGCTATTAAAAAACAAGAATGTTAACAATTTCTGCCAGGAACGACATTCGAAGAGACCACTCCACACAGATCTTATAGTGAATTGCGAAAGGGGAATCGACTTATGATCCCTCGTGAAGAAAAATGTCAACGTATCTCTAGAAAAGTGAGGAATTTAGCATTTAGTTCTGTAAAGCTCTAGAACTACAAGCAACAGAAAAACTGAATATTAAAACAAGTTTGAGCAGGAACACCAAAACAGTTTTCAAGAAAAATTGCGGCTTTTTAAAAGTTTGAAAATAATTCATCTCACACATGGATCAATGTGCTATAAAATATTACAATAGAACTAGAGCAATTTTACTTGCGTCAAAAAATATGTCAGGAATGACCAAGAACCAAAGGCCGGGTTTGCTGTTGTGTGTACTCATTGGGACTGTACTGAATCGTGCCAGAACTCGGCACTGCTTTTATCGAATACATTGGCTGAACGTGAAAAAGGAGCAGCTAACAGTCACAGAACACTCTTCTGCATATTTTGCTAATAGCATCATCTGAGTGTCCATGAACCTATCAGATTTTGAACCAAAGTACCTTGCTCTGACACAAAATACGAGAAAACAATGAAAGTGCATGTTATTAGAATTAAATTCCTGTATCACAGTGATAGTCAAACTCGACCTCATATGAGGCTTAGGGCTTGGGATCGCGGGGGTAAAACTGGATCTTCACATATTCTGTTAAAACGCAGAAATAATAATAATTATTATTATCATTATTATTGGAAACAATGTATAATAAAGATTACCCAGACCATTTAAAACTAATCCAAAGTTTGTATTTTGAAACAATTTTATTTATCTACAAAGGGGACAAAATTAGTAAAAACATTATGACAAATGAAGGAGTCACAAGGAAGCCCATTATCTCCAATATGGTTATATCGAAGAAAGTGACAGCCAGGGCAAAAGGAATTAGAATTAATTTTAAGATAAATGACAATGTTATCATAAGCAAACGAGGAAACAGTCGTAAATGATAGCGAATGTGATCTGTGATGACAGTATACAAATTAAATGAAATAGCAGAGAACATGAAGCAGAAGCGGTTGTGACATAAGATCAGGTAGTCATTAATCTTTCCATTTCCAAATGAAAAAGACACCACTTAATTTTCTCTTCATTCTCATTTGAAAAGCGCTCTCTTTTTTTCAAACGCCATTATGTAGGGCTACTGAAAGAAGTCAGACGAGAATTGGCAACACAGGGATGGTCACAAGTCTTTAGCGTATCAGCCACTTATTCCGACTGTATTTGCCTTCAGGACCTAAATAATGACATGGTTTATAGGCTCTACGGTTATAATATGGTTGTGACAGCATATCTCCAATCAGTACTCACTATAGAAACCAGAAAGCCCCGACTTTATTAGCTGCTAGCTCGAGGTGGTTGGACAGAGTAACAAAGACATGCTGTTAAACGGAATTTATGCCAATTTGCCAATGCCAGAGCGCTTTTCGGTTTCTGAATTCACTGTGTAAAAAATGTAGCCAGTTGTAATAACAAATCTCTGCGTAATAATTGTGTGCGTCAATACAGGTACCTGTAGTTTTGTGTGAAGCAATAATCTAAATGCAAGAAAAAACACTGTAGAATTCGCCTACATGAAAAACAGGAAGATTGAGCTTCTCTGCAGGAAATGATGCGGGTAAATGTTTTAAATCAAGTTCAAGTCCGTGCCACCGTAAAAGAATTCTCTTACACACAAACACGCGCGCTTACACAAACAGTTTTGAAAAAATGAATTTAAAGTTAACAGAAATGCATGGTCTCTTATAGAACGATGTACATTTCCTTCTTTTATGGTGGAAAATCTGTAACGAGAATAGGAATTCCGGTTTTTGATTGTGAGCTGAAACATTATAGAATAAACAAACAGACAATGCCCGCATATGTAAAGTTTACAATTTGGGGTTTAGCAGGTTCATGTACGGTCCTATAGAATTAATGACATCTCCTGTGTCCTACTTATTTTAGAGACCGCGAGCCGCCACTAATATGAAAATGTTTTAGACAAACTCAATTGTATGAGCATTAACCACATAAGAAGTAAATTATAATTAATAGTAAAGCAATAGAACAAGTAAATAGTTTCAATTGCATGAGTTCGAATTGTAAATATCTCTCAATATAATGATCTTACAAGTATGTAACTTGGGCATAAAAATGTACTAATCACAGCTATTCAGAAAGTGCACTTATGTGACAATTGTAAAATTTACACGCGGTTTAGGCACTGGAGGGACAATATATCCTCATTCCACATACAACCACTGTTTTAAATATAAAGGGCAGTGAAAGAAACAGCTCCACCGTGTTAGTTTCTTGCAATAGGAGATTGAGATTCTTAACACGTTTAAACTGAGCACACTATAGTATAATTCTATATACTATATTTTACTTGGAATTGTTTACATTGGGTATTAAATAAATGAACTCATATTGCAAAGCACATTCGATATTATTTCATCTTTAATTTCACTGAATTTGAAACCGTTCATCCCACATTTTCTTTGGGCCCTATTTGGTCCAACCTCCTAGTTGTTCTCTAGTATGCTGAACATAAAAGGGTAAATCCATAAGTTATCGGCCCAATTATTTTCTAGGTATGATAAAGACAGAAACTATATTTCACTTTTCAATATAGTTAACCTTTATTGCAATACACTTCTCACATCTTTGAATTATATTTCAACCCCCCCCTCCCCGAACAGTCAGAAATCTCTCTGCAAAATCGGTATAAACAGCATCAGTCACTTTTTCGCAACACTTAAATTTCCTTCCTCGAAGGTCCTTCTTGAGTTTTGAGAAGAGGAAATAGTCACTGGGAGCTAGATCTGGCTGTAGGGTGGATATTCGATTTACTTGAAGCCACATTTCTTCACAGCTTCCATTATAACAAGAGATATGTGCACAGGAATGTTGTCATGAAGATGGCGCACACCACCGATCAGCTTTCCTCGCCTTTTCTCTATTTTGATGGAAGCACGTAGTCTGTGCAGTAGGCCAGCATAGTATTACCCATTAACTGTCGTGTTCCTCTCCTTGAAGCCAATGAAGAGTATTCCTTCATATTCTCAAAAGATTGTGGTCATGATCTTCTTGGTTCACTGAGTGACCTTGACCTTTAGAGACGGTGCTTCGCCAGGTTTGCGCCGCTCAATTGATTCTCTTTCGGATAAGGGATCATAGTAGAGAACCATAATTTCATCTCCAGTAACATGGTTTGTAGAACTTCTCCCTCGTTGCCACAGCAGAGCTCCAAAAATGTCTGACAACAGATGACTCGTTGCTGCTTTTGGACTGAGGAAAGAAGTGTAGGCACCCATTTTGCACTAACCGTAATGTTTAAATGCTCATGAATAATTCAAAGGACTGTTGTTTTAGAAAGGCCCAATCTTGCTGCTATTTCTGTAACTTTGAGTCGCCGGTCTTCCATAATTTACCCTTACACAAGAGCGATGTTTTCAGGAATGAGCACCTCCAAGGGCCGATCTGCATGCTCTTCGTCTTCAATGCTTTCTCGACCCATTCGAAAAAGTTTGGCCCATTCTTTTACGGTAGAATATGAGGGGGATGCTTCCCCCCATATACACCGTCCAATCGCTGTTTAATTTCATTTTGAGTAAGTCCTTCTTTTGTAAAGAACTCAATAATAGCTCGAAACTCCATTTTGAACAAGTCACAATCTTCTACACATAGCCTTCTTTATGCAACTATGTCTGAACAACTGAACAGTTATAGCTGCAATTATTTATTTAACAGATATGTATGACACCAGATAAGGCATTTGTGAAGGCGATAATCCTTATCGGCGAGGCCGGAAACTTATGGGCCTACCCTCGCGTATGACAATGCCGAAGTCGTCATTATATCAGCAGTATTGCAGATATTACAGTAGCATCAGATTGTTGATTTGTTGCTTAGGTTTATTTACGGACGCTGTTTAACATCTCAGGTCATCAGCGTCCCATTCAATTCAGAGCGTGAAACGGCCGACAAATTTTGCTCAGAGGCCTCTTTTTTTCAGGCTTGAGGTTCTTTTTCGTGCCGTAAATGTACGACACGGGACCCACGGCTTTACTTCGCTTCCGAAGGAAGCCATACTTATGCTTTTTACGCTCGAAAAAATCTATCGATCCTGGCCGGGTTTGAACTCGCGATCTTGGGTTTAGAAGGCAAGTATGGTTACCGCTACACCACCAGGACTGACAGTAGCATCAGAGGTAATAGCTCAAAAGTTAAAGTACAGCACATTCAAAATACAATTGGAACTTCTTAATTAAACACGAGAATACTGAGCACCACTTTCGCTTGTTAATATTAGAGCTTAACTGCAAAATGATGAAAATACTCACCATCTGTAACTTGCCGCAAGGCTCTAAAATTAACTTAGTACAAGGAAAAAGTACTCAAGTGTTTAAGCAGCTTGTGGTATACCGCAGCATTATTGCCCATCTCAGAGATCGTAGAGGAGGTCATTGGCAGCAATCTATGGCAAGGGTAGCTCGGTAGGTGTGCCCTGTCATATCTCTTTATGGGCAATGAACAAAGGCAGCAGCATTTGACAAAAGTGGGCACGAAATGTGCAGCTAGAGTAAGCACAACAGGATGGGAATTACTGTGTTTTGTTACAGTGACTCTTACGATAATTCCTTTCTGCGCTTCTGCAGAACAAACAAATAGAACAGAAATAAACTGACAACTTCGCTTTGTGGATTGGGGCACATTGCTGAATAAGATCTCTGATCTGCTGCTTTAGAGGTTACAGTCTGTGGTTTAATGATACAGATCTAGTTAGTGTTCAGTATTCTTAAGCAAGGAGACTTAGAGATACTTCAGTTACAATCATAACATATGCTGCATTAAATAAACTCATAGCGATTATGTACTGGCACAAAAGAAACGTGTTAGGACATGGAACTTTGCATATCGATTGAAAATGTGATGCATAGACCAGGGCGGTCTTAAAACTTATTGACATAACAATGAAGAAAGAGTTATTACCATTTTCTTTGTTTCGGCATATTCTTCTTTAAAGTGAATACATTTATTCCAGCAACGCTCGACTGTCGAGAGGTTTTCGGAAAGTCTGTAAAATATTACTCTACAACTGCAATTACTTCCTGATTTGATTAAAAAACGCGATCAGGGAGGAAATGTGAAAAAACCCCCGTAGTCGTCCAATATCAAAAAGGAAATAGACGTTAGCAAAACTTACATAAAATGGTAGCATCAGCCAGAAGGAGAAGATGTGAACTTGTCGGAAGCTATTAACACACCCACCGAACCCCCCAAAGCGATTTGATTAATAGCAGATTTCGACATCAGGAAGGAAAAATAGTTTGAATAGTGGGGATGTGATTTGACAGTGACGTCACTGTTGTCGCCAACAGCAAGAAATGCACTATATAGATTGCAGCGCAGAAGAAATAATATGGAAATTCTGGATGTGTCAGATGCTTCTCAAGGATTCATTAAAGACAGTTTTAAGTGTAGCACATTTCAGGAACACTTTACCTAACGTAAGCAAGTACTGGTTGTTAAAGAGATTTCATAAAACTAAATATGCAACCGCTAGATTAGGTTTAAGTTAACCAGTTTCATTCGCAAGCCTTACTTGAATATGTTGACGCGAAAAAAATGTCCTTGTTCCTACCTAAAGTAATGTAATGTAATAAATGGAGACTGCACAATAGTGGATAACCGTGAGAAACAGTCCATCCTTGGTGGGGGAAAATGGAATACGTAGATGCAATGGCGCATTTTGCAGAAAATGAAGGAATTCACATAAGTATAAGCAGAGGAGATATTAACATCTGTGTCAATTATGTAAACTGTGTATAAAATAAACTGAACATATGTGTGTAGTAACAGGTAATAAACCGCCACGGGTGGTAGCGGTTGTTAACGTACGGTCTCGTGAGCGGGAGATCTGGGGTTCGATTCCCGCCAGGACCGTCCTCCCTGACTGAGATTCTTTCCAGATTTTCCTCAGTCCTCATAGATGGCTAATGCCGGTGATGTATCCTAAACTTAGGCCTGGAGCGCTTTCTTCCTAAAAAAAAAAAAAAAACAAATCCTTTCCCAATATACCATTTCATTTCATGTATCATCAGTGTCCACTGCCCGTGGTGCCTCAGTAGTAAACACGGGACGTTAAGCAGTATTAAAAACAAACAAACAAAGCAGTTAATAATGAAGCAGTACCGTGGACACAATAGAAATCGGAAATTAAAACATTAGGAGACTATGGAAGTAGTAACGGCATAAGTTTCGGAACAGATGGAAGAGGCAGCCAAATCTGGGGGAGGGGGGATGCTCCCAATATGTTATACTGCAAATCTTTCCCATACTTTTGGGAGCGGGTACATTGTCTTGATGAAAAATACTTTTATCTTCTCTAAACCGAAACTTTTCAAAAAAGCATCTAGCTAGTTTAAGATACTGAATTAGCACTAGCCGGTAATACTTTTACCGTTCAGAAGATAACTTAAAATTCCTGTAGCGTTGCAAAAGACGGATGGCATTAACCTTTCCTGCAGATGGGAAGGCACTGACCAACCGTTTCGTTTGCTGTTTCGATTCCAATCAAAGTTTCACCGACAGTTATAAGTCGGTACATAATCAGTTTTGTTGCTGTTACAATGCTCAAAACACTATTGCGCTTTTGATTTGCTAATAGCAAGGGCGCAACCCATTTTCGCAAAATTTTCATGTAAAATATAACATAAATACTCCCGCGAAATACATGTAGCCGCAGCAATTTCACCCACTTCAAGTGGTTGGTCATGTTGTTCAGCGAATTTTGCTGATGTTGCACTTTTAGGATTAGCTTCATTTGGATCAACTTCAAGACAGGTACAGACATGTTAAAATTCAGCATCTGAATTTTTTAAACGTTCAGAATGAAGAAGAATAGTTTCTATACACTTTTGTAAATTCTGTATGATTTTCTTTTGGCATTTATTTTATCCTGGATTACAGACATGGCCACTTTAGAAAGCTGTGTTAAATAAACTATTTGAAATAACTACTTGCTATTTCAATTAGATGCTCAACAGATATGGATGTATTATCTGGTAATTGCATTGCCATCTATGGTCGAAATTTCAACTCCCCTTCTGAACTGCTGTGGAGTCCACAGGCTTTTAACATGCTTTAAGACCTGGTCAGTGATTGAATATTTACTCATAACACTACGGCATTAATTTCTTTAGCCTCATAAAGGGAACTGTTTATGGGCTTACTTGTTTAGCGTGTGTTGGGAATGTCTTTCAATAATATGTTTGTTTGGTCCGACACATCTTCTCATCATTTTGTCAATGACCACGCCACTGCTTCTGCTTCCATTAAGGGATAAATAAATTATTTACATACGAGAAATGAATGTTACAAAAAAAAAAAAAAAACCCACTACTGTAAAATCGATGTATATTTCCTGTTCTCAAATGAAGCGCAGGCGCAGAACTAAATCTGGCAAAACATTGTAATACCTGGCTTGAAACTTACAACGGCTCCGTCATGTGTTAAAAGGCTATCACTTCTTTCTTCCGTTACAGAGTTAATTGCTGCATTAATTGTGTACACAGCATTAATATTACTTCATTACGAGTGATCATTATTATTGTGTTCTCATTTCTGTGATTTAACAAAAACAAGTGTACAGGTATTTTGTAAGGACTCGTTCAAAATGACGAGAGGTACCTCGGACGAGACGAGATTTGGTTCCGTCTTCAGCTCTGTGTAAGTTTCAAAAGAGCTGACAGTGCAGCTGCATTTTCATTTGAGACGTGCCTGTCTGATGAGAAAGTTCTGTAACATCTGTCAAGAGAATAACTGTTCCAAGAAGTAGGTAATGTCGATACATACGCGTTTCTGTATTTCCTTCGTGGAACTACTAGAGCGGAAATGTAATCTCGCCTCTTAGCCACAGCAAATATAGCTCACTTAAGAACAAAAAATTAAGCATTTCAGGAGAGGGTTATCAGTTATAATAAAGTAATTCTGCGAGAGTTGGCACATGTGTTGTACTTTAGACAAAACACAAGCGGATTGTGGACTACATAACAGAAAAGGTTTTCTGTAGCATAACACCTGTATGAAGAATCACATTGTGTTTCAAATTTATTAATTTTATTGCAGCCATAACTGGTTATTCAGTGCTTTGCACACTCGTGAAACGTTATCCTGTTAATAACACCGGTCGGCTGTGTGAAATTATTACCTCAGAAATGGATTTTTGAGCGGTGACACATCCTAAATCCAAAACAAATATCAGAAGCCTCCTAGCACTTGCTGTTTGCTTGGAATTTGACTATGTTACATAATATATAACTTTTTAGAGAATTTTATAACAAATACAAAAACAATTTATTTCCTCGATGGACAATAACATGTTTGGAATTATGCTGTGAGCTTCTAGAAAACTGTCGATAACTCATATTGATCAGGAGGAATCAAAGAACAAGGAAAAGAGGGAGTGAGAGAGGAAGGGTGTTGTCTTAGCCCCCACCTATGCAGGTCTGATTAGTACCTATATGTCTGGCTATGTTAAATATCAATACTTTCCAACACGAGAGCACTTGACTGCTGGTTCCAAGAACGTTGTACTCGAATCTCATTAGTAATTCACTTATCCATATCAAACTTCGCTTAATGAAATAGTTTGCCAAGCCTTCAAGCAGAGACGGTACCTATTTTCAGTAAGTTTTTGATACATTCCCAGCTCTCTCACAGCAAAAATTGAAGGAAGCAATTTAATGATCCCGCTATCGGAAACTCATGTTTGACAGTACATTTTAATTTACGATGGACACAAAGGAGAATACAGGATGGAAAACCTATACAGAAATTATAACAACATTTCTTAGTAAACGAGAAGTCTTCAGATTGAAACATGTTGAGAGCAAAATGCTAAATGCATTCATACGAAACGAGTCTGAAAAGTCATGTTATAGTCACAACTTGACTACTGTCCCGAAATCTGAATTCTCTTAGTGAAGAGGTTCCATAAAGATTTAAAGGAGTGCCAAACAAAATATTAGGCACACATGCTTGCTGACTACTGTTGCATGTTCAAGCAAGAAAATCCATAAACGTTAAGTAAAAGGAAGTACAGTAAAATAACATTCACAACGAAAAAGCGGTGATTGCAATAATGTTCTTGCAAAAGGATTGCAGTGGAAACTGCAGATAGTGTAATTATAGTGTTATTGATGTTTAAATAGAAAATTTTAACAATATCGACAGAAATGGTAAAACAAAGTTATCAAAATATAAGATGAAGCACTTTCAAATAAAACTATAATTTATATTTCTAAACTCTATGGATATTATAAAGCCACGTTTTCTGTTGTATTTAATCTTGGTTGTGTGTGGAGGATGGTATTTAGAAACAGTGTGGTAATATTTTTTAAAATAAAATTGCATTAAATTGGATTATTCATTAACTTGAATTTGCTAAAAATTCTTACATGATGGGAAATTGGTTTTCGGATTTAGTACATCAATTTCATATTTATTTACTTTATTGGTACAGGCAATAATAAAAAAGTTTAAATTCGTAGGTTAGTGTAATTTAAACCCATATTTACTGCAGTAGAGGCATAAAAGCGTTGCAAATTTAAATTCCTGTGCAATGATGCATTTCACAGAACGTGTACGCCATCTACACCTGAAAGTAGGCACAGACTGCAAACAGTAGCCTGAGTTTAAAGTTGCGCATGTTTAAACTGCTCATAACGGATGGAAATATGGTCTGACGAAATCAAAATTGGAGTGCCTTTATGCGCAGCGCGTGAAAGAAATTTGCTTTCTTAGGCAATGCAACCAGTGTTCGGAGCACACAGTAAACTGCTCTCTGAATCCTCATGCCATACCTGTTCATATAGAATGTTTCAGTAAAAGCGTACAAAAATTAAGCAGGAAACAGAGAATGCTTTCCTGAACATTTTGAGATAAGGAACTTGTGGTTCCTGAAGTGAGGTTAAGGAGACATAGTTTTGAACATGTGGGGGACAGCGGAAGGGTAAGACATTGTTTATAAGTTGGCTCAATCTTACCGTGTTTTCTTTGTCACATGACAGAACATGCTATGAATCAGCGACAGATTCTTCCATGCCATTTGAAGAGTCGAAGGGTACGAACGTAAAAGTGCCGTCGCCGCTGAAAGGCATCATCCGTCACGAGGAGTGTTTCTCCTGTAGATCCGAAGATATTGTCGCACACCGATGTCATTGAGATTGATGCCGTCATTTAGACCAATGTTGTGATACACAAAATGGTACGTTCTCAGGTTTGTCAGTGGTATGGTACAGTAGTACAGCAATAATTGTAAATAATGTAAAAAGTAAATGTAAATTAATATGTACATATAAAGTGAATTGTAAATGATATGACCTAAATAATGAGAAGAAATACTTATAAAAATCAGAAGTAAATAATGCGTAAAACAGCAATAGTGATACAGCAATAATGCTGGAAATGTTTAAACCCATATCTCCTTCAGCTGGCTTTTTAGACACTACATTACCTGTCTCAAAATGTTCAGCAGAACATCCCCTTGTTTCCTGTTTAATTTGTGCACGCTTTTACCGAAACATGCTTATGTTACACATTGCGTATGTCATTGTACATAACTTCTGCTTTAATCATCGGCAGCATCTAAAACTCATGTAAAAATCTACTCCACTTCTAATGAGAGTTTTACTCTAAAATTCTTGCAACGTATATTGAATACAAGAAAACAAACTGTAACGAAACTGACCTCACCCGAGAATTTAGGGGGGAGGAATTCATCTTCTCTAAGGAAAATGAAGAAAAGAAGAGAGGAAAGATATCAAAAACATCAAATCTATCCCAGAGGAACAAAGCAAATCTTCTGTGAAGATATTCCATCCTCAGATACAAGTAAATATGCTGAATGTTGGGAAAATGATTATGCAACAGAAAGAAAGATGACGAGTGAAATGAGTCAAGTGCGAAAATTAGTTGCAGGAAAACTGCAAATTTAATACAGATTGAGGTTATGTAACACGTGGTAGAGATGATGTAAAAGAAACATCTTAGATAAAGAGTATAATTTTGTAGTTTTGGTTTGTTTTGTGCATAAAATAATGAAGTTTAAGTAGCATAAATAAACAGCACTGGGTGCGCCGTACGTCTTATACCATGTACCAACTCTTCCAAGCATTAAGAGAGGGATGGCATATTGCTTCATTATTCAAAGTCATGTTTTTCATATATTAAGAAACACTTGTAGCCGTCAAACATGAATATTATGTATTACGATCCTTTGTGGAAGAAATATCAATGTTTTACCCTAAAAATAAAGGAACACGGCAAAAGAGAACTCAGCAATTCCCGAACATCACTCCAGGAGGCGTTCAACTTTGGCGTACTTGAGAAACATCCAATCCTAGCAGAACTGAAAAAGGAACGTTCGACGTTTTCATTCCTCAAAGTGAACTGCATTGTATGACGCATAATCAACAAGTTGCACGAGTCAGTTGACATTGCGCTGAACGATATGCAAGACTTTTGCCGGTTATTGAATTTGTCCGTGGAGGGCAACAGTATAAAGTGTGATGGATTAATGAATGGGTTATCCGGTGAAGAAATATGATGCGTTTTCTGTTACATTCGCTATCTTTAGCATTATGACAACCTCGTAGAAAATGCATTTATTACTAGTGCAACTCGTTAAACAATAAAAGTTATGAGGAACTAGAAAAAGAGTGAAAGGAACTTGAACACGGGCAGCAACAGCAGAAGCAATAGAAAAGAAAATAAATTAGCCATAAAACAGAAGCAAAATCATGGAAGAGAGCAATTACAACCACGGCAATATTTTGTTATTGTTCTTGCTGCCCGGCGTGATCACATCTTGTGTATCGTGTGCAGTCATGGATAGAGTTCCTTTAAAATATAAATTTACACCTCTTTACTAACAAATATCTATTTATTGAAAAATATATCTTAAAAACTGTAAAACTAACATCGCCAACATTCTGAAAGGAAAGGTGCTACTGATGCGCTCTTTCCATCGAATTGAAGTTTAGATGAAAACTTGTCAAAGTAGTTCATACAGCGATTCCAACAATTATTCGGAATTGTATTTCTAGCACGAAGTTACGTTTTGTCAAAAGAACAATAAATACTGTTTTCAAGAAAATAAAATCAAACATGATACAGGGTTGTTGCCAAGATTCTAGGTGAAGTAGTTTAGAGATATCGTCATATGTAGACACTTTTAGGACATTCTTATGATAATTTGGCAAAAAGCAATACACTCCTCAGATTGTTCCACAAAACGGTGCATTTTGTTTACAATTTATGAAAATTACCAACAGTATTTATACCGGATACGTCTAAATTCCTAACCCTACACATATTAAAAATGTAAAGAGTTGTCTGTCCCATTTAACTGCAGTAAAGTGCTACAATGCAAATACAATGCACATTCCTGCTTACCGCGACCGTATATTTGCGTTTACCTTTTGTTTTCTTTACACGTGTATTTTTAAGTGGATTATTTACGGACGCTCTTTAACATCTCAGGTTGTCAGATCCCATTCAATTCAGTGCGTGAAACGTCCGATAAATGTTGCTCAGAGACCTCTTCTTTTAGATTTGACGTTATTTTCTTTTACGTGCCGCAAATCTACGACACGGGACCCGCGGCTTTATTTCCCTTCCGAAAGAAGCCATACTTAGGATTTTTACGCCCGAAAAGACGGGATTGAACCCGCGATCATGGGTCTACGAGGCAAGTATGGTTACCACTTACAGAGAGGTCCTGTCAATACATCGTAATATGTCATAAATATAGGATGTACTGAATGAGCTAGGGAAGAGACATTGTTTGCTAATGCTGAGAAAACCGATTAGTGTGTAGAGAACATAGGAGGAATGCATGCAACCGTGCATTCTTGTACTGCGTGTGCTAAGATATCCAGGATAAACTGCAATATATTGTTGATAAGTTTTTGGAAGATTTTGGGAATTCTCTAAAAGTTTGAAAGTCTGAGGCTTACTTTGGACGATATTTTGTAAAGAACTTAACTTAGAATCATGGGAAAAAAGAGTAAATTAGTGCTGGAAATACACTTCATAAAAACTCCTGGAATCTCTGAATGAGCTAAGTTCATGTGCCCTTGTCTGAATATATTTCGGAGGAAACAGCGCAAGAGCGTCCATAAATAAATAAATAAAGGAAACAGCGCGCCAGGAGCAGCTTTGATTTCAGAAATATTCGCAGTAGTAGTGTATATGGATCACTCTGTGTATATATAAAGTGGGAAATGCTTTCTTTGATTTTTGCAATTATGAAACACCAACAACGAATTGCATCGTACTGAGCAAATTATACTGCATGAACCAGGGGTATAAACCGGTTTAACGTTTTAAGGCGATCTACGCCTAGGCTACGAAAGTTACTTGTAAATTGGGCTTACTGAATATCCAGCTACAACGCATTCATTAAAATGTTTAAATCTGAATCTTCATCAAACCTAAATGCGAAGAATCTTCAAATGCAGTGGTAATTTTCTAGAATAAAAAAACAAATGATTTCTGATGTTACACGGAAAAAGAATTTAATCAGTGCCTTCGCAAAATTTATCAAGCATCAACTCGTATTAAGCATTTATGTAATCCTGTACATGTTAATAATCTGGACAGATTATGAAAAGGCTGTGGGCTTTGCTGCTATGATGCTTGAAAGGACAACCAACATACAGCTGCATAAATACACCAAATATAAACGAAATTGGCTAATTATACCACGCACTTAAATTTCTACGCTCAATATATAGGAATGCCTCTAATCTACAACACAAAGGCTTACTAATATTGGAAATGTTGAACGGCAGGTGTCTCAGAGCGTTTCGTCTGAAGTAACAAATGTGTATTTCGCTTTTAGCTTAATTAATGCTATTATATGTTCATGTCATTACACAAACTTAGATGTTGACAAATTGAAGACAATACAGTTTTTATTTCCATAATACAACTCACGTAAAGTAACGATTACTTTGTAGTAAATTACCTCATCGCCGAGATAAAATGTGTCGAGCACACTTATATTGCAGTTCCACCTATTCACGCACAATTAAATGTATTCGTTCCAGCAAGGCAACAAATGAGCTATAAAAGAGCGCCTGTGAGTTGTTCCGTCGCATTTATGACGTCATCCTTTTCCCCAGCTCTTGCCTTTGTTGGGGATGATGAGCGGATACATGCAACACTGATCTGCTTCCGGAAATAAACACAATTACGAGGCCATGGCGTTGCCTCGCCTACTCTAGGGGACCTTCTAATTTGTCGTTATGCAAAAAGAACCGGAATAAAGCAAACTCTTTGTATATTAAATGTTGTTATTTTGTTGAACGAAACTTGCATACTAGCAGCGGCCAAAGAAGTTTTCGCAATCGTTCATCTCCGAAAAGAGGTTTCTTTCTCTTCAACGGCTGTCAAGTTTCATATAGCTATTTTTTATAAGAACTAATTATCAACTTCACTTAGAGATGTGCGCTAGTTTTCAATTATCAGGTTTTTCCTAGCTTATTATTCGAACCAGTAACGTAAAGTTTGCAAAAATTATAAAAGCCTCGAGAAACACCTGCTCAATCACTTTAATATGGAAACATTGACGTCGTAGTGATATGTAGGGCTCGGATTCTAAGTAAATACATACTTTATTTGCGCTGCCAAAGGAACTCGCGAGCACATTTAAGATTTTGGATTATATTTTAAAATCTAAACCACATAAACTTTATTTTTTAAAACGATGTGTATATAAAATGCGTACACTTTAGTTTTAATTAAATATTTTTTATAAAAATCCCAATTCTAGGCTTGTTATTGCAGCATCAGGGTCACCTTGTGCCTTGTATTTCATATCGTGTGACTCGTTCAGCAGTAATGTCTAACACAGACAGTAAGGTTATTATAAATACCCGAATACATGTATTTGCATTATTAGAATTGTGCTAAACCTATCGTGGTCTGCTCAGTTTATACTTTCTGAAGATGCTATCACTGTTTTTTTTTGTGTTACGTAATATTCAGTTGTTTAGTCTTTACACTGTAGTTTAAAAAATAGTAAAAAAGCAGTTTTATCCTTTATATTATGGAAAAATCTGAAAAACCAAAGTTTAAAATAAAACTGAAATTTAAACTACGTTTTACCGGCTCTTAAAGTGCTGCTTAGTGCTAAGGAGTTTATCACTTTGCGGTTAATTTATTTCAGAGTTGTGTATACATTTATCTCTTCACCCTGCTAATTTCCCTCTTTACCAGGCGATAAAGTGCAGTAAGTATAGTGTGTGGACTCTAAAACGTGATGGCGCAAATGTGTGAACGGACATTTTTCAGACCTTGGCTTAATGCGAATTCAGAACTGATTCTCAGACTCACCCTTGTTCCTTTATGTCTCCATTAATAGAAAATGCCTATGAACCTGAGGCTAGTCTTACGTTAAAGAGCTTTACTTGGATATGAGATCACTGTGGTATCTGCAGTTGACACCGCATTTCTGAGTTTTTTGGTGTTGTGAGGTGGTAATTTTCACAGTCACTGTGTAACATGCGCAAAACAAAAGCATCATTACGATAGTTTGCAGCAATATGTTGCACAATTTGTTAATGTTTTTAGTTCTTCTCGAAATGTTAAGTGACACGTAGCCGTATATATTCATTAATTTGGTTTTCCCTTGCAGTACAATTAAACTTTTTGAAACAGGAGGAATCGTTCTGTTAGAAGCAGTGCAGCATATTCGAGATGTGAAGAAAGAACGTTACAGTCTTGGTGAATCTACAGTAAAAATTTACAGAGAAGTTTCTTTTTAAGAAATAGCAAATTGCACGCCATGCGTAAATTTTCAATTGTTTAGATGGCTAGCAAGAAAAGAATATTGCTCTGTGATACGCTCAGGTCATGGCCAGAATGACTTCTTCTACCATGGAGCTGCTTTGACACTTGTTCTTGGTGTTTGAGTTTTCAGTTATACTTTTTGAATTGCAAACTATACCGAAACGGAAGTCGAAGGTCGTTAAGACTCGGACTCGTGAGGGGAGGTGGGGTTCGATTCCGACCAGTACCGTCCACCCTAACTGGGTTTTCCTTAGTCCTCATAAATGAAAAATACCGGGGAGATCTCTAAGACTTAGCCCTTGAACGCTTTCTTCCCTATTAAAAATCCTTTCTCAATTTATAATTTCATCTCATATATCACCTGTGCCCATCGCCTGTGATACTTTAGCAGTAAAAGTTGTCGTTAACACTTTTTAAAAAAACTGCCAAATATTTCGAGCTGTCAATGCCTATAAAAGAATGTTTAACAATTCGATAATAATGCATTATCATGTTTTTGTTCTCCTAAATGCAAAGAAGTGTATTTTTAAGTTAATTAAAAATAGCATACTTCTGTTTCCATTTGGCATGTACACATAGTTCTTTTAGCAACCTATATGATAGTAATGTGGCCAAAATTTGTTTTCGTTTTAAGTTCACCTGTAGTTTTGAAACCTATGTGCTACATAAAATGATTTGGAAACGAAATATATATTAATAATCTGGTACATTTGAATAATTCTACAAAGAAATGATTGAAAGAAGTTCCTACTTGAAACTGAAGAACTGGAAGCGTGTTGCTCTTCTATAGATGTATGATTCTAATTTGTTTTCACACTCCATATATTTTTCTGTCCAGCCCGTGTATTTTTATATGACCACTTAGATCTTTGTGCGAGGGTTTCAATTAATTACATACAAAGCAATTATCTCGTTTAAGTGAAGGAAACGTTAAGCATTAATGTCTTAATAAAATAAATCTAAATACTATGCTGCATTTATACAGCAATACAAAAGGATATACTAACAGTCCAGCGTGAACTTCATACAAAATGGTATAATAGATTAACTAACTGTTATATCTTCAGTGACTACGAAATTAAACACACAGGGGGGGGGGTCTATTTTATGAACGTACAAATTCTAAGTCTATAAGTGCAAATACAAATTCTTGTAATTACAAATTACAGTTACATACATCTCATAGTAAACTGATTTAAACCATCCATGGGAAATTACAGACCAAAAGAGTAGTAAGATTTGTCACAAAATAGTTAACGGCATGGTTTCGATAGTTTTGCAATTACACCAGTGACGGGACGTAATTTTTATTTTGTTCCAAGAAACATCGATATGAACAGTTCCAACAAAAAATAACGATTTAAATATTCCTAATATACTTTGCCCCGTTTAATAACAGGAATTAAAGTTAAAACTTTTTTTTTATTTCCTGAAATAACATTTGAAAAAGGAATATGCCCTTTAGGCACAATGCATTAATGTCTTTTGCTTTTTTTTTTTTTTTTTTTAAAGATAAACGCCATTTTCTGATTATTAATTCCTCTATACCTGGTTTTCAAAATGATAGACAAGGATGAAAAGATGTTATGATTGAACGTTAATGGTTCTCACTTTTAATACTATTAATCTTGGGAAAGTTTGTTAAAAAAAAGCAATTAGTATAGAAAATATGTAGACATAAATGACTCTGCGAATAATCGTAGATTAGAAGATGTGTTATTTTGCAAGATATATGAATATCTGAGTTTAAGGAAATGTTTGTTACAAAATACTTAATTAAAACGCAAATTAGGAGCAACTTTAGATAACTGGAAAGTGGAATGATTGCAAAAAATAAAGTATTTGTTTATTTATTACCTCATAAAACTGCCCTTTAAAAAGTTCAAATTGTTTCATAATATATGTGATTAGTTTGTACTGTTGTCAAAGTGCTATATGAATATAATTTTTGTAGTTTCTCTTTCCTTCATTTCCATGCAAGCACAGTATCCAATAGGATCGCAAGTTTTGCTGCTTTTCTTATAAATTTAAATGATCAAAAAATGTATATAACAAAATCAAATAGTTATCCAGTTATTTCTTTCCACTGCATTCTACTGGAACGAAAGCAATGGCAACTTATTCACAAGTAGCGCAACATTTATTCTAGAATCTGGAAACTTTTACATTAATTCAAAGCATCTTTCTGCCACATTCATCACTCACCGCCACACTTCTTGGCACTGTTCCACAAGTGTATGGACTTGTAACTTGCGAGTTATTAGTAAAATTCTGTTCCACAAAGGATTCTGTTACGCTCGTGCTTTTACAACTCCATACAGCACCATATGTCATTTTTCGTTGTTCTTTCCCACAGAAGTATTAGCATTAGTCGGGCAATGGTAATTTGTATAAATTTCTCCACACGTGTAGGAGTATGGGCAACTTCAAGTATCAGCACAAAACTTAATATCTTTTTAATGATATTGAGAGTTAGTTGATCTAAATGTGCAACGTATTAGCAAAAGTGATGATAATGCTGCGTAGGAATATGTATAAAGAAAGAATAAATTAATATTTGTAATAAATTAAAAAGTTAAGTGCAACTAAAGTATGACTTATGATTTATAATATTATTTATGGAGTTCCCTGTTTCAAAAGCACATTTCGGTCCAGCGTTTTGTTTGGTTTTGCTTTTTTAAGGTTTTTGCTACATGTCAGGAAAATAATTCATTAACTTTCATTATATATTTCTTTTTAAAATCTCTTTCGATACAAATTTCCCAATTTTTGTTTATAATGAGAACGTGATTATGAAGCAATATAAAAAAATAAATATAAATGACTAAATGAACTAATAAAATAAATGACCGAGAGCAATCGGGAAGCTCGATTCTTCTGCCATCTCTCGACGTCTGAAATGAACACTCCTAAACATAGGCGCCGTGTAAAAGTGGATTATTATGCTTGGGTATGGACAAATGCGTATTAATTATTATTATTATTATTATTATTATTATTATTATTATTATTATTAACAAGACCCATTTAGCAGAAATTATAGTAATCCGATCTGAACATTAAATCACATAATCTAATTCAAGGTACGGCGATGTATGGCAAACAGCTGTTATGTCACTTGCAACGTTTTACTGATTCTTTACGAGTGTTGCACTTCCTTCATAGAACAGAAAGTTACAAGACCTTACTTTCAAGGACTTGCACTAATATACTTGTATGTATTAGACCATACTTTGGTGGAATAGGGTACTGGAAGAAGCTGCAACCCGTAGCTACGCCGTTTTGAGTCTGAGAAGGAGCACCCTACTGCTACAGTATAGTGTAGCTTGTTCAGGCTTTTGCGACTATCTCCCTCTCTGTCCATCGCCGACCCGTCTCCAGCAGTGATTGAATCAAATTATCGTTATGCGCTTCGAAAACAGGATGACCTGCATAAGAAGCATCCCCAACACTATTGCAACCTTGTCGAAAGGTTGACATCCAATGAGCCCCTGTCCTATATCGCAAGGTTTCATTGCCACAAGCTTCTCGGAGACACGCATGACATTCCCTCGCTTTCGTGTCATGTGTCAAATCAATTTCAATCCATGTACGCTACTCACTTTTAGAAAACATCGCTTTTAGGCAGTTCCAATTTATATCACTACAGGAAAGTTTCATGTTCGTCCGTCTAAACGCGGTGCACTAGTGACGCTGAGTGCGTTAATAGCTTTGCTCTTCCTCTAGACGTAATGATAGCAGCAATAATGTTCTCACATGTTCATTTGCAACGTGGTAACAGTGTTGCCAATGCTTTCCTTCCAGTCCTCGTAAATATATAAATTAATCAAAAATAATTCATTTAAACACATGTGTTTAACAATTTAATATTAATAAGTAAAACAGTTATATTTATCTGGGTTTTTACAAAGTCACCAATCTCATCTTGTAAGTGAAAGAACGTCGTTCCTCTATTATGTCAACGTATTCGGTGGTAATGTAGCAAACGAATTCGAGAAACCCAAATCTTGCAATTTGCTGTAGCGCAAGGCACATGTTTGGATAACGTTTACACATTTGCATTCAATGGGCATTATATTTTTAATGTCAGTATATTTCGCTCACAATGCTCTCTGTAAGATGCAATGGAATATACAGAGCACCAGCTATTCCTAAATAATGGCGAAATATTCTGCTGGCTCCATTTTGTCATCCTACACGATGACTACGGAAGCTAGTTCAACCCAACGCAACAAGTTTACATCCAACACTATGCACAGTTTCAAGTGTTTGCTGTGCAAGTTTGGACTTCTAGAGACAAAAGATTCAACGATCTCTCATGAGAATCAATTCCTCTAGTAAGTAGGTACTATTGTTATGAACTGTTACTTGATACAATGCTTTATCATACAGAGCCAATAAAACCTACAAAAGCATTTTATTTCATATTCCAGATGAAGTTCAAAAATCACATTGCAGCTGTTCACTGAAGTCTGATTGTAACTATGCATAAAATTAAATTTACATTTTAAAATGAATGTAATTTATTAGATGACATTTCTTCCTCTGCCACAATGAGAGAATTGTTAACAAACTATACCGCAATAAAGACCTCAGATTTCTGGCATTTGATGAGAACTGGTAACGTTTACAGTTGTTCAAACTTGGCCGAGGTCGATATATTTTTCAGGCCGTAAAAATTCTCCGGGAGGGACTTTAACCTGTGTGTCCCGTTTCGTAGATTTACGGCACGTAAAGAACTCCACCCCTGAAAATATGACCCCTGGGAAAAATTATCGGTTATCTCACGCTCAAAAAATACACTAGTTTCCTGTCAGATGGTGTTGGAAGTGATGGACTTAACCTGTCCCCCTGCTCACTATGTGGAAATAAGCGTCTCTCTCACAGGAACAGCTCACGTTCTGAGACGAAACGACGGGTACGAAAGAAGTTAAATCATCACGCTATGTCAGTTCTTGTAAATTCATTGTTTATTCCTGTCCTAAAGAATATGGATTGGAATAAATTGAAGGGGACGAAGAAGAAAATTTATACTTAAAGCATATCAGAGTTCGTTTGTACCCACGCACCCCAAAGGGAACATTTCCAAAAGGAAGGAATGGGATAAAGGAGACACAGGCAGTCAAATACCGGGGGGGGGGGGGGACAAATGTAGACCGGTCCTTATCTTTTCCAGATCCGAGGTTACTTTTACACCAAAATCCAGGGCAAAAATCCTCCCTTAGTGCATAGCCACGCTATGCCGCACACAACAACAACCGGCCCTGCCTGTTACTATCGACCTTGGAACCAGAACCAACGGGAAATTGGAAAGGAAATATCCAAGCCATCCCTGCACTAGTTGCGCTCTTTTTGCTTACCAGCATCCACGTTTGGTTGCAAGTGACTCAGTCGACAGTTGGATAAGACTTTGGTTTCAACTTAGTGGCCCATACACGGACTTACCTACGCATTCGACATTATCGAACTTCTTTGTAAAGTGGAAGCTGCATTTATTGTACTATACAAATATTGAAACAAGACTGGTTAATTACAGTTCTAAAATAATTATTATAACAGAAAGGCATATTATTTGATACGCTTTCAGACCAAATAACGAGATAAGATACGGCAAAAGAAGGGAACAATAATTAATTAATACCAAGCAATAAATAGGAATCTTGCACCAAATGCAATTTCAGAAAAAAACACCATAGTATGTATTATTTAATTATTTGGAATTAATGGTCTTTTGAAAACATTATTAGTTAAAACATTTCATTTTCCGTGATTATTTAATAGCCGTTTATTACTTTTAATTCAATATTCCTAATATAAAACATCTGGTAAAAATTTCATTAATTCTATCTAGTCCCAAACTTATTTTGTCATATTTGACCTCTCTGGCTATATGGTTATTCGTCTATTTTAACCGAAGAACTAAACCTAACCCAAATCTTTTCTTTGGAATAGAAAAAAAAAGTAATAACGGTAAGCAGTCAGCCTCTGGAGGGGGAAAGACGTCCAGTTGAATGAGGTGGGCCAACTGTTACTGCGTATATTCGGAGGAGGAGCTTTGCAGTCGCTAAAACTTGGCACGTTGAGGAGAAACAGTAAGCCATGTTTCAATCTTAATAACATTCAACATAAACCCCCAAGGGAAAAGGAAGGTAACAGATTTGGTGATAATTGTTAGTTGGGAGAGGAAGCTAGTCTTGCACGTAGGACTAATAAGTTTCTTTTGGACATATTTTTAAATAATTTATTGAAATAAATCAGACACAAAACATTCAAGTTTTCAATTTCCAGTGTTTAGTTTTAAACTTACGAACCCATATAACAGTTTAGAGAGGTTGGTGTTATTTTTTATATACATTTCAAAATATTTTACATCATAATGATCGAATAAAATGTTGTATTTTTGTATTAATTTATAATCCTATTTATTGTACACTGCGAGAAGCAGAAAAACGCAACAAAACTGTGACAGTGGCCTTTTAATAAACAAATGTTCTGAGAATTATAGGTTTATTTTCTTTTAATTTTCCTGATATTTTTTTCAGCAAATACAAAATGTGAGGTAGATATTTACTGTTTGGTACAATGCCAAATGATGGAGTTGTTATACGGATTTCGTTCACTCATTTGTTTATTTCGCTTTGTTTTTATTTTTAGAATAAAACGTTTTATTGAAATTTCTGTGCATCTAAGTAATGATAAACTATCAGAAGCAATGCAACAGCTATTTAATTCCCTCCTGAGAATACCCATGACGTTCATAATTTTTTCCCCTAGTTAATGGTAGCCTTCTTCGATATTTATTCCACCAAAGTTAACCTAATTTATAAATACTGCAATATTTTAGAAATATTTAACTGTAAAAATGTAATTTACATGAGGATGAATTAAGCATAGTGTTCCTTTTTAAATTTCATAACACAATATTCAGTGATGTCCCTTGACGATTGATGAGCCCTGGTGAAGTTGGTTCTTTTATCTTGAATAACAGTTGCTAATGCGTGTTCCTGGAATAGATCTCGCACAGCTAGTTTTCTCTAAGATTTAAGAAACTATTTTATCATACTCGAGCACAATTTAAGCTTCTTGGCCTCATTGCAAATACTAAAAAAGAGAAGTTAGGGGTCACACAAAACCTTACTTGGATCCTAATTTAATTTAATTCCGAGAGGAGGCATGGAGTCGGAGCAATTGCATGACAAATTCTCAACTACGATAAACTTGAATATTCCTCATAATATCCGGATAAGTAACGACTTTTGGATATACTGTCGTATTTTTGCTGCGATCACTTTTTGCAAAGTAACATACACTCGCTAATGAAATGCTTTCCTTTCTACTCATATTCCCTGTCAATGTAACGCTGTACCAAGTTGCTTTGCGTCGGTCCTGGTGGCATAGTGGTAACCATACTTGCCTTCTAAACCCAAGATCGCGGGTTCGAACCCGGCCAGGATCGATGGATTTTTTCGGGCGTACAAATCCTAAAGTATGGCTTCCTTCGGAAGGGAAATAAAGCCGTGGATCCCGTGTCGTATATTTACGGCACGAAAAAGAACCTCAAGCCTGAAAGAAGATACCTCTGAGCAAAATTTGTCGATCGTTTCACGTCCTGAATTGAATGGGACGCTGATGACCTGAGATGTTAAACAGCGTCCGTAAATAAACAAACAAATAAAAAGTTGCTTTGCTGATAAGAAAGTCTGGTGATATCGATATTATTTAGTAATGTTTCCAGTTTTTGGTGTTTCAACCGAAAGCTCTTATTTAAATGTGTTACACTATCAAAACGATCATCAAATCCTCAAGCAAAGTTTTTCTGCAATGGTTCCAAAATTATGTTATTTTTCATTCTTCATTAGCTGAAGTCACCTTGTGCGACTGGAACTGGAATTCAGCAGTTTATTCATATCAAGAGTATGGCCAAACTCAATACAGTATTTGTAATTGGAAAGTCCCTTTACACTGAATTTGAAAGTATGTACTTTGTACAGCGTACTTCCTATAAATCCCAAACGTTTGCGACAGTTCTTTCATGTTCGTAGCATCGTCATGCCAGATTGTTCATCGGTAACAGCATATCAGAAGTGGCAATTTTAGCAACTGCGTCTTTCAGCTGGTGTTTCCGCGCCTCTTCTCTCACAATAACCCAGAGAGCGTTGTCAGACGTGGTGAGATCAGCACTCGGGCTTCGGCCACGCTAATGGAGCGCAGTCATTCCAGCCCACACCATAACATGAGGTGGATTGTTCTGAACTGATTCAAAGCGAGGATTTTCTTCCGTCCAGAAAAAGACATTATTACTTGGAGAACTGCGATAAATTTCTGAGAACATGCATTTATAAGGAGTTAAATATTAACTCACGTGCAAGCACAAGTCGATTCAGATAAACAGAGGCTGGGCGAAAATGTTTTATTTCAGGTCTTTCCATATGCGGTCTTGCATTGTAGAATTTGAAGAGCCTAGCTCTGCAAAACATTTGCGAGCTGGTTTAGTGGGCAACCGTCAAATCGATGTCTCCAAAGCGGGAAAAACCTTGGCTCAAGAACTCGACCAGCCAATGAAAAGAAACTGCCCACTCTTCTCCCATTTCAATAACGTTTACCATGACGGCAACATAAAGTTGTTCACGATGTCATTCATTGTTTTCCCGGTGATTGCACGTTCGTGAACCCACACACAAGCCTGCAAAACTCTGTCCGCCATTCTGTTACTGTCTTGTTTGAGGGGCAAACGTTGTCGTTACTCATATCATCGTCAGAGTCGCATCTTGACTACCGTTCGATTATTAATTATCATATTTGTATTATGTATTCCTTTCCTTCGTACAACCGGATCATGTACAGTATAAAAGAAGTTTTCGAACACTCTACACAATTTAACATGGGCCTTTCATAAAACTACGTGGCTTGCACATGTTACAGCCTGCAACTTCTATTCGTGTAATCTTGTGACTTATACTTTCACGAAACAGGTTCCAGGGCGAGGGAATAGTACTTTACTTAAGAACAGAGTTGTTATAATGTTTAGTTTCAGAGCCACAAGTTCTCAAACACATGTGCTTCTCATTAGCTTGCATTTTGCGTACCATCTGCTCAACAACTCTGTGATTCTGAAACCTGTAAATAGATGTACATTTATTTTTCAGTGCATTTTCTATGTCGGTTTAGCTTCCTTTTTTTATTTTTAATCTATTTACGAGGGTCATTGCATAATGAACTACAGAGCGATTCATTAACAGTGCTTTTCAATAACAGTTTTCTGTTACTTCTGTTTTTATCCACTTGAATCCCAAATGGCGAAATATTCTCCTAAGGCTTGTGCGACTTCCTTCTTAATTCTATTAGTTTCTCAAACCTTCTATGCTGTCTTCCAGTTGTAGGTTCAGTTCCCTCTTGGACGTACAAATTGCGGATTTACGTCTGATAACGCATTTGTCGAAGTCACCGATGTCTCCGATTCTTTTTGTCTGGAGCATCAAAACAAGTATCTTGTTGAGCTTGCTTTCACTATCCTTTAGAATCCTAGAGACAGGAGTTACTGCCCTCCAGTAGCATTTGCAACCCTTATTTGTAGCTTCGGTATTTTCTTCTTTTTTTATTAATAGTGTTTAACACCCCTTTTTACTACTGAGGCACCAGAGACTGTGAACACTGATGATACATGAGATGAAATGATATATTGGTAAAGGATATTTTTTTTAAGGAAGGAAACGTTCCAGGTCTAAGTTTAGGGTATCTCCCCGGCATTTGCCAGTTATGAGGACTGAGGAAAACCTGGAAGAAACCCCAGTTTGGGAGGACGGTCCTGGTGGGATTCGAACCCCAGACCTCCTGCTCACGAGTCCGCGCCTTAACGAACTCGGCCACCCGTGGCGGTCGGTATTGTCTTGAAATAACCAGGTCTATCGTATTGTTCGCTTCTTGTTACATAAACGTTCGATACTATTTCGCAACTCTGGCTGTGCAAGGTTTTCCCTCTCAATTTCGAACTAATGGGAGGCAAAGCATCTTCTTGGTCTAGTGGTTAGCGTTGCTGACTGCTGGCCGGGAGGCCCGGGTTCAATTCCCGATACCTGCTTAGGAAAGTTTCTAAGTTAGGAAGGTCTGGAATGGGGTCCACTCAGCCTCGTGAGGATAACTGGGGAGCTGCCTGATAGAGAGGTGGCGATCTTCGATTAAATAAACCGTGATATAGCGGGAAGCGGTGTGCTGATCCCATGCCCCCTGCAATACTGCACTCTACCACGAGATGGAGGCAGAAGACGTAGCGGTCGTCGCGGTTAGCCGAAGATGCAAACGGGACTATGAATGAATGAATGGTGTTAAACGCCCGTTTTTGCTACAGAGGCACCACAGGCGATTCGGCGATACGGGGCTATGGAAAACCAGGCTTGAAGAAGAGAAGATGGAAGGCATAATTTATTAATATTAAGATTAACTGCGGACGCAACTCGCAGCGTTATAATAGAGACTGTACCCGCAGAAACATTCCAATACTGGTTTTGTCTAATCAGCACCACGTGTTGCGAAGGAAGAAAGGCATGAAACGTCACTGCCTTGGCTTACCTCAAGGATATACGCCAATATCCCTGGCGAGACTTACTATGAGGACTTAATGTTTAACTATACATGTCTGTAATGTGAAGGTGAAGATTGTATGCAGTGCAGCAGCATATGGTAATACACCTTACACTTATTGTTCACATGAACCGACATAACGATATCACGGTCATATCTGCTGAGCGCCATAACTAAACTTCCGAAAACAATCAGCAATGTGACATGCAGTGTCCGTGTTTACAAACAGAGTTGTAAAATGCGCCTGTCACTCGGCGACTTGGCAGTACAGCACTTTCAGAAGAAATAAATAAGCTACTTTATTAAATGGGAAAATAAATATTGCAGCACAGAATCCAAATCTAGCCTTTATGCATTAAAATGTTTTATCATTTCGATAGAACAAAGTTGGCGGAGTGTGTTTCAGTAGTGCGCTGAAAACTTAAAGAAAGCTAGTTGCTCCAAAACACATCGCTAAACCGTGTAATGTACTGGGTTTCGAAGGCCAGATCACAACCAATCAGACCGGCCGCCATTGGTCGTTGTAGGTATCTAAAACTGGGGTCAACACGTAAGTGACAAAATTTAGATATTGGTCATAAAAGTATTTCAGAGCTTTGTATGATAATTTGAAAACTCCTTCCTGCTGAACACTAAACCAACGTGTAACTCGTAAAATAACTGTAAGCATGTTGACTAAACGATGAATGCAAAAAGAAATCTCTTAAAAAGCTTAGCACAGGGCAATTGTTGAACAAAGTTGTGTCTAAAGCCTTTGGACAACATAAACAAAAACAGTTTGTGTAAATCAATGTCCCCAATGTGATTGCGAGGTGTAAGTTACACACGCTGCATAGTTATCTGCTCGCATGGCGACTTCCGTATTTTCATTTACACGCTATTCACTAGGTTTCACTTTCATGTGAGCAAATTGTTGCACATTCTTTTCCTATTCTGATTTGAAATGATGTCCGTGAATCATGTCGGACTACTGACTGTATGACATTTAACTGTTTACATTCCAATCGTTTTCATCATTCATCTCTACACACACATCAACACCGCTGACACACCGCTCTAGCGATAGCTGTGTAGATTTCCAGTAAACAGGCAGGTCTTGCACATTTAACGCTGCCGTAATGTTTCTCTTAGATCTGGCTTTGCAACGCGATAGAGCTGCTTAAATGCATAATAAAGCAAGCTCGTTGTTTATGCAAATAAAACTATCCCTTTGTGATTTCCGTAATACAGAAAGGCACAGTTTTCTGTATAAAAGATACTTGTTTCTTCTACAGGCTGGCCACAAAGTCTCGTTATCATACGTAAATGATGCTAAAGTATGGTTTTGTTTCTGTTTCAGATCATACGAACTAGATGATGGCTGATTCTTCAAATTACACTACTGAACAAGTTGTTCGGTGCATGAACGAAATTAATCAGGAAAGACCACGAGGTGTGCACCGACTTTCTGCAACGTTTTCAATGGGATCCTTCTCCGAAACAAAACACTTTTGAGTTTGGGACATAAACTCGTCTCCACAGGTGATGTAAAGGATAAGACCCTCCACCAGACAAGAACAAGCAGACTCGTGGAGGAGTCGGTGGAGAAATCCCCAAGGAAGACGTGTAAACGAACTGCGAAATCGTATATGCAGAAACATGAAACACGATACGTTCACATTGACTTTAAGAATCGTCTGACTATGATTTGGATCAGAGGCAGGTGGAAGAAACTTAAGGCATATTATTTTTGCCTTGAGAATGGCGGTGCCACACACTGAATCTTTTGATAATTAACAGTTTATATCACAGACGAACATCTTCAAATTCATTTTCAGTTCCCAATCAAAACTACTATAAAATTTGCCATTCGCTTTGATTGTTTATAATTGGGGTAACGGGACTGTGTGACTTCCCTGTATAATATTCATTAATATCCTTTTGTATCCGTGGCGGATGACATTTTTAATACGTGTTGTCAAGTGGGAAATAAAGCAAATATTAATATAACTTCAGTTTCGCTATATAAAATAGTCGTTTTAAAAAAGAAAGCATTTTAAAAAATTAGCTTAAAAGAGTGAAAGACCCAACTATTTTCTGTATTGATAATTACCTATTTGGTGATATCTGCATGGTGAAAATACGAGGAACTATCACATGTAATGTTAGCAAACACAAATACATTAAAAACATAAATTCGCATGCAACAGGAATCCTACACAGCTTAATCAATTTAATTTAAGATATGTGCGAAGCTTTTATTGCAGCTTATATTGCGCAACAGTGAAGTCATTAAAGGAATACAGCCGAGAATAAAAAGATACTGACGGGAATTACCTCCACACGTAAAACACGTTTCTGCACTTTATATGCCGCATCATACTACTTAATGACCAGTATGAATTTTTAGGAAAACACATTTCAAGAAATGTGCTACAATGTTCAACATTGCGGAAGATAAACTTGTAAATGAATTGAGAAATGAATTTGAAAATGACAAGGCTTGAATTTCAATTGATAAAAATACAGATTTCGTTGCCAACGTAATTAGTCCTACCTTCTAACATGGAAATTAATAGACACTGTGATTAATGATTGTTATTTATTAGAGGTACGAATACGACTTTCTTGTGTGAAATATACAAAAGTGACGCTGCAACTTATAGGATTAAATCAGCACATAATCTTAAGAAAGAGTATCTCAATATGATGTACATGCGTGCAAGCACAATTTCCTGACGTCGACAGATTTATAATTAATGCTAAAAAGGTATTTCTCATGACACACCATTGTCTTTCCGAACTCAAGCAACAATAACTTCCTCCGTCTTTGTTGTTAACATGAAGCAGAAAGTAGCAGGAATTATCCGATTTCCCGTAAAGAGTAAATTCTTTTCAATTAAGAGTAGTGCTTTAGATGTAACAGCACACTACTGCTAAACCCTCTACCCTCGTCCTGGGTATCCTTCAGCTAAAATGTATGTCGCATTGCTGACTCACTATTAACAATACTTTTCCCCCGAAGTCTAGCCATTACCAACACACTAGCTCGCTCTTTCAGAAGCACGCATCAGTTGGGAAGCTACCGAACAAATGACGAGTCAACAGTGTACTAAATCCTCCAAGTAAATAGGATTACAACGCCGTATAAACAAAGCTCAATGATGACATTTGATTTCACTTTTGTATAACGATAAACATATTTACATTAAGTATGCGAAATATGGCCGGTTATTTTGAGAACAAATCAATCACACAGCAGGTCCGGTAAAAATTAAACTCATCGGTAGCCGATATTTAGGGTAGTAGGAAGTACAACGTAAAGTTAGAAGTTATCTGTAAAAAGCAATGTGCAAGCTTTTAACAACATTTTGCGAATATTTGGAAATGTAAGATAAAAATCTAAATAATTATAATTATTATGTAATATAAGGGGGCTTAATAATGGGACATAATAACGAATATAATGTATTGTTGTAACAGTATGTGTTAACAAGAATTGTTCGGATCACGTAGACAATAATAGTTATTTAATTCCGTGCCTGTCTGGCATGTTTAAATATGTAAAATGCCCAGCCCTGTTCATGCGTACGCACACATTACACCTCAGTAAGTAAATGTTTAGTTAAAACAGCTTGGGAGCGTTGAAGTTCGCCGCCTACTCATTATTAATTTGTTCTAACAGAGAGTTTTTAGCACTTTTCTACTCAGTCTCTGAAGTCCTTGTTTTCTTCTGGTCACAAGTGTAAAATCGGTATGCTGATAAACTGAAAATAATGTACTAGTTTCAAAATACAACACCTTTGTAGCCAAAGTTCCAAATTATAATAGATACATTGGTATATTTATGTTAGGTTTCAAAAAAAAATCATGCAGGGTGATCTATTAAAGTATTAAAGCTAATACCTCTTAAATCCATTACTATAGCTAAATGTTAACTTTTCCTAAGCTTTGTGGTGGAAGGAATCTTCATGAAAACTTCGTGGGCAACATTTCACTGGGCCCCATCATGAGACTCTGGAAGGGGTGCGGGAATTTTAGAACATTAAAATGGAACGATAGCATAATTTTTTTCCCCTACAATTAAACTTTCAAACGATATAGGGGTTTGAAAGTGCAGAAAAGGGAACTTTGCAAAGAAAGGGAAGAATAACACCTGGCAACTATTAGTCTGTTAATACTACGTGAATGCAGGGGACTAGCACTGCAAGTGTTCAGTAAGCGACAAGCAGGGACTGCGTAAGCTAAGCACATTTCTCAAATTTCTTCAATTTGTGAAGGTTGTTACAGAGCTCTACAGCAGAAAATGCAGTGAAAACAAGTGACGCTCTGAAGATATACACATGTATTTAACAGGAAACGTAGCTTTCTGGCTTAAAATTAAACGATTTTTCCGTATCATTATTTTGTTTACGTGTTATGTTGTTAGTTTACGTTTCCAAATGTACTTAACTGTATAACAACCGAAACGGAATGTGATTAACACTTAAGCTACATAGTTAGTATGATTGCTTGTTTTATGTGTTCCGAAACCGTTGTGTTCTCCAAGGTTGATAGAACACATACACTAACGCTTAAGATTTTACACCGCTCCAGCACTCCCTGGAATTCGGCTTTTTTTTTTTTGTTTTTTTTTTGTTTTTTTTTTTTTTTTGTTTTTTTTGTTTTTTTGTGCTGTTGTTCGGTACTGAAGCCGCAGAACGGCCGCTGTCCAATTATTAGTCCATGCACATGCGCAGGCTATTCCCCCCATACTCTTTCACATCATACCAACAAGTTTATCGCTTGGCGTACGGCACATTCCCCCCCGGGCACCTTAATCAACGTACTCTGCGATTACAAAAATGATATTTTCACGTATATTCCCATTTCTATTGTTTCGATTTTCCTGATTTTCAGAAACTATTTTTTTTATTTTGTTTAAATTATATATACCGAGTTTAGTTACCAAAAAAAAAAAAAAAAAAATCAAATCTTTGCTTTAGGCTAACCCCACCCGCAATGGTCTAATTTTGCTGGTTAATGAACTGATCAACTGGATGTGTCGTTTGTTAATTGATCGTTATGCCAGTTTCGTTGAGAAATAAACAAAATTGCGGCCGCTAGAACGTTAAAATGCGCGCGCGCGCGCACACACACACACACACACACACACACACACACACATATATTAATCGTAATTTTTATGCCTAGAAAATAGGATCAACGGAGATTTGAAGAAACTTTCAAAAATCTTTTCATGGATACAACCGCAATAGCTACAATCTTTCCTTCGGAATTCGCCAAAAGGAAATTCAAATGACTAAGTACGGCTAAATGTGTATGAAAATGTAAACACATTTTCACATGAACATGAAAAGGAATCATATGAAGATGAATTCAAAATGAATTATCAGAAGGTCATTAATGTTCTTAACTCTGTGACTGTATATCTACAGTGAATTGACCAGAATGGATGCCGCAATTCCGTACACAGGCACTGCAGCAGAACTGCCATGCTTATCTTATGTGCTTGCATCAGAAACTCACACAGAAAGATTACCTTTTCCCCGTTATTATTTGGTGAATGTGTGCATAATGCAAATGAAGAGAATGGCTCTCTCTTTAGGTATTATTTTCTGAAGAGGCAAATTTTTCCATCACTGGACATGTTAATAAACACATGCATACTGTGTATCTAAAACCCCCAAGTGAAAAATAATTGTCCTTTCAGCATTCGTTGGCATTAAAATTTTGCTGTGGCATTCCCCGTCGCTTCATTATAGGTCCTTGCTATGAAGACAAGCAGGGAATATTGCTATGAATTCCCTGCACTCTTGGAAAGTATGCCTTCGATGTGGGAGCGGAAATATGGTACCAGCAAGATGATACACCGCCACACTCTGCAAGATGCGCACGTGAATTTTTGAATGGCAAGTTCGGAGATAAATGGATTGAATGCGCTGAACTTGTTGCATGGCCACCCCACTCAACTAACATTACATATTGGGATTAATTTTATCCGGGTACATGAAACAAAAGGTCATGTTTACAGCACCCACAACTACAGAGAGCATGAACGAACGATTTTTTTAAATAGTATTTAACGCCCGTTTTTGCTACAAAGGCATTATAGGCAGTGAACACTGATGATTCATGAGATCAAATGATATATTGGGAAAGGATTTTATTTTTAAGGAAGGAAACGTTCCAGGCCTAAATTTAGGGTACCTCCCCGGCATTTGCCAGCTATGAGGACTGAGGAAAACCTGGGAAAAACATCAGTCAGGGAGGGCAGTCCTGGAGGGATTCGAACCCCCGACCTCCCGCTCACGAGTCCGAGCCTTAACGACCTCCCGTAGCTGTCTGAACGAACGAATGTGTGAATACCTTAATACCTATATGTTTGCTAAATATGTTAATGGAGGTTATTTTGAGCACCTAATACAATTATGAAAAGTAATATTTTGGTTTATTATTATTATTATTATTATTATTATTATTATCATCATCATCATTATTATTATTATTATTATTATTATTATTATTATTATATGTCTTGTTTCGAATCAAATTTTTAATTTGTTGATGAAAATAAGAAAAATCTTAAAATTATAAAAACATTCTATTTAAATTGTGAAATTACCCCGAGTCCCATGATTAGGCCTGCTGAAAGGTTGCACGTGAAGCTATCTGAAGGTCTCTCCCTTCGAAAAATTTATAAAAAGATAGCATTTAGCTATATTCACTCATTTAAGATATTAATCTGTAATTCCTTGAGAGCCTGTGATGGCACTCACTGCTTGCGACGTTTCTATCATGAACGGCATTACTACTGTAACGGATTGTTAGCATGAAGTAGTGAAGGATTTAATAAAACATAAAATATTAAAGAATGTACACATTCATAAGCTTGTGTTTATAATTAGCACTAGCGCTCGTTCGCTTCCTAAGGCAACACTTATGCGTTTAGCAAAGAACTTCATTTAACTAACATAATTTAGTGCTGCTGTTGTGATTCTACGCATTATTTTCCAAATATTGTAATACCACAGATAACTATTTACGTAATTTTGTACATCCCGATTCGTTTAATTTCATATTGGCTTACTTCTTAGTGCTGATATTACTAGTGTATTGCAGAGTTCATCTTCTCCCTCCGCAGCTCCTACATCAGCTTATAGAGTAGGGCATATTTTCCACAGAACTTCTTAAAAATTTAACCCTTTGGTGAAGTGACATTCTATGAAATTTTTGGCTTTAGGATTAAATTACAAGCTTAAGTTAGAAGGTGAGCGAGCCTTAGCTTTAGTCCTTAATACAGGAAATGTCCAATCTGTACTACTAAATTGAACTAACACTATGGGTTATATAGAAGAGCTGGTAACTATAGGTCTTGAATACATCAGTTATAATATTTCTAATTTTGTTAATCCAAACACGTAAATGAACAATGTACAGAGGGGAACGTCAAAACAAGTTGATAGTTGTTTATCTTGTTTTCATAGCTTTTATCTGTTATGGAACAGTGTCTGTTTATTTGCTTGTTAAAGAACATTGCTTCAACTAAGGCACTGAGGCCACTGCCAATAAAAGATACCGACGAGAGAAATTAAATTCGGCACTGTAACAGAAAAGTGTCCAGGCTTTAAATAGAAATATAACAAATTCACCACTGGCACACAAATTTGTTTGTAAATTATTGAGGCGGATCTCAACGTAACCATTGTAATTGTCGAACATGAACCCCCAAGAATACATTCTATGGGCTTTTGTGAGGAATGGAGTGTACAGTGCTCTGTGGCGGATACTGAATATTTAAGAGGGCGAATCGACGCGGCGAAAGGATTGGCTGGCCACACCAGGAATGCTTTCGTGTGGTGACAGATTGATAAAGTCCGCACCATAAATGGAACTACCTGTAGCATTCAAGTATACGAAGGCAAATATTTATTTATATTTTCTGTTTCAAAATATGTATTTTGAAGTAATAAATGCATTTGTCTCGTCAGTCACGGCGGTGTTAGTGGTAACTATATTTGTCTCGTAAACTCAAGATCGCCGGTTCTATCCCGGCCAGGGTCGATGGATTTTTTCTGGCGTAAAAAGTCTATGGCTTCCTTTGGGAGGGAAGTAAAACCGTGGGTCCTGTGTCGTAGAATAGACACGAAGAAGAACTTCAAGCCTGAAAGAAGAGGCCTCTAAGCAAAATTTACTGGCCGTTTCACGCCCTGAATTGAATGGGACACTGATGACCTGAGATGTTAAAGAGCGTCCGTAAATAAAACAAATCAAAAAGCTTTTGTCTCAGAGATATGTTTCTATTTCATCAACTCCTTTCCGGACATCCAATACTCTGTATGGCTAGCATAATTAACAAAGTTAAAGCACCCAAAGACAAGGAATGATTCTCTGATTTACATGTTTATTTATCATGCTGTAGGTTTTTACTACGATTGGTATTAACAAGGAAACCTCACTGAGTGGAAAGTCGAATCCGGATATGATTGTTATTGAGGAAAGGGCACATGCACATGCCCGGAGGCTATTTGAAGGAGGAAATAGCTGTGGTTACTGACATAGCCATCAGCAGCGTAGGTTCCCTCAAAGTCTCTGGTTCCTGAAAGGTTCCAGTTAAGTGCACTGACATGTTTCGATATTTCTTCAGACCGTACAAGCATCTTATACATTAAGGATATGGCATTCGTCCTCGTTCGTGGCTGTCAGGTATGTGGATGTGCTGGGAGCTGGAGAGATGACTAGCAACGAAAGCGGGGAGAGAGCTTTGTCTGCAAGTAAAACAACATGTGTATCAAATACTTAATAATCGGTACATCTCTTTGCGTTAATAAAAGCATAATATTAATAGTGAACAGTTGGACGTTATCAACACATGCCTCTGACTAGCCAAATCTTCAGTTCCCAGATTTACCAACTTCATACTTCAATCACTTGCTCATTTTCAATTCTAACGTGGAATTTTAACGCAAATCTCTCTTATAATAATGAAGAACCAGCTCCATTTCATACGCCTATATAGTTCTGCCTTGACAATGCTGAAGGTGACTAAAATCATGACGGATTTATGAAACGCTCTCAAAAGAATCATTTGTTTCCTTATGGCCATTGTGTTGTTTCATTGCACATTTGTAATGTGTGATCGGCATTTGCAACAGTCCCATAATAATTATACGTGTACTTGTAAATACATTTGTTATTGTAACGTTGCATCATATCTTATGCATGAAACTTTGCCCTTGCAGATTCCTATCCTAGGTTAGAAAATGCCCCAAACTTTATCTGATATTTTTGCGCACATGCCAGTTAGCTTTGGACGCCGACGAGTTTCGCGTTTATTTGCGTCTGCACTATATCTGCCTATCATCTCAATTGTTGATTTCATTTATTTACGGACGCTCTTTAACATCTCAGTCATCAGTCATGTACCATTCAATTCAGGGCGTGAACCGGGCGATAAATTTTGCTCAGAGGCCTCCACTTTCAGGCTTGAGGTTATTTTTCATGCCGAGGTTATGTCGTAAATCTATGATACGGGACCCATGACTTTACTTCCCTTTCGAAGGAAGCCTACTTACGATTTATACGCCCGAAAAAATCCATCGACCCTGGCAGGTTTTGAACCCGCGATTTACGAGACAAGTATGGCTACCACTATGACCGATTATCGTCTCAAAGACTAATAACAGTTGTGTTGGGACGTTTACAATATATTTTAATGCGGTTGTCCTTATAAAACAATTAAAACAGAAAATAATAACGTTATACTCACGATTTAAACGTCACTATTCGCTAACCACAGCAGTATTAGCCTTACCTAAAACAAAAAAGGAAAAATTAGAACTTTTGCTACAATACATACACAGCAGACTGGAAAGAAACACTCAATGTACACATTAAAATATAAATAATTGTGAGGTCTGTTAAATAATGAATGATCCTAATATTTTACAAGCATTATTTATCGCGCTTAAATTTAGCTTTAAAATACTTTGTTGCTAAATTCGTAGTGTACACATAGTACTTGTTTCATTGTTGTCACTTCCGGTTCCACCTGTGAGAGGCGTGAAAGTTGGGACAAGTTCAGTTCCGCCTTCAGCAAAACGGAGCTAATAAGCGACGAACAACGTGCTGCTTTGCAATTCTGCTTTCGTCTCAACAAATCTTCAGCAGAGGCCTATGCAATGTTACAGGACATCTATGAAGAGTTTGTTCTTTCCGTAGCACGTTTAACATGTTTAAAGAAGAGAGGCAATCAATTCAAAGAAATGTGGGCTCGTAGCTTTAGTTTGCGCTGTAACGGAGGAAAGCATTAACACCACTGCTGTCATTGCGAGAATAACATGGAGAACCCTAGGTGACATTCACAGGTTGGCAACTGAAAAGTTGCATATGAGACGTGTTTGTGCACGGTGGGTTGAAGTCTGCTCATTCCCGAACAAAAGGCTGTTAGTCTGCAGGTTTGCATGCAGTTGAAAATTATGCTACAGATAGACGCGGAATTTCTTTCAAACATAATCACTGCTGATGAAACTGTCTACTCATTTCGATCCTGATAACAAACTACAAAACTCTGTATGAAAATCCCCATATCATCAACACTAAGATAAGCAAATGGGGTTCCCTCTACCGAGATTGTTATGGCCATCTTGTCTTTCGATATTCAAGAAATGATATACCAGCATATACAATTGTAACTGGGCAATGCTACACAGATCTCCTGAAAACTTTGCAAGGTCATATGACAAGCAAAAGTCAATATTTGGACGGTGCACCACGATAATGCACGGCCCCGCACATCGCTTATGTTTTTGCTGAATATCTCACAAAAATCAATATAAAATGTGGCCCTCAGCCTCTCAGTCCAGATGTAGCCCCGTGGGACTGTCCTTTTCCCCAAATTGATAAAAGCATTTTCAGAAGTATTTTCAGAAGCAGTGATAAAAGTTGGGGGGGAAGCTTTCCGGAATGCTTTTGAACGCTGGGACAGATGTATTGCATCCACCGGAGACTATTTTAAGGAATATCATAAAAACTATGAGCATGAAAAAAAGGTATTGTTGCTAAAACAATAATGATAATGTATGTTAATAATACATATTACCTAAAAGTATGCACGCAACAGTACTGCAAGACTGCCACAGTCTACACAACCAACATTTCCATGAAAATATGTACATAACACCCATATGATTCCTTAACATTTGGGGTAAATTTAAAAGAGTGTACACTAGGAGGAAATCCTCACGTCAACAAATTCCCATCATTTCTTCAAAGGAACTACGGCAAGTATTAGTCGGAATTTTACGACAATTTGAGAATCTCTGCAATTGAATGTAGTGTTAAATACCATACTATCAAACGAAAAGTCCTTATATACTCGTACAAAGGCTGTAAGGATATGTTATAAGTAATGAATTCTGCTGTAGCGGCCATTTAATTGTATGTGTGTATATATATAAAGCAGAAAAGGATTAAACAGATTATATTGTAGAACAACTCAAGTAGTTCGAAATATAGCTATTACAACTATGTTACTTTTTCTTAGAGTTTTATCCTTCTCTGATTTTCTAATTATTGTTAATTTAGTTACATTGTTAATAGTGTTACATTATTTTCTTTTATATTTTATATATATATATATATATATATATATATATATTATTTTAAACTTTTATATATAATTTTGTCCCCCTTTATACCATGTGCACCTGAAATTTCCTTAGTGTTTTCTCTATTCAGCTATTAATAATATCCTTAAGAATGCATAATCCAAGGAACTGGTATTTCTGGTTTTATAAAAGTGATATTTATACTATGCCTTATTTTTATTAGAGAACGCTCTGTCAAATGTGTCCACGAAAATGTGGATATTTCTGATTTCGACAGTATTAAAATCCGCACTTTCCTACAACAGCGGTTGGTTAAAATGAGAGTAAGAAGCAACCATGCCAAGCTTTCAGCTGACCTCAACAGGCTGCGCTGAAGTGTAAACGTAAACAATTGCCGCAAGCCTTACATCCAGCGCCAGAGCAGCTTCTGAAAGTTCACCTAGCCGCCTAGGCTGCTTAGGCATAACTGTTCCCTCATGCACTTTTGCGAAACCCAACAGGACATTAAAACGCATTTTCCTATATAATTGTGCTTTTCCTGGGGATCTACCTCTCTTTTTTTCCGTTTAATTAATGTGTTAAAACACATACAAATATTGTTATATTCTACTTTCACTGCCCAACCCTAAAATCTCAACAATTAACAAGTTCTGCCAAATATGATTAGTGGCTATGAACACAACGAAGGTAAATGAGGATTTTCTCTTTATTTTTCCTGTGAGGAGCAATCTCATACCATATAGCTTATGTATGAAGAGATAAGATTAAAGTAAATCCTATTTCTACGGTGAATCTGTGCATCTTTCCATTCTCAGCCTACTTCTAAATTTCAGCACTAGCTCACAACTTCACCATGCAAAGTGGTTGATTTGTGATATTACATAGTTGTGGGGATACAGCCCGGGCTCGTTGGAGAAAAAATGATAGGCGATCTATTTTCCTGTCTGCACGTTTTCGCAACTCATTCGCACATTATCCTTTCGACAAGAACGTGATACTATGAAAGATGTGGCATATGCAGATCGTCCTGTCCTTGAAATGAATTACGCTGATAGTGCAGGATTGGTGACGAACAAGCCACGCTAAAGAAGGGCTCCTTCTCAGACATAACAAAAGCGTCTTAGCTACGAGGGTCCAGCGTCTTCCAGAATTGCGACGGCTGTTGATAAATGTGGCAAGGATTTAAGAGGGCTAGTCAAAAAAGAATGAGTTCGATTATTTTTCTCATCTCACAGTGGAGATACGGTGATGAAATAATTTTTCACGAGAAAAACAGATCCTACGTGATTGGAAAAAATTGCAATCGCGTATGCGCGCGCATGCCTCTTAGTACAAGACGCCAGCAAATGGCTGGTCGGCTGCTTAAAATGAAGTGACTTAGTAAAGAGTAGTACGCTGCTCTGAGATTTTGCTTCCATGTGCAGAAATCCGGCATGAAGCGTACGCGACGTTACAAGAAGCATTGGCAGTGATGTTCTGCACGTCAGTGGTTCAAAGAGCTTAAGGAGAACCGTGTTACAATAGCATAACAGGGCGGTTCAGGTGCTACAGAACAGATCTGGATTAACACAGCTGCCGTCATTGTTCGGGAACATCGACTGGTAGCGCTTTCACCATTCTGCGCACAATGGAAAATATCGAGAAGATATCATAAACTTAACCCTGGAAAGCTCCGATAAAAATTCCTTACCCATTTAGTATTTAATCTCATGCATCTGTTTCCATCGCCTGTGATGCCAGAGTAAAAACGACTCTTAACAATATAAACAACACAATTTAGCCAAGCCAAAGCATTTTCTGGAAATTAATACTGTGATTTGTTCAAAATGCCACTTAGTTTTTCTATAGCCTTTTTGTAAGTATCCTGAAATTGTACATGATTAAAAAATAAGATATGTAGAATAGTTAGTGAACAATGCAATGTGTTTAGTAAACTGTGAATGGAGCATCGATTACAACACAACTTGTTACGTCACCGCAAACTATGCATTTTACTGCTTAGAGATTTAAAAAGATCGACTATGAGAACAATATACAAATTGCACAGCTTTTAATACCAGTTAAGAGCCATTTGCAAATTCATATGCTGGATTTTCGGGTCAGAGGGCTATATATACAGTGACAAAATGGAGAGTATACTGCCGAATTTAAGAAGTAGCGCAAACTACAGTCTGTTCGACCAGAAAAGAAATTTGCAACAAAATAGCAACAGAATTTAACTAACATTACATACCCAATCCGACACACACACACACACACACACACACACACACACAAACTACAATTCAGGACAAGTGAAAATCTCAGCAAGATATTCGAAGATATATTTCAAAAAAAGAAATGTTTTTTTTAATAACCTATGTTCTCTAACGCGATATTTGGAAGTTTAGCACCCGTGTTAATGTGTACTAGTTCCAACGCTAAATCACGTGACGCTGTCTTGTTCTCGCCGTGTACCCTTGTGTGCATCCATTGAGAATGGACGTGCTTCCCCCAAATTGACGTGATGCGGGAGGCTATTCGACTTAGGTCCCTACTTTTTTCTTTACGTGCATGTGCAGTGTCCTATACATGACTCCAGTTGACAAAAGACACGAACTAATTCAGCTGGTATTAGTTGCTTTTGATTAAATGCTACACCAGCCTGAAATGTTTGCTAGAGTCTGACAGCCACTGCTAGGACAGTGTAATGCATGTAAAATGTTCAATACAGATACTTTGAGCCATGCCAAGCGTACTTGCATAATATCATGTTATAATTGTTAAATATTGCTAACACCTGCGTTTCCTTTGATGATATATGTCTCCTAAAACAAGCGTCATAGAAAAAAATGTTTACACCAACGGTTGTTAATTAGATTAACAGCATAAACTTAGCAAAACCTTCATTTGTTATTTCCCAGTAACACACAAGTAAATATTTGTAAATAACGCGAAATTCAGATTTGCAATTATTAAAACGCATAATCTTAGAGTAAAAAGTGTGAAATAGCCAGAACGCCCAAAATTTCAAGCTAAATAGTGCTCAGAAAAATGCGGTCATTTACATTCTAAGTTAGCTCAAAATTCACTCACAGCTTAACTTAACAAGGAATTCTATTTTAGTATGCAAATTGTTATGTGCTGTACACTCTTATCTGTTAAGGGAGATATTCAAAGTATCGTTCTTGCATCTGGACGCAATACTGCACTCACCCCTGCAGTGCGTTTTGAATTCCTTCAAGCTGCCCCGGATCATCTGGGAATTCTTGACAAGCACGAACAATTATCTGCTCCAGTACTTCAGCTGTATCAACTGTACACTTTTGAGATCACTCCAAAGAGAAAAATCCAAAGGGTTGAGAGCAGGTGATCATGGAAGCCAATGTACAGGCCATCCTCGAGATATCTGACTTGGGCCATATCTTCGCATTAGATGTTCAGTTTTGTAAATAACGAGCACATCGCAGACCGCTTCTAAGTGCGTAACGAGCGAGGCGTACAAATAATAAATCTCGCACACGGCTTGTTCGCGGACCCATGTTTACTGGATTTTTTTTGCTTCTATTATCGTATACATTCTACTGTTGTCAGTTTGCGCCATTAATGTTGACACACGCACGCACGCACGCGCGCGCACACACACATACACACAAGGGCGGTGCGAAACGTTCTGGGCCTATTGATTTTTTTTTCAATAAAGTTTCCCTTAAGGCTGATATATTTGCTGCAAAGTCATTATCCCATCTCTGAAATGGTTTCCCGCAAAGTCTGCAGAACACCTCTACAGATGCAATTGGCTCTTGAATTGGTGAAAAGCCCTGTCCAGAGAGTAAGGGTTTAAGCTTTGGGAACAGATGGAACTCGGAGGAAGCATCATCTAGGGAATAGGATGAATACTCCAAAAATTAATATTTAAATAATTAAATTTTCCCTTCGCTAAAACACTTTTCAAAGCAGGTGCATTATCTTGATGAAAAAAAAAAATTAACCAGGCCTTTTCTCACCAAATTTTCAATCTATTTGGTTGAAAATACTGGAATATTGCTCTTCATTTGTGTTTTTACCTTTCTAAAGATAATCAAGTTGTAATAAAATTCCATTATCATCGCAAAAGACGTATGCCAAACCTTCCCTGCTGCACAACGGTTTCTGTCCACTCTTTTGACTGCTGTTTCGATAATGGTGGATCCACGTCATCAACTGATGTATAAAATCAGTTTGTTGCCGTTAAACACTGTTGCGATATTTTCATATAAATGCGTTTTGATCTGCTGTTAGTAAGCCCGGCAGCCGTTTTCACAAAACTTTTCATGTAAAATATACCTACACATTCCTTAGAAATACCTGCAGCCTTAGCAACTTCACGGCTTTTACTCGCTGCTCTTTCAATGCCATATCGTAGTTTTTCAATGAATTCTGCTGTTGCTGCACCTTCTGCACGTTCTCAAGTGTGTCATCTTCAGGGCTGGTAAGGTTATTCTTAGATCCAGCAGCTCACTTTTTAATCATTGAAAATTAAACAGGAGAGTCTCCATAAAGTTTTATAAATTTGTTATGAAACCGTTTTACCGGTAATCTTTTACAAAGAATATTTATCGCTGCGCGATATTCAGTTTTCTCAATTTTTGTGTAATGGTCGCAACATTCCTGCTTTAGAAAGCTGTGTTAAATAAACTACTTCAAAAAGTACTTGGTATTTCAAATGAATGCTTAAGACTGATGTATGAACTCAAAACAGAAATTGTCTTGCCAATCACATAATCAATTAAGATCGAGGCCAAGAAACTTTTATTCTGAATTCATTTCGTCATGCTGTTGAGCATATGAAACAGCGACTTGATATTTAGTTCTTGAATTCCCAACACATTCCGTTGATCAACATTCACTGTCTTCTGATGATGCATAATGGAAACGGCACTTTACAATGTTGGTGTGACTGCGAGTGCGAGATTTATGACGAGATTCGTCATTTCTGGAATTACACACCAATCCAATATCACAGGATTAGATCGACGCATTACGAAGGGGCTTCATACAGTTAGGAACATAGGCCTAGCAAACTGGGAATAATCCCGCAGGCACTAGAATATAGGAAGTTGTGTGCTAGGTGAATTCGGGATATTACCGTAGGTCATAACGATCATAGAAATAACGTTTAGTTATACCTCTGAAGTAATAATACGTGACATGCATCGCCCCTGGGGGCGAAGTGAAACACTACTTTATGAAGCAGCCTTCAACCTAGAAACGCACATTTATCATCATTTGAGAGGATAAAGATTGTATACTTTTGGATTTCTTATAGTAAAAATAGAAAATAGGTTCAAGATTTATTCTAGGACTCTTAGCATCGTTTGTTGAAACAGAGAAGGAAATAATGCAGATGTATTTGAAACTTTGGGGCACATTTTAAAATCGTGGTACCAGACCTTCCTTAAGTTTCTTTTTATTTCTTTATTTTTTTTTCCCCCATTTCGCGTTAAATAAATTAGCAAACCATTGCTTTTCATGCAGTTCTCCCTAAACGAGCGCTGAAAATAGTAAAGCGCAGTGAAATAAAGGTATTAAAATATCAATATGCAAAATATTTCTTGCCAAGTTTTACTAAAGATAATAGATAAGAAAACAGCTGCATTTTTGGCGCAATGTTACGAAGACTGTCTGCCGAAAGCAATCAGCATGGATGAATTAACATAGACGCATAAACAAAATCCCTGGAAAAAATACCTGTCGCTGCTGGAATCGAACATTTTTATATACTATTAACTAAGCTTAATCGAATAGTGGATCTGTGTCTCTGTTACAGGTTGTATGAGGAGATTTGATACTTATATTTCCAGAAAGCTGATTAACAAAAGAGAGGTGCAAAGCTTGTGTTTAAATGACATTTATTGCCACAAAATGCCACAATTTTTGCTTGCTCAAAAATGAAATACCAAATGTATCAGAAGAGTCCTTGCAAAATTTTTGTTAACGTGTATATTCACAACAAAAAACTGTAGTATTTGTCTTCAGCCCCGTTCCCCAAAAATAACTTTATTAGATGTATTAAAATATTTATAGAACTTACATGGTTAATAAAGTTTTTAAAAACGTTGAAAGTTTTAGAATTAACAGCTCACATACAAATATTAACGTTATATACACTATTTCCCTTTTTAAATGCGTCTTTTATACACTGGCTCGTAAGTAAACTTTGCAAGTTCAGTTTCAGATGTATATTTCATTTAAATGGATGGAAGAACAATTTTGTATCTAAGATGAAGATAAAGTTAAGTACCTGATTTGCAATAAACATTTATCTTATGCCCCTTTGTAGCATTAGAAAGCATTTTAATAAACACCAACATAATGACTATGAGAAATATATTGTCAGGTATTTTAGATTGTGTGGGTGAGTGCATTTAACAATATGAATTAAATATTTAAATTATCACCAAATTTTTTTCTATTCAGGTGAAAGCAAATCACAAGTACTTACAGTTGAAAGCATCATCTTTTTTCAGAATATTGTAAAGCTTTCTTAGAGAATTCCGAAACTTATTGATAAGTAAATGAAGGCATTTAATAAATAAGAATTTATAACAAAAAATTCATCATAATAGTGAGTGACTGAGGAAGTATGCACCAATTTAAATCTTTCGTAAAGTACTTTATCGAGTAGCATCGAAAACCCGATAAATAAAAAACAATTGAAGGAAAGAATAAAAACACTAACTTAATTCCCTTGCCTTCGACCAAACATTAAACAGAACTAATAAGATTCAACTGGCTTTATTTTTATTTTTATGTGATATTGGATCAAATATTATTCTAGATATAGCTTGTGTTAAAACTAAAACCTCTGGAGAAGAGCATTTCAAAGCGGTTCATAATGTAGCAAACAAATTAATGGCAACCTTGGTTCCACGTACATTTAGGAGTAAACGTTTTAAAAAATTAAAAAGGAGAATCATAAGTGACAGTCACTTTGTTTACTTTCTGAAACTTTACATTACTCCAGTGAACTAATTAAAGCAACTCGCGCTAAAAAGAAAAGAAAACATTTTCAGAAATATAAACTAGATTGAAATAAAAGGTAGTCCATAGATGAAAGTTTTAGTTATGAGCTTTTTCTTTTCATAAATCAAGAATGAAATTGCAACACGCAATGGTAACACGCCATTGGAATGAAATCATGGGAGAATTTTCTAAACATTATGGGTGCATGAACGCGCCATCTTTCGCAGTGAGTGGAAGGAGATGATTTCTCCCTTCCTCCTCCTGGCAATGTGTTGGTCTCGACTCCAAGACTCAATAACGCTGAATGCTTGCTTACATGTTGCATGCTCAAATTCAAGCGACAGTTGGGGAGTAGACTCCGTCACTGAGAAGTATGAACGGAGAGTTGCTTGTGAGCACTGCCTATAAAAAGCAGCGGACCAACCTCCTTACAAAAAAGCACATATAACGGGGATATCAGAACACATAAGCAATAGATTTACGTCTGAAATATGCGATTCCTACGTTCTTTTTCGTTTATTTATTTTAGTTTATTTCCAGTCTCAATAATTTTATGTACATCGATTTTGGGGTTAGTTTCATGCTGATGGCATTATTTAGTGCGACATAAAATATGAAAAATACAATATTTTTACCAATAAAATTTGAGCGTGTGTTATTTCATACAAAAGTTATTTGATGACATGTTACTGTATAACATTTAAAAAATAGAGAGGAAGCGGTAAGAACCTGCATTGCATATGCACCTAGTCAAACTCTTCCAAGTTACAGGTTGAGCTACCTTAACACCCTGTAAATCCCATGTAATAGTGTTTAGTACTAATGCATTCTGCATCATGCAATGTTGTCAAATTGTGCATTTAAAAATTCGTCGGACGATATTTTCTCCTTTTGTCCAGGAATTGCAGGTTGTGGTCCGTGTGTAGGAATTACGGGACGCCCTGTATTGTGAAATCAGCATAGTGTCTTGAGAAACAGTATCCCAGTATGATAAACATAACATGTCTTGTATCTGCGTGCCATAGAATTGTTGAAAAAGTGAAGACACTGTTTCCTGTGTCGACAGACTTATTGCTAATTTTAAAATTATCTTTTGAGGCACCACATCACTTTTCGAATTCAAACAACAATATTCTAGAGTACCACTTCCTCTACCTGCAGTTGTTAACATGAAGCACACTAGTAGCAGGAATAATTTTTATTTTGTGAACCATTTCTTTATCAATCAACCAACTACTTCAGACATAGAACAGTTTACTTCTATTAAACCTTCCACATCCCCGTTCTGCGGCTGTTGTTTGTAAACATGTACATAATATGTAGCATAGTTCACTTTTAGCAATAATTAATCAGAAGTCATTATAGTGTAGTAGTATTGCGCAAGGTGTCCATTTTCACTCTTCAACATGGGTATTCACTCTTGGTTCAGAGACTTATTACAGAATAAAGAATTTTCGTTACTTTGTTGTAACTATTGAAAAAAACATTTGAAAACATTTTCCCAGTTGTTGCTAACGAAAGTACAGCTTATAATATGGTGAACGAATTAAAAAGTATGGAGTCAGTATTGTACAAGAAGGCGTCACATTTTAACATAAAAAAAAAAAAAAACCTATATCGATGCTCGATTAAAACGGCCGAGAATATCTCACTCAAAGTTAGCCCAGCAGTAGCAGTCAGCTGTACAATAGCACACTGCGCTACAAAATTCTGGAAATTCTATGCACACAAAATTACAGAAGTTGAAGCTCTCTGCAGACATTACTTTCCGTGGTTTGTGATGTCGATGAAGAATATGAGGTTGTGTTGCATTTTATGATTAGCCGTAGACATCTTGGCGACGCCTCTGTGAGACTACTTATCTCTACGTAGTGAACGCATCTGGTGCGCTAGTCACGCCTCCTTTTACGAACGGCAGCGGAAAAAACCGAGCTCAATTCCAATCAACTAATGTAGGTAGATAGTATGTTCGTGTCGGTCTCGTGGCATAGTTAGCAGGTCATGCTACCAACAGAAAGATGTTGGGTTTGATTCACCCAGGGGTAGCTTTTTCTTTAATATGCATAATTTGTCTACACTTCTCTTACTATAATAAATGTTAACCTTTTGGGGCGCATAGCACACAGGTTCCAATTTTACTTTTATTTCATGTACGTTGCAAATTTAAGGTTAGGTTAGCTTAAGTAATAAACAATGCAAACGTTATCTTAGGCTTAACAAAAAAAAAAAAAAAATGCAAAAGTTATACTGTTATCGCACAGGTTGTAAATTTTGTTTTGTTTTGGTTAGGTTAGATTAGATTAGCTTAGTTTAAGTTAAAAAGAAATACACAACTTATTCGGTTAAAAGCATATGCCGTTTCTGTATTAATTATGTCTCCTTATGTTAGTTTGGGGTTGTGAAAGCTATCGCACCTATATTGGTCCTCTTGTAAACAATTCTTTCTTTTTCGGGCCTTGTTATAGTGCCTCTTCTAAAAATTCTTTCTGTGTTAGCGTGGAGTGTGAGTGCAAGTGTAGTGTGAAAAAGTTGGAAGCTATCGTCCCTGTTCTAAAAACACAGCTATCGTACGTAATGTGCAACAAGAATTTCAACTTTGCATGCAACTTCAAATGCCATGAGCGAAAATACCATGGTGAGGGATCAGCTAGAAAGCAAACAATGACGTGCAGCTTATGTAGTCGTGAAGCAAGAATTGAGCATGTAGAATCAGCACATAAAATAAAAGTAAAATCGGAAGAACTACATTTCCCATCCTTTGATTACTTTAAAACCTGGAAGCAGGAAATTAAGGAAACAACCGGTCGATGCATCGCGACTTAAGGATGCGTTCGGTTTTCCCCGCTGCCCTCTGCACTTGTTCGTAAAAGGAAGCGTGATTGTCGTAACCGTTGCGTTCACTACCTAACGATCAGTGTGAGATACAGCAGTCTTCCCGTGTTGCATTCAACATGTGCAAGCTTCCTTAAAATGCGTATAGGCAGCGTGGCAGGGAAAGTGATAATAAGGGGTTCGGGTCTCAGGGTACGAGTATTTTGAGTGGCGGTGAAGCAACACACGGAGTATTTTGTTTACTGTCATTTATTTTTACATTTTTAATATAATTTTATTTTATGTATAACTATGATAAGCAAGGGAAGGAGTCATTGATCACGGTACTTTAGAACACGAATAGCAACATTCTGATGAAAGATATTATTTATTTCAGTATTTCCCCAAACTGTCTACGAGAAGAGACTTTGTAATTAACGTTTGAACACCGAATTAATAGTAAAAAAGTCACCGAAGAAGTTCAAAAATTCACCCAAGAAGGTCCCGCGATCTTCAAAATATTCTGTTGATTTCATATCGCCCTAAAACTGGTGATTCACACGTAACTCGAGGTTCCTCCTTTCAAAAGTTTACAGTTTATTCGTTTATTAGTTTACTAACCCAAGCGTTCCATTCTGGGGTTAACTTCCAAGGATTTCAAAATGTCCATACTATTGTAGAGATATTACCCTTTGATTTTATTGACTAATAATTTGATAATTTTGCTACCAAGGGCTTCTTGCACTGTTTCCAAAGATCCCACGCATACTCTACTTTAAATGTTATTATTCGGCGCTATTTTAATGTCATGGTAAAACAAAATCTTTTGTATTTATAGGAATTCCCAGATGCTTTAAAACGTCATGACGGCATTAGAAAAAGAAAGAAAGTTTTGTTTTGTTGTCTTTTGCGCCTAATGCTTTTATGTACATTCATCCTTCTAATGTCTTTAGTAGTGCAAGTTCTTTATTCTCTTTTCACAATGCCCACCTTAATGACCTGCTAATTGACTTTTATTATTACATACTCCTTTTAGGCACCAGTTTAAAATTTAACACGTATGTAATACTATCAAATTATTGCCTATCATAATCACATTGCATTATATACTATTATACATTTCCTAGTGAAAGTTTTAGAGTTCAGAGACCTTGCAGCTGTTTCTACAGTTTGTCAATGACGGCAGCGTAAACCCATGGCATGGCTGTATTTACATGGACGTGTTAGCAATCATAAATAATCGAAACATCAAGGTTCATATACGAATTATTTGATCCTAAGGTTTGCGTGTCGTGAGTACAGAATGAAAATTTGGCTTTTTTAAACTATGAATGAATCTATACTATGCCTTCATTTTAGAGTTTTAAATTAACCCAGGGAGAAGAAACATTAACGTATTCCAGGAATACGGAGCTAAAGTTCATACAGCTCTAACTTCAATGCGTGCGATAGTTGCTCTCTGTTTGATCACATTTTACGCCATGAAACTTTATTTGTAGACTAGTTTAAAAATAGTCTATAAGTCAAAGTCGAAAGCATTAGAAAACCTGCAAAGCCACATACGAGAATAAATAATCAACACTTTGGAAGCATAGTTGGGGCATGTTAGACACTACGGGTCTAGGAGCAAACTAAGAACATTTGCAATATTTTATTCATAATAATATGTTGTAAAGGTATATTCTGATTTTGCGAATAGCGCACCGGGCCTAAAAATTAAGCACCAAATTAAAGTTATCACTTTTTGTACTGGCCACTACTACCATCTATCTTTGTCCCCTGTCTATTGTTAGTGTACTCTTTTGTGTTTGTTGCAAGAGCTGACCACCCGGCTACGTTTCGTGGTAGTCAGTTGCGTGTTTTCAGTTAAGCAGTAATGAGCGAGTGTTTTATAGAAGCAAAACGTTTCTGATATATATTTAAATTGCTTCATATTATTTGTTTTTCTTCAGATACCATGGAGTGTTAATTAACATTCATAAGATATGCAGGAAGAATGTGAAAAACCAACTCTGTCAGTGAGTGGTGTAATTGAAAGAGTTGCTGCTTAGTCGTGTGGTGAAAAGGATTTCAAATCAGTAAAAATAGACTGCTGAAGCAAGTAGAAGCAATTCCGCAGAGAAACGCCCCAACAGGAAACCCATAAAGACCAACGCGGACTGTTCACTGCCGCAGCTATTAAAAGCACTATTTCGGTCACATTTACTGTCTAGTTCTCAGAATATATGTGAGGCGTTAAAAGCTCAAGACTGATCAAAGGAAACACGTAGTCTTTGAGACGAATTCTTAAAACATAAATAAAATAAAATCCATTACGCAAAAACCTGCAAGGTAGAAAAAGTTAATGAAAACAGTGAATATTGTTTCTAAGAGGTTTGAATTATTGAGAATAATTAAAGAATTAAAAGCTAATGGTCTTCCTAATTCGTTCATAAGACGCACGAAAACTAAAGTGCGAATATGCAGCCTACATGAAGTCCTCTTAAAACTGCGACGGAAAAGAACACCATGAAGACCTGCACAATTAGGTATTTAAGTATTGGTTTGTTAATGCGCTGTTACCCTTACACAATAGGCACTTGCGTCGCTAAAATCAGATGTGCAATCATGGTTGCAAAATAAGTTTGGTCCACAGGTAACTTAAACAGTAATGTATGAACTTATTAACCCTTTCAATCCTGTATTAATTAACGAAGTAAAATATGTGCAAGTACACAGTCATTGGAAAGTACATAAACGGTGGGATACTATTTAACACAATAAATATTACAAACATGTTATTGGGGGAAAAACGACTGACCTTTTAGTAACCTTTGGCATTTTACTTCAGATGCCACTGATAGAAACAGCTTTTGTCTTTTATAAAACAAATTAGAAGATGCAGTTCTTGAAAATGCATTTGAACAATTTTGCACCTACCCTTTTTCCCTTTTTACCGGATGGAATTGGCCTGTGAAATGTACCCTGACAGCGAACATGAATTTGCTGGCGGTACATTTACATTACGCAGTTTGGTACCTTCTCTCATTTGATAGCTTGGCCTCCCTCATTTTCTTTCGGTTTCTTCTCCAGTAGAAGTGAGGCCATAAGCAATTTTCGTATGAAAACCCACATTTTTTTTTTTTTAATATCCCGCTTTTACTACTGAGGCACCACAGGCGGTGATACATGAGATGAAAAGTAAAGAAAGAAAGCGCTGCAGGCCTAAGATTAGGTACCTCCCCGGCATACCCACAAGTTTCATCTTACATAAATTGCATAGGTGCACTTCACCAATTTTTGCTACTTTCATTTTTCTCCATGTTCGGACAATTGACCCTTTCCTCTTCACCTGTGTCTTCAGAAGAAAATCCACTTAGTTCAGGTCTCCGTTAGGTAATAATAATAATAATAATAATAATAATAATAATAATAATAATAATAATTTCAGAATCTGTTCTTCACTGCACTCAAAGATTTAATCATTATGAATCTGATTAGCTCTAGAAGAGAGCAAACGTCTACGTTAATTGTGAGTTCACAGTAATAACGAATATGTGCATACTGCTAATTAGTATTATTATTATCATCATCATAATCATCATGATCATTATACCGCCAGGGTTGGCCGAGGTCGTTAAGGCGCGGACTCGTGAGCGGGAGATCTAGGGTTAGAATTCCCCCAGGACCGTCCTCCCTAACACAGATTATTTCCAGGTTTTCCTCAGTCCTCATAAATGGCAAATGCCGGGAAAGTACCCTAAACTTAGGCCTGGAACGTTTCCTTCCTTAAAAATAAACCCTTTCCCAATATATCCTTTCATTTCATGTATCATCAGGGTCCATCGCCTGTGGTGCCTCTGTAGTGAAAGCGGGCGTTAAACACTATTCATTATTATTATTATTATTATTATTATTATTATTATTATTATTATTATTATTATTATTATTATTATTATTATTATTATAGTAGCCATTTGGCGACACATTTGCAGCTGTAATATAAATTAATTATTATCTGTAAATATGATTCTTTCATACATGCATATATAAATATATTGCATATTTGGGCTTTCTATTACGATAAATGTTACTACTCGCTCTTGTGGCTGTAATATTCTCAGCTAAAAATTGTTCTTCACTAACGCTGTTGCACCCGTTGCTGCCTGCCCTAGCTGCCTTTGAGCATGACCTGAAATGACGGCCAATAGATTGGATTGCACAACTATCTGCACTCACTGAGCAAATGACAACTGCAGGAAAAATTCTCAGGCAGTATTCTGCGCTAATTTACTTTATTTATGAACGTTTTTAACATGTAAAGTCGTCAGCGTATCCTGTTCTGTGAAGACATAGTGAATTTTATGTTGCTATATGTCTACAGTGGAAATGAAAAGACTGAGCGGAAAAAATGATAACTTCAAAGCTATGAAATGACTGGGCATAAAGTAGTGCAGTTCAAATCGCATCAGTGCGACTTGGATGCTTTTTGAATTAATATGAGCAAGTTAAAAATTACATTTTCAAACATAACACTTTGTTTAGAACTAGTGATGTGCAAGCGCTGTTTGACAGCACAATTGAAAAGGCTACTGCAGAAAACTGGAGAGAGGCATATAAACTGTGAAAGACATTGAGCAGTTGTACTGGAAAACGTGGGGCCTGTTGAAGAAGAAAACAAGTATTAATTTCAAGTAAAATGCGGGACAGACGTTATTAACCTCGCCCAGTTCTACAGGGGTTATCGTTTTCGTCTAAACAGTAACACACCACCGACATACCTGGTTATCTTCCAGTTACTTTCGTGCATCAAAAATTGAGCAAAACTTATGAATATTTCGAGTTGCTCAATTTATTAAGAATACCTGAGGCTGTCTTAATTAATAAATAAAGAATAAATTAATAAATTGTTTACTAATACTTATACATGCGAACTTGATAGCACTAAACATGTACTGAAAGTGACTGCAGCGATGTGACAACGTTGTTTTCCTAAGAAAATTCTGATGCACTACATTCCTTAAGCGTATCATACCAGCGTACTATAAATAAGCAATTGGGTACCCGAAATCATAGTGCCAGATTTAAAGGTCAAGGAGACTTGTCCTATACTTTATAAGACTGCGAATGGGGAAACCTGCAGCCGTCCGAAGGAGGGAACGTCTGTGGTAATAATCGTAGGTAAAAAAAAAAAGGTAAAAATCCTAAGTATGGCTTCCTTCGGAAGGGAAGTAAAGCCGTAGGTCTCGTGTCGCACTTTTACGGCACGGAAAAAATCCTCAAGCCTGAAAGAAGAGGCCTCTGAGCAAAATTTGTCGGCCGTTTCACGCCCTGAATTGAATGGGACGCTGATGACCTGAGATGTTATAGAGCGTCCGTAAATAAACCAAATCAACAACAGGTCATCAGCGTATCTTTCAATTCAGAGCATGAAAGCAGATAAATTTTACTCAGACTTCTTTCAGGTTTGAGGTTATTTACATGCCATAAATCTGCGACAAGGGACCCGTGGCTTTACTTCTCTTCCGAAGAAAGTTATACTTAGGATTTTTACGCCCGGAGTTAATGCACTAATTTCTGTAAAAAAACGTAGCACAAGGTTCCTCAAAATAGATGATGACGACTGGTAGAGATATTTTAATGCATCCCATTCTCTTCTGCAAGGAGGAGAGACACTGTTCACAAATAAGAAGTGTTACTGGTTAAACAGCTGTGTACTTTCTATCATATCTTAGTAATCCAAATGTCAAAGTGTTATTTCTATAAGCTGTGATCTCGACAAGTACTATGCAAGTAATGGAAACACTTCTTGCAAAGACCTCCTGTTTCACTTGCTAATCAAAAAGGTTTGCAAAACTAGGGCTTGGGAAAAGTGTGAAATTTCGGAATGCAGTTTAGTCGAAGACTGGTTCAGAAGCGCAGGATGATCATGAAAGCAAGGCGTATCATGAAGTGATGAAATATGGCCCAATTACAAACTTGTCGCTAACATAAGATTGAAATAAAAAGTTGATAAATTGTGTTTTAGTATACAATGGACTGAGTATATTGTATATCAAGGCTGTGCGTATTAGCTAATCCAGAGTCAACTGCCAGATTTTATTGTCATTTTCGTGTTTAGCGCCTCAAAATTAGCAATGGATCATATTTTCATTTTAGGAGCAAAATGAGCGTTGACAAGTGTAGCAGTTGACAGAGGATGTAATAGAGGTGTACCCGTCACAAAAGGATAAGCATGGCAACAGCATTTAAGTTCTAAGAAATAGAAATAAACCATTACACCATCAACCGCTGTACACTCTACGCTGAGCTGTAAACTATGTCCGGCGGTTAATTCCAGTAAGATACACCTAAAAAATAAGCTAAATGACTTAAAACATTAAAACTTTATTAGTGTATCAGTTACTTTTATCATTAGTATGAACGAGAGCCAAGAATCACGGATGGGTCTAATAGTATATAATACAACAAGTTACGGACCTGGAAAATGCATTTACTGCACATATTCCCCCTTTAGCATTGCACACTTCTACATACATTTTTCTTTGAGCTGCAAACTACCCATTAGCAGCTGTTGCAGCATCCTCTATCCAAGAAATAGTTCTTTATTGGAGTATCATGACTTTTAAAAAAGATAAAGTTTGAAGACACCAGCTCAAGTGAACAGGGTAAAACTGTGACGTTTGAATCCATTTCAGGTACTCTCCATGCAGAATTTCATATTTATCCCAGAAGACATATGGCAACAACTTGTTGATTACTTCTAAGCTTTGAACATCTTGTTGTTTCTCCATTCTTTCGACTATTCTTTGGTCTCTGGGTCATATGTAGAAGTATATTTCAATCTTTATTTAGAAACGATAGTTTAACATTTCCACAGAATTCGCCAGAAATCTGTGCAGAATGTACTGTGAAGGAACCACTTCTTTTGTCAGGATTAATATACGATATCTAAAACGACTGACTAATAAGTACTACTCATTCTTACAATGTTTCCAAGGTTTCTGCTATTATCTTGGCAGGATTGTTTATGCTTTTTGGAATTGTCACTTGAATTGTTCTCCCAAAAAGCTTTACGTGCTCAAATATGCTTTGCTACAGTCATAAACTTCTTGAATGTGGAGTAGAAGGGGCACGTATCACCATGCTACTAATATGAAATTGTAACGTTTTAAGCGAAGTTCCCTTTCAGGAAAAGATATCATAGGTGCTCAGCATTATTTTTCTGTGAAACTTTCATTGCTAAAAATTAAATAATTAGTTTGCAGCCACAAAGGTTGTCACATATATAACGAATATTAAAGTTTGATGTATTCGGGAGAATTGTTAACTTAAGTTAAGATTAAATAAGGAAATCACAACTTACCAGTTTTGAAATTTGAAAGTGACTCAATTTCTGCCACTATTTTATTAATATCGCATTGATATGTGCTGAAAACTTAACTAAACATTGTCGTTCTTTCCCTTTTTATATCTAAACACAGGGGACCTCAACTGTTAAACAACTAAATGTGGCAGTTTATTGAGTGCACTTATTTGGCACTACAGTTGGGATTGAGCCTTGGCTGTCGCTTCTGCTTCCTCTATCTCCGTCTTAAGACTTCAATGACAAAGGGCAGTATTGCAGAGGGGGAGCATGTGATCCGCATGCCGATCCCTGCAGGTCGCCTATCACGCGGCTTTCGTGATCGAAGAACTCCACCTCTCCATCAGGCAGCTCCCCAATTATCCTCACGAGGCTCAGTGAGCCCCGTTCCAGACCTCCCTACCTAGAAAAATTCCTAAGCAGGTATAGGAAATGGAACGCAACGCTAACCAATAGACCAAGGAGGTGGTCACTGGGCGCACAGCGCAGTAAATTTCATACCCTCTACGGTATATCTTCTAACAGAAAATATCAGTAATTGCATATTTAAAAATGACGACTATTTTGGTTATGTTTCGTATTGAGTGAACCGTTTCAGATAAGAGCAAATTGTAAAGGACAGTAGGCAGCTAGGCGTAAGATTGCCTGATGCTTACAGCTATCAGTGGTTCTGAATTATGTAACATTCCTTCAAGCTGGATGAACCGCAGTTAACTGGAATGGCGTAAGGTGCGTTCTTCATACCACTTGGAATATGCACGTTATGTGCAAACCACAAGCTGCCAGGTGTATAAAATGCTGGTAAGTATGCTGTTTATGGCTTAGCCAAACTATCTGATGTGGGATAGATCTGAAATATAGGGACAAGGTTAAATCTCCTACATTGTATGAAGAAGTCATGTTTTTAATAAATAGGTGAGTCATAAAACTGCCCAATTCTTCATGTAACCCATCTAAATTAAAGTCAATCATGTTTCACAAGAAAAAGCCTGAGTCACAGAGGTGATTCTTTTCGCAACAAAGAACAAACATATTGTACTTTTACTTTTATTTATGACGTCAATAGCTATCTTAACAGTTAAAAGAGAATTTGTACGTGTTATACGTCTGTATATACTTCTGCAGTGCGCGTGTGTTGTGAAGCTCTGTCAGAATGGCCAAACATTCATATTACGAACAAATTGAGAAGTTGAGCTTAAGTCCACTTAAAGGACAAACAAATCGAACTGATGGGGAGGCCGCACGGTCATGAAGCTACTGCAGCAGTGCTGTGTGACACGGAGTCATTTAGCTTGCAGAGAGAGGGCGGTCACTTCTGGTTGTTCGCCTGGCTTCAAACCACTTTACACGAGACATTGTGGATGGGTACCAGTCCTGCGACCTATGTGCATGGTGTAAGCCTTAAGATGGTTTTGGTTATTCTACAAGGGAAAGTTGTTATCTCTATCACCCATTTACATTTTACTAGCTCATTTCCCTTTAGGGGAAAGGTTCTATCGCTCGTTCGTGCAATAGGCAACCTCCATTATGACATTTATAGCGTCAGTTTTCTTTAGAGATGAATGAAATTGATAGGAATGATATGACCAACTTCCATAAGTTATCTATGGGATGAAGAGAATCTCCAAGGTGTGGTTCAATCTTGCAATCAGGAACATTTAGCATCACTGTTTGGGCCAGATGTTTTAGTGACCACCTACTTGAACCCTTTGCTTTTGGCAAACACCTCAGCGATTGACGATATCTGCCTGCACACACACACACACACACACACACACACACACACACACACACACACTGCCTGTCATACTTCGCAGTACCACAGTCATGTGGTTGAAGCATGATGGAGCTCCAGCTCATTTGCATGTTAATGTTCTGAATATCCGGATAGCTCGCTCAGAAAATCGGTAAGTAGACGTCTATTTGGGCCCTTTGTTTTCCCAAACTGCCTCCGTGGCTGTCGATATCTGCACCACATCTCACTTTGACACTACAGCCCAGGAGGAGCCTTGGCATGTCGCGGTGACCTCTAATTCTTCTATTTCCGTCTTACGACTTCATTGATAGAGGGCAGCATTGCAGGGGGCATGTGAACAGCATGCCGGCACCCCGCAGGTCGCCTATCAAGCGACTTTCGTGATCGAAGAACGACCCCTCTCCATCAGGCAGCTTCCTAATTGTCCTCACGAGGTTAGGTGGACCCCGTTCCAGCCTAATTCAAACCCGGGCCTCCCCGCCAGCAGTCAGCAATGCTAATCGCTAAGCCAAGGAGGTGGTCACCTGCATACACACAGTGCTTGTATACTGTGACAGGTCATGCGGTTGAGGCATGATGGCGCTCCAGCGCATGTGCAGCTGTTGCACGACTCGCTCAGTCACCGGATCTGAACTTCCTTAGCTTTCACTGCGGGAGCTTTTAAAATGTTTCCTACACGCTGAATCGGTTCTTCATGTCCAAAAGCTTAAACAATGTGTGCCTACTGCTTCTGTCACTCTTCAAGGACAGCTTGCAACATTCGAGCGGATATATCAGACTATGGTGCAACGTGTGGGCGGTTGCATTGAGCCGCATTAAGAGGTAATTTGAATATTTATTGCCACTGATGGGTAAGAAGTACTCTTGTCCAACGTTCTAATGTAATAAATGCAATATTTCCGACTCAATGTTCATGTTCAAATAATCATTACCAACATTTTGGAACCTTCCTTTACAATGAAATGTTTGATTTAAATTCCAGCATCACTCTGTCGCTAGTACTTTCACGGTGTTGCAGAACAGTGACAAAACTACCGAATGCTGTATTCAGTTCTAGGACTCGTTCACGTACCTAATATGTACGGTTCATGCATGAACAGCATGGTTAAGCTTCATTTCTGAAATGTCTTTGACTAAACATTCCACATATTTCGAGCTTGGCTCATGGACACGTACTGACAATAAACTCTGTTTATTCTCTGCACGTGTTCAAGAGCCAAGCTCGAAATATCGTGTGGTTTTAGTGTTCAGTTTTACGGTTTTTAGTGTGAACTTTTATGTGAACGTCTTTTATATTGCATTCTGGGTGCTTTGTATGAGTTATATATATTTTCCATTTTCCATGTCAGACATGACTCTTTAAAGTAACAGCAAATTTACCACCGGTTCCCGGAGGCGGTCAATTCACCGCTTCCTTACCTACCGACGTTTCTTACGGATTTATTTATTTTTTGAATGATGTTAAAATCCGTTTTTACTACTCAGGTGCCACTGGCGGTGACACTGATGATGCATGAGATGAAATTTTACATTGGGAAAGAATTTTTTTTTAAGGAAGGAAACGTTCCAGGTCCTAAGTTTAGAGTACCTCCCGGCATTTGCCATTTATGAGAACTGAGGAAAACCTGGAAAAACCCCTCAGTCAGGGAGGACGGTCCTGGTGGGATTCGAACCCCATACCTCTAGCTCAAGAATCCGCTCCTTAACGACAGGCGCTATGTGGTTTATTGCATAGTTGTAACCGACAATACTCATGACTGCACAACAAACATGTTTCAAACTCATTGTAGCGTAGTGAGTGAGACACTGTTTATCAGTTCTTGTATCCGTGTCAAAAATTTCGCTTAGCTTTACATTTTCACGTAGTTTTCATCGGCTACTGCCACCATCCTCATGGCTGATCATAGGAAGGAAGGAACATATAAGGCCGCTAAATGCAAAATATGTGAAATAGGGTTGCGCAAGAAAAACAAAACCGTCTTGTAAACAATTTGTATGTGGTCTTGTGTAATAAAAAACTGTACAAAAAGAGTCATACTGATATCTCTGAGAATATTTCAATGTAACAGTTTCCTGTATCTAATAACCCGTATTTGTATCCCAGTTCGTATAATAAAACATTTATTATTTAAAAAAATGCGCTCATACTTGAAATAAAAAATATATAACTTTTTTATTAAAAGCATTTAGCCTGAGATGACCTATAAAGATTAACGAACACATGTGTGAATGCATTATTGAATTATCAACAAATTAAATTGGCAAAGGGGCCTTGAAACATAAAGTGCTAAACATGTGTGAAACGTGAGCAAAAACAATGAACACAAAAATATCTGAAACCAGAAGCTCGATTCAAGCTCGAACCGAGCCTAGTTCGCAGCTCAAAAACCATATTGTCATCGCTACATCACTGCAGTCATCTGGCAAGTAAGAAATTTCATCGGCCTGAGTCAGAATAGCACTTAAATTTGTGATACTGAGCAGACACCAAATATGTACAAACTCACTCCGGAAGCTAAATACAAATTGGATGCAAACCTGGATTGCAATTTAGAAGCAAAACCGTTCCCTCTGTACCATCACAGCAAGTTAGAAGGCGATAAGCAAGAACTTACAGATTATCCAGGTAGAAAAAAGATTAAAAATGCATAAGAAAGTAGTAGCGGTCAGTTGACCGCTAACGGGCGTTTTAGAGGGTACTTGAAGCTCGGGCGCTCTAGTGTTAATCAGTAACTCTGTAGATGGAAAATTACAAAGAACATTAGGAAATGGTTGGCATTGTAGCGGTATTTTCCGAATAGCGACCAATCTATGGCCTTGTCTAATCGTGGGTAGGTGGACTGACACTAGCATGTCACGTGGACGCTAAATGACAGTTGTAAACACAGCGTATAGTCGAAGGATAGTGTTCGTTTGTTGAAGTAAAGAAAGACGTGGACAAAGTGGAAGGAGACTAGCGTGGTTTTTGTGAAAGATATGCATAAAAACTGCAGAAATGCATGGACATGGGTGAGGAAGCTCTTGCACAGAAGACCGTTTATAACTGGGACATGAGTTCGCCAGCGGTACGGAATCTGTACATAAGAATGTGAGCATTGGTCGTCCGTCAACATAGCGGTCTCTCAAGAATATTGAGCCTGTGTCTGAATTGATTATGACTGATAGGCGCATCAGACAAGCCGCGGTCGCGCAACACTGCACGCCATTATTCATGATGATTTGAACATGAAACAGGTGTGCGCACATTGGGATCCCCGGGACTTGACACAGAAGAATGAACGGAGTCTGTCGTCAGATACTGTAAATGCATAATGAAGATCCCGATCATTTAGAGAGACTGGTGAGGACTCATGGTGTCCTGCCACGCACAGAAAAGAAGCAATGGAAACACCCAGGGAGTCCTCGGCTCAGTACATTTTATGCTGCTCCATCTTCGGGCAAGGAATGGACTGGCTTTCTTAAGGTACGACTGTCAACTGTGAGACCCTTACCGGCTTAGACGGAGGTTTCAGCAACGGCGAAAGAGGAAATGGTCGACAGGAGTGTTTCTCCAACACATTGACAATGCTTAGCAGCACACCAGCGACACAACCGTAAAGTTGGCATCGCTGGGATTTATTGTCGTGCCGCATCCACCATATTCACCACATATCGCTCCGTCTGATTATGCCTTATTTACCATGAAGGGCTTGCTGCCTTCAACCAGAAGGAAACTCAAACAACTGTAATGGCGTAGTACTTCCACACAATGCGTTCGAGACGCCATAATGAACTACCAGGAAGACGGCAACAGTGTATTGATGTTGATGGGGTGTATATCGAGAAATTCCACATGCGTTGAATCATGTTGCATAACAAATAAAGTAATAAAACTACTACTGTAAACGATTTTCGAACGCCCCTTGTATTTAGATGAATCAACCTAAAATACAATTAGACTGGTTTGTAAAGATCAGGGAGGACATAAAAACAAAATAATTTAATATGAATTCGGTGACTCAGTCACAAAATAGGGATTATTTTCAGCTAAAACACGGCTGTATTCATTTTTTACTTGCTGAACAAGCCTGTGATAAAAAAATCTATTAACCACCGGTGTACCCTCCAGTTTAGAAAAGTACGTAAATAACCATAATTCTGTTAATTTTAACTTGCCGGTTTTGATACTCAGAGAAAATGGTTCTGGTGACGCCAAAATTTAATTATATTCCCTGTTTGTCAAAATAATAATGGTTTCCGACATTTGATCTATGCGCTGAGGAAGATACAATCTCAAATACGCAGTTTCACCCAAAAGTGTCCAAACGTGTTCGAACAGGTTTAGAACTGAATAAAGAAAGAGGCAATCTAAAATTAATTAAACCTGATTCTTGAATCTCAATAGGCACAGGACAAAAGTGCCAGTAATACATAAAAATTAGCATCAACTGCTAGTAATAGAAGAGTAGTTGGGAATAACAGGATGTGAATCCGGACTAATTGTGTGCCGGTTCTATTCTGAATGACAGGAATAACCATACTGCCGCTCATTTATTTCAATACACCATGTTATTTCTTAATTCTTTTAAGATGAACGCAAAAATGCCTTAGGTAGGTGAAAATTACAATGATGTAGGCAAAATATATCCATTATAAGTGTGCTGTTCTTGACGTACCTTTGTATCAACTTCTCCCTTCCCTACCGGCTATTCCACGTTGGACAGTGTTAATTAGCTCTTAGTTGAAACACGTGTGGAATTTTCTTCAGTAAAATATGACATCAGAATTTCGTTCGATTGCTGTTAGGTTCGTGTTCCTTGTTAGCAGAAAGGGCTCCGGTTTCAATGGGAATAGACGTTTTGGCCATTAATTCAAAATTACTAGGATCGCTGCTCTCTCAGCCCGTAGACTCAGTAAAAGGTTGTACGTAAGCTTTTAATTAGTTTGTAATATTTTAATATGTTTTTAATTGAGTGGTAATAACAGCTATTGTGTATAGAGTTTTTAAACAATTTGTAATGTTTGAAAAATTGAAGCTAGCACCATTTTATATAATATATATATATTTGCAATTTTGAGGCTAACACCGATTTTTCATTAATAATTTTTAATGGACATTTGCTTAGCCACTAGGCACAATTTGTTTGCATAATTTCAATATTTTTGTAGTTTGATTAATGATATAAATGCTTGTAATTTGAGTTGTGCCAATGAATGCAAGCTTGATGAGCTATTTAACTTTCAGATACTTGTATGGTAATTTACATTACTTTGTACAATAAATAAAAATAGCAGGTAATTCTTTCTCCGTGAATTGAAAACCCCTTTACCCGGCCATATCCTGGAGCTTTCACTTGTACACATCCTAAGTTAATGCTCGTGTAGTCATCACTGAGAGGAATTAGACATCACACTGATTTGAAGAGAAAATGAGGAATAAAATTGAAGTTCCTTTTAATCCAGGTATCCACCCTTGGCAGTAATGAACTCTAGCAGTCTTCAGAAGTATTATGCCCTTCCAATCTTGCTGAATAATTTCCAGAGATGTTTTAAGCTTTTAAATGCATTTCCCGTTTACCTCTATCCACTCCGTCCCTTAACAATTTTGTTCGTCTGCAGTTCAGAATTTGGGATAGCCCACCCTCTGCTTTTCTTTAGATGCAATGTATCCAGATCAACGTTTATGATCGTTATGTTGCTGCAAAATTAAAAGATTCTGTATTAGACTCAATCGAAATGGGATGGCATAATTTGAAAAATGATGTTATTGTTTCTTTCCTTTAATTTGCATAATATCTGTAAACTTTATTCCCCCAAAAACACCCCCAAACCTAATAAACTCATATTATGCTTAACATATAGCAGAACACACTGGTGGGAAATTTTCTTTCTTTTACAATGGCAGGAATTTATGCTTCTCCTGATATCGAGAGAATCCCATTTGTATTCAACAGTGAATAAACTTATACCAATTAGCAGATGTCCAATGTTGATGTTTTCTATAAAATTTGAGTCTATAGGCTTTAGCAATGCCCTTCAGATCAGCTTGTGAGTGTCTGCTTTTTACTGTTGCAACAGATACAACCTTGTTGTTCATTCCTACTTGTCCTGCACGTATTTGAACCACTTTTAGTAGTTTTGCGAGGCTGTTCTGGTCGCCGTAATTATCAATATTTGTGTGGCAGGCAGGAAACTTTGCACCCCCAATGGAGTCACATATTTAGCAATCTGACGAATCGACAAATTTACCTTCCTTAATCCACAACGGCAGTATATTTTTCAATTGATATTTCCACCCTTGAAGCCATAGTAATCATTCTATCATTTTAAGTATTACCAAAAAATTGAATTGCATGGTGTGTTTATTTAGCAACACGATTTTGATACCGACACGGGTGCCGGAGGTCGTTAAGGCACAAATTCACGAGCGAGAGTTCTGAAGTTCGATTCTCGCCAGAAGCATCCTCCCTGACTAAGGTTATTTCCAGGTTTTCCCAGTCCTCCCAACTGGCTGGTAAGGTACTCTAAACTTAGACCTGGCACGCTTCCTTCCCTTAAAAATCCTTTACCAATTTATCATTTCATTTCATATATTATCAGTCCCCATCGCCTGTGATGCTCAACAGCATAAAGGGCGTTAAACACTAAAAAATCCATCTAGATGCAGATTGTGTGGTTGATAGTAGTACAGGGAACAGCACCGTTCTTAAGTTACATACTCTGATGTACAGGGAGGAACAATGAGATTGGGAAAAGTAAACAAAAACGAGAGACCGCAATGTCGACCGTGGAGGGATGGGGTATGAAGCAGGAAATGTTGTCTCAAAATTTCCTATTTAATTATAATTGCTTCTGATGACTATTATAATAATAATTGTATCGTGTTTCAGGTAATCAAGAGTATTAATATTACAATTAAAAGGAGGACCCCAATATTATATGTATTAGTGTAAGTATGTAAATGTGTCTTTTTGATTAGTAAGCGATATTCAAGTTACCTTTCTGTAATACCATGTCTTTGTTATGCTTTTGTAAAAGGAATGGAAATGCTGTCTTTGTCGGACATTAGCTTTACCTGAGAAAAGGGTCTTTTGTTAAGCACAACTCTTTTGTCAAACCCTCAGGGACAGTCCAGCCGGCCCCTGTTCGGTGTCAGAGATCATAACACTATAAACTGCTAGGAATATGAATTCAATTGAAAACGGCACTTGCCATCAAAAGGAAATGCCGCATACAGAAACACGTGGTTTCACGGAACCAAGGTATTAGCTGTTTCAAAGGAGGCCGCGTATATGGTAGAAACCTGCTTAATTGCAAGAATCTAGTGAAAGGCACACGTCGCGACTTGGGTAGCGTGGGAAGAGAAAATGTATATTTCCTGGTAAAACCCAGAATCTTCAACCAATCAACATGTTTGAAAACCCGACGTATAGAAACAAACTGGTAATAAACCTTGCACTTGCATGATCCAATACTATTCTAGAAGGAACCAAATTCAATTTATTTAAAGGAATTAAATTTTTGCGAGAGAGGAGCGAGTTGGCATAAAAGATTTAATATTAACTATGAAAAGTTCAGTTTTTCAAAGCCTTCGCGAGGGGAAGCAGTCCTAACAGAATAGTAAGAATAGTAACAGTAGCAGAAAGAGTGACAATTAGTCAGTATATGCATTATTCCGTGTCATAACAGAGTAATTAAACCGTCGCGAAGAGTCAAAGTAAATCGTTCGGTCAGTGAGAGTCAGTCAGGCAGTGCAACGTAATAGCATAATAATAATCACACTCGTGTTAAAGTGAATAAATACGCGAGTGAACACAGCGAATTATAATCCGCCGAAACACAGCATATTCCAGAACTTTCTAAGTTTTCAAATAAATTAAATGCCCAACCACAGCCGAATTTCATTATTACAGTGAGCAATCTCCTTCCTCCCAAATGACGTAATGTCGTCATTAAAAACAGTCCAAATTTCCCCTGAGATTCCTATCCTCTCATTGGAACCAGAGAGTTAGGAAGCATCGAAATCGTGACTCCGAGAGTCGAGGCAAGACATCTAATTATCTAAAATAACAATAAATCACCATCCATACATAAAAAAAATAACTCACCGACAATAATTCCCGTTCCAGGTAGTAAACACATTGCGCTCTCTTCCTTAAAGGGCAAGCGCTCAATTGGTACAGGCTGACCCTTGCTGATTGTTCACATTTTGGGACCTTTAGGCAGTTATTACTTCTGAGATAATGGAGATCCTCTCGCCATATTCTGATAAGACTAAAATTATCAACCGGTAAATATAATCCAAGGAGGAATATGAGCATCATCATGATTGGTTATTGAAACTCAAGGGGTCGAATTGTTGAAATGTTGGAGTCACATATGCTCCCAGAGTAAATCTCAACGTCATACCATGTAAACTGGAAACCGTGTGGAGTTCATCGAGGCAGCTGGTGAAAGGATTCTGAGAGACCATGGGAAGCGAAATAGAGTGGCTAAAAAGACAATCACCGAACATACTGCCGCATTGTTGAAAATTCTTTTCGTACTGTCAGCAGCGTAACTGTGAACAATGAGATTGCTGCCAGCAATAATACTTTGAGACGTCGACTCCATAGCGCTGGTTGTCACCAAGAAACAACCCTTTCCATCGGAAACTCCGACTGGGGTTTTTGCTGGAGCATGAAGTATGAGGATATCACGATAACTTATATGCTGACACCCTAATTGCCAGCGTTATGGTACAGCAAACGCATTAGTCAAGACTTGTACTGTATTGGGATGGATCACTGGTTCCGGACCTGCAGAGTGAATAGAAACTACACCTCACATGGATGCAGAAGAGAATGAAGGTAGGTCTTCCGAGCATCATTATTCTCCATCGAGGAAGTTTCAGTTATTAGACAAATCGGCGTTCACGCAGCCCGTCGCTTTCAGAATTGCTTTGCTCAACTTCCTAACTCCAAGTCCTGCGTTGGTCTGCAAAACGCCTGACTTAATCATATAACACTGACTAACAAGAGAGAGCATGGCCAAGAGAGAACAATGGTAATCTAATGGAGTAATGTAGACGCGTTGGAAAGACACAGGATATTTCGAGTACCTAATAAAAAGTTCTAAGGACTTCTGAATGACGCACTAGATAGAAATCATGCCTGGATCCCCTATTGAAGATTTTATATTTTGAATATATTGTTAGTTCTGTTGTATTAATTTCATTTGAAATATTTTGCAGCAATTATAATGCTAAAAGTCTAATATTTATAAATATGATTTTATCAATCAGAATAATTTTAAATACTTATTTAATAATTTGAGCAAACTCAGAACCTAGTTTTACGTTCTTAAAAACGGCATGATATTTCTTGATGCTCTATGGATTACTTGTATTGCTTAAGTAATCTAAGACAAACTGGTAATTTATTTTCTTTTCAATGACCAAGTTTACAGAAATGTTTTATTTTAATTCCAGTTACGTTATTTATATATCTGTCTTCAAAATATCCTTCTTCGGTACAAGTAAAACAATGAAGCTACAAGCTATTAAAGGAGTTGATTGGTAATTCCTTTTTTATTAAATTTCTGAATTATTTTTTTTTAATATTTTCGTGTATTTTGTATCTGTAACATTACTAATGTTATATATTTCGTGACTTTAAATATGAAATTAAATATCTGAAACACAGGTTACTTTCTACACGAATAACTCGTCCTTCACTGCACTGGCACAGAACACCTAAACTCAACCGTTTTCCCTCCTAATTAGTGGAGTGGGAAGTTCAAGGTAAGCTTTACTTTGTTTACATCTTCAGACTATCGCTGTCCCCGCCTTTTCATTGACCCAGCCAATGAAACATACAGTTCCAGGTTTCCATAGTTTTTCTCTAAAGTAAAAACATCACATCACATTAAAAAAACCACAGAAGAAAGGAATAGCATTTAAAATGCAATATTTAGTAATTAAACACAATAATATATCTCAATTTATTTAAATGAACAAGTGAAAGAAATGAATGAACGATAGTGTATAAACACATGTCCTCTCCGCAGCAGCATGACCTTAGGGGGACGTACTCCCCTCGCCATGTAAACTTCGAAAGCGTGACACCTACCTTTGCACTTTCAGACAAATGATCAAATGTGCTACAATTGCTGAGACTAAGACGCTATCTTTTGAACGCCTGTAGGCTTGGCGATGGGACCTATTGCTTGCGACTAGTAACAGCAACTTGTAAAGCGCAGTTTTCTTATTTAATATTGACCTCTACTTCCAACACGCGTATAAGACTTAACTTCTCTGACCAGCTCCCGCCGCATGGTCCACAATTCATATGACTTTGCTTTTCTTCTGCTACAAACCTGCCTGTTCAGCTACAGCCCTGCAGTTGGAATACAGCATAAGCGAATAAAAGCGTTTGCATCACGAGTTTTAATATGAAAAACATAGAATTTATAATTGAAATTAATAAAAAATTTGCAACACCGAAAAGAAGGCAAGTATGGTCACCACTACACCACCAGGACCGACGCCAGCTTTCCCCTAACACCTTTTTGTGAACTTTTAAAAGCCAATACTTTAGATGCATGACCACATTTTCTTTTCTTATTAATCCTGATATCTGGTTGCGCTACTTATGACATAAAATCAATAGGAATGCCAAAGATTTCTGGACACCTTATAGAAATTGCAAACAGATTCTCTTCACACTTCTCCCGGTCTTAAATAAGCAGAAGCTTTTGCAGCCTTTCACTTGTTCCACAGCGTTCCTTTGTTTTGTTTCAATGAAGAGCGGTGAAAACTGAACAGTTTCTTCTGTCTGATGATCGAAAGAAGGGAACACATACCTCGCACAAGTGTCGACCTTGTTTTGTAAGCAATTTTTATATCCGTATTTTTTATGCTTATATCGATATTGCTCTTCTTCTTTTACTAAGTACTCAAAATTCCGGAAAAAAAAATCGTTCTTCTGTTGTTTCATTCCCTGCCAACCAAAGCATGAATTGAACAAATGAATAGCGAACACATAAAAAACATAACCGGTAACCGTTTATTGATAAAGAAAGCCAGGAGAGGCTTGGGAGTGTTTTTCCAATGGTTCCATTGAGGTACTGAAATATTTGGTACCTCGTACATAGAAATAAGAAAAAAAAAAAAAATTACTAAATCTTATAACTCACTTCTTCATTAGCAGCGGAAGCTGTTACTTACATGATGTAATACAGGGGTAATGGAAGCTGTATATGAACCGCGTAAGTTAAAGATCCATTAGAAATTCAGTCTAAGACTTCATTAGCAAAAAGAAAACTGTCAAATGAGTTAACGGCATTTAATTTTGAAGACTTTGGGATGCTGCTAAAACCATTTGCATGCATTACTTGTTCCCCAATTTAACAACAATTATTACTGTTTAACTATTTTAGTACCAAGGACCTGTATCTAGTATGTCAACCAAGTGCACTATCGTCTGCACATTGTAAGATATAGAAATAGTTCTTTCACGCGATTCATGTGTAAGACATTAATGGGAAAGAATGATTAAAATATGCAATTCATAACAGGGATTCGAACCAAGGATCTTCAGCCTTACGTGCTGACGCTCTAACCAACTGAACTATCGTGCCCTCCAAACACGGAACAACGAACTTCTCTCAAATGATTTTGTATGTCGCGGGAACATCACCAAAAATTTCCCTAGTGCCAGAACTTTATTTTTCAAGTATAATTCTTGCTTTCCAACTATGTATTACACATAGCTAGGTGAAAGAACTATTTCTATAAACGAATTAACCCCATACAAAGTTGGTAGTTAATCTACATTCCGTTCATTCTTAGAACTGATCCTACTGTAAACGTGGCATTGAGTGCATAGAATTCTACTCACACAAAATGAGTGCACTGTCAAATAAAAAAATAGTAAACATGCTGTAATTAAAGATGTAATACTTTATATTAATAAAAATACACGATCTACTGACAGCTATTATACATTCGTATTAGAATAAATACATAGTTTAGTTAAATCAAAGAAATTGACACATCATGATCAAAGTTCAATTTCATTATAAAAGAAGTGTGAATTTAAGTAGTGGAGAGAAAGCAATAGTTATAAATGTGTTTAATATTCCACTATCGAAATAAAAACCATCTCATAGTAATATTGATTCTGTATGTTAAGATGTCATGAAAAATATTATTTTTATTTTATTTAACGATAACTACGTCGATCTAACCAATATCTGCACATATGAACTTATGGGAACCGTTCGTTATATACTAAACTCCATAGAAATATTAAAGTGAAAGGTAACGTTGCAAAAAATATCAAAACATTTAAATTGTTCGATATTTAGTCCTGGCGAAGCTAAGTGCATTGAGCACGTTAAGACCGTAGAGGAAAGTAAATTTTGGGAAATGGACGCCTTTGCGACACCAATGTCGGCGAATCAATCTTCAAGTTGCCGTGAGAATGATTAATGAGAATTATTAGCTAATTTCCCCATAAAGTAAACTCAGCTTCTTAATTTATATTATTATTATTATTATTATTATTATTATTATTATTATTATTATTTTCTTGTTCATTTGGAGCAATTCGCGCTATAAAATAATGTGCCATTAGTTTCATTATTTGTCTTTGTATTGAGAACATGTTTTTGGCGAATGGATAAAAATGGTTTTGTTTAAATTGTAACTCATTCTATTAAAAGCCTAGATCAAAAGTACTTGTATCGTTACGAGTCAACTGTTAAGGAATAAGTAGAGAAACCTTAGGGAACTCTCCGGGGTTCAGATGAGAGAGGTTTATGATAGATGGTTAGGGCGTCAATACAAAAGCCCCCTGTGGTGCTGCCTCAGTAGTTAAAACGGGCGTTAAACGCTATTAAAAAAAAAAAAAAAAAAAAACAACAACAACAACAACCATAGAAGTCTGAAAATCCGTGTTGGAATAGACACCTTGCCTCCAATTTCTAAGTCTGGTTCTCTCTTTTCAGATATTAATATGGCCGAAACACTAAAAAGGCAAGGAATAGGAAAATCCTTCAAGTTGAATTTCACAATGTCATACAGTTTATTCATTTTTTTTTTTAATTTGGTTTATTTAGGGACGCTCTTTAATATCTCAGGTCATCAGCGTCCCATTCAAATCAGGGCGTAAAATGGCCAACAAATTTGCTCAGAGACCTGTTTTTCAGGCTTGAGATTCTTTTACATGTCGTAAATGTACGACACAGGACTCACGGCTTTACTATCCTTCCGAAGGTAGCCATGCTTAGGATTTTTAAGCCGGAAAAAATTCCATTGATCCTGGCCGGGTTTGAGCCCGCGATCTTGGGTTTTGAAGGCAAGTATGGTTACCGCTACACCATCAGGACCGACATGTGAATCCATAACTGATAGCGGTAGCAGTTTTCTTGGTACCCATGTGTTCTTAGCAGAAGTGTTTCTCGGTCTGAAAACAACAGTGACAATTATGAACTAGCTGCTTCTTTATTCTATCCTTGTTTCGTTAATACTTGTTATTTTTTGGATGAGAGTACACAAGCGATATTGCATGTAGTTCATGCGTTACCTAACTGAAGGTATTTATGTCAAACAGTTTTGTTGCTTTAGTGTAATGCAACGATACAGATGGCTAAAAATATTATTAAATACTCTATTGTAATTCAGTTATTAACTCAAAAGGTTTCACCTAAAAGCTAACGCCATTAACGCCAGTCATTGGCCTTGTCGCCTCTCCAGAAATGTCATAAAAATAACTACGTGCCTTGTCATTTATGGCAAGCCACTCCTACACAAAGGCAATTCTGCGGTTGCCTCAGTACCCTTCTATTTTAGAATTTGTAAAGCGGAGGGTGCACAGACTAAATGCCATGAAACAAGGCGAGCACGGCGTAGATTGCAATAAAAATTTAATAGTTAGGCTTTCTTGTATGAAAATAATAGCACGTGACCATAGCTAAAAGCCCTTCCTTTGACAAACTGCACGTCTTTTCGCACTTCTATTGTCGGTGCATTTGGCTTCTTAGCTGTTGAATGTTACGAGCACAGCTACTAACAATAGAAACATTTAATTTCATATTTTTGTGTTTTCTTTTAGTACAGCATTTCATTCTAAACCGTACACCATTAGCTGGGAGAATATATAAATTCTGAGGATAAGTTAGTTATCAATAACCCATATTTTATTTGTGGTAACTTTATTTTTCTTATCGTAAGGTCATGTTTATTAGGTTGCCTGAAATATTTCAATAAACAAGAAAATTACACGAATTTTACAGTTAAGGGTTTTGCAATAGAAATCTAAAGAGAACATTTTGCGATTTTTCCTATAAAACACTGCGATATTATTCCTTTCGCAGTACACATTGTATTCAAACTACGAGATCATTCCTGGGAGGAATGTGCTGCTTACTCAACTCTGGGGCTATTTGAGATGCAATTGGGTTCGTGTTCGGACATGGCTAGACCATGCAGAAAACAAACGCTTCCCACTGTGTTGCTTGGAGAAGAGCAACTGTTAATTGTTTCTGTCTAAATTCCTTATTACCGTCCGGGCTTCACTGTGAAGTCATTCCTTTCTTACAGCTAGACGTTGCTAACAAACTGACTGACATAAGAGAGTGCATTAGCTTATTGCAACATCTCAATCAGTGGGAAGCACAGTGTCTGGTGCGAGTCTAGTACTGCACTCCATAGAAAAGGTTACCTTCGCAGGAAAGGTTTTGTGGTTGGAAAATACTACACCTGTATAGCAGAGTGTGAAGCAAAGCAAAATCGATGCTTATTGATAATGCCGTGAACACATCCCATTACATTGTCACTAATTACATCCATGTTTCTATGTTCTGTTGTGCTTTGATGTTCTCATAGCCTAATGAAGAGGTTCTACAGTTGGACTATTTGTACTATCCATTATCGTTTTCGAGAACCTTATAGATTGAGAGACCTTTTCCGAAATGTGCTTTATAAGTAAGAAAGTTAGTAAATAGTTTACTCTCAGCTCCTTATACCCTTAAGTAGCAAGACACTGTCACTTGCTCATCAGGGCTCAATGAGTATTCTAATTAGTACTGTAATTCACTGTTTCAGTAGAATGCAACACAATCACATCAATCACCCCTCGCTTCAGTATGAGGAAATTTCACTGACTATGTGATATGAGCCAGTGTTCTGCTTGGAGGATACTGCCGGGGAAAGATTACACCCTTACATGCAACTTACATTAAGAGCTGCGTAAGCCAGATCATGGACAAGTAGCGCTCGCTAGATGGGAGTTACAACAATATAAAAAAAAATACTACTTCTTGGCAGACGATGTGGGATTTCACAAATCCAGCAACGTCAGTCATGACACGAATAAATTGAACAACAAGAATTCAAATTGGATACGAGAATTTGTATTTCATTTTTGTTGAGCTTTAACATTTGGGTTCGTGTCCTCTAAAGTCACTTGAAGAAACCGTTTTTATGACCACATTCTCATGAAAAATTGCAATGATCACTTTGTGCAGCACAAGCTGTCTACTCTATTGAATGCAGTTGCACATCAATCGCCATGCGGTACCAACACGACGGAGCGCCAATTTACCAAATCCCATTCCGTGCCACATTCACACAACCGTGATCAAACAGAAAAATAAACCAGCTTGGGAACAATCGTGGTTACCACAGATGGACCAGTTAGCCTTTTATGCGCAGTTGCTTTAAAGGCACTGTATACCAGAGGCGCCAAAAATAAATAAATGTTACAGCGCGTCGGCAAGCACAGTGGCCTAAAGCGCTCCTTACTCACACACACACACATATCAAAGAATAATGTAAACATAACGCATTTATTATACACATCCAAAATGATCTCACCGTCAATGAATATATGGCTGCTCTGCGAGCCAAAGAGGTTATCAATAATTGATGTTGTGCTAGTGGACGCAATTTTTACTATTTAGCTTGTAGACTTTTTTCAATCACGTGATAAATCCACAGAGAGTAAAAAGCATAACTAACCAGGCTGTTCTGTTTGTTTCTATATGACAAATGTAAATGTTTGTTTCTAATTATCTTTTACATATAGTAAGATATGTCTGGGAGACTCAATGACTTTGACTATAATTAGAAAATCAATTAGTCAGAATGTATAAATTATTCACATAGTTTTGAATTAATTTTAATAATTACCTACTTAACGCTCGGGTCAATATGTCCCAACGCAAAACTTTAATTTTCTCACATACAATAATTGTATTTATGTTGAACTTTGTTTGATTTAATGTTATGTTTTATTCAAACTTTTGTTTTATATTGTAATACCCAAATCATTGTTAACATATCAGTTCCATATTGTCGGTCCTGGTGGTTTAGTGGTAACATACTTTCTTGTAGACAAAGATCGCAGGTTCAATCCCAGCCCAGGTCCATGTATTTTTTGGGGAGTAAAAATCTTAAGTATGGCTTCCTTAGGAAGAGAAGTAAAGACATGGGTTCTATGTCGTAGGATTTACGGTGCGTAAAATAAACTCAAGCCTGAAAGAAAAGAGGATTCGGAGCAAAATTTGTCAACCGTTTCACACCCTGAATTGAATGGGACGCTGATGACTTGTGTTGTTAAATAGCGTCCGTATGCCAGCCAAATGAATAAAGTTCCATATTATTGCAACGATAATCTTGTTCCTTATTATCTTATCATGTAGTGGTGCTTGACAGAATGTTCACCGTTGGATAATGTCAAGTACCTATACTCAACAATCTGCTAATAATGAACGGATAATTCATTCAGAAAAAAAAAAAAAAAACTTTAAAATAGCATTTGCATAATGGCCGGCCGTCTTTCTGCGTCGATCGTCAAGAATTCACCAGGGGTAACAAGATGAACATTTACCAAAATAACTGACATAAAAATTCATTTGAAGCTAAATTTTTTTATATTTGAAAAGTAAAATAGGATTGACAATCTGGAAAGGAAAGCGCGAGTTTATGACCAATGTGCATATCCTAAATTCCTGTCCATCAAACAATGACAAGAAAACAAACTTGTTATGTAGACTCTGTTAAAGAAATTTGTAAAACTTTGGCGAGGTCTCCGGGACATTCAGAATCAGATGAGAGAAGTTCGTGTTTCCGTGTTTGGAAGACACGTTATCTCAGTTGGTTAGGGCATAATCAAGTACGGCTAAAGATTCGTGGTTCGAATCTTGGTCATGACTCGAATTTTTCAAATTGATTCATCCTTTCCCTTTGTCTTACACACCTGTGAAAGGACTATTTCTATACCTTACAATGTGAAGATAACATTGCAATAGTGCAGTTAGCTGACATTAGTAGGTACAGATGTTCATACTAAAATAATAATAATAATAATAATAATAATAATAATAATAATAATAATAATAATAATAATAATAAAAATAAAAAAAAAGGCTTTGTTGATTTGCCTACACGTTATTCACAGTAAAGTTCTTTTGGCAAAGCTAATTATAAGAATTTAACGGTTTCGTAATAAATAATTGAAGTTTCTGCAACTGGGGGAACAAGCAGTACAGAGAAATGGTTTTCAGCAGCATTCTTCTTCAAATTTAAAACGCCGTACTTGTTTGACAGTTTTACTTGTCAAAGAAGGCTTAGGCATAATTCCTAAAGCCTCTTGAACTCTGGTGGTTCATATCCAGCTACAAGTAGAATGCTCTCCTTCCATTACCCCCATATTATGTCATGTAAATAACAACTTCCGCCCCTAGCTTGCTCCTAATGCTGGGCTTGAAAATTTTCGATTTTCCACACATGTCGATGTACGAGATTTTAACGGCTCAATGGAACTGTTATAAAAATATTTCCAGTCTCTTGACTTTCTTTATGTATACACGGTTACCAGTTATGTTTTGACGTGATTGCTATTAATTTGCTCACTTCTAGCTTTCGTTGGCAGAGAAAGAAACAACAGAAGAACGAAGGAGTTTCTTTCGAAAGATTACGTAATTTCCTACTTTTTGTCTTATGTTGCTTTATGTATTCTCAATGCACTTATTTAAGTAACATGTCCCAATGTTGTTTCGGTAGGAAGTTTTTTATTCATTTATTTTTCCTTGAACGTTTTAGAGCGAACATTTTTCACGGTTTTGAAGGAGATATTACAGTTATCATCATTGTGCACAAATCTAAATAAAATTAGGATTGTTTATTTGAAGCAGCATTTGAAAACAACTCTACGCTTTTTGCAGAACTAGTTACAACATGTGATTAATTGTCTTTTAAAGTGATTGAAAATGAGCCGTGTTGAGCCCCTTTAATTTTATAACAGTTTACACCGAATGGCCTCTCCCTCATGTGTGAAAAACTCACTACCGAATTCTTATGAAGAAAGACGTGTTTTATATACCTTTACTTTGTCCATAACCCCATCATATTTAAGTTTAAGCTTATTTAATAAATAACTTTCTCGTGAAATGCAACATAATGCACATAGGCCCAAGTAAGTCACATTGGTTCAATGGTGCATTGCCTAAGCTGAAACCACCAGCCTCTCTTTTTCGGGTTCTAAGTTTCGCAGCCTGGTTATCAGTAATTGCAAATTATAATCAGACCTTTGCTTTAATTGGATTCTCGACGCAAATTGTTACATTTTAATGATAAAGAAATGCGCAATTCTTCACAAGGAAGTCTCTCCTTGCCCAGGTGTGCAGTGACTGCTCTCTTCAGACTACAGAAAGGACATTGGATTGAAGTTGCCAGTTCATCCATCTGTCTTTTATGTACATTAAGACGATCGATGTCGGTCCTGGTGGTGTAGTGGTTACCATACTTGCCACCTATGCCAAGAACGCGGGTTCGAACCCGGCCAGGACCGATGGATTTTTTCGGGCGTAAAAATCCTAAGTATGACTTCCTTCGGAAGGGAAGTAAAGCTGTGGGTCCCGTGTCGTACATTTACGACACGAAAAAGAACCCCAAGCCTGAAAGAGAGGCCTCTGAGCAAAATTTGTCGGCCGTTTCACGCCCTGAGTTGAATGGGACGCTGATGACCTGAGATGTTAAAGAGCGTCCATAAATAAATAAATCAATCAAAAAAGACGATCGATGACGGCACAGAATCTGGAGGAGTACATTAGACATAACATTTTTATATGCATTTTGCAGAAATATTGGAGAGTTGTTCGGATAATTGTTTTTGGAGTCAATTAGCAAGATATTTTGTTACAAAAATAATTTTGTAAATGTCTATGCCATCCTACAACATTCATGGATGTTGATGCAAATTTTTGATTAATTACAGATATGAATTTTGTGTGTATCATATTAAAACTCGTGATGCAAACGCTTTTATTCGTTTTATGCTGTATTCCAACTCAGGGCTGTAGTTAAACAGGCAGGCGCAGAGCCATACAAACTGATAACCACGCGTGGAGATGATCTGGGTAGTTAAGTTTTCTATATTTGTTCAAATTGTTAAATAAGCATTTAAAGTTATACTGAATGATGGAATAATATGCAACAATATTTATAAATATAAAGAAATATTATACTATTGGCATTATAATTGCCTGTACAAGTTACAAGTGCACGACTAATACTAATGCTTCTGTGGAACAAAACTAGGAAAAATCACTTGTACACTTGTAAGTATGGAGTTGAAAAGTGCAAGTGTAGAAGAAAGCTTTATGGAACAGGGTTCTACTAATTACTACAAGTTACAAGTCTATACGCTTATAATTTATTACACCGTAGTTTTGTAGAACAGGAGCAGGCTGTTAATTTATGTCACCTTTATTTGAAGCGCGTGAGCATCAAAGTTCGATCAGGAAAACAACTTTGTCACGCCTCTACTATCTTTTTCAGCATGTTCTAATGTTTAGGGGTAACATAGATCGGTTGAAGTGTGTAAATAATTTATTCATTTCATATTTATTTAATAACTAATACACCCTCAGGTATTCTTAATAATATGGGAAACAAGATGTATGAAAAAGACATTAGCAACGCTGCACAATTGCCTAATATCTCGTATCAGTGTGTTGCTATGTATTTAGTTGAAAGCAATAACCGTAGAAACTCAGTGAGGTGAAAGGAAGTCATTAAGGTTTGTCCGCAGTATACCTAGTCTTACGCAGCGCTGATATGCAGAAAACACTTGAATAATTAAGCGCATCACCATGAATCCTTCATGTTTTGGTTAGAGTTCAGAAGTTACTGTAATGAAGAAAGACGAAGTTTTTAATCGCTATGTTATATTTAATAATAATTTCAATAAGCTGAACTGAAATATTATTTACATCATTTTCGTGAAGTATAAACTATAAAAATAGTCGGAACAGGTACTAGGCATGTTCATTTCACAAGTAAATTTTACTAATTAAGATGCTATAAAACTACTCAAATTCAATAGGCTTTTATTGTGTGTTGATGCAACGTTTTGTTGCAGTGTCAATTACTGGACTGGGTGAATTTTCCAAATTAACTTGGAAAATAAACCTTGTCCTATAAATGAATAAGCATCTTTAAATATTATTAATATTTATAAGCGTTTAACAATCCGCCAAATGCAAAGGCCTTTCAAGTCAAATGCAATGCGAATTTATTGAACAAGTGAGTCCGTGCGTTTGGTATTCATAATTACAGGTAAGGAAAAACTCCGGAAAAAAAATCCAATCGGGAATCGCACACGTGCCGGCCGATTGAGAAGAAGAAACTTGAGCATCTGAATTTCGGCGCTGTCCTTAGACAGGACTTTTTTAATGTCATTTAACTCCCCATTTTACTACTGGGGCATCAGGCGTTAGACACTGATGGTAAAGTACGGGACAAGCCTTGATGACCTTTTTTCCTGAAACTAAAAGTATAGATATGCTGCTAATTATTTATGTTACACTGTTTCTTCCACTTGTACTTTACAACTCCATACTTACAAGTGTAAATGATTTTTCCTAGTGTTGTTTCACAGAAGCATTAGTATTAGTCGTGCACTTGTAACTTGTATAGATTTCTCTACAGACGATTAATTTGTTTTATTTAAGGACGCTCTTTAACATCTCCCGTTACCGGCGTCCCATTCAGTTCAGGGCGTGAAACGTCTGATAAATTTTGCTCAGAGACCTCTTTTTTCAGGCTAAGATTATTTTACGTGCTGTAAATGTACTTTATGGGACCCACGGCTTTACTACCTTCCGAAGGAAGTCATACTTGGGATTTTTACGCCCGAAAAAATCCATCAGCCCTGATCGGGACTGAACTCGCGATCTTGACTCCATGGGACAAGAATGGTTACCGCTAAACCACTATAGTGACAATATTACACTTGAATATTGACAAATGCATATATAAAGTATTTAAATATTAGTTATTTCTTATAACCCTTTAGGAATGGCAATAATCTGCTCTGTACACAGAAAAAAATTAATTAATAATAATTGAACGTAGCCTAATTCAAGGTATAGCGGCACGGGGCAAACAGTTTTCTTCCATTTTTTTCCTTATATGACGTCACTTGTAACTTTTTACTAATACTGTACAAGTGTGGTGCATTCATTCATAGAACAGAAAGTTACAGTTCGTACTTTACAAGGACTTATACTAATACACTTGTAACGCATTATATCATACTTTTGTGGATAGGGGCCCAGGATATCTTTGTTTCATGCAAAAAGATTATCAGGGTTTGACCAATACTATAACTCTATTACAACGTCTTTGAGATAAATGATATCGTCATACTTAACAGAGATTAGCAGAGTAAAAGCATATAATCTGGTAATGTGTGTTTTCTATTTTGTAAATATTTATTTGCGCTATTTACTCTGATCAAGAATCTTGCCTTAAGGTGATTCCAGAATACAGGAGAAATTAAAGCATTTGAAAAAAATGTTGGACTTGTGCATTTACAGCAAATTGAAGAGGCATTTCTCTCTTTCTATCTCAAAAAATTACTTTGTGATGCACTGCTTTGTTTTCAGCATGAGTTTCTTCTGGACTACATCCATAAAGAGATTTTTTTTTTTTTTTTTTTTTTTTTTTTTTTTTCCCGTGCTGCAAAGGAAAAAGCCTCGTAAGTGTGCGAGTTAACGAGTTTATTAGCCTTCAAATAACATGCAGAGGCTTTCATTTCCCATCATACTTCTTGCTAGCATTAGGATCCGGAAAGTGCTACATTGGCATGCCATCTATTTCCGGAAATTACAACGTGATTACGCGTCATGGGTGCGACATGAGGAATCGTTGTTCCTTTGTTCTGCTTTCAACGAACAGCGATTATCGTTGTCGTCATTCCTGCACTTAGGAATCCTGCGCTGTTGTCATATATCTAACTAATCAGGGGCGCCATTGTATCACAATCAATTTCAGTTGAAAGTAGACGAGAGTGGAATTTTTTCTCCTTGCCATTTATTTTTCTTTTGAAAAAGAAGAGCTACTCCTTAAAGAAGTCATTTGCTACAAATCTTCCCAAAGTTTGCAATTTATCTTCATTAAATTAATACATATACGTGTATTTATAGGATTGAAATAGCAGCAAAAGAACACTTCGAAAAATATTGCGAAAAGGCTTATGTACAAAAAGACACAATATTGATACCTTGTGACTTCATAAATGTAAGCAATCTCAATATTTATAACCGATAACAACTTAAATATCGTATTTAGGGTTGCCTTATTTCCTATGATTTCATATTGGAGATTAATGGCAATTCTATACATTATTAATTTTAAAATAAATACATGAAAAGGACCCCTTTTTGAACTGTATTATAACCTGAATGAAAAGTGGATTCTCTACGGCAACTCAAAAGGTCAGCATAATTACTGAATACTAATGAAACACCGAATAACTTCGCAGAAGCAAAATTACTCCCGGGTAAGGTTATATCCGTATGCTGGTCTGCGGCTGTTTCAATACATTACAATCTTTTGCACCGTGGCAAAACCAATGTCTGTAAAGAAACTGACAAAATGCATCAGAAGCTACAAGAAAAATAAAAGAAAGGGGGCTATTCTTTTTATGATAACGCCCAACCATTCATCAAAATGACTTAAATAAAGTTGTCGCTAATTGAAAAAAAAGAAAGTGTATACTGTAATGGCAGTTTTTTGTTTGTTTATTAATGAACATAGTTTTGAATTTATTGGTGCTTTATTGACATTTAAGTTAACTACACCGCGATTAATTTCCGAATGACCAAATAGAATATAGAAATTCACTAATAACAAAACGGGTAGAATTAATGTTTTTCAGTGAATAACATGAGACTATAATTAATACCTGTGACATAACGGCAATTAATTTCTGTTGCATTACTTATATAATATATTTTACCAATTCAGCTACAATATATTGTTTTGTAACATTTAAATAATGTTGAAATAATTCTACAAGTATCTAATATTTATAGTTTTACAGCATTTAATTTTGTTTCATAATCCATCATTTTTCAATAATACATTTTGTTAAAATCAAAGAGATTAAAATTTTTGCTACCAGTGGCAGTTCGAAGCAATTAAAATGCAAGAACAGTTTTAAATAGACAAGAGTAAATTAATTTTATATTTTTGTAAAAATTAGACTAAATTTAAATATTATTTTAACTTTAGCAGACAAGGGCTGGACGATTTTAGTCCATAGCTGGAAAATTGTATCCAAAAATGTGTGCCAAGCTGTTCAACAAGATCTCCAGCACGTTTTCCCATTCCGTACCCTCGTTAAAAGCTCTGAGGGCCAAGGCAAAGCAATCACCTCTATAAACGCCTCAGAAAGACATCTAAATCACACTCACTTTATTATATGTATTTTCACAGAGTGGAAGTGACTAAAATACATTTTCACTAACCTACCCAAAGGGAAAAAAGATTTAAAATGTACATGAACGAAATAATTACGGTATAAAATATCTGTATCAACTCTAAAAGACCAACCGCTGAGGAAATTAATAAAAAGCAGAAAATTCCAGTCAGAAAATTGAAACAGCAGGTGTATGCCATCAATAGTTCCAAGGACCTAGAGTTATTTAAAATGCGCTCCGCTAATTTCTGTGAAGAAAATTAACTGAAGTTCCACTCAAAAGAGAATCGACACACCAATCTTTAGCATTGTGTGAAACTTTCAAGTAAAAAATTATGTCATTAAGGTACAGATCCGATAAACCGCGTTACGCACAAACAAATGGTGAGACTCTATGGTAATGTAATAACACATTTATAATAAAAGTGCGCAAATCCAAACGCAACAATAATACATTAACGCCCACAGAGGTGGAAATCAAGGCAAAGATCGTGTTAAGTACCAGCTATTTGCCCTAGCGTGCAGGACTACTGGGATCGTCAGCTGTTTTTCAAGTCTTCAAAATACAGACTATGTAACACACATAATCCCTCATATAAGTAAAATGTATTCATTATGGTTTCATTTATTTAATCTCGTACTGCAGCACCTTTCACTTCGTAATATGGTTTAAATTTAATGTTCTCATTTAAATAATGAAATGCGTACATTCAAGGCCATAGGCTATTCTCTCAATACAGGTTGGAGCTATAAAGAATACATAGTTTAATAGCTATTTATGATGCAAGCGTTTAAAACGGCAGTTTATTTTGTGAGTACCATGTTCGCGAAACTAGGTCGGAGCCCGAGATGAACAATGTAAAATCGGTTTTAACGCGTGTGTTACGCTCCGCCTCTAGACAGCCCTAAATAAAGTAATATTTGTTCCTGGCATTCCGAAAGTTCCTTGTGTCAAATATACAGTTCTCACCATAAGAAACTTCACCTAAATCTCTGAATAACGCTACTAATATCGCAGGGATCTTAAACGACATGTCATCATTATTAAATTTATTACTAGCATTATTATGTTTTATTTTGACGAGAATTAGCGGTTTCTTTTTTCAACCTGGCATGGTTTCATGACTGTCAACATAAGTAAACTGTGTTGAAGATCCTCTATTACTTTAAAGATTTTCTCAATACCACGAACATCTGTTTCTGACAGAGGGATTCCTCTCATTTCAAGTTTTTCAATTGTACTGCAGTGGAAAACCAAATTAGTACAGATAAAGACATGCCGTTTTTTGCTTAACATTTATTGAAGAACTAGAAATATCATTAAATTCTGCAATATATTGTTGCAAAAATAATTTTTGATTGCTTTTGCCTTCAGCATCGTTAAACACACTAAAGAAAGATAACTCAAACAATCGCCTTAAAACACCAACATTTAAAAGTTAACTAAGTGATCTCAGCCCACAGCTCAAACATGTTAGTGCCAGAACATAACGGCTCTCTCAAATCACCACTTTCTTGCATTACATCTTTGATATGCATCGACGGTGTCAGATACTGCAATGAACTGACACCTAAGTAAAGACAGTGTTCTCTTTCACGTACGACTAGTGCCTGGTTAATACGCTCTGGAGACATAAAGGATCAAGCACCAGTTGCGGGTTGGTAATAAGCTAAGGTCAGAAAAACATTTTTCAAGCCACCCATTCATACGTTCGCACCATCACACATATTAACTGGACATTCCGGCGATCAAAAGAAGATGATGAAGGAGGAGGAGGAGGAGGCAAGTGCGGGCTGAAGTGCGAGGGGCTTGTACTGTTTATCTGCACACGTACGAGTATATGTGAGATACCCATGCTCCCACAAGAATGAGGACTTTTCAGACTCAGGTCTTGCACGCCCTCTGTAGTTCTAACCATGGGCGACTATCTGGCAACCCTGTTTAGTTTTAACGGCAAACATAACGAGGAGAGTAAAAAAAGTTTCGCAGCACATTCCTTTCGCTTGCCTTCTTCTGATAGCCAGACGTACTTTAAAGCCAGGGAAAGAAGTGGAAGAAGCAGGGTGAAAAGATAATGTGTACAAAAAAAAAAAAAAAATATCAGTGATAGTTTCTTGAAAGTGTAAACAGAGCAGTCCATCTAATAATGAAAAGCATGCAATCGGATGTTTATTATGTTAACATTACTGCACTGGGTTACATAGTACTGCTGAGCCAGGAACCCGGCCAGGATCGATGGATTTTTTCGGGCGTAAAAATCCTAAGTATGGCTTCCTTCGGAAGGGAAGTAAAGCCGTGGGTCTCGTGTCGTACATTTACGGCACGATAAAGAATCTCAAGCCTGAAAAAAGAGGCCTCTGAGCAAAATTTGTCGGCCGTTTCACGCCCTGAATAGAATGGAACTCTGATGACCTGAGATGTTAAAGAGCGCCCGTAAATAAATCAATTCAACAAAAGCTGAGCCAGTCACATGATATGAAACACTAAAGGCTAATCATGTTCCTGCAATAATAAGTCTAAAGCTAGATTTTTATTAGACACCGTTTAATTAAAACTGAATGTTTTGCAAAATTTTCAAAATATTTAATTGCATAAGTTTTTAAAGAATTGTGTATTTTATATTGGATAAATTTTAAAATATAAGCTCAGTATATACCACCACGGGTGGCCGAGGTCATTAAGGTGCGGACTCATGAGCGGGAGGTCTGGGGCTCGAATCCCGCCAGGACCGTCCTCCCTGACTGGGTTTTTTTTTCCAGGTTTTCCTCAGTCTTCATAACTGGCAAATGCCGGGGAGGTACCCTAAACTTAGGTCTGAAACGCTTCCTTCCTTAAAAAAAATATCCTTTCACAATATGTCAATTCATCTCATGTATCATCAGTGGCCACCGCCTGTGGTACCGCAGCAGTAAAAACGGGCGTTAAAAACTACTAAAAAAAAACCTCAGTATTTCACAACTAAAGTTTTAAACGTCCTTGGGAGTGCCAATAATATATTAAAAAACGAGCACTAGATATCTAATGTTACCAATTAGTCCACTATGACCTGATTTGGAAACCGCCCCGAGGAATGTAAAACTTTAAAAAATATATGCATGCATTTTAAAGTACGTAATTTGTACCCGCTTAAATAAGTTAATAGCCATTACATTCCATTAAATCAGAGTTGGCACCTATGACATTTTATGAAATATTTGTAGCACTGAGTGTTACAAAATGCAGTTTATAGTTTTCAGTGCCTTGTGTTAAAAGAAATAATTGGAGTATGAACTGTCTAATAAGAAGTTATGAAAAATCTGTGCACAAATGGGACTAAAACTTCTTCGAAGCCTCGAGTAACAACAATGCTAGCACATGACGTCATCCATCTAATCGCCGACGGAATGAGGTAATCCAGCCTCCTTGCTGCGTATACCTGAGGGAATGCTAACTGCACAAGATACCATGCAATAGAAATCACGAAGCGTCTGCATGAGAAAGGATATTGGAAATTCACAAACTCATTTTGCAAAATGTGTAGTAGCGCCCCATTTACTATGTTAAAGATCATCTATCATTGTTTAGTTGCGCTGCTGTGATCGTGAGAGGAAGGGATTTCCTTGTTCTGTTGTTGACTGTTACTTTAGGTGTTGTTTATATTCTATAGAGCAGCGGTTCTCAAACTGTCGTTCGCGGACACCAGAGGGTTCACTAAGCATTACAGTACTGGCTTTATTATTGAACGTACAGATACAAATTTAAGATGCATATTTATTGAGATCAAGCAAATTTGAACGCGATTATTTATTTCCGAAGGGAGCTTTCAAAGCGGATTGCCGGAAACGTACACCAGGCAGAAAACTCAAACTACAATTATGAGTGATTTAACCACGCGTAACGACGGCTCGATCGGTTCAAGCTGGTACCGCGGTGAGCGCGGGTAAGAGTCCGCAGCTGATTGTCGCGCAAGTCGTTACCAACACTTAAGAGCTACATTTTCATACACCATGATCAAGCAGGAAGATGATGCAAATGCCTTTCTTCGTTTTCCATACATTTCTGGCATCGGCTTGTGAAATTAACTATTTCTGCAATTGCTTCTGACAAATGTTAAGACATTTCTTCACGACTAGAATTTTTCAGTTCATCTAATGCGTGTTTATTTTTCTTGTACACTTTTTCCTTTAATGCCCCACAGAAATAGCTATCTTGGTGCGTTAAATCGGGGGACCGAGGGGGCCAAGTGTAATTAGTGATGACTCTATCATGGAATATTTTATGAATTGTATGCTGTATGCGCCGTTGCAGAGTCCTATTGCAAAGTCGCGAACCTAAGTTTCCTCACAGTTAATTCACAGAAAAGAAGCTTCAAAATAGTCTGTACATACCTATCACTATTGTTTCTTTAAAAAAACAATAACAGGGTCTATTATTCCCTCGCCGCTAATGGTGCACCACACTCCTATATTTTGATTATGCAGCGATTCTTCGTGTTACGTTTTCTGAACTCCAGTATCGGTTGCTTTATGAATTAACCTGCCCACTTAGATGAAACCAAGATTTGTCCAAAAAGGAAATTAGATTAGAGTCAATTTCTCCACTATGCACCCTATTCAAAACTCATTCCCAAAATTTACTCCTGGATGCAGGGTCACCCGGTTTAAGTTCTTGCAGTACAGTAATTTTATAGGGTTTTAACTTAATAGGAAATTTCCGTTTGCTGAGAAAAACGTCGACATGATTTTTAGGGAAACGTTACAGAGCAAGTTCAGTGATATCTAACCTTCTTCTGTAAGTACTGTACATGGCTGTTACGCTTTTTTAAAATTATTCATGAAATTCATTTATCAATCTGTGAAACGAATTTTAACTTGGAATTTGATACATGGAATCTCTCTTAAAACAATCTCCGTACATTACGAGCCGATTCTGTACCTCACATACGAATCGTAAATAAATGCTCTTTGGGGAACAGAATACCTTGAATTGAGTCATATTAACGTAATGAATACTTAATACATTGTCATGCAAAATACAAGAACACGTCCGTACTTTCCTAGTGCTAAACTATTACTGATCTCCCATCCTACTCCCCAGTCGGCTTTTAAGCGTGGGAACGAGAAGAGATCTGCAGAGCTCGGTCAAGCGGCCAAATGCACGAGGAGCGGTCCCCGAAGGAAAAATCACCCATTAATTTTCCAGGCAACAGCAGGCCTCAGGAAGAGACCGGCGAGGTCTTTCGTAACATCCTACTTGTGTAAAAAATAATTCTCTGCACTTAATTATACAAAAAAGTATGGAAACCATTTAGAAACATAAAGTCCGAGACTCCTAAAGCACATTTCTCATATTAATCCGGATATATATAAGTGAAATGCTGTAACATCCCTCTCATTTAAGACTTAAAATTAACTAACAATGTTGCGTAATACTTTGTTGTTACTATTATCACTGTTTGATGTCTTTTATAAGCATTTTGGAATGTTGTATTATTGTTATAGCTATTACACTAAGTAAGCATGCATTACAATTAGAGGATAAACAATGAAAAACCTTTAATATATATGCAAATTTAGGATTTGAAACTTCAGTTAAATTTTAGGATTCTGCTACCAAGAAATCTTTAAACAGTGTCCGTGGCAACGGAAAGAGAACAGCTGCTCTGAAGAATGAACTGGAAAAGAAATTATTTATGAACTCTGAGGGCTATAACAAAGGAAGCACTTCAGACAAAACAGGGGCTCCATGGACTGCATACTTAGAAAACAACGTTCAGCAACAAAATTTTTGAAGGAAAAAGTTGTACTAACCTAGCACTTCAGGAAATATTGTATTATATGTTTATAGGCAACAATAACACTAACCTAGTGTATGCAGCGTTTGCATAAAAAGTTTCTAAAATTGCCAAATATGTATCATTGGTTCCAGAATATAAACCTAAAGTTTACCCATTTAAGACAACATTTTATTTTGCAAATATAAATGGAAAAAAAGTCTTTCGTTTATCGCAACGACGTTGTGTATAATTCATTATATTTATACAAGTTGTATTTCTGTATTAGTTTGTGGTCAACGTTCAACGCTGTTTAAATCCACACTACTGAACACAAACATCTTATTTCGATTCTTGCTTTACAGTTAATCAAATATACTTGTGCGTTGGGGCTACAAGGAGGGATTTGCCGTTACACTGCACTTCTTTCACCAATTATTATTATGTCGTTGCGGAACGTTCGAAAATTAAAGTTATTATTTCCCCCTTTACTTAACTTAGTAAATGAATACGGAGCAAAACTAAAGTGACTATAATTATCTTATCTCATGTTGTTATCACAGCAAAACTACACATAATTTTTATTTTTAAGATTACATTTTTTAACAGAAATTTTTTAACAGTTATTCTCTATGCCTCACAATATGAATTAAACGTCTGACACATTATTACAGTATATATCCGTCGGTCCTGGTGGTGTAGTGGTAACCATACTTGCCTTCTAAACCCAAGATCGCGGGTTCATACCCGGACAGGACCGATGGATTTTTTCGGGAGTAAAAATTCTAAGCATGGCTTCCTTCGGAAGGGAAGTAAAGCCGTGGGTCTCGTACATTTACGGCACGAAAAAGAACCTCAAGCTTGAAAAAAGAGGCCTCTGAGCAAAATTTTTCGGCCGTTTCACGCCCTGAATTGAATGGGACGCTGGCCTGAGATGCTAAAAGTGTCCGTAAATAAAACAAATTAAAACGAACTCTTCCTTCCTCTCTCCCTCCCACCCTCATGGCATGAAATGGGCCTTGGCCTACCGTAGCGACGGCAATATTGCAAGAGGACCACGTTTATAAAATTATATTCACAACATAGAATTTTAAGTTGAAAAATACTTCAATTTTACAAAATATTAATAAACGCTGTTACTGTTTCCAGTTTTTGTTTTGCTTAGAATGCCTGTCACACTATAAAACCAGCATGCGTTTCTCAAAATTAATTAATTTATCATTAGAGGAAACAAATATAATGCTATCTCTACAAATTAATTTTTTGCGGCACTCTCCCATGCCACATGTGCGTATGACCAGATATGTTCCATATTGAAGAACCAGTGCGTGTTAAGGTGAGGAACGTTTGAGATGTCAGTCTTTGCAGAGCACAACACTCCTGTTAATATTGTTTTTGGCCTTATTGTGTCCGTGTATCTCTTTTATATATATATATATATATATATATATATATATATATATACCATTTACATGTTCAACTTTTAATATTTTTTTACTTTAATCAATGCTATAAAAATTCATATCATCGTCTAAAACAGCTTTCCTCAAACTGTGTCCGTGAAACAAAAGCCGTCCTTCAGGATGTATTCTTAATCGAAAAATACGGGGGGGGAAACAATTACATTCAAATTAATTGCGGACCGCACTGTGTGTGTAATATATACCGAAGGTGCCAAAAATATATACACCCCCTTGCAATAGATTTCTATTTAATATGTTCCAAAGTTGAACCGAAAAACAACAATAATATGTAGTATGATATTCTGTAAACAAATGTGACTCACATTCATTATGATAGCGTTGCTACGTGACAGGTAAATCAACAATGAACAAATGAAATCAAGATTATCGTAAATAAATAATGAATAAACGAAGTTATCGCAAGATGTTCTGTAAACGGATGTAACTCACATTAAGTTATGCTAGCGTTGCTACAACAAAATGGAGCCAGGGTGGTATCGGAAAACCGAGAATGTTGTTGAAGTTCAAAGGCAATAGGACGAAGAGGTTTCCACCATGTTCTCCGGATCTAACTCAGTTGGACTTCTACCTATGGGGAACTCTTAAGGATGTTGTATACCGTAGAAAACCAGCTACATTGGCAGCACTTCGGGAAGCAATTGAAACCGCATGCACTGCAATCTCTGAGAACACTTTCGCAAACGTTGCTCAATCAGTAGTTCAACGTACTCAGCAGTGTATCGACGCCGATGGTGAGCATTTTGAGTAACTGTTGTAACTGTAAAAGTATAAGATGATTAATGCCCATCATTTTCTGTTTATGTGAATTCAGTTTTGTTATGTTAACACAGTTTTCTCTTTGCTTGAAGTGTGTATACATTTTTGGCACCCTCTGTATAACAGTGTGTAACGCCCTTTTAACTACTGAGGTATCACAGGCGACGGACAATAATGATACATGAGATTTTTTTTTATTGGTTTATTTACGGACGCTCTTTAACATCTCAGGTCATCAGCGTCCCATTCAAGTTAGAGCGTGAAACGGCCGACAAATTTTGCTCAGAGGCCTCTCTTTCAGGCTTGAGGTTCTTTTTCTTGCCGTAAATGTACGATATGGGACCCACGGCTTTACTTCCCTTCCGAAGGAAGCTATACTTAGGATTTTTACGCCCGAAAAAATCCATCGGTCCTGGCCGGGTTCGAACCCACGATCTGGTTTAGGAGGTAAGTATAGTAACCACTACACTAACAGTACCGACATGATACATGAGATGAAATGATAAACTGGAAAGGGGGTTTTTATAAAGGAAGGAAAAGTTTCAAGCCTAAGTTTAGGGTACCTCCCCGGCATTTGCCATTTATGAGAACTGAGGAAAAACCTGGAAAGATCCTGGTGGGTGTCTAACGCTAGATCTCCCACTCACGAGTTCGCGCGTTATCTACCCCGACCACCCATGGTGGTCATGGCAGACTGTATAGTTGAAAAGCACAAAGAAACGGGATCTACCTGCAAAAATTTTCTATCAAGAAAAAATTGTTTAGAGCGTTTACAGAGTTTGCAGAAAACCAGCAAAATCGGCTAGCTTGTCTATTTCATTAATGTAAATGCCAACTATTTTTATTTCCATGTTGTCAGTTATTAATATAAAGCTGATGCAAATTCTATTGTAAAACATAAACTGCTTATAGACCTGCTTTTTATAAAATAGTCATGATGTTTTTCAGTTATTAAATGCACCGCCATGGGTGACCGAGGTCGTTAATGCGCGGACCCGTAAGCGGGAGGTCTGGTAGGTTTCGAATCCCGCCAGCACCGTCCTCCCTGACTGAGGATTTTTCCAGGTTTCCCTCAGTCCTCATAAATGGCAAATGCCGGGGAGGTACCCTAAACTTAGTCCTGAACGTTCCCTTCCTTAAATTTCTCAATATATCATTTCATCTCCTGTATCATCAGTGTTCTCCGCCTGTGGTGTCTCTGTAGTTAAAACGGGCGTTAAACACCATAAAAAAATGCATTTACTCGACCTTTACGGAGTAATTTTTGTTGCCTATTTCGAAAATTATATGGCGATTCTGGCACACCGTGAATATACGTATATATGATAGGTGATCCGCAGAAAGTTTTAACTTAAAAAAAAGAAGAAGAAAAAAAAGGAAAATAGTTTGGGAAATGCTAGTCTACAATTATCGCACATAAATAAGCTAACTTTCCAGTCAATTTCGGAACAAAAACTATTTCAGATGTGTAATTTTGCTTTCAAAAGGGGGTAGCTGAAATATCGAATTTCTTTTGGATCATTAAAATCAGAAGGAAGTTGTTTCTTTTCAGGTCGTTTATGGTATAAGCGCTCGATTGTCAAGAGTAAAAGAAATGAATGCGCTCAATGGTCAAAGCTGTTGAGAGATGTAGTAATTAGTTTGCTGATTACTTTAATCACGTAACATTATGTTATTTTTTTCCGGAAAAGTATGAAAATCCTATTGAGCTTAACTAATTTGTTATTACAAAATATATGACACCCATACCTGTTCATTAGTTGTCAAGTAATAAGTAAAGGTTTTGTATCTTGCATTTTGAAATAATTTGTTTCTCTCCTCCTTTCGCCGACATCAATGTGGTCACTAACAGAAATAGAACTTTATACAGACGTAATAGAATGAAACCATAATACAAACTGATGATCATTATCAATAGATATTTAAAATGTTTGAAGCACAGAACTAAAATGCCTTAACAAACGCTACTCAATTTACCATTATTGATGAGTATTCTGTTGTACAACGTTCTCCTTTTCTCTGCTCATCTTCCAACCATAATCATTGTAATAAGATGTTAGTCTTGAGACAGAAACAGTCCATTATACTCTTCGCCATTATCCAGCACATTTACTTTACTTTATAGTAACCAACTTTAAAAAATAAATACAATATCTTAAAAGTACTCCTAAAAGAGGACACTTTAATTCCTTAAGTACACACTTTTGCACACGAAGAAAGATTTTTATGTATGTAGTGCGATTTCGTATTATCGTTTGTTTCTTAAAATGAACGTGATGTTTTTGTATGTAAGAAAAAACAGAAGCGGCCACTGAAAGAGAAACTTGTTCTTCGCGTGCGTGCTTATGCTCCAGGCAAAGAACCAAGACAAAAACATTAAATCTTTTGTTTAGAGAAACCATTTTAACACAAACCATGTTGCGGAAAACTTGTGTCCAATGTATCAGCGTTCATGGTCATAAGGTATGCAAGGAGAGGCTATCGTTACCGTTACCAAAATACAAGAGAAGGAAAGCTTTTGATTGAATGCCTACGACATTCTCAATTTTAAGACAAGGTAAAAAATTTCCGTTATACGTGGCAACCTTTGTCCTTACATTAAATGTCACAGTTAACGATCTTCTCCAACCGTTTCTTATTACACGAGATAAAATTTTGCAGTCATTTTAAAGTCTGTGTAATGATTACCCTAACAATTTTTGGTTTCATTAGGCGCTGGTAAAATATACGCATACACAAAAAATAAATAAATAAAAATAAAAAATAATAATAAAATTGAAAATTCAGTAGCTCGGCACATATTTGGGGAAGCAAGTAACATACGAGATGCTATCAAAAAATTCCCGCATTGATCCTGTTACAAAGAAAATACTTCATTTGCCCAATTTTGAGCATCATCTCCTTCAAATAGACTCCTTGGGCAGCAATATATCTGTCCCAGCTTTTCTGCCACTTTTGGAATACGACGTCAAAGTCAACGTTTGTGAGTGCAGAACCTTCTGCAATTCACGCTGTATCTCGTCAAAGCTGTTGAAAAGGCAACCTTTGCTTGCACTGACCCAAACGACACACCAACGATGTCAGCAATGTCGCTGATTGTTCTCCTACGATTCTCATGCACAATTATCCGAACCTTTTCAACATATTCGTGGGTTATGCCCATCGTCTTCCAGGAACGTTCTACTAGTTTTGAAGTGTTCGTGCCATTCGAAACATTGCATCGTCACCGTAAGCCTACCGAAGCACATTTAACATTTCTGAGGCCTATTTCCAAATTTTAAAGCACAATTTCACGTAAGTTCTTTGCTTCAATTTCTTGTCTATGACGAAACATGCACGTGATGACAAAAATACCGATTGCACTACTCCCAATGCAAATAAAGCTATGTCGCATGGCACAATGTTAGTTCAAGGTGAAAGCTCCCTAGCACTGCGGGAGAAACAATTTACTGCCAACTGACTACTACAGAACCAGTCCGGGAACTTTTTGATACCACCTCGTACACCCTTTGACCCCCAAAAAAGTAATTCCCAGATTCTACGTGTCAATAGGAGAACTTCGGGGGCAGAAGTTCTTAAACGCTGTATTCACAAGCGCAAGCAGCGAGTGCACGCTGCAGTGGGCGCTTTGTCTATAAACGTAATAATCACAATCAGAAGTATCTGGAAAGAGAACGTTAGGATAGAACAGCGGTGACCGAGCTGTTTGGAAGACATTGCTCTTCTGCGTAAACTTCTGGGTTCAAGTATTTACACATATTTGCTTTATGTTTTATTATTAATTTTATATGCGTGTATGTAGAAATCGTATTATATTTCAATATAGCATTTGAGTTTATGACATTACCTATACATACACAAAAACGTAAGCGCAAACTAATGTATTCTTTACAAATAACTAAATAAATATATGAACAGAAACCTTTATCTTCTAAAGTGAAAACACTAGAAATAAACACAAATTAATATCGCGTGTATGAACCCTCAGCATGTATAGCTGCCCTCAATCTTCAGAACATGATGATGTCAGAGTTCTACAGTAGAGTGGATGACAGGTTGCAATATCCCAGGTTTCTTGAATCTGTGCCCATAAGTCATCATTTGTACTTCGTGCATGTGCAGGAAATGCCAATTTAAATAGAACAGATATTGAAGAAAATATTATAATATTCATTATAATATATAATATGTTAACGTTAAAACTTGCTGTGTATGGGAAACAATATTACGAAACTAATTTGCCATAATGTTACAAAGGTTTATTAAAAGAAAGTGCTTCATGCCGGGAGGCGAACCTGCGCTCTTAACCATGGCATCTGTGCACACACTGCTACAGAGCTAACGGAACACACACACAATATCAGCAACTTGGGTGAATGCCATATAACACAACTACTGCAGTGCTGCTTATCTTGTGAACCGCTCTGTCTCGGGTAGGATTTACAAGAATTTTGCGTTCAAGAATTACTCATTTTATTTGTCAAAGGGAGTACATACAAAAGAAACAAGTTTATTATAATAAATATAATTACAATGGGGACGGAAATACAATCAAAGGAATGAACAAGAATTACTCACTGTAAAACTTTGTTTATATCTGCCCAAATCTGTTCAAAATTTATAAAACTAATGCCATGGAAACATAATAATGGTATTTAGTAGTTTACGTAGAAACATATAACATATTTTCTGTAGCTTAATTTTCAATGTTGCATCAACATCAATATCCATAATTAATTTAAATCGGCAAGATATAGTACTTATTTAGAAAATCCTATTTATACTTAAGCTCTGAAATTTACAGCATAGTCAGGTTTATATGATGAACCAAATAAATAATTAATATTTTCAGCATAACTTCGTTTATTGAGAACCGAGGAATAACAAAGTAGTGTAATTATAAAATGAACCAATCAGAAGAAAAACCGGTATTTTATTACTCTTTCAATAGCTAAAACAGGCCACAAAATCCAAAACTTTTGTAAATAGCCGTAGGTAATTGAGTTACTTACAAAAGATTGTATAGCAGCAGCAAAATTTTATTGTGGTTTATCTTAAGCATCTTATGGTAGAATGGCTTCAACAGGAAGTGATTTTAAATAATGTGTTTTAATTCAAGCAGAAACCACGAAACATTTTCCCTGTAAAAATCGGTTTATTGGATTGACGATTCGATTAAATGTGAACTCGCAAGAATTTACACATCCAAGATGTCGATGACGATAATAATGATGAAAAAGAATGAGAATCCCATTGATTTAAAGGTTTAATTTTCAATCACCAGAAACTATTTTCAGAAGTTAAGAAATAACGTGATAAATCGTTATGCCGTTCCTGCCTGTACTTTTCCTATCGCTTTTTTTTTCCTCCCTGTAATGAAACCCACTTTCTGAAAACTTCTCAAAAGAAGTATTTCCAGCTCAATGGTTAGGAAAGGTACAGGCGTTTATCAATGATTGGTTAGAATACATGGTATCATCTTCTCTTCCTGTTCGCCTTGCCTGTTACCTCCCGCCGAGATTGGAGTGTTGATCGTTAACTTTCCTTTAGTAAATATAGTGTTGATTTTCTGTTTAGGGGATCGACGAAGCCACCATTCCGTGCTTTGAAATAGCTTTTTTTTTTTTTTTTTGTGGCTTCGGTAAGGCGCCTCTCCGGTACTCCTACCTCAAAATTCTTTTTGTTTGGTAGTGCATAACTTCACTTTATATTGTACCAGTGATCCAGGTATTCTTTGTCAATTTAGTAACTAAGGGGTTCGTTGTTAAATGTCCTTTGCTAAATTTTATTAAATACATGTATTTGTTATTATTCTGTATAAGTATTCCGCGGTAAATTTCTTATTCAATTTTATCTGTTTGTTTGAATTTGTTTAATAATTTAAAATCTACTAGGAAAATTATTTTAGTGCACCTTTTGCTTCTTGTAAATATGACAAAATATGGACTTACCTGTTGATATAATTTATCGGATGATAAATTTATTTCAGAAGTGTGTTTGTTCAATTGTATGACTTAATACTTATTTAATAAAATGAGCATTGTTTTAGAAAAGATTTTTTTTTTTCCTCCCTTGATATATGGCACAAATATTTTCCAGGACAAAACCCTGGTGTTTTTTATGACATCAGTAAATGTTCTTAAGAAATGAGATAAAAGAGTGTGGCACTATTAGGAAATGCTGACATTCGTTGCAAGAGTCATAATGAGGTAACACAGGCAGGCTTAACTCCTGACACATATTCTGCCGACCGCTCTTCATGCAAAAAAGATATGAATGTGACAGTAATTATAATCGTTACAGCAATAATTACAATCAAGTTTCTTCTTTGTTTGTACTGAAGGTTTTTGAATATATGTATTCATTTCATCATAGATGTAAAATATTCTAGACTCACAGTTTTACCAGAGATCTGAATAGAGCTTGTAATGCTAGCAGAAATAATCAGTAAATACGATGTCGCTGAACTGGCTCACTCTAAACGAATAAAGATAATTTCAGAAACTAATAAACCAATGTGTGTTTAATAAGTATTGTTATGTTTGAATGAATAAAAGTCCTGGCATTTAAAGTAGTCTAAGACAATGTTTCTGAAAGCGAAAATATCAAGGTAAAAAAGGAGCCATACTGTTTGGAACTATGAGAATGCGGTATTTACATAAGTTACTGCAATCGCTCAAACATATACCGTGGTTTCATTTCGCTAGGCAACCAAAGTTTCTTACGTTCAGTGGATGTGCGATTGACTGGAGTTAATGTTCCACTTACTCGGGCAATTGAGCTTGCTCAGTTGCCGACTTTTTCACTGCATTTCTGTATAAAATGCATGTTCGATTTTATACAGTGTATTTGTATATTATGGAGTAACCCAGGAATGATACATTGTTTGAGCATATATTTATGTTTTTTACGTGCAAAAACAATCGTTGGAGAGAATTTGGTGCTGAATTTCCAAGAATAACATCTACATTAGCAATTGCAATTTTCAGGTCGGCGATCAAAGTTCGAGCCCAAAGCGTTTTCTTTGACAAAATGCCGAGTTCAAAAACTAGGTGTTAATAGAGGTGAAGGTTGATGAAATAGTCTATCGAATAGAAAATTCCCCTCGAAAGTAAACACGATTAAATTTGCAAGTTAGTGTATCCATCGTTAGTGCGTATAAAGCCACTCAGCTGTTGCATCTTCGTCCAAACGAAACTACTGCTGTACCTAAAATGAAATCCAAGGAAGCGCTGAAGCGAAATATACAAGAGGCAGTTTACAGTACTCCGAAGCATGAATTTCAGCGAGTGTCTAATATATTTTCAAAAGGATTCGGGCACGTTTCATATCGGAGGCAGACACTTCGACCATTTGCTGTGATTAAGAATACAACATTAATTACTCTTTACTACTAATAAATAGCGAAAGAAACAAAAAATAATGTTCCCTATGGGTTGCGACCGCACGACATGATTTTCCTTGGCAGCTGGCAGGGCAGTTACACAGTAATTTACCGTCGGCAAAATCAAGTTCTGATTGCCTAGTGAAATGAGGACTCTGTATTAATGTCAGTTATATATGGAGCTCCTATAAACGCAAAAAATATAAGTGTCTTCTGGTTTACATATCTCGTACAAAACAGAAATATACACTGAAAAAAATTGAAGCTGTTCGCCGTGTATGATGACGCTGATTCATAAACAGTAAAAAGCTACATTTGCATTGCAAGAGGAGAAGAAAGAAGCGCTATTGCTTCTGGAGATTTTAACACCGAATGATGTATTTATTTTGAGCGAGAAAAGTGCTGAATATTCTGGGAGGATTCATATGTCACAATATCAGAATTTGTAGATGCGTATTTATATTGAAAAATATTTTAGAAAGAATGTAAACCTGACACAAAACCATTAACACACGCAAAAATCTCTAAATTTATTTCTGCACAACCTAATTTAAAATACAATTTGCTGTAGTTTATAATTTTATACACTACTAATGAGCAAATCATTACTCGCATGGCATTTAATACCCCCAAGATCAACAAATCCTGCTCGGTGAGAATGTAGCAGGCAAGCAAAAATTAAAAATGTGCTGCTAAATTAAACATGGCGGTAACAACCTTGAAGATGACACACGAGAAGCACGTCCAAAAAGTGCAACAACAGCAGAATTCATTGAACAAATACGTGATACGACGTTAAGATGACAGTGAGTTAAATGGCGTGAAATTACTGAGTCTATAAGATTTCAAAGGAAAGTGTACTTTAGAAAATGCGGGTGCCGCGCTTACAAATAGCAGATCAAAAACGCATTCAACGTGATTTGCAATTATGACAGAAATGTTTGCTTTAGATTCATAATGTGTTTGCGCCAGTAAGTCAAACTCGTTATAAAATATTTTCGTTTTAGGTAGGCACCACGTTATCAGTTAGGGCATAATTTTCGTTCTACCAGAACAAACGCTGTCGATCCTGTTGGTCTACAGGTGCTCCTAAAACCAACATTGCGGGTTCAATTCCCGGCCAGTCGATGGCTTTTTTGGGGCTAAATATGACTTCCTTCAAAAAGGAAGTGCAGCCCTGGGTCCCTTGTGGTAGATTTACGGCATGTTAAAAAATCTGCCTGAAAGAAAAGGCCTCTGAGCAAAATTTATCGGCCGTTTCACGCCGAGCATTGAAAGGGACGTTGATGACCTGAGATGTTAAAGAGCGGTCGTAAATAAACGAAATTAATAAATTTCACAGACTGTGGACTATCATGCAAATATGCGCGCGGTGTGGTTAAAAATGGTACCTGCACGATATTAAGTCAAAAATTGTGCTGGTTAAAAATTGTTAAAAACTGTTAAAAATTGTGCTGTTTCTTCAGAAATGCGATCTTCTTTGTAGGTTTTAATGTCATTTTCAACCTTACGTTCTTTGTTTATTACTTTTCTTTTTATATGGGCCTGCAGATGCATTTCGTTAACTTTCAAATAAGCCCCCATTTGAATATTTTTAGAACTGAAATAATTTGAAAATATCAAGGGTGTGAGCAGTAAAATAAAGCGTTGAATTACAATGAAATGCCTGACATGCGCTTTCAGTGTCAGTGACTTCAGATGGCTGCTCGGCACATATTGTAGGATGTATAGTAATTAACAAGGTAGTCGCTGAACTGTTCAGTTTTGTATTCTCAGCCATATCAAAAATAAAACAATCATCTACTTCCTGGAGGTAAATGCGACAAACCAAAACAACGTTTAAGCCACTTTTACCTTGGAACACATTTACTAGGCCAATATATTTAATATATTGTATGTCTGTCTGAGCGAGGTGAAACCGACAACCCAGGAGTTTAAGTTGCCTCACTCCATGTGACTTGATTTATGTATAGCAACCTTGAAATCTGCAACTATTTTCTTTGGTAGAAATTTCACCCCTAAACATTTGTACTTTTCCTTTATGAAATGAAACACTTAAGGAAGAGATATCTGTTTTTATTTGGTAGTAAACAATAAACTGCTGTTGTGTAATGTCCATTATGAAGGAAATACCGTGTAAAATATTTTGTGCAGTATCTGAAAGTTACACCTACGTAAAGCGCTTCTCCTTCTCACAAATATTGCAAACTCTTTCACTTCCGAAATTAATCACATTGCTTTCACGATCATTCAGTAGCACAAAATCTTCATTAGTAGAGGACATTGGTTGCAAGCAACTTAAAGTTTCGTCACTTCAAGTAAGGTTATTGATAGTTTCGGCATATGGTGACGTCGTTCTCTGTTGATTGCTTCGCGTAATAGTTTAACGTCAGTAAAATGCAATACACTAGCACAAATCTCGGGATTATCATTAAATGTTTCGGATATTACAATGCTTGGTTTCTTACTTAAGACACTAACCTCTTTCCTTTTACACGACGCACGATATTTTTGACATACAAGATCTCTTTCGATGCCCTGGTGATTATCATTGACTACATTTTGCGTAACCATTGAGAGCAATTCCAAATGGTACAACTGGGCACTAATGACCTCAGCAGTTTTGTACACACACACACACACACACACACACAAACTCTGTGAAACTTGAAACCATCTCTTAGAGGTAAGTCTTTTCCTCTATTACTGTGCTGTCGGTTCTTGTGGTCTAGTGGTAATCATGCCTTCTAAATCCAAGATTGCTGGTTCAATTCCGTCCAGGGTCGATGGATTTTTTAGGGTGTGATAATCCTAAGTATGGCTTCCTTCGGAAGGGAAGTAAAGCCGTGGGTCCCGTGTCGTACATTTACGACATGTGAAAGTACCTCGAGTCTAAACCAGAGGACTCTGAGCAAAATTTATCGACCGTTTCACGCTCTGAATTGAATGGGACGTTTATTCCTTCAATAATTAACAATATCCTGAATATGACATGTTAAATAGCGTCCGTAAATAAAGCAAATCAGCAACTCTATTACTATCTCCTTGAACCACCTCCATGACAACCTTCACTGGTCTGCCTCACAATGCTTATTGTTCCCAACTCAATGTGTCTACTGCTTAAACAAACACGCCACCTGGGAATCGTACACAGTAGATAGATGGGCTTGTTAACAGATTTCGTGCGCTACCATCTTCACAAAAACAAAAACTACTTAGCCGAAATATCGTTGGTGCAAACCCATTACCCTTTAATATAACCGTACTTCTCAATATCAAACAAAAAATCAGGCTTAAAACCAATGCACCCATTTGGAGCGCTTTAACAGAACAAAACTCATTTTGTGCGTCTATTTATAAACTGTAGATGAGACTTGAACCCACCACCACCACACAGCGGTCAAAACAGTGAGAGCAGAAGTCGGTTGTTTGGAGTCAAAAAAGGCAGCGTGGTTTTATCTATAGGTAAGGTAATGATGTCAGTGTTTTGGACGGCAAAGAAAATTTGCTAATTGGTTATCTTCAGAGGGATATAACTACTGCAAACGTTTGAAAACAACTATATACAAATTTATTAGAAAAGACCAGGTTTGCAGAGGAAAAAATAAATTTTCATCAACACAATTCATCCGCTCGCGCAAGAGTTTTAGCGATGGGAAAATTGTTAGATCAGCTACCACTACATCTGTTTTCTCAAAGCCCAAAATCTTCCTTTATGATCAGCGCTTTTTCATTCAAATAATGGAGCGAATGCACTGTAGAGAAGTACGGCAAACAACTTCATAGACTGAATAATGGTATTGTAATAAATATACAGGCAGAATAGCATTTAACTTAATTGTAGGCACTAGCAGTGAAAGGTTCAATTCATCAAGTTTGAACAGTCACAGGTGTTAAATGTTCAAGCCATCAAATAATGTGATTAATGCGTTTCGGAATCAGAAACGAAGAATATATTCAACAGTTAAATGATTACGGCTATTACTTGAAACGTTCTCCTCCAAAATTCCACAACTAACGATGTTATCTAATGGTCTATGAGTAATCATTATCATCGACTTACAAAGTTTAGGTCTCAGGCCTGTTTCGGGTCCTGACGGAACGTATGAACAATTTCAATTAAGCTATGCTTATAACTACAGGCCAGTTACACCGTTGCGTTCCGTTAGGTTGGCACTAGCTGCCCCCACAGTTAATCACCTTACATTTGTTTGTTCACTTCGTTTCTCTCACTGAGGAAGATCCCTAGTAGGCTTGAAACATTCATTTTATTAATTGTCTGTTTATGTGTTTTACATCACCATATGAAATATCCAGTTCGCCACATGACACACACATGACACACACACATAATTACATCCTCAGTAAGTATTTAACATCCAATACCAACTGCTAAGGTCTTCATGTCTCAAAGTTTGGAGAAGGAAACTCCCGAAACAGCCTCAACCAGGCAACTTGGCCCCAAGCACGATTTTAATGTATGGAACGGGAATTATTGTCAACCAACCATAAAGATATTGCAACATTGTATTTTATTTTCAGAGCTTGAGCAAGAATATTAGGAACCTCTTTATGAATTCCCATTTTGCCGCAGCAAAAGGAAATGTGTGTTTTCCATTCATCACAACAAAATATTTTACAGAAGCGATTTCAATAAATTCAAACTCTTTTTATGAAAACTTATTTAATGCATTTTATCATCTTTGATATCTTGTACAAACTTAGATCATTAAGAAAATGTAACGTAATTTCTAAGTCTCACTGTTTAAAACTTGTAGAAGCTATACTCTCTATCGATCAACCGTCTCAATAGTATTTACGGGTAATTTAGCCTGTTTGAAAGCAAGCAACAAGAACATGACAATAAAATACACCGCGTTAGAGCCTGATTGACCAGTTTTGACACGCGAGAACACGCATTAGCAATTTGCGTTGTTGAAAATGCGACTTTCACGACACGAGTGACGGAATGCTATCGCCATGCCAACACGTGTGGTACTAACTGGTACTTTTAACAGTAGACTTTTAACGATAAACTTTAGCTGGCAGGCAATCCATTAAGTATTTGTACTTACTATCTGTTGTACTAAACATTTACGTTTGTAATAAACTACCGTAATATGCTGTTCATATTAATCATAAGTGTTTTATTACGGCCAATGTTATGGAGTTGTCGTTTTTACCGACAGCAATTATTATTGTTATGGATTTCGGGCGTTTATGTTTTAAATATTATTGAAAATTGACTGTAAAAGTACAGAGTAAAAATATTATATTATATGTCATAGACTTATACACTAAAAATAATTTACATTATATATAAAGAAAAGCCAGAAGCAGTTTTCTGGTTGATCATGACTTAGAACATTTGTTTCAGGTAACAGACTGAACGTAGCAAAATATTCATTTGAGCGTTGTATAGCAGTAGCTATTTTTACATCTAGCTCAGTTTAATTTTCGTCGCACTGGTTGCTGAAGGTATTTCAGCGCTTACTCGGTATTGCCGGTTCTAAATAACAAAGGCTTGTATGCCATAAGCTCATACTCTTACGTGGCTTGGGAGAGGTGCTCAAGACAATATGATTGGAGGATGAGGCTAAGGCGTTAACCACACGCGTTACAGAGAATGCAGTCACTCAGAGGTACCATTTTAGGAACGGGTTTGAAGTCCCACCCATTTCATTAAACACTTGTGCTTGCATTTTAAAAAATAAGGCTGAGCTTCACAGTGTTTCCCACTTACTTGCTGATATTATTCTTGATTTTCTGTTTTCTTATACACACTTCTAAAGAAAGTAAATATTTTACGTGTATAAAACATTTCGTTTATTTACGGACGCTCTTTTACATCTCAGGTCATCAGCGTCCCATTCAAATCAGGGTGTGAAACGGGTGACAAATTTTGCCCAGAGGTCTCTTCTTTCAGGCTTGAGGTTCTTTTTCGTGTCGTAAATCTACGAGATGGGACCCACGGCTTTAGTTCCCTTCCGAAGGAAGCCATACTTAGGATTTTTATGCCCGAAAAAATCCATCGGTCCTGACCGGGATTGAATCCGCGATCATGGGTTTAGGGGGCAAGTATGGTCACCACCACACCACTAGGACCGAGGTGTATAAAAGAAAAAAGGTGCACATGCATATACGACGTGCTTCTGTTGACGTTGGCTTTAATCTCATAGCGCTGTCTTAACGTTTACATTTCAAATATTTCCACAATTGTATGTAAATCCTAAACAAAGTCCTTCTACAAATCTCCGAATCCACGGATAGACTGATATACATTACAGCTCATTAAATTTTATTTACATGAAAATAGCATTTAGATAAATACCTAATTGTTATTATGAATATAATTATTTTTAATTACTACCAAAATAATTTATTATTTGAAAATGTCATTTTACACCGTGTTGTCTTTATGAAAGAGTGATGATTTTTCATTAGAGAAACAAACTATAACAGCCTGCAACTGTACGCTTCATTGACTCAGTCAATGGTACATATCAGTCTATATAACTTTCAGCATCGTTGTTTTTTCCTATATACAGTCGACGACACTGTGCATCAAGGTCTTAATGCTATATAAACCAGCTCTATGCAGTTCAATTTGTTGGTGACACTTGGTGATTACATAATTTCTATTGCTGCAAGGATAGAAATATCAATTGAAAAACGTGCATTGATTGTAGCATTGAGGAAGATAGATTTGTCACTTTGTCCAATTGCTCAAGAACACCCTCGAAACACTACAAATAGTGATAGTAAATTAATTAGAATTACCACTAAAAGGAATAGATTTAAAACTACACCACAAATATGCGCAGAACTAGGGAAATGAACAAGAAGACAGTGTCTGTTACGGAAGTAAAAAGGGGACTTTCACAAGCTGAAGGTAATAAGGAAGCTATTGCTAAAGTCTATCAGCACATAGAGGAGACTACAATGGGCTATACAAGATCCACACTGGATACCTGCGGATTGTCATATGCGCTTTTCACAGATAAATCCAAACATGAGCACTTTGGCACCTGAAGAACATATGTCCCCTAACACAAAGGAAAGGTTTCCCTTCAATGTGATCTGTTAATTGTTAAACATGGTGCGGAGTTTTTTATGATATGTCAAAATTTTACTGGTATTAAAGGGTCGGTTCTGGTGGCGTAGTGGTAACCATACTTGCCTCCTAAATCCAAGATCACGGGTTCGACCCCTGCCAGGACCGATGACTCTTTTCGGGTATAAAAATCCCAATTATGGCTTCCTTTGGAAGGGAAGTAAAGCCGTGAGCATGATAAAGAACCTCAAGTATGAAAAAAGAGACCTCTGAGCAAAATTTGTCGACCGTTACACCCCCTGATTTGAATGGGATACTGGTGACCTGAGATGTTAAAGAGCGTCTGTATATAAACCAAATCAATGGAATTAAAGTTAGGAATAAGGTGTAAACTGAGAAAAAGATGAATAAAACTCAATATTACAACGTTCTTCAGATTCGTACAATGCTATATTGATTACATTTAATTGGAAAGGATTCACCTAGTAGCAACAAAACCGTTCTAAACGTCGATTTGGGTGTTGCATCTGAAGAAAATCAGAGAGCGCTGAAAGACACCCCTGGCCGTTTCAAAGACAGAATCGCAACTCCATATCGATAAAGATGTCCAGAAAATGTATTTAAAAAGCTTATGGTGTAGATTATTTGGGATGCAACAAATATGGAAATAAAAGGCATAGAATATCTCCAAGTATTTATAAATAAAATGCTTAGAATCTGCCAAGCATTTATTAAAGCCAAGGTGAACACTTTGGGGGGGGGGGGAACGTTAATTTTTTTCCCTTGTAATGAATATATTTTGGTTCCACCTTTGTATTTTTGACATAGTAAACATATTATACTCGTTTATTCGTAATTTGTTTTTCTGTTAGAAACATCAGAAAACCATATAGTATAGGGAAATTATTGAGTGTTTATGTATAAAGAAACGGTCATTAAATGTAAAATGATTAGCGGGCATGAAAAGCGGTACAACGCTTTTACTTAGACTCTATATAACTAAAGAGCATATTATACATTTTCGTGATGAATATAAGCCTCCCTTAAAAGATACAATCTTACAAAAAGTGTTTTGTGTGACATACACTATATTACGATGCTTTGTGAACAACGGGCGACAATTTTGTAACTTATTAAGTTTGATCGTTCACGATTCTTTCATTAGGGATTTAAACGGTTAAGTGCTAAGTATTTCACCTGTAAGTCGACTGCCAGAGCTGCAAAACAGATATGTGGCCACAATAGACTCAAGATTCAAAACACACTGCACTATTGTGTGAAGCACGTTGAAGACGTTGGCATGTCAGCGGTAAAAAAGTTACGACATATATGAGGCAGCCTAAAGCGAATAGCTTCTGCAATTAGACAAGTGAAGGTCGTGGTTACAAAAATGGAAATATGTGGTGATTGTATCAACACTTTAGGTCTGTGTATGCAAGAAGGAAGAAGTTTTCTTTAACATACAAATTGGCCAGTCGCACTTTCTTATTCCGCCTTCCGCTTGCAGGACATAAGCAGACAATTATATATATGCTTCGCGTTTATCTCTCATTTAGCGCAAAGAACTCTCTTTCAACAAATTTAAAACCTACATAGCGCGAATGAATGCCCTCCTCCTTTGCGTAACTTTTAAATTCCCATAACACGTGCGTCCCACTCACCCATCTGCTAGCGAATCAATAGTGTTAGGATTTATTTAGTTGACAGTCTGTTGTTGCGTGCATGGTTAGCACATTACTGATTGGAATACATGATGTCATCACAAGTAATGGGTGATTTTTCCTTTGCGGGACCGCCCCACGCGTAACGACCTGTGGATCGGTTTAAACTGGTACAGCGGCGAACGGAAGTAAGAAAAACCACAGCGTAAGTTATTACTAAAACGTAAGCACTTAAAAGATACATTGACTCATCATTATCACGCAAGAAGAGGCTAGAACTGCCGCCATTCATTTTCCATACATTTTTGGTATTGACTTATGGAATTAGCTGCTACCCTCTGCAGTTACTCTGAGAATTGCAAGGCATTTCTTCACGAATATTATTTTTCAGTTCATCTAATGTGTGTGGATTTTTACTTTAATGTCCCCAGAGATAAAAATCGAAGAGCGTTAAAACCGGGGATGGGGGGGGGGATATGTTGTTAGTGATGACTTTTATCGTCGAATATTTCAGTATAACGTGCAAGGAGACATGAGCTCAGTTGCAGAGTCCTTTTAGAAAGTCGCGAACCAACGCTCCCTTAAGTTAAATCATAGAAAAGGGGTTGCAAAATATTCTGCACACACCCATCACTATTAGCTGTTTATTAAAAAATAAGTAACCAAATAAAATTAAATTTATATAATTCTCTCTTCGCTAATGGTGCACTACACTTCTATCTTTTGATCATGCAGGGATTCCTCGTGAAACAGGTTAGGTTTTTCTGCACTCCAGTATCGTTGTTTTGTGAATTAACACATGGAACTAAGATTCGTCCGTAAAGAAAATTAGATTACAGTCAATTTCTCCGTCATAAACACTATTCAAAATCCATTCACATAATCTACTCCTGGATGCAGGGTCACCCGGTTAAAGTTCTTTCAGTACAGTAATTTTATAGTGTTTTAACTTCCGTAGCTTCGTAGCCGTTCGAATAGAAGAATAGGGAATTCCTGTTTGCTAAGAGAGAAGTCGGCGTGATTTTTAGAGCAGCGTTCCAGAGCATGTACAATGTTATCTAAGGTTTCTTCTGTGAGTACTGCACGTGACTGGGTACGCTTTATATAAAGAATACTTTCCGTTTCAGGAAATATATTTATCAATCTGTGAACCGAACTTCGCAACTTGGAAGTTGAATATCATGGAATCTCTATTGAAACAATCTTCGTACACCTCGAGCCGATTCTGTACGCACGTACGAATCGTAAGTAAATCTTCTTTGGGTAATAGATTACGTGAATTTATCCATATTAACGTAATGAATACCTTTATTACGCCGCCTAATGAATACTTAATATATTGTCACGAAACACACAAGAACACATTCGTATGTTCATAGAGTTAAATTCGTGTTGACCTCCCTTTGGGCTCTCTGGCCGGCTTTCAGGCGTGGGAACGAGACAAGAACTGCAGAGCTCTATGAACTACGGCCAATTGCACTTGGAGCGCCCCGCTAAAGAAAAATCGCCCAGCAGTATTCAAATTATGAGTCGTGAAAAACAACTGTAGAGAGTGAAAATGTATCTAATTTGTTTTCAGTTAATATTTATGATCTTTCTTTCCTTCATAGAATTTATTGTAGCAGTTTTTTTTAATAGTGTTTAACGCCCGTTTTTACTAATGAGGCACCACAGGCAATGAACACTGATGATACACGAGATGAAATGATATATAAGGAAAGGAGTTTTTAAGGAAGGAAACGTTCCAGGCCTAAGTTTAGGGTAACTACCCGGCATTTGCCAGTTATGAGGACTGAGGAAAACCTGAAAAAAAAACCTGTCAGGGAGAACGGTTCTGGTGGGAATCGAACCTCAGACGTTCCGCTCACGAGTCCGCGCCTTAAAGACCTCTGCTGACCTCTGCCACCTTTGGCGGTCATTATAGCAGCTTAAATCAGGACACATTCCTTAGGCTTTACTATGTAAACAAACAGCTTGGTAATCAGTTTTTTGTTGCACATGGCACCTGAGTCAGTTCTTTTAATCTGAAATGGGGGGAGGACACATGCACACACACACACAATATATGTACGTGGATGGTAGCAAAAGCGAGGCAGGTATGGGGGCAGAAAATATAATGTATATTAATAATATGCCAGTTCATCATCTACCGTATAAGCTGCACCAAAAATACACAAACAATCAAACCGAGCAGTTCGCCGTATTGAGATTCCTGGAACAGTTGGGAAATATAGGCAATGTAGCATTCAACAAACGAATAGCAGCAGTCCACACGGATAGTCAAATTACATTAGATTTAATTAACAACCACACAAAACACAGTAATCTCTGTGAAAGAATAAGGAACAAGTTAAAACCACTCCAACAAGAACACTGGGAGATATATTTTACTTGGATTAAAGCACACATCGGCAATGAAATAGCAGACCGACTCGCGAAAGAAGCAGCGAAAAGCAAGGACCTGCCGGTGGATTATCAACTCAACCCAAAATGTGAAGTGAGGAATGGATTAAGAGAAGAAAGTCAGAGACTATGGGAAACAGAGTGGCAAATAACAAAACGGAGCAATTACAAAGGCATATTTTCCGACTGTAGCTAAAAGGGTAAAAACCAACATCCTTCTATGCACCAGTATTACAGCGATCCTCTCAGGACACGGGAAATTTGGAGCCTACTTTCATCGCTTCAAAAGAGTAGAGAACCCATCATGTATATGTCGGGAGGGTATACAAACGGTGGAACACATTTTGTGGAATTGCAACATCTGGAAGAAAGAGCGAGAAATATTCCGGAAATATTTAGCAAAAGTAACTAGGCGATGACCAACAGACAATAGTGAACTTGTTCTAAAATATAATAAACAGTTTAAAACTTTTGTAAACAGTGTGCATTTTGACAGTTTACAAATTAACACAATAGGGTAGAAAATATAGTGACAGAGAATGATAATGTAAAAACATAAATATAACCAATTTCGGCAATCTTCAAAATATGATTAGGTTAGAGTAAGAACGAAAGTGTTCAAAAATAGTATTAAGGATAACATGTAACAAGAAATGATAGCAATGCATGTAGTATTACTAATTATTATAGTAATGGAGCATGCAGTAAATAAAGAAATTTAAAGAAACACACACACAAACTAGATATGCAGATAAAGGATAAAACACTTAAAAGTCACGTACTGAATGTACTTCTCTCCTAGTAGATTTTTGGTTACAGCCATCCTATATTAAAGATTCCTTCCATGTTTTGGGGTTTGCTGAAGAAAGTCGATCCTTTGGCACATTCTAATATACTACCGGTCACTATGGATGTGACGTCACCTTATACTAGCTCTCTCCATTATGAAGGTTTAGCAACTGTTAGACATTTATTGAACTCTCGAGCACCTCCTCATACCCCATCCATATATTTTATTTGTCATCTTGCTTATCTGGTTCTCACTCGCAATGTGTTTAGTTTTGATAATAAATATTATTTAGAAATTAAAGGCACTGCGACGGACACCAGAATGGCACCGTCTTATGCCAACCTTTTTAAGGCTCGCTTAGAAGAGGTATTTCTTGTCAGAATCTTGTTATTAAGGCTGAGATATATTGATGATATATTCGTGCTTTGGACTCCTGGCTCAGAATCTCTCTCAGTGCCTTATTAAACTTAACTTCAAATTTTCATTTAAGTGCAATTCTTCTGTCTCTTGCAATGCTGTTACGTTCCTAGAAATTGATATTTGTTTATATAATGCTTTTTTCTTATGTCTGTGCACATTAAACCAACTAATTTACAACAGTAGTTTCATTTTGATAGCTGTCATCTCCCGCATACGAGAAGATCTAATCCTTCTTCTCTTTCAATCCGTGGTCACTGTCTTTGTAACAACTTTTCATCTCTTGGCGCCTACATTAAAAATGTAACTCAAATGTTCCAAGAACAAAAATATCCTTCCTCTCTTTTAGAATTTCAGATCAATCCCGGCGCACAAAACTTTCCAAACCGGTGACATTCTGACATTGTGCATGACATTACGGTAAATCTCGTTTTCTTTGCAATTTAACTGTTTCCACCACATTTGGAAGATCTGCACCGTTTACGAGAAGGCCACACTGAGCTTTGTGGCTGGCTGAAATGCGAAAGAGTGCAACGTCACTTTCAAATGGACCGCCACGGTTGGCTGAGGTCGTTACGGCGAGGACTCATGAGCGGGAGGTAAGGAGTTCGATTCCTGCCTGGAAAACTTTTAAAATGGAACGAAGCAATCCCGCACTGAGATGCTTCTCGCGCATATGGTAAGACATTGGGTTTCGCTTTGATATAATTTGCCGCAAATGGCATTCATATCAAGATGTACTAGAGCATAAGCAAAACTATGAGATTCCCTTTTGAAGGTGCAAACCGTAAATCAATAACTACATTACTTTATGAGATATTATTTCTTCTTTTCCACTAGTTTATTTTCGAACGCCCTGTATAATCTCCACAAAAAAATTATTGCATTGTTAAAAGCAATTAGCGTGTCATAAATTTAATCAACACGGTAGAGAATACGCCTTCTAGCACTGGTTTACACTTTACACTGTACATAACTATGGGAAGAATTCGCAGAAAAAAAATTATTGAAAATGTGAAAACATTAACTGAATAAACGGGCACTATAGTGGTCATTACATTTGCATTTTATTTTATGATGCACCATGCAGATGGCTAAAACTCTCATCAAAGTTATAGACTACTGCTATGAGTGTTGAAATTATAATTACAGTTATATAACGACGCGTGCGTGGAGGTCTTGTTAGCAGTGGTGTTATGTTGTCATAGTTTGCATGCCAGTGCCAAGTGGTGGGTAGTCATAGACATTAGTGAAGTAATAGTTCATCCAAGTGTATTTGACAGCATTTTCATTAAATTTTACAAAGGAAGAATTCTGCAGATAAGTTAAGGCACAGAATGAGAGAAAATGCTGTCCGATATAAGCATTTGTAATAAAGTAGGCCCTTCAAAGATGAGCTACAACACATCAATATGTAGCCTAATCATTGGTGCTCAACAGTTGATGGCCGGAGAAAATGCTGACAGTTTATAATGATTCGCCATCACAATCTTGGATATTGTTTCGGTGTTGAATGCGACTATTGGATGAGTGAACAAGACCATTAAAGACCGGCTTGAGTAACGGCATGTCATATTCCACGCCTGTTTACGAGCAGCACAAGAGTGCAGAGTATTCCCTATTAGAAGCATTAAGAGGAAAATGCATGTTCATAGGAAAAGATACACGGAAACAAGCAGCGGCAAAATTGGCGTTATCCCTCGTATCCGAAGCCAAAGTAAGAGTAGGGCACTTATCTGCAACTTGCTTTATAGGGGAAAAGTGTAAGAAGTTTTACACTTAGAACACCAGAAGTGAACGCAAAATATTCCCCAAATCTTCTCAAGGCAAACAAGAAGAGAAAGATTCCCATCCTCTTTTTACAGGACAATGTTAGCAACGGCGGGGTGGTGGTCTACCTTAAACTCCCAGATTTCTTATTTGCATATTTGAGGAGGTTTATTTTATTCAGTAGTGCTTAACGCCCGTTTTTACCACTGAGGCACCACAGGCGGTGGACACTGATGATACATGAGATGAAATGATATATTGGGAAAGGATTTTTTTCCTTAAAGGAAGAAAGCGTTCCAGGCCTAAGTTTAGGGTACCTCCCCGGCATTTGCCATTTATGAGGACTGAGGAAAACCTGAAAAAAAACCTCAGTCAAGGAGAACGGTCCTGGTAGGATTCGAATTCCAGACCTCCCGCTCACGAGTCCGCGCCTTAACGACCTCGGGCACCCTTGGCGGTAGTTAGGGAGATCAATGCTAGAAACGGTCGATCCTATCAGTGATGTACTGGAAGCTGGACCGAAGTCCTGGATAGTGTAAATTACATATCAACTTCCAATCCCGAAAGAGAGGATATGGTAACTTGTTAAGGTACCAATCTATGAAAAGCCTAAAGGGAGAAGCTTAGCCGTGTACCCAGTGTACTCTATGTCCACTTTTAACAGAACAATGTTCGGTTACTCACAGTATAGAAAATGAACTGGCTTGCTGTTTCACACCCTCCTTGACTGTCCAGATCTAGTCCAATCAGCTTTTTATTTATTTTAACCCTTGAAGGAGCTTTTTACGTGCGACAAAGTTTTCCAGCGATGAAGAAGTAGTTCATTTAGTTCAACAGTGAGCGTTATGTAGGCCTGCAATGAGATGTTTAAAGGGGAACCCAACTAAAGCTGGAATATTAAATTGTGCCGGCTTTACATTAACCAGTCAACCTAAATCCATGCTTTCATTTCTGTCCTTTCTTCAATCTAGTAGATTCTTGAATCATGGAACGGTACCATTGCGGAAGCGGACGGTCATTGGCTAATACGCCTCTCTGTTCACGCCTTTCTTGCATATTGAATAGAGACACCTTCTAGCTTTCCTCCTGAACAGGCACAATCAAAACGCTCCGGGATGGGGCTAGTCTTTCTGTCTAATATTTAGAAACTACTTAGAAGCTTCTTGGCTGAGTAGCCAGTGACCCAGGTATTAAAGTTGTAAAAGCTGTAAGTTTATAATGTTTTTTTGATTTTGGTAGTTTGTAAAGCCAGTTTTTTTTTTTTTTTGATTAGCTAATTTTATTAATGTTTTCTCATCTAATTTATAGAGCACTTGGTGTTGTTTCAGTGTTTTCTTGTTTTTGAAATTTATTGTAGAGTCATTCCTTTTTACATTTATTGGATTGTTTGTTTGTTAAGGTATGAAGGCAAATTGTCTTAACCCAGTTAAGGATTATTACTGTGCCCAAGACTTAATATTATCTGGTAGCCAAATGGATATAGGTGCTTTTTATTAATAGTGTTTAACGCCCGTTTTAACTACTGAGACACTACAGGCGGTGTACACCAATGATACATGAGAGGCAATTATATATTGGGAAAGGATTTTTTAAAGCAAGGAAACGTTCCAGGTCTAAGTTTAGGGTACTCTTCTGGCATTTGCCATTTATGAGGACTGAGGAAAACCTGGAAAAAACCTGTCAGGGAGGACGGTCCTGGTGGAATTCGAACCACAGACTGACCGCTCACGAGTCCGCGCCTTGACGACCTCGGCCACCTGTGGCGTATAGGTGCCCGTGAGGGCCTATGTTTAAATTTTTTTAATGTTAATGTTTCATAATTTTCTACTATTATTACTTCTAGAGGTTTAGTTCACGTCATGCCAATTTTAAACATGCTGCATTTATATTCGTTACTTTGGGTGTTTCAAATAAATTGCGTTTAAAAAGTACCCTTGAATTTTATTAGGCTGTTCTCTTCTTGCTTATTAAGTCCTTTCCAGGGTATCTCTAGAGCTTATTATATTTACGGTGGGCCTCCCCATAGTGACAACTATACATATCAATGGGAAGGCGTTGTAAATGTTACAAATGCTTGTTGCAATAATTTTGTAGAAAGTGGTAGCACTCAAATTTGCCATAAATAAATATACGAGTCCAAGGTGTTACAAAATTGAAAAATTGGTTGACCTAAGCCAGTTACATTCATTTTATTATGTATTATCATAAAATAATTATTATTTGAAATTCCAGAAAATTTAAAATAATATGTGAAAATACCAGCTCTATAGTGAGAAAAATAAAATATGCGAATCAAATTAAAAAAAAATGCAAACAGGTACATAATTTGAAATAATTACTCCGGCTTAGGAATGTAGGGGCTCTGTTATCTTGAACTACTGTGATGTATTCTTAGGAACAGCTTGCGAAAAGATATTAATAGATAAACAGTAAGATTTAATTATCAATGAATCTGATGAGAGTTTCACAGATAAATAAACTTAATACATAAAAACCAATACTAAATGTGCATATACAATATTATACCGTAACTATAGGCTGTACTTCAGTCTATAATCAGCTACAAATGGTGAGGGAACATGTTCGAATTCAAGCTGTGTACTGGGTAATTTCGTGGAGTTTTCTTTTACCTTTAAAGCGAAAGACAGGCTACATTACACGCTCTTTCGCTTCTCGTCTCAAGTTGCAAAGAGGAAGATGAAGAAAGAGCAATATTAAATGCATCCAACAAACTCCACAACTTATATTGCTCATTAATACAACATGAAGAAAAGTTAAACCTTGTAGAACTTCACCACATAAAATTCAATGTTAACTTGCTGCTTTATAGTTTGGACAACCTTCACTGAAGGTGCACAGGCAGCGCCTGCCGTCCAAGACGAGGATCTCACTGGAATTTTAAACGAGAATGTGCTTGTCTACGAAATCCTGCCGTCCTGGCACGTCAAAGGAAAAAGTCAGCGCCCTTGCTTAATAATTGTAATAATGCACAAGAGCTGTGGCAATTTTATAGCAATGCATATCCGTTGTTTAGAAATAGTTCATATTCCGAAGAGTGGGGCAAAATAAAATGCGAAAGACAGAATTTCTTTCATTGAATGCAGCTTTGCATCTTTCTATCTGCACTCCTTTTTTTTTTAAACCAGTAAGCAAGCTAAGGCGAAAATATGAGTTACCATAAAAGTGATACATTTGTATTTAATTGCAAATTATGAAGGAAAAAGAACATCCTTGTTTCAACTAAAATCTGTTTTTATAAGTGAGTACGATTATTTTTCAATCTACACGCAACGCGAAAAGTCAAATTTGTAAAAATTGAAATGCCTTAGTGATCGAAGGCCGGCGGCTTTGCTTGCAATTCATTTCTAAATTACAAAATCAGATAAAATGATTTAAACAGAACATTCTGATATAATTAAGTGCAATTCACTTTTTTATTTTTTTAAGAAAATTTTACTGTTTGCTAAGAAATAGAATCTGAACGAATGTTCGCTCATTGCAATTCTGCTTGCAAACTGTTGTTTTTCAGTTTATACAATATTCACAAAAAATTTACCCGTCTTTTAAATAGTGGTACAAAATATAACAACAACAACAACAACAACAACAACAATAATAATAATAATAATAATAATAATAATAATAATAATAATAATAATAATAATAACAATAATATAAACGGGCATTACATTTTGAACTCTAACATTTTACCATTTATTCTCTCTCAAATACTTCAGCAATGTTTTTTGAACTTGTAAGTAATTTTAGGCTCGTTCGCAAATTTTAGGTTGCAAAAATATTCTATTAATTTAGTTCTGTTCATTTATTCGTCAATACTGTCGTTTAAATTGAGCGTTTTTTATTCATAAAGATGTACGTGAATCTATTCTGCTTACCGAGTTGGGCTCCTCAGGTGGTAAAGCATTCGGGAGGTCCCGGGTTCAAAAACCTTGGGACGATCAACCTGAAACTTGGTTTTTGAGCGCTTTCTCCTGGTTTCTTAGGCAAATGCTGGAATGGATCTTTGTTTTCTACAAATTTTCCAATCTCTAATCTCATATCATTTCATTCCCTTGGTTCCGTTACAGGGTCAAAAGTAACTGGTGAGGTGGGCTGGTGCGGTGTGACGGTAGCTTGCGTTTTGCAAAGGTTTGTTATGGAAGCGGTCCTTGTAAGGGGCTCCGTCAGCGTCCGGGTGATCTACCTGGAAACAATATTAGGGACCACGTCTAGGTCCGTGGATTTTGACCGCAGGTGTCTCCCTCACCTTATTCTTTCCTCGTCAATGAGGGTGTAGGCACAAATGGCCAGCCGTTTAATAAGACTGAAATGCCGAAATATCCCCCGCCGTCCCTAATGATCCAACCCAATCAATTGTGTTACCGCATAGACCCTTGAAGAGATGCCCATTTATACTCCGGGATCACTCTCCGGCATAAAGCTCTAGTTCAAAAAATAAACGGCCCTAGCGGTTATTACTCAGGGTCGGCGAGTGCACTTTGTCTCTTCTTCTGAGCTATCGCTATGGCAGGTTGTAGGTAAGAAGTTCCCATGGGGGAATGGGATGATTTCGGACAACATTTAGACATTCAAAGTAGAGCTTCTTGCCTACCATGGTTGCCCAGCTTTGGTTTTGTTGTGTAATTTGTTTTGTTTTATTTGAAAGGTAATTGGTATATAGGGTTTTTGCCTAGTTTTAGGGCAATGTTAGTTGTCAAGATTAGTCACGGGACTATGCTGGGGCAAAGGATTGTTACTAAATAGATTTCAGGATGCTGGATTTGCTTGTTATTTATTTAATGATATTTTAAAACATTGCCTGCTAATAGGCGAAAGCATATTTGCAAGCCAGTAGGGTTGGTTTCTTTGTTTTTCTTATTGCGTTTAGGTGTCGAAAGTATATATGCTCATTGCGTAAAAGGAAAGCTTTAAATATTTTAAAAGGTTATAACATCTGTTAATTTTTTTATGTTTAAGATTACAATTTACTTCATGCAATACTTAATTGTTTCATTTGCAATACACAAATTTAATATGTTCAGTTTGTCGTAATATATGACAATTACATTCAAGTTTTAGAGAAGTAATTAATAAAGTTTGTGAGTGTCATTAGCAATAGTCCTTTGTAAGTGTGATCTAACAATTATATTATTATACAACAGGACCCAGTAATTGTTTCTAGTGGTTTTTGTAGTCGGTGGTTCTATTCAAGGTTCACTATGATCTTGTAATGTGTAACTTAATGCAGCCTTTTAAGACATTTTAGGCTTGTGGTAACCTTAAAGAGATTTCTAAGATTACCAACTTGCAGCAGCTGCTAAAAGAAATAATGTTTAATATTTATATTTGTGGCTATATTTACAGCCCTAGTGGATCAGTGAAATCGGGTTGTTTATTAAAATGACGTAAGAATTCAGCAACATTCAGCCTTTTACTAATAAAAATTAGTGATATTCTACCACAAAATTTTACAATTACAAATTCGCAACAACTATTACTCCAAATATTCTGAGTCGTATATTTAGAAAAATGTAAAACAATTTACTCAGCAGTGAACATTTACAAGTTTGAAATAAATAATTTGCAAAAATGAGAAAATGCAACAAAAATCAAAAGCTGAATTTTTGGGGGTAAAATAAGGACCAAGGAAAAATATTATTTGATCGTTTAGTTTTCATTTATTTGTTTATATTTCCGGAACACTAAAAAAAGCGAACAAAAATAATGAATGGAAAACAATTATTAGAAGAAAGAGCGCTTCCATGCATTGGTTCATGTTGAATTTCCAACCCGAATTCCTGTGTCAACACTTTTGCCTTCTAAAACGTATGCTAAATCTTGCATCTTACTCGAGTTCAGCGTTCATATGCTGTTTATACAATTTCTCTATTCTCGGAGCAGATCTTTGCAAGTCTAAATCAGAATGTCAATTGTTCTAAGTCTCATGCACATATTAAACGTACTAATTGATTGAAATGATGGGTGTAGAAAAAGTATTGGTAATTACAAACAATAAACACTGCTAATAATTGTTATGAAATATAAATATGTACACTTCGTTTATATTAGAAATTTACTAATAATCTGTAAGTTTTCTTCAGACTCTTATGCAACAACAAATTATAAATTATGAATGATTTCTTTAATACTATTATTTTGTAGAATGTTATTGAATGGTGTGACAAATAGGCGGAACACATTTAATGCCGCTAAACATGGCATTTTTCCTAGCAAAAGCAACTGTCGCAGAACTGCCATAATCTCATGTAACGTATTTAGTTTGGTGCTTTTTTTAAGAATTGTGGGACAGAAATAACCTTTACATAACTGAACAAAGAAGAAAAAATTTATTTGTTAACTTTGATGCTACGCCGTCCCTCTCGTTGAGAATCCTCTAATAATTCATATCCGTCTTTAAATGTCTTGAATTGCCCTACTATTTCACATATTGATTCTTCACCATTTAGTCTCAAGTTTGAACTCGTAAAGTACAAAATCTCGTATTTATTTAGACACAACTATTTCCTTGTTCGATTACTGACTAAGTTTATATTCAATATAAACTTTTTAATTTGGAAATAGCTCAGCATGTGCAACATTATTGTTTTTCTACGTCATAAGTTTAGATGCCCATGTCGATTATTGCGGACATGACCAGAAAACATTTTGCTATGCCAAAACCAAACGAAATTTCTTGGTCATCTAATACAACACGTGCAAAATTATGGTTTGAATCTGAAATTGTTAATCTAGTTCTTGTTATAATTCTATGTGATATCCAAATAATATTAAAATATTTGTAATAAATTATAAACAATAAAGCTTTTTCATACAGAACAATCCTAAGATTTAAAATGTTGAATGTGTAAAAATGAATGAAACGCCTCATTGCAGTGATTTTCATGTAAAACTTAATACTGCTGATAATACATATTTCACATGCCAATTTTTTCATCTAAAATGGAATTTACTAATTTTGGCTATAAGACAATTACTGAACAGCTTTACATATTATTTATCTTCAAAATCTTATCGATAACATAGATCTCAAATTGATACTTTTGAGAGCTGGTTTGCCTTTGAAACGTGATTCTAAATATTTCAGTAATGCTAATTTTAAAATATTACTTCCTTCTTTCTCCGTCTCGTTAGAACTTTTTGGAAATCAAAAATAAAAATTTAATGTTTTTTTCTTCAAGAAATGTAGGTAACGTCGGTAAATGCATAAGAGCTACAATTGAAATGAACAGTTTTTTTTTAACGGAAATTGACATTTCACTTATTAGCACATTCAACCCTGCAATAAAATTTTCTTCGTTGGTTTGAAATGTTTTGTCCGCAGAATCCCTATAGAGTATCCAACAGTAATTCGCAATCATTTTTGTATACAATCGCCCTGGCGCCTTCTTTCTATTTCTTGAATATCTTGATGAAACCTCTCGCCTTGCTCTTCACTGAATGTCCCCAAGTTTTCAGGAAATACATCCAAAAGTGAGAAGAGAATGTGTGTTTTGAGATTCATGTTGCAATTCCAGAACTTTAACCTCTGTAGCTTTATGTTCACAATGGTAGCATATAATCAGAATGTTTATTGTTTCGTAGAAAATCTTCATTAATCTCTTTTTAATGTCTTCTCTTTTTATATTGGGGGCTTAGTTTTTTTTTTTTTTATTTTTATTGATTTCTTTATGGACGCTCTTTAACAGCTCAGGTCATCAGCGTGCCATTTAACTCAGGGCGTGAAACGGCCGACAAATTTTGCTCAGAGGCCTCTCTTTCAGGCTTGAGGTTCTTTTTCGTGCCGTAAATGTACGACACGGGACCCACGGCTTTATTTCCCTTCCGAAGGAAGCCATACTTAGGATTTTTACGCCCGAAAAAATCCATCGGTCCTGGCCGGGTTCGAACCCGCGATCTTGGGTTTAGGAGGCAAGTATGGTAACCACTACACCACCAGGACCGACAATGGAGGCTTAGTGTTTGCCAGTGTCCTGTCTTTAGCTAGTGCCCTGATTTGCGAATCTACTAAAATTTATCCTTTTTTTCCTAAATCCTAAGAGTGAGAAATTTGTCGGTGAGTCATTTGCATTTGAAACAAGCTCCATATGCTTTTACAAATTGTTTTATCACGCCAACTTTAATATGAAGAGGTGGTAAATAAATTTTCCCAGAATCCAATATGCTACTCATATTTTTAATACCTGGTTGTAAACTGATTTTTTTATGTTCCTTTTTTTTTTTTTTTTTTTTTTTTTACCTTTTATCAACAAAGTAACATAAATGTAACAAAAAGAACTATTATTTAAGCAAGAACACATTTCCACTACTTTCAGCTCTATTACATATGAAAAAATACCAAAATGAAAGTATTTATAAGGAGTTCGTTCCTTGAACAGCTTTTTAACAACGCTAACAACTGAATTATCAATAGAAGATGGTACAAGCAGCAATGGAATGTTCTGCCAACTCCCTGGAAAGAGCCAGTTAGTTTATTTAAGTGAATGTAAAGGAATAAATGGTTCATGTTTATTTATAAGATACTTTTAAATACAAAATTAGAATATAAAGTTGCAAAGAAATGCTATGTGATACTGCTAAATGGTCTTGATTGTTTGAATTAGCACAAGCAAATTACTACAAAAAGTCTTCGAAACCTAATACAGCAAACTCATTAGATCGGTGTAATGTCTATAAATCTAAATATCATTACCGCCGCCACGTGTCAGTTGCGGAAATGCTGTTTGGAAAAGCAACTTCGAGAAACGTGCACGGCACATAGAGCCTAAAGAAACCCGGAAAGCAATGAGGTAATTAGTGTCAGGAAAAGCGTTGGCGTTACACGCTGCTTGCCACTGGTGTGAATAAACAATGCGTGTACTACAGAAGCATTAAATAATGAAAAATACGTCTCTACTACAGTTGCGTTCCCAGCCTCCTGTTTAATTAGCGATGTTGTATGAGTGCAGTTCATGATATGATGCTAACGGAAAGAACTGAAGGTCGTCCATACGAAGAGTAGCTGCGTTGCTACGACCTTGAACCGACAAGCAGGATCCTCAGACATAACATGGCAAAGGCCTCGCCTTCAACCTGTTGTGGAACGCAGCCAACGTACCTCCCCCAACGCCACCAGCCGCAATGTAGCTATTAGTAACTTGCTTTGCTACCCACCGAAAAACTGATCTTTCTAGCTGAGGTATGCTAAGAGTTCTCCAAGAACCACCTCTGGACACGCGTTGACATTCCCTAGATCTAAAAAACAAAACTTCATAGCAATACAAGGAGAGATACATGTTAAAATTCACGGCAAGCGCGAGTTTTTATCATGGAGTTTAACACCCATTTTTACTACCGTGGCTTCAAAGATGGTGGACACTGATGGCTGATACAAGATATGTGCAAATGCATATTTTTATTGGAGCCGTATATCTTAAAAAAATATTAATTACATGTTTCTTGTTTCATTTTAATAACTGACGCATGTTTGTTCATACACATATATATGCATATCTTTGACGTTAGTGCATATTTCAACGGAAGGGCTTATTTTGCCACGTTTATAATTGTTTTTAGTTTTCTGGACTTAACTAAAATGTGCAACATAGAGCAGAGTCATATTTATGTACCTAATGGGGTGTTGGTAAGCTTGAGCACGCTGTGCATTGGCGGGAAAAAGGCGGAAAAGTGTGCCCTGCTGCCTTTGTTGTCCACCAGTAGTACATAAGTTGTAGACAGTTGGGTGAAAAAACTTCAAAAAAAAAAAAAAAAAAAAAAAGCGAGTATAAATTCCTTGATTCAAAAATGGATTCGTTCATCTGTTTAAATTTTTACGAATTATTTGCCAACTTGAATTGGCTATAATAGATATTAACACTTGATAGTTCCTTCTAACTACGTTAATTGATAATGGTTCAACACATAGACACAGAACAACAACGTACAGACATGAATAAGTTCCCGAAGTTTTAGTGCATATAATTCTCAACAGCAATGAAGCTGCATGAAATTATATGATAAATTAGGAAATGAGTTCAGTAATTTAAGGTACCTCCCAGCATTTGCCAGTGATGCAGTTTGAGGAAAACCTAGGAAAATGTCACTCAGGGAAGGACAGTATTGGCGGCATTCGAACCGCAGACCTCTCACCCGTGTCAATGAACTGGAAAGGAAACCAGCGATCATGAATACACACATGTCTGCATGCACACAGCAAAATGAATGAGGCTAAAATCTGAATTTGGAAATGTTTTCTGAGTTCTGTTAAAAATAAATACTTTAAATACAGTGCGAATTACGCAAAAGTTAAGACTAAGATACGCCGAGTCACTTCTTCAATGCCTCATTAATGGCATCAACATATCAAACTCTTACAAATAAAAAATTGTACACGTCCACTCCCTACAGACATATCCTACTCACCGCATCGAAAGCGTTGCAAAGAATTGTGCACAAACAGCTAACGGAATAAACACTCACAATGTTCTTGACACACACCAGTTGGGTTTTAGATCTGCATACAACACCCACATTGCTTTGTTGAAAGTTACTGAAGACATACGAGAGACTATGGACAAACAACAATTTACTATATTAACACTACTTGACATGAGCAAAGCTTCAGATTCCTCGACATTGAGCTATTAACATATAAACTTCAACAATGCACTTTGTCATGCGGAAGTTCTCCCTCCTTGGAGGCAGGAACCTCACAGGGTTCGGTGTTGGGACCTCTTTTTCTCAATTTATATAAATAATACTTCAGGTGTACTAAAATACTGTAGATACCCTTAAGGCTGGCGATCTACAAATCTTTATCCAGTGCCATAGTGGTGAAACAGACAGAGCTCTAGCAAGACTCAACGATAACATGCTTTCATTACTATCTTGGACAAAAAAGTTGGACTTAAACTGAATCCAGGAAAGTCACAGATAATTATGTAGGGTCATCAGCGGCCGTTAAATACTGTAAACCTACAACATTTACCTCCAGTAAACATTGGCATTACTTTAGTTCCCTTTTCTGAGTTACTAAAATACCTAGACGTACATTTCGATAGAAATTTAATTGGAATATTCACGATTGCAGAAACGTGCAAGAAATTATTTTGAATAATATATGCGTTAAAGATGCAATTCTTTCTTCCTGTTTTCCCTAAAAACTATCCCTGTACTCTGCTTTTGATTGATGGATTGATTCGGTTTATTTACGTACGCTCTTTTACATCCCAGGCCATCAGCGTCCCATTCAATCCAGGGCGTGAAACGGCCGACAAATTTTGCTCAGAGGCCTCTCTTTCAGGCTTGAGGTTCTTTTTCGTGCCGTAAATGTACGACACGGGACCCACGGCTTTATTTCCCTTCCGAAGGAAGCCATACTTAGGATTTTTACGCCCGAAAAAATTCCATCGACCCTGGCCGGTTTGAACCCGCGATCTTGGGTTTAGAAGGTAAGTATGGTTACCACTACACCACTTCGATTACTGAGACTTTTTGTTTACTGACCTCAGTGCTGACTTAATCCAGAAGCTTCAACATGCTCCTAATATTTGCGTAGGTTACATTTGCAACATTCTGGATTTGAAATTATCACTCCATCTCTGGGAATATTATCCTGGTTCCGTCTTAAGGAGCGAACAACTTTCCACCCCAAATTATCTGGCATGTCGGTTTCATAAACTATCTTCACGTCATAGTCCCAATGCCAGATCGCGTCACTCCTTACTACTGATATCCTTACATCGAAAACCATCATATTCTTCTTCTTCCACAGTTTCTCTTGCTCGTCTTTGGAAGTCCTTCCCTAGCAGTGTCAAGGACTGTCGGAACATTTCACAATTTAAAACAACATATTACTTTTAATATAGTATAAATTAAACCGTTATTATACTCACAGAATATTTTAATTTAATATTTTCATACCGCACTTAATTACCTATTTGATATGTCTTAAATTTACGTTTATAATAATAATAATATAATATAATAATAATAATATAATAATATAATATTATTATTATTATTATTATTATTATTATTAGCAACATTTTGTTCATTGTAAACGCCAGGTTTTTGTTAGAGGTACTTAAATTACTTTGCAATGGATTTTCTTATAAATTGTGTAACTTATATTTTACTAACATTATTAGTTTATTTTGCATGCAAATTGGTTGTGTGGAAGAGAAGACTTGATGGTCTAAGAATAAGCAGCTTGAATAAATAAATAAATAAATAAATACTTTAATATTCTAATATGCCTAACTATGTATTATATAACCTTAAACTGATTTTTTATATTCAAAATTGCAGCTGATGGCAACCTGTATCATTTTTAAGTAGCAGATGTACAAAATGGATCATAACTATTTTTTCTAAATAAAAAAGAAAATTACATAAATTTCTGCAAATAAAAGTACATTAATTACAATGATATAGAAGAGTACATTGCTGTTGAATACAGCTGTATAGTGGCTAACGAAAGCATTTCAAAATGGATCCTGTCTTCAGTTAATCAGTTACACATGTCCTATAGTCAGACGAAAATAAGTCACTGCGTCCCTCATTGGGCAGTCAAATGTATTCAATTGTTTATTAACATTTCCTTTCTCGAACTTTCCAAACTGATTCATGGCTTGCCGCGCATACAGCTTTGCATTTTGCATTCAGTTTTGTTATTTTGTGGGTTATTTTAGCAAATACGTCAGCTTTTATGTAGCAATGTCCCAGAACCCATTGCAGAATTATCAGTTTATTCTTCGTTTGAAGGTGTTCTGTTGACTGCAGCATCCAATTTATATTTTAAAAAATAATAATGTGCACGGAGCTTATGGTTGATATTGCAACTTTCGAGACTGAAAGAATAACTGCTTTGTCATATTAACCACACCGGCAGTACCCGCTAATATGCAAGGTCATGAAGATTACGTTTTCGTTGTTTAGAATCGAGACACTTAAATACTTCCTGCGGAACATTTTTAAGCTGCTCCCAATTGTAAATCTTGGATTTATCTTCCCGCTTTCTTTTTAATGACTTTATAGTTATACTGCACATAGTTTAACACATTTTATGTGAATAGGTGTGTCTTTATTTCCTTATGCAAACCATTATTACGATGGCGCCGATTCCATGTATCCGTTACACTGCACTGTAATTTGAACTCACGCACCTCTTCCTATACATAATGGTTCCACATGTATTGCATTCTGCCCATTCATTTCCTTTATACACCTTGAGATGGCCAGTTCTCTTTTCCTTCTCTTTGCTTACACAAAAGCGTTTTTATTGGTAGCTCCATTAGAGATATTAATTTAATGTGAATGTATTCAGGAAAATTGAAACATCGGGTTACTTTACCACGATTTGTTTACAATTTTATGTTCCAGGTACCTAAGTATTACATTGTAATATATTAGTTTTCAAAACACCAGTACTTACAAATATTGTAATATCTAAGGTATTTTTTCAATAAATTTTAACAACATCCTTCTGTTGATGTTTGGAGGCGTCAATAGCCCCGAAAAGTACCCTGGGAAACTGACTTATTAGTGGGAGAAAAATTCAAAATCCTGTTTCAATACAATTTAATAAAGATAAATTATCAATGTACTCACACGACCGCCACGGGTGGCCGAGGTCGTTAAGGCACGGACTCGTGAGCGGGAGGTCTGCGGTTCGAATCCCGCCAGGACCGTCCTCCCTGACTGGGGTTTTTTCCAGGTTTTCCTCAGTCTTCATAACTGGCAAATGCCGGGGAGGTACCTAAACTTAGGCCTGGAACGCTTCCTTCCTTAAAAAAAAAAAAATATCCTTTCCCAATTTATCATTTCATTTCACGTATCATCAGTGTCCACCGCCTGTGGTGCCTCAGTAGTAAAAACGGGCGTTAAACACTACTCAAAAAAAAAAAAAAAAATGTACTCACACATAATTATTACAAATTTGGCAGGTAACATTAATAGTGAAATGCTTCTTAATAATGTTCGATATATGACCAATAAAACATATAATGGCAAAAAATGGTAATATTTAAAAAATGGTTAATGCTTTTGTAGCCTAAACAAAAGCCTTCGCAACAAGTTCTAAAGCAATTGTCCATTTAATTGTAAGGCTAAAGCAAGTGAAAAGAATTAGCTACTATCCACGCAATTCGCCTTCATACCAAAAAATCAAGGTAATAAATTTTATAAAATGGTATATAACGAAGACAAATCAGTTTTAGATGTATTACATAGGCATCTGAAAGCAACTAACAAAGTATTACCAAATATTATTTAAAAGAACAAACATTTGCATTAAGAAAACCCTAGAAATAAAAAAATATAAACACAATCCTGTTATATACCTTAATACCTGGGTCACTGAAAAATACAGCGAAGAGGTTCCGTAGCATTGCTTGTAAAACCGAAAATTAAGCTTCCTAAAATTAATTTTTTATGCTAAAAAGAGATAAACATTAAAATATTTTGATTGTCGGTGGGCGCCGAAAGTGAGGAATAGTATACTTTTGTGCTGTAAAAAAAAAAAAAAAAAAAAAAACCGAGCTGACAGAGAAAAATTGATGCTATTTTTTTTAATCAATGGGTCAAATATACTCAGAAACAGGTCTTTACATTCAAGGCAACAAAAGTTGTGATTAATAGCGTAGATTTCATGAAAAGTTGAAGCAAAGCACGCACTTGTCAGAGTATTTAATATAAAACGTTAGTGTACGGTACAGTTTGAAATATACCCTAAGTTTGAGAAGAACTCGAATCGCTGTTTTCTTCCATAGCAAGCCGATGAACCACCTAGTATTTTACAGAGAGGTATTATGTAATATCGTTGTGAAACAACATTGAAAAGTTCGTATTTTATATTTATGTAATAGACTTTCAATTTACCGCTATCTAAGAAAAATATAGAGATTTTATCGATGCACTGCCATTCTGGCCTATAATCAGTAGCCACAGGGACTAGGGTTTTCGGTAGATAAAACATAACTCAGATAATGCATATCTGTTTGTATGGAATTTTGGAAAGGCCATAAAGTTCAATGGACAATTATAAAATTAGAGTGATTTTTGAGGCAGAATTAACTACTATGTTAAAAAAATACGTATTACCATAAGCATTGAGGAATGTGCTGGGATATATTACAGAAACTATGTTGCCATTATTGGCAGAGTAAAATTCACATTTAGAATCAGTCATACATTTATGATGTCCTAAATATTGAGCTAACACCTTTTAAAGTATTGCTCTGACCTTTTTAACTATTTAAATACATTCTGCTAGAATAGGAAAAATCGTCAAAAGCCGCTTAAAATGAAGTGGGCACATTGTGAAATACTTTTGGTAGCTCGCATACGAAATATAAATTCACTTATTTTTAATTTACTGCTGAACTTGGAACGCCAAAAGAGCTTCATAAAAATTGTATAGCGATTGAACAGTTTGAAACCATTAAAATCTATGATTATAACAGTATCCACAGTTATACATATTCCACCTGAATCCATTAAGCACTTGACTAAATTGTTTACTTATTTATGTTAAGCGATTTTTGGTGGCCAATATGACAAATTTTACACTGTTCTTTTTGTTATCCCGATTACATTCGGACTCAAATCGATTTGAATATGCTTTCCGAATTGATTTCGAATTCAGTACGATCCCCGTTTACACGGTGTTTTTCATTCCGTACTGAAACCTGCTACAGATTTCTACATCATGTTGGTTAAGTCACTTGACTTGAATATTTGTTACATTACTTACCGGACAACCAATTTAAGCAACGAATTAATGTTTTATTCAAACATAAAATTAGACCAGATAAAACAGATGCAAGAGGTTATATGGAATTAAATAATACGCATGCGCATTTCGTGGATAACTGTGAAATAACCATCGACTTTGTGTGATAAAAATGACTAACGTTAGCGTGCATGAACATCAGTGAGTCGGACATATAAATGTGGTATCCATTTTGGTGAAAATATCCAAGATTATAATGCAGTATAGAGGATAAGAGAGAAAGAAAAAGAAAGAAAAGGAAAGATAGTACCAGATTATTATTTAAGAGGCAATCCTTTATTTTCTTTTCTTTCGGTATCATCCCTCCCGTCCTTTATTTTTAGTATGATCAACGTTGAAGTTTACTTCTACAAACCACAAAGTTAATATATTAAATTTTGTCGTCTAGTCTTTGGATTGGTTTGAATACAGTTCGTTCCTGAACATGAGAGACACTTTGATGCGTTTCACATGCAATTGCTGACCTGTGACTTTTTCCCGCTCAGGAAGTATTTTATTAATGAGAAATTTGCTAAAGAGCAGTTTCTTAGGAAGCTTGAAACAAAGTTGCGCAGAGAAGGCTGTGGAGCAGTGCATCTGTGCACGTAACTTTTTATTTCACAAGGGACTACGAATGAAAGTTCAAAAGAAAATGCGAAGAGTTAACACTGATATTCAGTTATACGAGTGTTCTATTGCGGATATACTTCGGCGAGCAGCGGATGTTTGCGATAAGGCGGACTGTGTGAAGATCATCGGCTGCAAAATATCGAGATGAATATAAAAGGAGAGCTCCTATTGCTCGCATTCTTTGTTTGCTTCTGTTTCATTCCAGCAAATTGGATTTTCCAGCAGATTCTTCATTATGGCCCTTAATAAAATGACATATGAAAGAATGTCTTTAAAGAATATATATATATATATATATATATATATAAAAAACTTGTTACCAAGTATGATAGCTGCGCATACTTAACTAAAGTTCTACCTGTTAGCTGAGAGATTACATGTTCATCAACAACACTGACAAATTTTAATGTGAAATGCGCACTTTTAATCCAAGTTATCCAATATCACGCTTACGGTATCTCACCTCTTCACACAATCAGCACCAGACTTCCCTTTCCATTCCTCATCATTGAACCTCTCCATTTTCACTTAGGCATTTCATTTCATCACCGGAATGTAATGATATCACGAGATTGACGGAAGTTATTACATATTAATATAAAGCTTCAAAATTTTTTATCACATGCAATTAAATTCCTGCTCTTTTTCCTAGTGTCATTATATATATATGTTCTTACTGTGTGAAAAATCATCACTTATATGTTAGAGTAATTAATTGTCAGTTTTCTTAATAGTAGTTTAGTTTTCTAATTCTGCAATCATTATTCCTGTGCTTTTATTTCATTTACAACAGCTGAATGGATCATCACATTTAGTTTGCCTCAACGTACTATAAATCCTTTTCGGAAATTCCCACTGAAAGTTCCTTGTTGGGTTTGATTGGTTTGGCAGAGACTAAAGAGGAATTTTGTGTACTTTAGCAGTGTTCACGAGCTGGCCGTTGTGCCTATATGGGAATACCTCCCGAAGGAAGGAATGAGGTAAGGAAGACACCTGGCGGCGAGGCACGTCCTTGACAATGTATCCAGATAAAACACTCCGAATCTGGCCGAGGTCCCCCATCCCCGCCTATTTCAACCCTATAACAAAGCAACGAAATGAAAGGGAATGAAATAGATAAAGGAGAAATTTGTGGAAATATACATCGCCATCAATAGTTTATAAGCGACGTGGGGAAACCAGGTAAGGATGGCCGGTTCCAAGTGATTTTAACCCAGGACATCCCGTAAGTTTCTTGCTAAGCAACCCTGATCTACATTAACTGCTTTCTCTTTCTCTTATAGGTAGAGTAGTGTATCAAGCTCTCGTTTCCAACAAACAGCTCAGGGCTACTGAGCTTTGTCCAACATATGAGTTCAATAAACTTGAATAAATTTTTCAGTTTGAGAAATGCAGTCGAGGTGTCGTATCGTGTTGTCTTCTGTCCTGTGCTAAAGTGCTTGTGCTTTATACACGACGCATGAGGACTTCGATTAAAGAAAAATGTAATGTTTTAACAATAGATACAAAATAATAAAATTTAAACTGTGTAGATTAAGGAGTGAGATAATCTTCTCTAGTAAGTACCGTTCAGGCGGTAACGCTTGAGACACCCATTCGGAAGAACCTGGGTTCAAACGCTTGGGACCAGCTTCCTGGCCTTGGCTTCTATCGTGATTTTCCCTGGTCGCTTCGTTTTGTTGCAGGGTCACAAAAGCCAGGTGTGCTGTTGCGGTGTGACGGTGGCTTGCGCTTTCGAAGATTTTCCACTGGGCGTCTGGCATAGAAGCAGTCCTTGTGAAAAAGGCTTCGCCGGCGTCTGCTAACGATGTTAAGGACCACATCTACATTCGTGCTTCGCCGCCCTTGGAGGTGTCCTCCAATGGAGTGTAGACACAAACGTCCAGCCTCCACTCAAATAATCTAATCAATATGTGCATACAAAAAAGTAAATGCACTATCTCTGACATCAAACAAATAAAAAATAGTATATTTTATCTACCAACCAACTCTATCGGTGAATGGAGAACAAGAAAATTTACAAGAAAACCATATTAGGATTTTAATGCTGTACAGAAATTTATTCTTGTTATTTCTAGAGCCACTTATCTATGAGCTGATCTCAATTAGATAGGATAATTGACTTTCTACTATATTTAGTTTAGGGTATTTTCTCCATTTCATTTGTTTTTATAATAATGTGGGAAAAAAGGTCTAAAGACCTTAAATAAATAGGTAAGTAAAGTGATCATATTACTAGGGAATAGGGTACATTTTTAAAGGTGCGAACAATTCATCACTGGTTTCTAACAAAAAGACTGAACCTTATTAAACAGTGAATTTCAACCATTCCCTGAAGCCTGTGTTTATATATTCTGTATGTACACATATCCACTTACAAAGTATATACGTGTATTCTACAAGTACATTCAGACTGCATATGTTCCGAGATGCTATCAAAACGTTCCGAAATTGGTTCTGTTACAAAGAAAATGCTTCTTTTGCCTAAATTTCAAAATGACCTCCTTGGAAAAAGTTTTCTTGGGCAGCAATGCACCGGCCCCAGCATTTCTGCTATTTTTGGAATGCGGCCTCAAAGTCATTGCGATTCACGCTGTATCTCGCCAAAGGTGCTGATACGGTGACCTTTGAAATGAGTGTTCATCTTCTGAAAAAAGAAGTCAGTCTGAAGCAGTTTATTGTTCTCCCACGATGCTCATGGACAATTTCTCGGACTTTTTCAACCTCTAGAAACGCCTTCCAGAGACGTTCTTCCAATTTTTAATCGCCGTAAGCTTACCAAAGCATATTAAATGACTCTGTGGCCGATTTCCCAAGTTTAACGCAAATTTCACTTTAGCTTCTTGTTCTAACTTGTATAGTGGCATCTTGTCGAATACTGCCTTAACGTTAGCTTCATTTGAGATATGTATTCAAATTTGTCTGAAGTTCAACGGTATGATTCTGGGAATGTGGTGGGCGGATATGGAGCCAAATGATATTGCAAGAGCAACACCTATCATCGTTCGTACTGTGCACAGGTGATTGCAGTTTGGCAAGTGAAGGGCAGAAGGTCTTTACGATCACCGAAAAAGAAGCCGAGTACCGAAGGAAACAACCTGGAGGAGGATGCTGAGGTAAAGGCCTGTCCATTCCATCCTGAGAGATGCTAATGAACAGGAAGAACGTTCCATTAGTGAAAGAACAGCTGCTCGTAGACTCAAGTCTGCAGAAGGAAGTGCGAATGGGATTTCCATTAGAACACCTTCCAACTTCACCTGCAGTTTGTGAGACATCAATATGACTGGGCGAGAAGGTTTTCAGCACAATTTCCCATCGCCAGTTACGCAATGCATCCTGAATGGTACAAGATACCAGCAAGTGATTAGAACACCTCCCAATTCACCTGCAGTTTGTGAGACAATAATATGTCTGGAAGAGAAGGTTTTCAGCAGTTTCCCATCGCCAATTACACTGCTGGAGACGTAATGGATAAGTGATAAGAGGCTCTAGATGCTCCTCTTGTGAAGTTTTGGGCTGGATAAGTGAAGCTGAACCCAGAGATAATGTTGAGACCATCTTCAAAATGAACCCAATGGACTATGTGGACATCCTGAGAGATGTAGTTCTCCCTGGTATGAGGCTTTTATATCCGAAGAAATGCCTGTAATTCTTGTGGTGATGGACAACAACGGTGTAAATGCCAACGGTTTGTTTGCTGAGCACCCAGATGTTTTGGTGCTGACCTGGGCAAGGAAATCACCTGGTTTCACTATTATAGATAATGTATAGGGCAGAATAACGCAAGTTTGGCAACCCGACCAACGTCGAGTTCGAGTTGCACTACCAAAGCACTGTAAAGATATATGGGAGAATGTCCGATATTAATCAGAATACTTCCGACATCTGGTTAACTCCGTTCCTTCCCGCTCTTGTTAAATAGACAAGGTAATTGGGCAGGTTATTAATATCTCGTAGAAAATTGAGTAAGACAGGGAATAAACGTTTTGGAGTGGTACTGTGGTATAAAATAAACACAATTTGTGTTCATGTGTGCGAACATTACTCTCTCCATATTGTATCAATATAGCACCTGCAGAGCATAGTTGCAATAAAAATACTGCTTTAGTTTCCGTTTTATTTAGTGTACTATTCTTTTAGAATTGGAGTCGCGTAAGAAATTATTATTACAAAATAGTAATAATAATAATAATAATAATAATAATAATAATAATAATAATAATAATAATAATAATAATAATCTTAAGATATGCGGCCACACACTTGAGAGAGGCCTCAGATATTCAGGCTGTTTAACTATGACATGATATGATCTTGATCTTTTATTTACTGTAACTGATTTCATTATAAATATTTTCAAAATGAATTACACGTAGCATTTTCTATAGCTATAGCTATTATCTCTCTCACTCTCTCTAGTTTCCTGTTTTATATAAATACACATGTTAGGTAAAATTTTGTTTACGTTTGACTTCCCGTCGACTACTAAAGACTATTTCCTTGCCGAAAATATACTGTAGCGTATTATGGCATTTGACTATATTCATAACTAGCACAGTAACCACGCAAAATAATGCTGGAACACAACCATGAAACGCTTACATGTCGCAACAGTCACCCCCTGACAACTACGACAAACAGCAGGTAGCCAGAGACACGCTTCATCAAACCCCCTCTTACGGCTTGATGGCATTAATGCCCGTCAGCATACATACACATGATGAAAAAATTACCGATTGCACTAGTGTCAATGTAGATACAGGGATGTCGCTTGGCACACTGGTTGCTCCCTAGCGCTGCGCGCGCAATCCTATACTGCCGTATGTACAGAATTAGTTAGGGAACTTTTTGACAGTTCGTACATCCTATGCCAGCAGTTGTCCGACTGCATCACAACCAAGTTACACTGTATATATTTGCACAAAAGTTTCTGCTTCATGCCGATAGTGAATTTCAAAGAGTTTTCGCTTATATGCTTTAATGGCCAAGGAGAAACCGAAACTTTTAGAATTTAGTCGTTTCTAAAAAGATGTATTTTTCTACCTTATTTTCTGTAACTATAAGTACGTATCTATTACATACTATTATCCCCTACGAACAAACCGTTAGCCTTTTTTATTTTCATAACACTTCTCTTACTGTCATATACAGCGGTGTCAAAAATGTATACACACTTCAAGCAAAGAAAAAACTGTGTTAACATAACAAAACTGAATTCGCACAAACAGAAAATGATGAGCACTAATCATCTTAAACTTTAACAGTTACAGCAGTTGCTCAAAATGTCCATCATCGGCGTCGATACACTTCTGAGTACGTTGAACTACTGATTGAGCAACGTTTGCGAAAGTGTCCTCAGCGATTGCAGCAAATACCGTTTCAATTGCTTCCCGGAGTGCTGCTAGTGTAGCTGGTTTTCTACGGTATACAACATATTTAAGAGTTCCCCATAGGTAGAAGTCCAACGTAGTTAGATCCGGAGAACGCGGTGGAAACTCAATTGGACCTCTTCATCCTATCCAATGCCTTGGTTAGTGCCTAGGATCCTGTGCGCGCGGCTTGTTGCTGTGCGAGGTCTCCGAGATCTGCCCCTGTGGACACCGCATACGGCACAATGAGTCTCAAATTTGTCTCGAATGCGTGCAATTGTTAATCGCGTTGGCGGTTCTGTTCTGTACACATGTCTTCATTACCTTTGAACTTGAACATTCTCAGTTTTCCACTTCAAAATTGCTTTTCGCTGTTCAAGCGATAATCGTGACTTCATTTGTTCATTGTTAATTTACCTGTAACGTAGCAACGCTATCATAATGTATGCGAGTCGCATTTGTTTACAGTACATAATACTACACATTACTGCAGTTTTTCGGTTCAACATTTAAATATATTAAATAGATATGTACTGTGAAGGCGTGTATACATTTTGGCACCCTCGACATATTAATTACTTGATGTTAAATTATACAAATTAATTAATAAGGACTGATTACCTAAAACGTTTTAAAAATGACCCAAACATCTGAACGGAAAAACCGTTCCTTGTTGAAATAGTTTTATGTGGTTCGCATTTTGCTCATGCCATAATAGACTAAGGTTGTCGGGTAGCCTGAGTTTTGCTTCTTCCCTACGAGGGCCATCTACATCCAGCCTTCCATTTGCTGACAGTAAGTAGCATACTTTCAATCGTATATTTTAGATTTTTCATTATGTCCCTTGTTTGTAAGAAAAAATATATTTAAAAAAAAAAAAGCCTAGAAATAAAAAAAGAACGATAAATAATTACCAAATAAACCAAAGTTTCTATAAACTAAGGAAGATTATCCCAAATTGTGCACCAGTTACGAAAGTATAAGATGTCCAATTAAAAGATTACCTGTTACCCAAAACCGGGTCCAGTAATTGATATATAATAGGAATCTTAACGCATTAAACAAGAAAAGTATTCCATTCTTTCCAACGGCATACAATGTTTAAAATTACGATTAGCGAACGTATTATGAACTGAAATGTTTTGTAAAGGTAAACAAAAGTAGTGACATTCAGCAATTTCTCGCATTTGGACTAAATGTCTGTACTACTAGATGATGGAAGCAATGAAGTTATTGCCTGGAAACTACTGGATTGTTCAAGTATGATTTTATAGTGCTCAATCGCAGTGACCATTAGCACCCCTCAGGTAGAGGGAGGCAGAAGTGCGCAGAGGTTTGGCACAGTACAGGGAGCACACAAATGATTGGAACGGTTATGATCATATTATTAAAGATATAGTGCGTTTGATGCTGTGTCTTAAAGTTTCGTTTGAATTCCCCCGGCAGACATAATGCTTCTTCCTACGGCCTCGAGAGCGCAACAGTTGTAAGACGGCGACCAACAGGTAATAAAGTTTTCGCTGTTCTCGGATTTCACTCCAGTCAATCTGTGACAACCGTACGGCAGATCCATCCAGTGCCAACTTCATTCGCCGATGGTATCGACAGTTTAAAACCACGGGATGCCTGTGTAGGGTAAAATGAACGGGTCGGACGGGTGTGCCTGAAGAAACAGTTGAGCCAGTTTCAAATGTAGCCCGCAAAAGTTCAACCCGTCGAGCGAGCAGTGAATTGAACATACTGCGTAAAAACAAAATTAAAAACTTCCATCATGATGTTCGTGACTATTTGCACACCAAACTTCGAAACGGTGGATTAGCATATCATGACCTAACCCCTTGCGACTTTTTCTTATGCGGTTATGTGAAAGATGTAGTTTTCACACCACTGCCAGAACTGCGGGCCCGCATCATCAAAGCCTTTTGTCGAATTGATAGGGACATGCTAAGTCGAGTGTGTGGAACGAAGTTGACTACAGAAAGTCACTCATGGGACACGAATTGAACACTTGTAATCTCTCTAAATAACTTTGTGGGTTTTTCTATCAGACTACGCAGTTTTGTAATGATACTTCAAATAATAAAGCTACAGTAATGTTTTGAAACCGCTCCAATTATTTGTGCGCATCGTGTATATGCATTAGCGATTAATTGTGTCGGTACCTTTGATGTTGATGCTCCGAGCAGGGTACTCAATGAATTCAGCCATACTCCAGCTATTATATGTGTTTACTTAAATGTAGAAGTTGCAGCTTAATTGATTAAAACGTTGAATGTAATGAAAATACACTTTTCTTTTTAAAATAAACATGAAAAGTCACTGACATTAAAGGTAATCGTGTGCAACACTCGTTAATTAAGGTGGATAAATGGTGGATGTTTTTTCTTTCCTCTGATTTTCGGCTTTGCTTGTTTATTGCTGGTTTCTGAATGACAGTGAAGCATTTTTAACCATTTCTATTATTACTTAATTGTTTTCACCTAAATTTCCACTTTTTTGGATGACAAATATAACGCTTTTACTTAAAAAGTTATATTAAGAGCTGCCGAGCTTAATTTAGTTTTACAATGACCACAAATGACGGATCTTTGAAACCCGTACATTGTGTTCTCTGCGCCTTACAGTAGTTTTAACATATGGTATCTATTACTCGATAACCAAATGGGGGAAGGAGAGAAGAATATCGTTAAGAGACTGGTGTCCTGCAAAATTAATTATAAAATAAATCATTATCCAAAAGCAAATTTTACTGCACGAACACCATCACGTATCCATTTTTGGTAGCATTTTACCACACAAAAACAGCCTAACAACTTGAAATGCTAATTTATTATTATTATTATTATTATTATTATTATTAACAACTAACAAAATTGCGCGATTAGTATCAGTATTTTATATCATTCAGTGGAACACCTTTCAGTGTTTTTAAGATTTTTCAGTATTGAAAAAGTATAAACCTGGAACTTTTAAGGTCATTTGGTCAGAATTATTCAGAAGAATTCGATCCAGCATAAAATGTTGTATTATTGCCTAACCCGGGGGGGGGGGGTGCCAGGCTTTAATTTACAGAGGCGCGTAGGCCAACATAATCAGCAACGGTACCAACCCGGTGACTTAAACTTTACCATCAATAGTTGCAATAATTGTTATTAGGGTTTCGATGGCCTACTGATACCAAATAGCTGTTTAATTTATTAAAAACGTAGTGCAATCTCTGTTTGTATTCAATTATGCCATCTCTTCATTTATACAGAGCCATGTGAAGGAGCACACAGGTAATACAGACAGTTCCTGACATGCGCACTTGATCCCAAGCTGCCCTACTGAATATACTGTGGGTTTGGTTAAAGCGGCTTCCTTTTGTCAGCAAGTGAAAACGTATTGCACAGTGAACAAAAGACAGCTACTCCATCAACAACCATTCCGTTGTGTACTGGGAGCAGGAGTGGCTGAAGCGGGTGCGGCAAATTTCGTAGTCTTAGCAGGTTTGTATTCAAGTGTAGATCTGCAAAGATAATACCTATGTTAGCAGGTCAAGATGCCTATACTGAAGCCTTTACTGACCATCCTACTTTTTCATTTTTCTCTCTTTCTATGCACATGAATTGTAGGAGCATAGTAATATAGTGGCAAAAGGTAATGCTGGATGTCCGCTTTTTTTTTTTTTCTTTCCCCTTTCTCTCTCACTATATTTGAGGAAGAAGATTACAGTCCATTTGCATACAACTTTAGATATCTACACAATTACTATATTTTTTAAAGGTTATTAGACAGATAATTTGAATGCGTTTCTGATTCAAATGATAGCCTTTCGTAAAATATCTGTTTGCTAGCGGTGGATGATGACGTGCTTTATCAGGTTACTGTGCTAGTGTTCGCAAGTAGTGTCAACATAGCTTTCCGAATTAGACACCTATTAAATGCTCCCTGCTCGAACTAAGCAAGCAGGTACGAACTGTTAAAAATTCTACTGTCGTGGCCAGCTGGAATGTCGGAACATTTCCAGTTTTGCATACAACACCATTTGAAGTGATGCGTCTGCAATGACAGTATTTATTCTAAAAAAGCAAAAAAATAGCGAAACATAATAGAATAAATCAGAGTATAAAATAAAATTAAATCCAGTTGTTTGTGTTTATTAAAAACATTATACAAACGTGTATTTACATATCATTTTATTAAAAATGTATGCTATGTGAAATAAGATTTTGTATTTACGCTGATGGTTGTTCGTTCGGCGTTTTAAAATAGTTTAATAGAAAATTTCCTTATGCGGGAAAAATAAAATATTTATTTACATAAGAATCCACCGTCTGCTAATAAATTATAATGCACGTAAATAGTTATGTACTCCCCATGTAAGCAACAGTGCGTCTTCCTTCATTTTTCACACGTATGTTTATATAATTACTAGAGGCCTGCATCTGGACATAGAGAATATGTAAGGAATCCCGAAAAATATAGCCGTGCATGGAGTATTGCTTGGTGGTACTGTACGACTGGGCTCGATTCTCTGCTGTGTAAACAAGCTTGCAGATATAATAGCAGGACTTCGTTTCTCCGTTTTCAGCTAAGGTTCTATAATTGATGAACACTTGACCTATATTCAAAGCGACCAGACGCAAGGCCAGTAATTACGCATTATCCCTCCAAAATCTCTTTGAGATATTAAATTGAGCTCTTGACGAATGGTGAACTTTAGTTCGTCTAAAGTAATGGATACTACAATTCATAAATGCATTACGACTTGCAACAACCTGACGGCACGAGCGAACATGATACGGATATATGAATCAGAAATAATCACTCATTGCGGAATTAAATACAATTAGGTTTAATATTTGTAATTTATAGTACCTAAAAACTTTATTCCCGAATTAGATATGTGTTATTTCTTTCAAAGTTCAAACCTCACGGGCTGAGTGGAACAATTCTCAAGACCAACGTAGTAGGTCGCTACGCCTCCCGCTGCCACTTCAGTAATCAGATAATTGGATGAACCAATATAAATCGTCCCATAAATTCTTCAATGGCATAAAAGCAAATTTTCTTTAAATATATAAACATTAATGGAAAAATAATTATTATAAGATGTGCGTTCTTAAAATAGTAAATTTGATAAATATATGTTTTACAGTTATATGTTGAATTTAAGATAAAAAGTGACTTTTCTCTTTGCGAGATGCGACACAGGTCACACACCTGCAATTGCCTCCCAGCATCTGAATACCCGCCTCCACTTTGTTGTAGAAGAGCGAGTGACGTAACGTACAAACCAGTCAGAATGTGCTGCTATGCCCACGGGTTGAAAAGGCCACCACGTCGACCAAGGACCGGTTTATGCTGCCGAGACAGAGTATCGACTGATGCAATAATTTATGATAACACAGAAGAAATACTATTTTTACCTCCGAGGGAAGGAAGCTGTTTTGGTGTACATTCAAAAAATGAAATGGCAAAGGGTTGTTTATGATTTTAGACACATTCTATTATCAGCTACAGCTTTAATTTAATTAGTTTATACATAAGTTAATGCAAAAATATATAGTTTTTTAAGTATGCAAAACATGTCATCTTTACTGTGTAATTTCAAACTTGACAGTTATACTAATGCATCATTTGTGATTTTAATTGTATTTGTCTTGGTCACGTGTTTAATCCCAAATGTTACTCTGTACATCTAGTCCCATCTTATTTACTGCTTTAATAAAGTAGAATATCACTACAACATGTATTATTATTTTTTGTAAAACTAGGGAGAAATACGTAGTTCTGGATTGCCGATCTAGTAATCTAGTGTTTATTTATTTATTTTTGATAAGTGTTTAACGCCCGTTTTACTACTGAGGTACCACAAGCAGTGACAATGATATGACATGAAATGAAATATTGGGTAAAGATTTTTTAAAGAAGGAAAAGTTTCAGGCCTAAGTTTAGGGCGCCTCCCCGGTATTTGCCATTTATAAGGACTGAGGAAAACTTGGAAAAACCCTCAATTAGGGAGGACGGTCCTGGCGGGATTCGAACGCCAAACCTACCGCTCACGAGTCCGCGCCTTAATGACCTCGGCCTCCCGTGGCGGTCGGAAGTGGAGAAGATGTTTTACCATGACAATGCGTCGGTGCATTCTAACCGCATTGGTCAGGACATACTGACTTAATTACACTTTGAAATGCTTCTGCATCCACCTATTCACTTGATTTCGCTCCCTTGGATTATCCTGTGTTATCAAAACTGAACACAAGTTTAAATCAACGTAAGCAATGACCAGTATATCAAATTATTAACACCGTTATTGGACTGTTCTTTTAACTGGTTATTTTTGTGCAAATTCATATCGTTTCGCTGTGTAATGAACTTTAAGGATGCATGAATACGTCATTCTTTCGCATTGAGTGGTAATTTGTTTGAAACGAACTTTTCATTGATTACAATGAACTTAAAAGTCAAAGTAACGACACTGTGTGCTTGAAGCTGCTCAGTGAAAGGTTGAGTGCTTGGGATAGAAACATTTGATCACATCATTTAATATTTTTTATTTTATAAATTTAAACACATAAATTAACATTAGAATGCATAAGAGAGACTACATAATTTTCAGTACACCTTTAGAATTTTTAGCATTTTAGTCTTTACATAATTATAGAGTATATTTAGTAATATATTCTAAGATCCTAAATTAATTATTAGTGAGAAAATATCGCGACGTAGAAATAGCATATACATTTTACATGCCCCTTTCAAAATGGGCTGAATACTTACCGTGGGTTCACTAACAGATATTTGTGATATACAAAACGACAGATTATATTTTCTTTACAATAAATAGTCTCTATTCTAGGAATTGTCAAATGTTCCAAACATTTTAGCTCTAAAACAACGGCAATTGTTTCCATCTTTCATCACATTTATTCCTCAAATCGTAGTATTACCCGTTTTAGCTTACTTTGCCGGTGGCGAACTCAGTAATTAAATGTCTACGTCATATTTAGAGAATCGCTGCAGAAAGACGAGTCTTTGAAGCAAGCAATGATTGTTTCGTTCGGTGTCTTACCTACAAAAAGATTCTATATAATTTCTAACACAATTTTTATTTAGTATATTGCTCCGTGTTAATGACTAACATGTTCGTATTCTGTAATACTATTCCAGCTTAGTACCATTAATGACGGAGCTATACCATATTCACGACTCCATCGCCCGTCTCGCTTCCCCAATCACCAACTTTTGTCAACAACTACACTAGTGGTTGGAGCACCAGCAGTAAAACTACTTGAAACAGGCAATATAATACTTGCCAAACATAGCAGCTCTCATTACAAATTTATTTCAGCTGTAAATAGGCGATCTTGGTAATGACTTAGACCAACGGTCCCCAAACGTTACCATACAGAGGAGGGCAAAATTACCACTCAATGCGAAAGAATGACGTATTCATGCATCCTAAATGTTTAGAAAGGTCTCCCGCGATTATTTTGTTCCACCTTTAGGTTAGGAGGTTGCAATGCCATTCTGGATTTATGAAAATAAAATGCTCAAAACTTAAAGCTTACTTAAACACTGTTTTTCTCAATCCGGTTCATGTTTCCGAGGATGTCTCCTCTAACAAAATTTGCTTTATTAACTTGCTAAACAATATTTCTATGGAAATAAGTAGTGCACCGTTTCAGATGACAAACCAAGCGATTATCACTTATGATTTTGCGATACTAGTTCTTAATGTAGTTCATTTTTGAAAACGTTTGCTCGAAAATGCAAGTGTAATTGACAATCGGGATTAAATTTGATGCAGCAAATAAACATAACATAAGACAAAGATATAAGCAATCAATTTTGTTTGCAGCATTATGAACAGTTAGTAAATTATTTCTCCAGAGGTTTTAGTTTTAAGAGAAGCCAAATGTAGAACTTCTTCAATATTATTTAATTCACTGTCAACCCCCCTCAAAAATAAAGCAGTTCATTCTTATCAGTTCTGCCTGAAGTTTTGTCCAAGTCAACAGTAAAAGTGTGGGTGTTTTATTCTTTTCTTTAATACATATATCTTAAGATCGCATCCCAGGTCTTCGATGCGCCTAGTTACAGCACTACACGAAAGATTTACAGATTTAAAAATATCTTCTAACATGGGTCATATTTCTTAAGCCGCTGGTATGAAGCATTCTCTGATAAATTAACATTCACTAAATGACTTCATTTACTTACCAATAAGTTTCGCAATTTTGTATGAAAACCTTAGAACATTTTCAATATTAGGACGTAAGAAATTGATGCTTTCATCTCTTAATATTTTATCATTTACCTGCACCTACAAAAAATTTCGATTAAAATTATAAAAAGGCGTAAATATTAAATTAATATAATCAAATGCACACACTGACAACTAACATATCTGACAGAATATGTCATTAGGCATAGTCATTATAGTGGTATCAATTAAAATGGCTTCCAAATGTACATCAGGAGACATGTTAAATATTTACCACTAAGGTACTTTGTTTTATCTTCATCTTGGATATAAAAATATTCTTCTCCCAATCAACGTGAAAAATACTGGATGCAGGAAATACAATCTATAGAAAATTGTAGAGCTGAAAGGCAGTGCCAAACTAATCATTTGCGGATAGGAATAAAAAGTCACAAAAGTCACTGCGCTACATGCGTCAACATTAAATCCGTCATGTTCGAGTTTCAGATTGTAAAACTTGTTTGTGGCGTGAACACAATGCACCCTTGTACAGTACTAGCCACTATCGCTAGATATGTCTGATGTTCAATGCAGTATTTGTGTTTTGGAGCCTACTGGATGGTACGATAATACCGAACGTTGAAATTAGGCGAAACGTGTGGTTCCAACATGACGGCACCCCTGTACATTTTCCACTTGCAGCCCTAAACATAACATTTGGTGACCAATGCGGCGGCCTCCACGGTACAAAAATTAAGTACGCGCATGTATTATTTAGTTTCTCATTGTATACCAGTACTCATTAGTTGAGACAGTACGTACACAGAGAGTTATATTTCATTTTGACTGGAAAATGAAGACGTTTCATAACGTTGGATTTCAATTGTGATCAAGCAATGTTCCTGTTGTTATACGGCATCTGCGACCTCATGTTCATCACCTCAAAATGCTTAGTTTGGTGCTGCCTTTCTACTCTATACTTTTCAGCACATTGTTTTTCCGCACTCTGTATATATCTCGATGCTGAAGACAACATTGTGAAATAAATTTCAACTACTTCCACTTCTATACTAATGTAATTCAGTTGCCTTTACTACTTCGCTGAACTAGATTGATGGCAGAGTTCAACAGCGGATTGAGGGGAATATCATGCAAGTATGGCGTTTCTGAATAGAGATACGACATATTATTTATCAAAATGGGTCTACTTAATATTATTTTATAATACCTTTGTATCAATCAGCATTTAATATAAAGCGGTGGCTGAAAATTATATATATATATATATATACCTGCCATAGAGGAATTATAATTTATATAATCCCAAAGTTTTCGTAATTTTTAAAATAACTATCTTATGTTAATGTTCGACTTTTGCCGTGTATATATATTTCCCCATTAAGGGATTATAATTTACATAATCTCAGCGTCTTCGTAATTTTTAAAATAACTATCTTGTGTTAACGTTCGACTTTTACTGTATTTCGGGAGCTAACGACCACAGAGAATGAACTGAGCTATGCTAGGTCTCAGAAGTGATGTGCACCATAAGTTATTAAACGAAAAATTAAAAAAAAAAGAAATATACACACAAAGGAGTTAATGTACAAGAAATGCTTTAATATTAATAGACGCTTATTTTTAAACAACGATATTGTAATTTGTAATCATTAAAGCAATATCTCTTAAAAAGTTGACATCTGGGCTAGTCCATGTGAAAGTACACAACAAAACACCTTCTATGTTTATATGTGACAGAAATTTTGTGAACATATAGGGACAGGACAAAATATTCTTAATTTATCACTAACAGATAACTGACATTTTTGGAATAAATAAACTAAATTATTAAGTGGAAACTACTGAGTTTGCTGTAAATAGCTGCTTATTAAATATTAAATTGTCATAAGGGGTTGGGCTAATTTGTTTTACCATTATGCAGTTACTTTAAAATATGTTTACAACCATGATGATTTCTTACTTATGTAGAATAAGATAACTCTTTTCATATTACTGGTATCTGATGCGAGAAAATAAATCCGGAATGAAACGGAGGTTGTTTCAAATCACTTCCGTTCGCGCGCAGTTTCTCCAGTGAAAGCATGATGTATGGTCGTGCAGCGGGAGTGTGCTAAATACTTAACTACAATGCAGGTCAATGTCTGAACAAAAAAATTCCACACATGCGCCGTATGTCAATAAACCGTCCACCGGGCGCTAAACTACGATTTACAAGAACTTTTAATCTTTGTAAGCTGCTTTTGATACCGGACCATATTTTTGAAAACTGAAAATTATTCCATTTTTAAGTTGAAAATTTAAACTTGTATTTCAATATTTTAATGCAGCTCTTTGGAATATATTATAATGAAATAACACCTTGGTTGAGTAAATAAATAAACATTAGAAAGCTTCAAAAAGGAGTAGTTGCAGTACTAATGAAATGAAATAAATGGTGTTTAACGTCCGTTTTTACTACTGAGGCACCGCAGGCGATGTACACTGATGAAACATGAGATGAAATGATATATTGGGAAAGCATTTTTTTTTTTTAATGAAGGAATCGTTTCAGGTTTAAGTATAGGGTGTCTCCCATGCATTTGCAATTTATGAGGACTGAGAAAAACCTCAGAGAGGGAGGACGGTTTACTGGGAGTCAAACCCCAGACCTTCCGCTCACGAGTCCGCACCTAAATGACCTCGGTCACCCGTGGACGTTTCTGCAGTGCATAGTTACAGATGTATTTACTTTCAAAGTCGAGAATTTTCTTAAATACTCAATATTTAACATTTATCATGAAAAAGTATTGAGGACCCCAGTTTTATACTTTGCAGAAATTATTACGTATTGAAGCTTCATATATTAAAAATGCACTGACTTTAAAATATGAGGTGAATTTTTTAAACGTCCGGTTCTATTTGAGGTGGAATGCCCCATATTTTATGTGAAAGCTCTAGCGATCGTTCACCTGGTATCTGTACCGCATTGCAGATATGTGCAAACTGTAGAGTAAAAGCTGCTTTCAAGTAATCTCGTACCGTTACGTTAACTGGTAATGTTCCACTGGAATGAACACATGATTAATAAAGCTAATCATAATAAAAGCGAAGCGTTTGCATCAACGTTCTCATGCTTAGCAAAGCGATAGTTTGCCGATGCAAAGGTTCCGTTAGGAGGAAATGTGTAAAAAACAATCGGGAGACCTGGAGGAAGATGTTCATGGACACCAATAGCATGGCTGTAATCGAGCTTGATTTTCAATTTTTTTTTCCTTGTATTATCCACTTCTTTAGATTGACCAAGTTTTTTAACTTTCCGTTTACGCAATCCATATAATTGAGTTCTTAGCACGCAAATAAATATTTTGGAATATAGAGCAAAAAATGTTCATGCATCTTAGTTTAGCGGAGCTCCATATGTACAAGCTATATCTCTATCTCAAAGCTGCGATTAAGTGTTGAAGCGAGAGCTAAGATCTTTCCTAACGGTAGCAATTATGCGTTGCCTCTAAAGTGTTGCAAAGTATGCAAGCTTTCAGCAATTTCTCTCTACAAACCTATGCAACTGATTATCTTTATTGTTTTGGGCGCAAAACTACAGAGATCATTAGTGCCAGAAACATGGAAATGAACATTAAAACTTTCATATTGTCATGATATTGATAAAAGGTTCACAAAGCTGAAAAGCGTTGTTTGGAGAGTTTATTGAAAACAAAAGTTGTTTTCCAAAGCAAATTGTGACTGTGCGTACATAATTTGAGCATAAATTCACTAATAAAAAAACCCAACGATTTGGTGACTAATTGCAGAATTATTAAGAAAATGCATTTTCTAATTAGCCTTTTATTGTGTTATTGTACTCGTGAACAAGGCAAGGTGTTGTCTAATGATGTTGGATTTCGAGTTCGTTATTGGTTAATATCCCGGTCCCCTTTTCTTGTTCATCATTTGTTTCCCCTTCTGAACTCTGCTTCACGTGTAGGGTGATCTATAACGGAACTGTACAACCCATTTCAAAAGGTTTTTAAGGTAATGTTATTCCTTCTAATGTTTAGCACAACAGTCTGTGACAATTGCTTAACTGTGATTTAATTGCAGCCAGTATATATTCGGACCATTCTTATGTTTTTATTATTATTATTACTACTTTTTATAACTTTACTACCATCTTCAAAATACAATATATTTACACTTTATAGGTGAGCAATCAATCAAAACTTTCTAAAAAAAATAAACAAAAAAGAGTTAGCTCATAAGTCGTGGTAAATAATTTTTTTTCTCGTGAACAAGGGAATTCACGAAACATCTAAGATATACGATTGAAAGTATGACCTTTATTGCCGAGTGGTGCCACCAACGGAAGGCTGGATGTGGGTGGCTCTCGAAGAGAAGAAGCAACACACAGGCAACTGGACAACATTGGTTTATAATAGCATGAGCAAAAGTTACACATAACTACTTATAAAAGGTTGCAAATCTGTCACAGAACGGATATCCTAAGTAATCCACGGGGTTTAACAACCTTCGAAATAGTCTCCAAGTACATCAAGGGTTTGTATCCAGCAAGGCAACATGGGCAAGGCATTGAATACCACCTGCTGCTTGTGAGCTCCAAACGTGAGACACCTCGCGCCGAAATCTGTCATTTCCGCTTTGTTAAAAAAAGTTTTTCACGCAATGGCCGCCTCGCTTTGGGTAGGAGATCATAATCACAAGGAATGAGATCGGGCGAATATGACGGGTGTGGAACAACTTCCCATCCCCATCGCTGTAAAAGACGGCTAAATGAACTGTCACGTTATCGTGAAGAATAACGACTTAATTCAAAAGTTCTGGCAATTTGGTGCATACGGCAGAGCGCAATTGTGACACCAATAAAGATCTGTAACACTGGGCATTCACAGTGCTCCCCTCACGCACTGGATGACACACAAGCCACCGTGCTATACGCCAGAATGACATGCCTTTTGTTGCTGAAGGAGTTTGGAGAAACTTGTATTTGCGTGGTGACCCAAGGCTATCAATGGACTGTAGCTTGAGCTCTGGTTCATGCGGCCTTGCCCATGTTTCATCAATTGCAATGATGCGATTCAACATGGCATTACCTTCTTCCTGAAACCTTGCCAGATTGATGCGACATGTTTCGTAACAAGTCCACTTCTGTACTTCACTTATTTGATCTGGTACCCACTTTGGAAACATTTTCCACATGTCCAGGTCCTCCCGTAAAATGCGGTGCGCTGTTTTTGCCGGAACTCCTGTTTGCTGTTCCAATTTCACAAGTGTCCAGCGCCTATCATCGCGTAAGCACTGCTCCACCACCATCACCGCACATCCTTGTCCGCGGACACAAAAGCCCATTGCGCAGCAGATCGGCAGTAGACTTTTTGCACCGTTTGAAGGCCTATATCCACCTTCTCGCAGTTCGATAGGGCAGGGTACGCGCACCCAGTGCTTCCCGTAGCCTCTGTGTAGCATTTTCGTGCATTCCTGGCGCGGGGAAATGCTATTTTACGCACATTGTTCGCTCTTCGTGACCTACATTTCTGACCAATGTTGCTCACTTACTGAACTTCGGGGCGTGCTGAGACACGCATCTCTGTTAACATATATCATCTGTCTGCTTTATTCTAAATTTCAATTCATACACTTTCAACCGTATATCTTACATTTTCCGTGTTGTGCCTTGTTCGCGAGGGAAAAAAATGTTGCATTGACTTATGGCTTTCCTTCGTATATATGAAACAAGTTTTTCTATGTTAATGCTGTTGTTTTTAATTCAATTTTAAGACACTTTGCCTTTGATTCAGCGAGAAGACTGGGAATGTGATCATCTACGAGGACAGTATATTGTCACGATTCGCGAGTTGAACTTGAGAACTTGTTCCTCTGCTTTGACTTCAACATTTTCATTGTTGGGAAAGTGCATTTACAACATGTAGTTCCAAACAGAGAATTTTAGCCTTCCAACTTCGCAGTCATAGGATCAACAAAAAGCTGGCACGTTCTTCAAATTAGGAAAGTTTTCTTCCCTAATTTGAGTGATGTGTTGTGCAAGTTTTGTAAAACTTGAGCTATTGATTTTATTACTAATCTTACTGTATGCATCGAAGAATTGGGTCACGTTGTGTTATATCTTCTTCAAACATTGTTAACATTTTTCTGAAAGCGTCAATATGATTCACGAGGTGATAAATGTTTTATTTCTCCTCTTTAAGCTTTAAGATGAGACTTCAGATGTTTGGTAATATTAAAATATCTAATGTACTAAGTCATTCTTCGTTCTTAAGATTTCAATGCTCTAAAAGTAGCCCTTTCCATTGTTTAGACTTGGAAGACCACCCTTCTTACAGAGAAAAGTTCCATAGTCTTCTTGGAATCTCAAACAGCGTAGCCGAAAGGGATGAAGAAAAGGATTTGACCTGATTCCAGCCTTTCCATTCCTCGTTCACTGCTTCAATGCAGTACATTTTAGATTTGATTACAAACTTATGTTTAAAATTTTTAAGAGAGTAAGAAATTACTCCCTTCGAGTGTCAGAGAAAAGAGCCGCGAGGGCCGGATCTGGACCGGTGGCCGCCTGTTGGACCACATTGGTCAGGAGTAGATTATTTAACACCCACTGATAACTGACCTCCATTTAAGTTGAACTATCGTCCAGATACCTGACATCGCCGGTTGGAAATAGAAATGAAAGATGCTTACTTTGAGCACTGTCGTGTGTTACATCACGACTTGCTACCCCTGCCAATAACAATGAAACATATATTATTTACTACGAAAAAAAATTAAAGGTCATGAATATTTGTGCCTCTGGAAATGTTGGCCAGCTCTTCTGCAAAGTAATGAGGCATCTCTCACATTTGCAAATGTTGAGGTAATAAAAGCAGCAAATTATAACTAAATGCAGTTCTAGTAAAGTGGAACTAACGGGGTGGCTCGCCTGGGGTTTAAATCTCTTGGAGCCGATCATCCTGATCCTGAACATTTCATGGTTCCCCTGGTAATATAGACGATTGCTGGGATGTATATTTCATCTCCACGAAATTTCCGCCCTCCTATTTCATTACATAGTTCTGGTTGCAGGGTAGAAAGTATGAGGCAACATCGGTGTGGGGGTGCGGCGCGCAGTGGTGGAATGTGCTTCTGCCCTGGAGTCTGGTGTGGAATCGACCCTTGACTGGCGTTGGGGTGTTCAACGTGAAAACGTTGAGACCAACTTCGCCGCCCTCCGTATCACTCACCAGGACAATTGCAGAATTATTATGGGGAAAGAAGAACACATAAATAATGCAATTTCCGGTCAAAGATGCTTGTCTATAGCTTTACAATCCTGGTGCTATTCTTGGCTAAGAAGTCACGGTCCTAATTACAAACACAGTAAACTTTCAGTTGAAGAAAGGACACTAAGTGAATTAAAACACTACAGTAAACTCCAGTTCAACTGGCCCAAAAAATCCATGCACTTCTGAACCTAACGTGAAACACACACCTACAAAATTACTGGAGGCTCTTTCACTAATATCATTCTTAAACAAAATACCTGGAAACAGAAGACCAAAAACTTTACGCCACTCTTTTCACCTCCCCGGAGAACATTCAGAATGTCTGCGCTAAGGCTTGCGGTAAATCAAAGCTTCACACTAAGTAAACTTGAAGCAGAAAATTATTAGAAAACGGTGCATTTAAGCAGCAGTTCCAGCATCGAAAAGAGGGTCGAGATTGACGCAATGGATACTTAGTAATATATTGCTGGAAAACTGTGAATATACAAAGAGTAAAAGTAAAGTGTGCTTCATTTTTTTTTTTTTTGATTGATTTATTTAAGGACGCTCTTTAACAGCTCAGGTCATCAGCGTCCCATTCAACTCAGGGCGTGAAACGGCCGACAAATTTTGCTCAGAGGCCTCTCTTTCAGGCTTGAGGTTCTTTTTCGTGCCGTAAATGTACGACACGGGACCCACGGCTTTACTTCCCTTCCGAAGGAAGCCATACTTAGGATTTTTACGCCCGAAAAAATCCATCGATCCTGGCCGGGTTCGAACCCGCGTTTTGGGCGTAGGAGGCAAGTATGGTAACCACTACACCACCAGGACCGACAGTGTGCTTCATGAAGTATGTACCACAGTCATACGAAAAAGCTATTAGAGAGCAAACTTCAAGTATTACTTATAAAGATAGACGTATTTTCTTCAAAACTATTTTTAGATGTTTCAATTTTCTCTATTAATACAAATATTTTATGTTAAGTTTGATTAAATTATTTAAAAATATGAGCTTATAATTTATATATGTGCAAAATTGAAATAAACAATTATCATTAGTATAATACATCACGGAGTATAGTTTCTAACTTACAAACAGTGTGGCCAACAATCTCTGTATCCTATGACCATCTCTCCGTTACCCATAAGGAGAGATATCTAACATATACTCTTTTAAGTTGCAAGTTTTTCCACCATGAATAACTGTTTTATCATCACGTATTACTGATCATTTACCTACAAAGACCCTATTTAATTTCTTCACAAATTTTTTTCTTGAAAAAGTTTCATATCCCACAGTAATAAAAAAACTATAACCATTATTTCACCCTATAAACTAGAGATTGAGATGTGGCATGAATTGCTGTAGTACAGGATCGAAGGGAAATTGGCATCATTTATGTTCGCAAAGTTATTACTGAATTTAATTTTGTTGTCGTAGCGCTGATGTTAATAAAAATTTAAAAGTAAAACAACGCTAGTTATGAGCTTATTTTTGCAGTAAGGCAATGCAAACAAATAGTGAACTCTAAATTTAGTTCAAAAGTTCACCACTAGAGAGTATTTAGACATGGTATTCATTTATGAAGAAGTACGCTAGACTCAATAGCAGCAGCTAGCATGTATGTACCCGAGAAGATCGCCAGATTAAGAGAGAGGAAAATGTATTTAGACTCTTTTGTTCCGCTTATTAAACTCTATTACCATCATTTATTTGAGTTTCATTGCAGACGGGCATTTTGGACGCAATGAGATGTGAACGGACATGCATGCAATGTTACCTACGTAATGAAATAGAAATGTTTTCGCAATGCAAACGTGCTTTTTCAGAATAGCTCAGGAGGAAAGCACACCTATGCGCCAGTACATATGAATTAAATATTAATTGGAAATGATTACATTACTAACTTCTTTCATAAATCATTGAAAATATTAAAATTAAAATATTGATAAGGATTTTTTTCTTCTTCTCAGCATTTGAAATTTTTATTAGACAAAGAACTAACTTTTTCAGATAAATATGAATTGATGAATGCTTATTGGCAAGCTTATTGCTGACAAAGGGCCTTTACGTTACTCCTATAAAGATATTCTAAATTTACGGACAATCTTCCTGCAGGGAGAGACCGCGTGTGATGAAGACAACCTAATTGATTTATTTTAAGGAATACAGAGTTCACTCATTAAAAATTCAGGCAAAATTATAAGACTAAACGAAAATGCGATAGCAATATGAAAAATTGCAATGCTTTTCCGAGCAAATTGAAGAAACTAGCAAAGTTTGATTAAGCAGAAAGTACCTATACAGTTTTCCAATTTATTAGGTTTTAATTCTTTTTAAAAAACATAACATAGCCTGATAGAGATATATCGAGTCCCATAAATAATGTCTCGATTTCTCTCAACAGCTAAATGGCGTACCCTGGTTTCTCCTTTTCTTACGCGCAAGTTTGAATGAAGATTAAAGATTCACTACAATTTTATTGTGCCACACAATAGTTTTAATTACTGCGTTACGATTCCCAAGACACAGATAATAGCGAGAAACTGAATTTCAAACGAGAGTTCACGAACAGAGAGGCTTTCTCTTTCTTAGGCTAATAACTGTTTTTCTTATTTACAAGAGCTAACACGCTACGGATAGGAAAACAAGCTTATTAATATGTTAGCATGCACATATCTGTGGGTATATTCACGTTATCGATAAACCTTCTTCTTTAACTATTTACCCTCCTCTGGAACAGTTGGGGAGATAAAACACACATGAACACAGAGGGACTCCCTGAAGGGATGCTCATTCTAATGTCAGGACCGCTTAGAACATATCACAAACACAGAAACACGTACACAGACATGAAATGAAGATTCGTATTAAAATGGAAGGCATACTAACCAGGCATTTGCCATTTCTGAAAATGGACTGAGGAAAAAACTCGGTCAGATTAGTCGATTGCAGGATTTGCGGAACACGAGTCCCAAACGTTAGTGCTTGAGACAACCCATTAAGAGTACGCAAGAGAGCTCGCTAGAGAACAGATATAATATTGACATGCTGTTTCACCGTTTACCATTCCAGAATTCTGCAGGTCCTCTGGTTAACATTTTATTTGGATTGCATATTAACTCATGTTTTTGTTGTACCAGATGAAGGAGAATTTGTGACCTATGTTTTCAAGGCATTCACCTAAGGAAAATAACCCAATCGGGAACGGAACCCGGGTCTACCGCGTGGGAAGCGCACACGCTACAGTTGAACTAAGGAGGTTGCCTTATTAATTTAAGTTACATAACCTTCAAGATTGTGGGTGCTATACATGAAGTCATCTGTGCTTTAGTTTGAAGAAACTGCCCAGCAGTTCTCTCTCTCTTTCTTTCTCACGATATGTCCATTCTGATTGGCTTACTACTGCGGGGGGAAAGAAAAAGCACAGTATAAAAAAAAAAAAAAAAATGTAGGTCAGTAAGACATCGCAAACTGCAGTTCATGTAAAACCATAAGTGTGGAAATTTCCCAGCTACAGTTCCAAAATTAAGCTCATTTGAATATCACTTCACTGTATGTTCAAATACACATGCAAATTCCAGGAAGCGCAAGTGCATACTTGTGTACTTGCCGACTATTTCGACTTCCTGATATCGGCTGTCGATAGGACGGCTGAGATTGGCAAGGAAGACCTTGAGACACCAGCAGTATAATGAGCTAGCTAAACTGAGGTGATGAAGCACATTGGCTTTAAATCCATTCACTTCCTGTTCTCTTACAAATAGCCTTATCGCAGTGGCCTAAGCCTGGCCTCTCCATTCTTAATTTTCCATACACTTTATTAAAGCAAATATTTGTCTTCCTGTCGTTTTCTAGAATAATTACATCGTTCTTTCCGTGCCTTTATGGAGAGTACTTGGACCACTCTATGCAGATGCACAAGATGGAACTCTTACGAAAACTGGGTCGGCACTGCACCCAGCCTACGTCTAGAGGACAACTTAGAAACAACGGACAAGCGTATGAAAAATACACGTGACCCAGTTGGGTCTTGAAAGCGCGACCTCAAGTGACCGACTACTCACCTTAGTGCGCATGACCACAGTGATCGGTACTCATAAACGAAAGTAAATTTTTGTTCACAAAGAGGGTTAGGATTTAATCACAAATGTGTTATTTCTATTAGTCAAATGTATGTTGAGAGTAATACTTCATACCTGCAGTATTTAAAGCATTGATGTTTAGTAATTATGGGCGCAAGCTTAAGTATAGCATACATAAGTGGCGACTTCAAAAATATAATGGGGGGATCAATCTCCTTAGGTGAAATTTGTAAATATACACGTCAAAGTTTGTAAATGTTCATCCCGAAGTTACTAAAATTATATTTCTATTAGTGGTATGAATTAAAAACAGGATAACTAATTGAATAACAAATGTATTATAATATGTAATAAACTGAAACAAAATCTTTGTATATGTTCACCAACTCTGCTATTAGATTTTGCTTAAAACGGTCTACGAATTGAAAACTTAAAACATGAAAATGCTTAAAAATAGTTCAAGACATTAACACTAATATCTACAAACCAAAAATATTTTAGGAAATGAAATTTTAAGAATAACCAGTCTGGGAAACGTCTTCCGCCTCAACTCATACTTGTGTTTGCCCCATTGAGATTCATAGAGTCGGTCCGGTGGCCTTGCAATTGCCTCGTAGACTAGACCCAAGATCGCGGGTTCAAACCCGGCCAGGGTCGATGGATTTTTTTGGACGTAAAAATTATAAGCATGGTTTCCTTCGGTAGGGAAGTAAAGCCGTGGGTCCCGTGTCGTACATTTACGGCACGAAAAAGAACCTCAAGCCTGAAAAAAAGAGATCTTTGAACAAATTTTTTTCACGCCCTGAATTAAATGGGACGCTGAAACCCTGAGATGTTAAAGAGCGTCCGTAAATAAAATAAATCAACAACGAGATGCAAAGAGCTAGTTGTGTTTCGATGGAAGTTTAAAATGGCAACTGCATGAAGATGGTTCTGTTCCTCTGATGATCTTAAGTAGTTCTTCAGCCTTATTGGACTCAAGAACAATCTTTCAGCTGTCGGAACGGTTAAAACTAGAAATTTGGTTAACTCAGGAAGATTTTCGGGCGCATAGCCTACCACTTTTCAGAAGCTGTACAACTGAGCAAAAGTTGTCCTGGAAATGCTTTTTCATCTTTGATTTCAAAATACCCACCATTAAATTGCGATGCAGTTTCAACCTTTGAGGACAAATTCCGTCGGTCACATGTGTATCACAATGATACAAGCGACCGTTTTTCTTCCACCAAATTTTCAGTTTACATTGTTGTAGCCTGACTGTTATAATAACATCCTGTTTTCATACTTAGAGCAGACCAGTATTGCTAAACTAACAGCCTATGTGTAAAGTTTCGCGTCTTGTATCACATTGATATACTGCGACCTAACGTGTTTTATCGACCGATTCTAAATATTGCATTAGTCAGATGCAATGGCGCAGAAGTGACGATATAATATGGAAGATCCAGCAGATTTAGAAGCTGTTTTAAAATCAATCGACGACGATGAAGAAGGCGACAATATCTCATTATTTGAAGATTCTGATGATGAAACAGTTACGGAAGGTATACCCGCGGAAGTACGCGCGGGAGATTCAAGTTCGGAAAAGAGTGGAAATGATGAGCAACTTACCATAATTTGTTTTATCTTCGGAAAGATAAACTTAATATGTGGTTGAAAGTGCCGCGACAAGCCAACCGTTGCAACAGACCTGTTAACTCAAGCGCTTCTGGTTTTAGAACAACTTGTACAATTGTGTCGTATGTGCCAAAAATAATCGAAATATTCTTGTTTTGTCCACGCAGCATTTTGGTGATGTCATAGATCATGAAACTGGTGAAGCTGCCAAACCTGAGAGGATAACTTATTACAATAGACAAAATCAGAGGGTTGATAAACTGTGTGCGGCTTATAAAGTTGTCAAGAGCACACCTCGGTGGTCAATAGTGGTCTTCTTTTCCATGTTGAACATTGCAGGCATAAACTTTCAGGTAATCTGGATAGGCAATAGGCTTGAGGAGATGAGACGTCGGTTGTTTCTTAAACAGCATGGAAATGAATGGACATTACAACAAATTCAAAGAAGAAGCCCTCAGACACAGGGCATGCCTTGAACTATCAGCCAATTTAGGTCACCTGCAAAACCAGATGGAGCCGGACCAGCAGAAACTTCCCTTGAAAAACTTGGATGTTTCACCCTCTGCTACAATCCCGTAAGACCAGGCTGTCAAAAACTGTGAGCAATGTATCTGTGGAAATTATATTGCATTATGTACCGAATATTACCCTGGAAGATGATTTTAGTGATAACTAAACCTACAGAGATGCATAAAAACTATGTGTAAGAACTGTAAGCAATGTATCTGTGTAAATCATATTGCAGTATGTACCGAATGTTACCTTTGACTTTTAGAACAGGAAGATGGTTTGAGTAATAACTAAACCTACAGAGATGCACAAAAACTGTGTACAAGAACTGTAAGCAATATACCTGTGTAAATCATATTGCAGTATGTACCGAATGTTACCTTTGACTTTTAGAACAGGAAGATGGTTTGAGTGATAACTAAACCTACACAGATACACAAATCTGTGTGTAAGAACTGTAAGCAATGTATCTGTGTAAATCATATTGCAGTATGTACCGAATGTTACCCTCATGCTGTAGAAAAGGAAGATGGTTTGAGTGATAACTAAACCTACAGAGATACACAATACGAGTTGACATATTGTATTTTGAGGTATGTAATGAAGGAAGCTTCACTGCAGTTTATGTTTATTCCTGATTATTTTTCACTGTGTCACGATTCATTCGAAGTTTTTGTGTTCTAAATGAAAGTCAAGTGATGTTCCTTTATGCTATCAGTTAGGTGTTTGAATATCAACAAACGATTTATAATTGCTCAAAGCAGTCCTGAATATATGATATATTTTGTAAAATTCATGTATCCGTTCGATACATTGCAACCGTTGGTGTTACTTAGTTTTAGCTAACTTTGCATGATTTCTCTCATAAAATAATAGTGTATGTCAATGTGTATCTGAAAAACGTAATTCCATCAGAATTTCATGGCGACTATATTTAAGTATTAAAATAAAATAAACACCAGCAAATACATGCAATACTGCGAGTATTATTTTAGGTTAGAGTAAAATGTATCATTTCGATACATTGCAACCGATTCTTAGCATTATACAACTGAGGGAAGGTTAAAACAACTGACAATGTCTGTAATATCATCAGTTTTATTTTTTATGTATTCTTCAATTTTAACTAACGGATAAGAAGCAACACACTTTCAAACCTAGACGAAAGACACTGATATTAAACATAAATTACTTTAAAAGCATTGGGTGACACAAATTTAGATGTTGCAAAGCTATGAGAAGCATTTCCGGAATATAATCTTTTTACAATGCACTTTTGGCATGGCAGCTGTGGTTCTTGTAAGTGAAGAGATTGGACATATTTTATGATTTCTTCCCAAAATGTGTCATATGTGGGTCTCGTGTGAATATTACTGTGGTCCAGTGTAAACTGCATCAATGTGATAAAATATATTATAAGACACACGCAAGTACAAATATAAATTAAATAAATGTATTTGAAGACAAAAGACATTTGCTTTAGTAGCTACGTCAGATGAGTCTGCTTCTAACAATTCTTCAAGAAACTGAATCATACATAATTGAAATTAATGATGACAATGGTGAGAAGCGAATCGTCCATCTAGTTTGTTAATCTCATCATCGCCTTTAACTGCAACGTCTTTCATGCGAATTCCTCACAAACAAATTTATATCTTTTATCAAATTTAGCAGAGGCAAGCTAAAAATTAAACATATATTGAAGTCATCACCTTTTGGAAACATGAGAGCGCTTAGCACCTCTATGAAAACTTTGGGGAACTGCAGGGGTTGGCGCCTATGACTGCGTATACCGTCTGCTAGAAAGGAGATGAGTAAATCAGAATAGAATTTATTCGCAATTTTTTGTTATACAATCAGAAATTCACAGTGCACAACTTTCTTTCATTTGAGATATACCACTCCCCACAGTGCTGTTGGTAGAGTTAATTCCTACACATCGCTCACGATACTTTCAAAGTATCACATTCACACACCTTATTGCTGCATTTTAGCCATGTGTCCAAATTTCGTAACCAGCTTCCTCCCGCGTTAGATATCCTTGTCCCCTTTCGTTACTGAACCATTCAAAATGTCGCGACCAGAATCACTGATGTCACGCTACTTAGTTTCGATCTGTCATGTATGACGGTTGAAGACATTTTTCTGCCCTACAAACTGCCAAATAGCGTGTGCTGAGTTAGCCTTGTTTCTCATAAAAATAATTCCAATTACCTTCCAGGGAACAAACTTTCTCCACCGTTACCTCTCCTGATATTGAACATAAGTCCCATAATCACAGAACAGCTTTGCATTCCATTTTTCCCTTTGGGAAACCGTGAAGCTTGTAGTTAATGTTGTGGGCTATAATGGGAAATATTTCTATAAAAACAACCAGTAGTTGTACTAAATTAACGCTCGAACTAATTATGTTGCAATTCTAAATTACCACCACTGGTGGCCGAGTTGGTTACGGCAGGGACTCGTGAGCAGGTCTGGGGTTCGAATCCCACCAGAAACGTCCTCCCTGACTGAGGTTTTTTCCAGGTTTTCCTCAGTCCTCTTACATGGCAGATGCCGGGGATGCACCCTAAACTAAGGCCTGGAACGTTTCCTTCCTTAAAAAAATAATCCTTTCCCAATATATCATGTCATCTCATGTATCATCAGTGCCCAATGCCTGTGGTGCTTCAGTAGTAAAAACGAGAGCTAAACACCATCAAAAACAAACAAAAGTAAATAATTAATTAAATAAAAGAATAATAATCTAAATTTGAGTAAAATATTTTGTCTATACTGAATATTAATCACGAGCGAACGACTGTTAACATAAAGGCAAACCTATAACAATCAAAGGCATGAGTTTCTGAACAATTCTTTACCCATTACATCCATTTAGCCAATCGCAAGTTTCCTTTACGCTGCACTTGAAAAGTGACTGGTCACGTGGTGTAGTGTTTCCCAAACTGTGGTTCCGAAATCTTGCAACGGTTTCGCCAAAATGTTTTTCTACTGGGGCTTTTGTGTCTTTATTGTAATCTATGACAATTTAAAGCTGGAATATTGAACTGTGTCCACTATTGATGAGGCGTATTGTTTTCAATTCTTCGATATGAGGCATGTGTTTAAAATTTTATGACTGGGAGTGTTTTCCTTGGTCTATTAAAATAAATAAGCAGCTTCTGGAAATGTGTGCTGATTTTCAACTACGGAAAAGTTATAGATATTTGTACCTTTAAAGAACGAGTTGCCAATGTTAGTGAATAAAGGCTAACAGCCTTATTGCTTTTTCACCCACATATTTGTGCGAGAGGTCTGTTTTTTCATAGAAAATAAATGAGAAAGTGACCTGAGACTTTATTACTTTCTGACTTCAAAACAAGAGCTTGCTCCTCACCGACTTTTATATAAGAGGTGAGTAAATTTATATAATGAAAACTTGTTGTTTAACAGAGAAGTTTAAAATATTGAAACTACGGTGTAACTGTGTAACTTAAGCTCGTGGCAATTCTGTCATTATATAAAATATTTTGATAATATCAAAAATGTCATTTTTATTGTGTGATTTATTTAAAATGTGTTAAATATAATGTGACTTTAAATACAGGTAAAATATACTATTTCATTATTAAATTACATGTTAATTTTGGTTTTAATGTTCTGTATACAAAATATATGTATGAAAATTATTATTTTCAATATCTTTAGCGTTGCTGAATCCTATTTAGAGGGAAATTCTAAAATAGGCTTATTTACCTGCACTACAGCAGGTTTAGTTAAAGGTTTTTCAATATTTTGCTTATTAATAAGGTATTTGCTAGGCTCAGATCTTTATGAAGGGGTTCGCGAGTCGAAAAAGTTTGGAAATCACTGATCTAATGCAAACATGTTTTAATAATAAACAGTGACAGCATAGTTCTAAGGGATGTCCACAAATAATCTCCGTGGTTATAAATTAATATGGATTCATTATTTATGATCTCGTGAATTTGAAATTGGTATCATCGGAAAGAGCAACTCAAAAATGATGAGCCCCTTGCGTTGCACGACAGACATCAAGGAATATTCACAACCTGTCGACATAAGCTACAGCAAGTTCACCTGATGAACGCGATGGCAATTATCGCATCTGAACATCCCTTCTCCAGAAAATCAAAATACTATTAGACACTTCTTGAAAATGCCACCTAAACACTCGCTGTTCTGCCACAACCTTGAAATGTTTTAGCTGGTTGTTGTGGAGTACCCAAGCTATTTGTCTCGGTTGCTAAGGAAACAAAGCCCTCTGCTCGTTTGAGAGTCATCTATGCACACAGAAGCAGCCTTCTGTTTGCAATAAATCGCATTTCAAAGACATCTACAGTCAGCACCAGCATTGAGACAAGCCGCAGTATTTAATACAAAAATACTTTGTGTTGCTCTTTCAAATAAAACGAATATGTAGATTGTAGTATAACTCATTACGAAATTATGCGTGCTGATAACCAGGAGACTATTTCTTAATACACTGTTATTTTATAAAAAAAAGTATAGATCTGCTATAGATTGGCGTTCATGTTTTTTTTTTTTTGTTTGTTTATTTCTAATCAGTTGAAAAATGGAATGATTTGACTTGCTTAAGGAAAATTTTATCTGTGGAATCGAAATGTTTCCCGAACTGTAAAACCATTCCTTAAAGGGTCAAGAAACAATAATCCAAACAGCAAGAAAAATCTACGGAAAGTGCCTATTATTTTAATTATGACAATATTAAAATTTTCATTTATTATTGGCTATGAATTATTTTAACAAGGGAAGAACATAAAATAGTATTACTTGTTCTAAAGGTAATAGCAAAGGTTTTCTTGAAATGTCGAGATAAATGAGCAGTGTTTTCAGTGCATTAGTAAACCCAGCTATTTCTGCAGAATACTTTAACACAAAGGCTTTTTGTACAGAAATATGATTTTACATTTTTATAGCGATCATCTACAAACAATACGGCTGATCTCCCCTATACAGTAACCTGTTTTCTGCTACTCTTATGCTTCAAATTTTATCCCTACTGGTATTCTTATTCTGAGAAATTCAATTTTGAGATGTCTTGAATAAGATGATATATTACGCCTACACCGAAAGCAGTTGAGGTGAATTATATTAATGTATTCGAGTAGCTTACCTCAAAGCTCGAACTCGGCCTGCAAGGCGGTTTGTTGTGTGTTCGAATTTTGAGGGATTCTTTATGACAATTCTCTACTTGACTGTAATAAACGGAGAACCAACCTACTTATCTCTATTTACATGTGGGATTACAACTAAGTCTAATTTAACTAAACTTTGAAATAATATTCTCTTCCTATATTACTAAACACTGAGTAAATTGTTTAATTAATGATCGAGACTCGCGTTGTTCTTTTTAATGGTGTTTAACGTCCGTTTTCACTACAAAGGATCACAGGCTAGACATTGATTATACACCATATGAAATGAAAAACTGAGAAAAGAATTTTGGAAAGAGAGCGTTCTAGGCCTAAGACATCAGGGCAAGGAAGACAGTCCACCGGAGACCTCCCTTTAGGGGCCTGGATTTTAGCGTCCTCGGCCATCTGCATCGACGTTACCCACTTCGATTTACCGCAAACGAGTCAAAAATGATGATCAAATGGAAGTGTCACTGTATAACGATAAAATATCTTCGGATTCAGAACACTGAAGGCCTCTGAACGTCTAAGAAATGTGTTTTGATGACGTTCAATTATGTTGCCAACGAACTCCCTTACTCTCCGCAATGTTTCTAAGCTCTCAGCACTGATATAATATGCCTTTGGTACAATCCCGGCTGAAACTGCAACTTGTAAACGCTTCAGAAATACGTGAAGAGCAGATTACACTGTACTTGTCACCGCTAGTCACTTTGTTATACATGCAATCGATCGCTACAGACCGTGACCGCCTCTTTTCATACCTGAGCAAGGGCAGATGTTAATCAGGGTACATATTAGCTATATCCCGCTCGAATCAGAATATCTGGTAATGATTTCATAGGAGATTATAATATAAAAATCATAAAGGAAAAAACTGAAGAAATAGTCCGTTTAAGAAAATACAGGATTAGAGAAAAATACATAGACAAATAAAATAAATAAAAAATTGATTATTGATGCTAAACCGATATAAGTTTCAGTTTTTAATTATTTCCAATGCACCATCATATCAGATTTTGATATAAATCAGTACTTAGGAGAAAACGTCCAGCAATACTGGAGATTAAATGCATGCATTAGGAGATATTTTGGTACAAAGACGCGAAAAGAAGTACAGTTAATATTCCATGCTGTTATATCAAAACCAATACTGAAATACCGGAGCGAAACAGAGATTTTTAGATAAGGCAAAGAAATAAGATTATAAGCAGCACAAATGCACTTTTTATATCAGTTTTCAAGAGACAATATTAGAAGTGAAGAAATTATAAGAAAACCACAGCAAGAAAATATAGTAGACGAAATTAAAAAGTATCAAAATAACATGTACAGAGGACGCATATTAGCAGATACCCGCCAAGTGCCCTCTTTATAGGCCAAATGGAAAATGTGATTTGGGACGCACAAGAAAGATTTGTACATAACAATAAAGTTTAGCCTTGGAACGGGTCTAGGACCCAGTCCTTGATTTGGCAGAAGAAGAAGCATCATTTATCATTGTTCATAAAAATTAAACGACGCTGTTTTGATAATTTGAGAGGTTGCAATGGAATGTTATATGTGAATATGTGGAATAAAACACCCCTGAAGAGTTAAGAAATTAGCAATGGTGACAAAATGGGGAGGGAAAAAATTGACTGTCTACAAGCCATTTATTTCCAATTGTATGATTGATAAGGAAAAGTATGTCCCTTTAACAATATACGAAAGTTCGAATCTGGCACTTATATGTAGATTTGTTTCACTTTACAACATTTATTCAAATATTCAAATAGCAGCACCTACACCAATTCCTACTTAAATTTACATTTAGCCGTCGGTGTGGCGCAATGCACGATTGAAAACAATATGTCTGAAAGATACCGGCTACATTTATAGTTCTAAGCTATCTTGAAAATTCTTGTAATGTAATGTTTTAGTGTTTTATTTATATTGTAGTGAGTCTTGTTAATGATAAAACAACTATTCATTGTAATATATATGGATAAACAGTAAAAATCATCAGGTATTATAAATTTTTTACGAAATGTGCTCATTTCTACTAGTTCTTCCGCAGAAAATAAACGCAAAAATTTAAGAAAAGTTCCTTGAGATCTAAGAAGAAGAGATTTTCAAGATATTGCTGCAAGTAATATGAGGTTTGCTGCTGTTTAGAGCATGCAGGACAAACTTGAAAAAGTGTGCCGAGAATCAGCAGTGCTCCTTTCCATTGATTCAAAGTAAAAGTTATTTCATTACAGACTAACAGACTTTGCAGCTAATTGGTTACATTTAATCGCTAGGGTCTTTTAGATCAAACACTTCTCCTTTCCGTGACTTTGTAAGCACTGACAGAAGCGAAAGATGGGGGGTGAAGTACATGAGCGAGGGTAATGATTCCTTCCTTCGCTAAAGTTATCACTGACACTTAAAATGACATTTTCTCGCCATTATCAAGCTAGAAGTGCTGCAACTGCCTCTCCTCATTTCTGGCATCGGCTTATGAAATTAAGCCTTACCCTCTGCAGATCCCTCTGAGAAATGAAACAACTTTCTTCAAGTTGGAAGTTTTTTCTGAATTGCAGCATTTGTTGTTTTATGCATTAACATGTCTAAGTAAGAGCAGTGCGTAAATAAGTTTAGGGACAATTTCTCCGCTATGCACACTATTCAAAATCTATTTACAAAATCTACTCCGGTTTAAGTGCTTGCAGTACAGAAATTTTATACGGTTTAAACTTCAGTAGCGCTGTAGCCGTTTGAACAGAGGAACAGGAAAATCTCGTCTGCTCAGAGAGATGTCGAAGTGATCTTTTAGGGGAAGGTTCTACACCATATCCAATGTTATGTAACATTTCTTTTGTGAGTACTGCACGTGGCTGGGTACGCTTTTTATCAAAAACATTTTCCGTTTCACGAAATTTATTTACCAATCTGTGAATCGAACTTCGACTTGCAAGTTCAATATCTGTAAATCTGTCTTGAAACACGAGCCGAAATATTGTTTAAGGAACAGAATGCCTAAATTGAACCATATTAACATAATTAATACACTGTACTACGCCACCCAATTAATTGTCACGCAACTCATTAGAACACGTCCGTAGTTAAACCAGTACTGACCTCCCCTCCAGCCCCCCGGCTGACTTTCTTTCAAGCGTGGAAACGAGACGAGAACGGCAGAGCTCGGTCAACTGCTGCCAACTGCGTGTGGAGCGGTACCGTGAAAGAAAAATCACCCAGTATTTCTGCAAATACTTTCGTTTGATAATGAAACAAAAATACAGACCGCTGATCAATAATAAGCAAGGAAGTGCAACAATGGGTTTTAAGAAAGGAACCATTTCCCATAAGAGTAAAATTAGTACATGGAAAAGAGCCGGAAAAGTATCTCTCACATATATTGCATTCCCGGAGGGTGAAATCTGCACGGTTTCATTAATGATTTCCATGCAGATGAACACAATGCTTCAGTTTTAGTTTAAACTTAGAAAGATGCGACATGAAGCTTATCTCCTGAAACTCACACATGAAGAGCAAGGAAAGTAGGAGAACGAATGTTGCTTAAAATATAAATTATAAGAAAATTTTGGTTAGAGATGATCATTTCAGTAGTTACAAACAAGAAAAGCTTCAAGATATACTTGCAGCTACTTCATGTTCTAAAAGGACGATGCATCAAATCAAAGGAAAACTATTTTAACTAATCTACGGGCCATTAATGAATAGGAAATGGTTATTGACTGAGTATTTTCGCAAAATCAATAGATGTGCTCAATGTGAGTAACTAAAAAACTTTGATGGTAACAAGTTGTAAGTCTCTAACATAAGAAAGAAATAACAGCATGTAAATGCTTCGTTTTACTTCGTTGTTTTCCTACATCTGACTATTTTCTTTGTCACTACGTTGCTTGTTCATTCTTATGTAGCGTGAAGCAGCAATAATTTTCTATATCAAAAACTTGCTGTTATGGAGCAGTTTTACGTTCTGTCGCATCAATATTTTTTGTTATGTTGCATATTCAAGCATATGCTAAAAAATTTTCACTTTGTTTTGAATTTTGAACAAAAATTTAAATTGATCTTAAACATCTCAATCAGTGATGCTAATGCAAAATCACATAAAATTCATAATTCATGGTGTGCCTCTTTGCATACTGGCCTTTCACTGTGGAAGTAAGTGGCTTCATCATCACAGTGCCAGTTTCCTGCAGAAAACAGCTTTCATTGTTAATCATAACGTCTGTTGGAAAGTTTGTGGTCGAACAGTGTAATGCTTGATGTTATTGGTTGAGATTCAGAGCACCGAGAGCTGACACACTTGGCTTCATTGTTAAGGCAGTAAAGCAGAGCAATTGCAGAATAGACCGTCTCTCCCAGGAAATGTGTGTCGCCGGTGAATTTCACACGCTCGTCACCGTTGCCCTAGGCATTGATGAATGAGGACGAAAGTTTCCGGATTCGCTAAAGCAGCAGTCACAGGACCGAAAGTGTTGCGCTTGTTTCTTCTCGGGACTGTGATAGCAGCTACACTTATATGGGAGCCACAACTCCAATGCAGTGATACACAGCTGGGAAGCCCTTTTCCTGTTCTAAATGGATTTTCCTTCACATTTGCATCGTAAGCAAACAATAAATCTACGGATTTCTTTAGTTGCTGCCAACTGTGAAAGATAAGTATAGGAGTTTACAGTTTTTCACCATCAAGGATAGCGATGCAATAAAGTGGCGCTTTGCTATCTAATTAATAAATAAAACAAAAAAAAACTTTAAATTTAAGATTTAATAGTATATGTTGAACAATCAAATAAAAAGTTATAACCCCAGAGACCAATGTTACATCCCCACAATGGATATATTAATTACAGAGGCTGTGAACAAAACCGATCATTTCCAAAATAGTGTATTTTATAGGGAAAGGAAAATTGTCATTTTCTTTCTATTTACTCAAAAATGAAAGGATTTTTTATGATCAATATTTGTGTCCCATTTCCAATGATGTCAAAAATAATAATTTTATCCCTTTATTCTACCCTTAAACCAAAATAATTTTGGAAATGCCCTACTTTGTTTGACAAAATTATAATCGTGCACTTTAATCGGAAAAATTTAGGCAATGTACACTTTGAAAAAAAGAAATTAACAGAATTTCTCATTCATCACTGTTAAGTCATAACATTTAATCTCTATATTTTATTTTGGATAACCAAATATTCAAAATGGTAATTTTGAAAAGCGCACAACTCGAAAAAAGTACTTCAAATTCTTTGTAGTCTCAACTCTGAGGCGAACGTTTTCCTTTTTACTTGAATTAGAATTAATATCGCCAAATATGTTATTAAATATTATTATTATTATTATTATTATTATTATTATTATTATTTATCATCATACGTTTCACTCGATTATTTGCTTGATTATTTGTTTTAATAAGTTACAACCAGCAAGTAATAGGAAATACATAAAGAAGGGAACTAGTTGAATGGATAGTGAGTAAACAAAATATTGAACAGCTATACGGGAATGTTATTAAATGCAAGGAGATAAAAATAAGAATTTCACTAAGAAAGGAAAGAAATGTGTTAAAAATTTAGAAAAAGCACACTGGTATTTTTTTTAATTTGGCTAGCTTGATTGAAAATACCAAATTCACCATATTATTTCCCCTGGAAATTACCGATTGTGAACAAAAAAGAGTCACTTATTCAGATAGATGTCTACTTAAACATTTTTTTTTAATTGACCAGTTATGTTCGCAACCTCCACATTCGTTCTGATGTGCTACTTTACCTGACAAACTGTGGCCATTGAAAATGAAAATGAGAAGGTTTTTGAATCGAATCTGGTTGGTAAGATGAATGCACTATTAAAAGTAATGAATGTTGCTGGCATGAGATAGTTCCGCAGAACAGTGGGCGATTTCATATTAAGGAGTCACCTTTTTACAAAAGAAATGTCCTGTAAACCCAGCACCCTTTCATAGTTTTTAGTTTCCACTCGGTACAAAGAGTGCTGATTGCGAAGTTCATGACACCGACAGCGATTATGTTCTGTCCATCAATAACCTAAGGTCCTTCCAGCCTTCTGTCTTGGTATTCTCATTCGAGAGAGAAGAAAATTGTTGACTAACGTCAAACAAGTTGTAAAACGAAAGTCTAAACGTTCAGTTTATATTTTTCCCACATTTATATCTGACAAGTTTCAAAATTAGTTGACGTTGCGTGAAGACATTTTTATTATCGGCAACTGCTGGGTGCATACCAAGAATGCAAGTGCTGTGCGGCGTTGATGTATCAAATTTATCAGAATTCTACCTACTTTATTCGCATAAGTGAACTTGATACCCTAGCACGTAATGCTGCAGACTCTGTCCAGCCACAGAAATTCTGTCCGACTCGAATTGTGGTTCGGTCTGTCATCGCAGCCCAAGCTGTTTATCGTGCTAATGGCGTGGGTTCCACTTCCTCTTGGTAAACCATCTCCATGTGGTTTTAACGTTTTTCTTCTTTGCGTGCTTTAGATACATCCAGCCTCTTAATCTTTTACAATATAATCCGCATTCATAACCCTCGGTTTTGAAGTCTTTAGAATTCTGAGGAAATAACCAAAACATGTTTAATCTAACTACCTAATCAAAATTAATAATAAATATAAAACTATTTATATCAAACTAAATTGAAACGCACAACCATTATTTCAGTGTAAATTAAAATCATATCTAATTGTGAATGAAGCATAAGCATTTATAATGAAAAATATAGCAATTCGTAAAGAATAATACAGCTAAAAATAACAAGGTAGAGATACAGAAAATAATACCATTATTGCAAAATGTCAGAGAGTTTAATCTACAATGTCAGTTTACAACAAAAGAATATAAAAGTAAACATTAAATATTTAAGGCAATGCTATGCGTGAAAACAGCAGTAACGAGGAGAAAAGGATGATTATTATATCAACATATTCGTAAGTAAGACACTAACACCTAAGATGTAAGCCAATTGGTCCCGTCGTAAGTCCTTGCCTCGCCGTCTATGGATCCTCGACGCCCAGTGTCTCTCTTACCCCACCCTCCCACCAAAAATTCTTCCTCCTATCCCTACCAATCAAATCTAACCCAAGATTTAAACTTGGTGTACGAGCTTTATGCAAAAACTTGCTTCTGTAAAGCAACTTGCAGTGACAAGAATCGGTAACGCATCAATAAGTGTTAAATTAAACGTATCATCAAAACCCTTGCAGCGGGACAGAGCATGATGGGCACCCGGTAAGGGAAACTCGGTTTTTAACGGATTGAACATACAGATGGAATGTTAAACCAATATAAAATATTTCTCTCTAGTGTTGTTTATATCATGCCATTTTCTGCAGTATTTCCCGTACTCTGCAAATGAATGTTAAGAATTTAACAAAAGCTGGACACATTTGCACCATAATTTATCAAGAATTATCAGAAGCCTGTGTGCCAGGTATCATAATGAACAGCTACATTAAATGGCAATCGTGCTTGACGACAAGTGAATGGCTAACATTTAGCAACACATACTTCTTTTTCGCATTGTGAGTCCTTTTAGTATAGGCACAAAAACCAAACAAAAGTATAGATATATTAAAAACATGTTTTGTATGTTTTCGGTGTAGCGATGGGGCTAGAGTCGAGAACAACATGCATAAATCATAGCTATATTAAAATACACTTCCAAAGTCACGTCACACCACGTTTAGATACCGAACTCAAATCGATTTGAATACGCTTTCCGCATTGAATTCGAATTCAATACCATCTCCGTTTACACGATTATTTTCAATCCGTATTGAGTCCTGTTTCTATATATTTAAATTGTCCTGTGGGTTAACCTGCGTTAGTTTATTTTTATGTTGGATAACCTAATGGGTAACCTGTTTAAAAAATATTGATTCAATCAGTACAAATGGGAAAGTTAAAACACATACAGATGGTTAAATGGAGTAAAACAATGCGCATGCGTATTTCGTGAATAAAATATATGAAATGGCGATCGGGTTTGTGCGATAAAATGAACTAATGTTAGTGCCATGAACATACGCTATTCCCTGTGTATATGCATCTCATTCGGATTCAATCCATTCCATTCTCAGTTTTTAGTAGGATCGAACTTGGTTCTTGAATTCACGTTTATATGCACCTTTTCAATCCGGAAAGCGTATTCAAATCTATCTGAGTTCCGACATGTAAACGTGGTAACTATTTTTGTACTGAAGGTGTTAGGGTAGATAAATATTGGGTCGGACGGACAAAGAACCTCATATGTTACAAACAAATACTTGTACATCTTTTGACGTCGCTGAAGTGCACTATTACTATCATGATAACATTTGAGAGAGTTAGATACACAGATGGCTACAGCAAAATAGCAGGCGAGAAAGAACCGTTGTCGCAGGTATTGCTCTTTTCAACTAACTTTACAGCTGATGGTTGAACCCCTAGTGTAGTTGTTGATATGAAAAGGTAGGTGATTGCAGGAAAGCAAAATATTGTAGCGTCATAATGTTATAAACAGTGTGTAAGCCGAAGTGTTATGGAAATATGAGCATTGGCAATGAAGAATGCACTACAATGAGACACATTTAAAACGTTCCATTCGCAAGTACGCCGCTTACCGGCGCTACCCCCTCAGTTATCAACAACATTTCACTTTTAAAACATGAGTATTATAAATAATATATATCCGTACTTACCCTACTTACAGAATATACTGAAAATGCTGCCCATATTGTACGGCACACAGTTTCGTAGGGCAGGTAAAGGGCCAATTGGCGAATAGAAGGTTTTTAATGTGCCTCATTGTGCATAACAATTAAAATGAAGCCATACATTATAATTATAAAGCTATAATATTTGTATCTGCTGTTTAAGCACTGAACGAAGCAACAACTATGATCAAGTGCTTGCTTCAATGAAGTGATCTTTACGCAGCAAGGAACTGAGTATGACGTAGGCAGTTAGATACAGAATTTACCACCAGGAAAGTAAGCTGAAACGGGTAAGTAGTAACGTAACTAAGCACCAACCGCCAAAACCAAACCTTCATTTCAACTTTTTTTTTTTTTCAACAACCTTTAGCAATACTCTGAATTTCCGAACACTGACAGGTTCAAACAAGTGGTCTAGCTGTAATCTGTTGCATAAGTCTGATAACAAGCACCTATCTACCTGTCCCTTTCGTCCCTTTTCTCTCGAATGCTTCCGGAATTATTTGCCTATTTTTCACAGTTTTAGACGAAAAATAACGTTTAGATGCAATTAGCATTTAATACATATTTCTTGTTATCATTAGTTTCAGGGGAAATTATGCACAACTTCCTTATATTTATTATTATTATTATTATTATTATTATTATTATTATTATTATTATTATTATTATTATTATTATTATTATTATTATCATCATCATCATCATCATCATTATCATTATCATCACCATCATCATTTTTATAGGATCTTTAGAACAATAGCGTCCCACTTAATTCAATGCATGAATAGACTACTGGAGGTTCCTGTATGTGCCAAAAATTCTACGATACAGGTGCAACGCTTTATTTCTCTTACGAAAGAAGCCATACTTAGGACTTTACGCCCTAAAAACCCATCGACACTGAACGTGTTTGAACTCGGAATCTTGGGTCTACGAAGTAAGCATGGCTACCATTAGACAGCCAGAACCAACTCACTTACATTTGAGCTACCATACTAAACAAATTAGTTGCTTTTCTGAAAATATGGATAACTTTAATAAGTGATCTTTCATGCGCAAGATAAATATAAATTTGCCAAAATATACAAATGCACAAATTTCACAATAAACAAAATATAAATTTGAATATAACGTCAGCCAACATCATGTGTTATAAAAATACCCATAATTTTTTCAAAATGCTTAATCTTTGCTTGATAACATTTAAGCTATAAGTAGACATGTCTTATTTATATCTGTTCATTGGAAGCATTTATGTAACAACGTATATTAATCTATTGAATACTTTCATTAACTATAATGAATGGCCACACAGTACTTGTAAAGACGTTTTCTTATCGTGCTTTTTGCACCTAGGTACAGAATTTCTCTCTATCTCTCTCTCTTTAAATTATACCCTCATATAAATCTGTAATTGTGACTTACATTACCCCTATTTTAACACTTACGCTCTTCCTCGTTTTTTTTTTTTTTTTCTGAATGGTGTTTAACGCCCGTTTTTACTACTGTGGCACCACAGGCGGTGAACACTGGTGATACATGAGATGAAATGATATGTTGGGAAAATATTTTCTTTTTTAAGGAAGGAAACGCTCCAGGCCTAAGTCTGGGGTACCTCCCCGGCATTTGCCAGTTATGAGGACTGAGGAAAACCTGGAGAAAACCTCAGTCAGGCAGGACGGTCCTGGTGGGATTCGAACCCCAAACCTCCCGCTTACTAATCCACGCATTAACGACCTCGGCCACCCGTGGCGGTTTCTTGCTAGTGTTGATCTGTTGACATTTATTATTCTAAATGATATTCATTTTAAATGAACTAGTTTTGTATCTAAAGATCTGTTGTTAGTTCAGAGGACAGAGGAACAAAAGATAAGCCCATCGCATCTAGCGGAATATGACAGAGAACTAAGGTTGCACTTGGACGTGAAACGGCCGATAATTTTGTGTATGAACCTTTTATTTCTGTAATGTGCCGCAAATCTACGCTACGGGACCCACGACTTTAAAGAACTTGCAATCGAGATTTTGTCCTGAAAAAAAAATAAACAAACAAACAAACAAATCAGCTGTCCCAGGCTGGGTTTTAGCTCGCAAATTTTGGGTCCAGAGGAGAGCCCGTTATTCCTCGACTACCGAGGACAACCCATAAATGAAAAATGAAAATGAATGAACTACAAAACGCAAAATAAAAAGCCAAACAACGAATACAAGGTAGCTGAATAATCTGTAAGAAATTGAACGATTTTATTTATCTATTTATTTTTTGAGTTTTCAACTTAAAGGTACGATCAATTTAGTTTTCAGAAAACTGACACTCATATATTCAACAGGAACCTCAGTTTCTGCTCCCTGTTCGTCGATCAGCTATTTCAACCCTTTAAAAAGCCCAACCAAAACATGTAATATCTATAATTGAAACTTAAAATTTTTTTCTTATTGAAAATAAGGTGAATATAAAGGTTTTGAAGGGCTTGTTCATTCCTATTGAGATATAAGCCGTGTACATGAGAGGAATAAACCAAGAAAATTTTGCTGCAATATTTTCAATGCTGGTAACTATACAAAAAAAAAAAAAAACAGTGTAGATTTTGCAATGTTGCAGGATGAACCTAGTTTCTTAGGGATAGTGAAGAAGAATACAAGGAAAGAAACACAGAAATATCTCTGAAGTTACAGATTAAAAAACAGAATAATCGACAGCCATAAGGTAGATGCTATTAGTTATAAAAAAATAAGTTGATTTGCTTTTATCTACAAGTTTGAAGTTATATATAGAAATGTTTCTCACTTTGCCCAAGTTTTGGAATCCATGTTATTTTCTTTTGGCCTGTCCCTAAAGAGACACTAGAAGGAAATATTTTTAAAGTTTCCCAAATGCAAGAAGCAGTTGGGCCAACTCTCAGTTGCTACTTTCATTATGAGGAGGGAGAATGGTCTCATTTTCCCCAACAATAGAACAATTTTCTTTCCTTTAAACCCGGTAAGCATTTTAGTTTTAAACGCAATTGTCTGATTGAAAAAATAATTACAAGTTTTTGTTGGCACACAGTGTCATTTGCGCAGGTTCTGCATATCCTAAAGGTTATGTCTATATTGAAATATCAAGAAGAACATCGCCTGATTATCAACAATGCACTAAACTTTCAGTGATGTGGCACATTGTGCTCTAAAACTTTGCACCGGACATGTGATCACCATGGCAATTAACGATCGGGATGGATGAGGCGGTAACGCTTGAAAATCGCATTCGGGATGTTCCGGGTTCAACCTGCCATTGAGATTTTTCATGATCACTTACGCAAATGCTGGGATGAATATTTACATTCGGCAAATTTTCCGTTCTCACGTCTGGTGTCTCCCTCGCCTTATCCCTTCTTCCCGGAGGTGTCTCCATTGGCGCGCAGGCACAAAGTCGTGAGCAAGGCTCAAGTACCGGAAGTATCCTCTGCCCCAGACCGACCGACCAACCAACTAGCAATTAGAGAGCAATTAAAAATCTAATTTCATCAATTCTTCAGAGAATGAGAATTTTCACACTGAACGCTTCATGAATTGTCAATTCGAAATAACATAAAACTAATAACAAACATCTGCAATATTAGCTTTTCCTACTATTATACATACAACTGGGTAAGCGAGGACAGAAATGCGCTATCTTGTGCATTTACTAACTATTGCTTAGGCATCAATTTTATGATGTTTAAGGCACGATTGTCGATACAATAGGTTATTGGAGCTTTGTGGGATGTATATGTGTATTGCAGAATTAAAATAAACAACATTGCACATTATCTTTGCAGCGTTCATAGGGAAAGCAACATGGACAAATTTAAAACACCCTATGCCATCATTGTAGTTAATTAGGCTATTTATTTTTAAGCGGCTGTCCGTATCTTCTCAATTTGACCCCAGAAGTAAATTGTACTAAAATTAAAATTAGCCACTTCCTAATTAAAGATAATATATCGATAGAATCAGTGCCAGTACGTAAGAAATCGGACAACAAAATTCCTTCAATGTTTATATCTAAAAAAAAATTTACAAACTTAAACAGACAGGAGAGAGTACGCTTCAAGCAAATTAAGGGCAGTATATTACTATAGTTTCTACGCTAGAAGGGTATTAAGTTACAGTAGTTTTGAACTTTTGATATGAAACATTCTGAAATGTTTTGTGATATATAAACTAAATTAATATTAAATGAAAGTTTCTGATAAGTTGTTTGTCTAAATAGCTGACTACGAAATATTATTTAGTCCTAAGGGGTTGAGTTAATTTGTTTCATCCTGCATTCGCTTTAAAATATTTTTACAATCCATATTGATTTCTTACTGATATACTTCAAATAACACTTTACTAGTATCTGAAGCGAGGAAATAAATCCGGAACAAAACGGGGGCTGTTTCAAATTACTTCCGTTCGCGCGAAGTTTCCCCGCTGAATATATGATTTGTGGTCGTGCAGCCGGAGTGTGCTAAAAATTTAACCATAATGCAAGTTCGCCTCTCGAAAAGAAAGGTAGCGCAACAACTTTCCACTGCGCGCTAAAATAAATGTTTATAACAAGTTTCTATTTTTAAGTTATTTTTACTGCACCATATTTTTGAAAACTGATAATTTTTAAGTTTTTAAAGTAGAAAATTATGGCTTGTATTTCAATATTTTAAAGTAAATGAAATATAATGAAATGACAATACGTTTTAAAATAAATAAATAAATATTGGTTATGCAGCAGTAAGAAAACTTCAAAAAGAAAGTAATGTATACTATCCATTTTTGTTTCTGCAGTCCATTGTTCCAGATATATTTATTTTCAAAGACACAATTTTTCATAAAATGTAATTAAATTATGTAATAAAATATTTAACGAAATGTAATGGGAACAGGGGTTTCATATTTTGCAGAAATTGTCTTTTGATATTTATATGTGAAAATGTATTGTGCCTTAAAAATTATGAGGTCAATTTTTTACATGCCTTGTCAGATTTGAGATGAAATGTTCCCATATATTGCTTATGCACGACTTTATTGACAAATTTCATGAAGGCTTGATAGTTATTTTATGAAACGGAAATGATATGTGTCAAAAGTAATTCAATAAAAGAAGCACTCACTCATAGTGGTGAGTCCTCAGTGACTGAATTAGTGGATAACAGACCAAGCCTAGAGTTTGGATGTCATTTGATACAAGCTGTCTTTCGTTTTGTGGCGGTCTTATTCTATAATAAGAAAACAAGCGAATCACGAATGAGTCCAAATGCCAGCTGCACAGTCCAGATGCTGGCTCGTTTCAAATGATTCCGCTCGCTTTCCCACGAAGTTACCTCGTTTTGTTCGCACGATGAATGTATTCTATAAGGGCAAGGAGTTGACACGTCTGAAAGGAATAAATAGAATGAGCGAAAGATAAAAGTAAAAGGCGAGTAAAAAGTAAATTCAGATCAAACTAAAAATGTTTTCCCATCGCGGAAGTGTAGATTGTCACCACCTCAACATGATTTATGGCTACTACTGAAAAAACTAAAGTAACGCGTTCCTCAACATTTCGGCCAATCTCCAGCAAACACATGATTTTCCTTTTATTTTTTCATACACTTTCGCATAGTTTAGAAGCAATGTACCTATTAAGTGTGCTGCAGTCCAACATAATTTTATTGGATTGCACTTTTGATGTTTTCTAGTCGATACAAGTATCCTCATCGGGCTAAGATTCGTTTTCTAAAAAAATTGCGTTCGTTAAGATGAACAGCGTCGTTTTCTGTGCAGTAATCGGGATCATCAGGGGAAATTAACCCTAACATAACCACGTACACTCAACTATTCGTAATCAAAGATAGCTTCAGCATAGCTTCTGTCACACTTATTTGCATCTGCATCTTTGAGACGACAATAATATTGAGATTAAAGATGCAATAATTCTGTTTAGAGCTACATTTATAAGCGGTACTGATGTGCCTTTTCTAAATTAAACAGCTCGCGTACATTATGACTACCGATAGGAAAAATCACCTTTACAAACCACGTTAGTTAACAAAGAAAATCGGACCGCACTGCGACACACGTCAGTTCAGGTACTAAGTACATATACAATGAAAAAAAGGTTTTTACTAAAAAAACTGGTTTCGAGGAATGAACTAATCACACTATCGCTCATTAATTTCAGTATAGCATCTACTTTCCTCATATTTCTAACAAACAAAGAACTCTATATTAGTCCAAAATACCGCCACGGGTAGCCGAGGTCGCGCGGTTTCGTGAGCGCGAGGTCTAGGGTTCGAATCCCACCAGGACCGTCCCTCCTTACTGAGGACTTTTCCAGGGTTTTCTCAGTCCTTATACGTGGCAAATGCCGGGGCGGTACCCTAAACTTGGGCCTGGAACGTTTCCTTTCTTAAAAAATCCTTTCCCAATTTATCATTTCATCTCATGTATCATCAGTGTCCACCACCTGTGGACAGTAGTAAAAACGGGCTTTAAACACCATTAAAAAAAATAGTCCAAAACACATTTAGGTTAATAATTCAGCAATCGCGGTAAAATATACAAAAAACAACGTTAACATTTCACTTCAGCAATTAATAACTGTGCAGCATTTGTTTGAGGTATTCTCGTACTCTATCCTTCCATGATCTTAAGCTGGTTTAATACATCTCCTGGTTACCTCTACCCACTTTCTCACCTAACAATTGTACAGAATTACATTCCGGACTCGGTACAGACAAGGCATAACATTCAGTCCCCTCTGTTTTGCTCCAGATCGATGTTTAGAATAGTTACCTTGCTGCAAGGTGAAACCCTTCCCTTATAGATGCAATCCAGAAACTGAAGAATTTTATGACAAAGTTTCTGATTCATTTTTCGTTCAATTTTCATATCCACAACTTATTCCCAATCCACAATATCCCTACACTTTTTAATAATTAGCAAAACATACTATTGGAAAACGTTCTACTCTTTTGTTGGCGGACATGTTTTATCTTGGTACCAAATGACTCATATTTTGATTCGTCTGTGAAAATTACTGTTTTAGATCAATCAGTGGTATCCAGTGTCAATACCGTTTAGCCCATCGCCATCTCATCTTTTATGTTAATAGGCTTTAGCAATGGTTTCCTTACTGTCACATGCTCCTTTTGATCAACTAGTTAAAAGTCTTCTTTTTGCTATAGCTACAGTCTTCTGGTTCATTTCTACTGTTCTGCATATATTTATGGTGTAGTTTTAAATATATTCCTTTTACTGGAAATTCTAATTAATTTATCATTGTTTGTTTGTTTGTTTTTTTGTAGTTTTGTGAGGTTGTCCTGGTCGTGATAAAGTTCTGTTACTAAGAGTATTTGTGCAGTGAGCAAGAGTGCATTGCACTCCCCAGTAGAGGGGAGATTAGCAACTTTAGCAAATGACGAATCCGCAAATCTATCTTAATGCTGTAATCGCAGCACGTTTTTAAGTGATATTTACACAATTAGATCCATAGTAATAATGTAATCACCAACAAGTTGAAGTGCAATCAGCAGGTTTATCTTGCAATACGACCTTGATGCACACTGTGTTGGTTGTAGTACCGATACCTAAGTTACATTTGACTAAGTCAATGAAACAATACAGTGTCAGCCTTCTGTAGTTTGTTTATCTCGCTTTTATAAAACAATAAAGTTTAGAGCAAAAATTTAAAATAATACATTCCTATTCATTTAATAATGTAATATATTCATCTATATAATAATAATAATAATAATAATAATAATGATAATTAATTTCAACTGATTTAAAGGCTGATTTCATGTAAATGAGCAGGCGTAGTGAAATTAATTTCGGGTAGTATAGGTATACTAATTATAATAACAGACTGAAATCTGGTATGTTCAACCCATTCTAGGAATAAAGTGTATGGAATCTGTTTTCTCATGTACCACAGAGCCCTACTTATTGAATGTCTGAATTAAATTTAGTATGTAGATTATAGGTGGGTGGTTCCGTGTTTCACTTATTTTTTGTACAAATGTTGACACTACAGCATAAAATATTTACAGAAATAAATACGAAGCAAAAATTAACATTAATTTTAATGTTTATTTCGGAATAACTGCACTGAATAACAGGTATTCACCCAAGTTGTCACATTTACTCTTTTGCTCAGTTGCGGATAATTATTCTCAACCAACTACAAAGACAAAGAAAAACTCGAACCCTGGTTGAATCAAGTTTCAAACAGTGACTTTCCTCGGATTTTTAAAAGAAATATTTAGATAGCTTTAGCGCTTTTTGTTTCCAGGATAATACTTATCCTTTATTAGTTCTTCTATAGTAAAATAACGAGTTTTCCACAATTTATCTTGAGAGAATCTGAAGCTCGATTTGTATTTATTTTTACTATTGAGCGAATAAAGTTATAAAAATCAAATAATATATCCATAAAATGTGATTACAGCCCATCACTTTAATTTCCTGTAACAGTCGAACAGACGAGGCTCATAATTAAACCGATTAACGCGATATTCTCTTTTATGTTTCATTTAAACTTTTCGGTATTAAATTTAAGACAACTGAATCATAATAGCCTACAACACTAATTAAATATACAATTATTATAAAATATAACTTTGAAAATGAAATGATATTCATTAAGTTTGTTTCAAAAATTGTTTCTTTTTTGCTTAGTAATTTTTGGCTTGGGACTTTAAAATTACAAAATTAATTTGTGCATATGACGTATCGTCAAAACGTTTTCTATTGCCCGCCATATTGATTAGTGATTTCCAGTGCACACTGATATTCAGACCAAATAAGCTATAAAGATATTTCAGTGGTCCTGTTCTGATGAATTTGCTTAAGAACAATTGCACGTAGGTGTGACAAAATAAAAGTGATAAAACAGAAACGATAAAATTGTTGCGATGAAATTCCTGATATTCTAATACTGGATTGGTCACTGATTCATGAGCTAACAGGCACCAAAAATAAGTCCTAATACTTGTAAAAGGACATTAGACCATTAACACTAACTTCATAAGCAAATAGTTATTCATATTAAGTTGCCAACCGTACGCAAATTAATTTCACGGTATTAGCTTGTCAATTTTTTTTATTTATTTATTTACGGGCGCTCTTTCACATCTCAGGTCATCAGCGTCCCATTCAACTCAGGGCGTGAAATGGCCGACTAATTTTGCTCAGAGGCCTCTCTTTCAGGCTTGAGGTTCTTTTTCGTGCCGTAAATGTACGACACGGGACCCACGGGGTTACTTCCCTTCCGAAGGAAGCTATATTTACGATTTTTACGCCCGAAAAAATTCATCGGTCCTGGCCGGGTTCGAACCCGCGATCTTGGGTCTAGGAAGCAAGTATGGTAACCACTACACCACCAGGACCGACAGCCAGTCATTTATATAGCAGATCATAATATGGCGGGAACAGTGCTTTCACTGAGGAGAGTTTTTCATCAACCGCGCAGCTAGGGGTAGAGGGGCTTTTATGAGACATTTTATTTTATAATTACAGACCAACTCTTAAGAAGGGACGTTTCCATGAATCAGGATCAGCGTTATTACATTACTCAAGAAACGAATACACCAATCATGAAGCTTTTTTCATTAACATCATAACTAAATAAGCAATTACTTCACTTCTATATTTTCTGGCACTTCTAAAAAAAATTGTTGCACAACAAATAACAGTAATAGTAAGGTGTCTATGAATATTTGTGGCCTTACTGTACAATGTAAAGGCACCAAGCGGTTGGTTCTGGTGAAAACGCTTGGGACCGGACTGAGTTTTTTCCGTGTTTGTCTCAGCCTAAATTCAGAAAAGGTAAATCTTAATATTGCTCTGCCACGTCCTTTTCATCATTCATCTTCATTCACTCTCTTTCTGTGTTTGTGATGTCTTCAAGTCGGCTCTGACATTGGACTGGCAACTCATTCAGAAAGTCTCTCAGGTTGTATGTGTACTGTATGGGTGTTCAGAGATCCCCGATAGACTTGACACGGACATTGGTTTTTAAGGCCCAATACCGTAGAAGGGTAAACCATTAAATAAGAAAAGTATAGTGTAAAGGTTCGTGTCCTGGTATTACAGAGTGCAGTTTAAGTTTCCGTTTGCATGGATAAATTTTTCTCGAAAATTATCAACCTTGAATGAGAACATTTTGTTACTAGCTCGTTGTACATCTGCGAGTGAAGTATTTTTCAGGTTTTATAATTTTAAAGGTGCACTCACTTATTTTGTTAACATTTTATGTATCTGATAGTGGTTGTTACACATTGAATTTATGTTTACTCCAGCTAATGTTTCCAGCCTAAAGGGTTACTTAATATTTGGTTGAATACTTTTCGAACGCTTCTGCAACATTTGGTTACTTTTTCTGGTCGGAAGGAACTTCTCTAAAAGCGCGCTTCCTCAAATTGTATTTTATTTAATTATTTTTATTAATTTTTTATTAAGCTTCGGACTGAGCTGATTTAGTTTGAAAGGCTATACGGCTTACAGTGAACTTGCAAGGTTTTTGATTTGATTTGTTTTGTTTACGGACGCTCTTTAACATCTCAGGTCATCAGCGTCCCATTCAATTCAGAGCGTGAAACGGCTGACAAATTTTGCTCAGAGGCCTCTTCTTTCAGACTTGAGGTTCTTTTTCGTGCCGTAAATGTACGACACGGAACCTACGGCTTTACTTCCATTCCGAAGGAAGTCATACTTAGGATTTTTACGCCCGAAAAAATCCATCAATCCTGGACGGGTTCGAACCCGCGATCTTGGGTTTAGAAAGCAAGTATGGTTACCACTACATCACCAGGACCGACGGACTTGCAAGACCCAGGATATTTCATTTATAGCTGTTTCATTCCAAGATTTTAACGAAGTAAGAAGCAGTACTGCCATTTTCGGCATATTAACTTTTAACAGATCCTCGTTTTTCATACCTCAAGGCCAGATAGTTACCCTAAAAGCCTTAAACGTACTGATATACAGTGACCCAAAAAACAAAAAACCTAAGATTGTATGAAATATAATTCTTACAAAGGAAAATATTATACGTGGTATTTCATGAGCAGCTTCTGTCTCTAAAACCTATATTTTATTTATTTACTTATTCTGGAGGAGCTAAGACCATTAGGCCTTCACTTCCGCTCTACCAATTTAATAATAATTACATGAAGTTATAGCGACAATATTACAATCACAACATTGACAGTAAAGTTGACAATACTCGTACACTTATTGGTAACCAATGTAAAACATTATTATATAAATAAATGTATGCTAATACATAAATATTGGCAATGAAAAATATTAACTTAAGAAGAAAAAATAAGAAAATAAAAGAACAATAATATACAAACACCAGCAATGATTTTACTGTACAGTTAAAAAATAAATGCAGTTGTAGAGAGAGATGGTAGAAACCGCAGTGCAAATGTATATCACAAGAAATTTTTTTGTGTCATCGTTATTTGTTTATATGGACAAAGTTTATTATGCTGGTGATTATGGGATAACCTACAAGTACCCTTTCTAACATTTAACTATGTAGAAGAATCAATATTATGATGTGAAATTACCTCTTTCAGTCCATCGAGACGTCCAAGGGACTTTGATGTTTCCAATGGATGTGGACAGAAGGAATTGTACTGTTGGCGCGGCGACGTCCCGGTGGTCACTTTCGTCTTTCGTTTGTCCAAAAGATGGCGGCTACGACCAGAAATCTGCTTTTTGTTGTCATCCGGCACGGATTCCTCCAGTTCCGGATCGGACTGTACTTCTCGATACTCTTCCTTGCTGTTGTGACGTCCTTTATAGCGGCGTCTCGACGCTTTGGGCGAGCTTTTTGGGCTAGTTACGGGTGAACCCAGAGGGCTTAGTGACTGAAGCCTTTGCACCAAACTTCCAAACATGCTTCTTGCAATTTAATTATGTTAGTACCAAAATGAGACTACGATTATCATTTGAGTTATGTGGCTGTTCTTAAACCTATTTATGGTTATCAGCTCTATATTCTGCTTTTCTGAAACGGACTAACAAAACTGGAAGGGAAAAACTTCACATGCACTTTCCACAGCACAAAAGAGAAAGAGAGAAAATTAAATAAAAACAAAATGATGAGAAAAAACAATTGTTCGTCCTAATGAACTTGTTTCCATTTGACTTACTCAAGCAAAAGATGTAATCACTGTCATTATTGTCACTTAAAAAGACAACTCAAAAACATTAGTAAGAGAGAGATACGAGCGACAGACAGCTACGGCACAGCATCCTCCTGTGCTAGCACACGCAAATAGCCAATGAAATAATGTTTAATAACTTCAGCTAGGTAGCAGTTATTAATGTACATTTCACTGAATTCGATTGTTAGCAAAAGCAAAGGAATTATAAAATGAAAAGAATTGTGTTAACGAGTCATCAAGACGCTGACATACATAGACCTAAACACCTTAGTGTCTTATCTACTCATAGAGAATGTTCTCAGAAGCAAACAAACTGCTTGAACCTTGGAGCATCGCGTCCTCTCTCTCGCAACGTTTCTGTGGCACTACAGCAGATGCCATACTAACAACCGCACACCAAGGCTCACTGAAGCCAACTGAACTGACTTCAGTCCTCTCCAGCACACGCTCATCAAGCCGCCTTGAGTATACACACACACACGGAACGAGTTCGGCTTCCCTCCTCTACCTACCTTATGCATCTCTCTCTCTCTCGCACACTAGGGTGGATAAAAATTCTCTTCTGTAGCGAAGACGGTTTCTAATGGCCCGTGTAGACAGCCCAAGAGACAGGCAGGGTTACAGTAGAAGGCATGTCCGGGCTTTCTTGACCTGTGCCCTTGACGAACTGCTCCATTTTTCTTATTACTAAAAATTAAATCGTCTTATATAAAGTCACTCAACTCAGAATTACGGCAGTCTAAAGTTATACGGTATAACCAAAACAATAAATTGCTACAGATATACTATAAATGCAGCATTGAGTATAACAGAAGTGTTAAGAGTGGATAAGGAAAAATTAAGAGAGGGGAAAAAAAAAAAAAAAAAAAAAAAAAAAAAAAAAAAAAACGAAGGCTCTAAAATATGTAATACTCAAGTTGCCAAAATATTTTCCCATTTTTCTCATATGTTAAAACAACTTTGTTTCTAAGATTTTGCAAGCTCTTTTTTTATAAGGATAGTGCTTTTTCAACGAGGTTTTAATCACAGGCAATGTGTTTGTGTATCCTATAAAGAGCTTAAAAATGTAAATAAAACTTTGAAACTAGAGACTGAACTGAAAAGTATTGATGAAGATCAAATGTTTGCTGATTGATTTATTGATTGATTGCTGTTGAAGTGCGCAGTAATATTGGCACATTGAGCCGCAAGGGCCCTTTATGCATTCCTACGATCCTAACATATTAGTTACAGATCTAAATGTTCAGATTCCTTTCTACAAGCTTAGGAATTACATCTCCTTAAGACTGAACCCTAATAGAGATGTCCTTTGTGTTTGCAGATAGTAAGATGTGTTTTACGCTCTCATCAAACCGTTCACGTAGATGCATATTATACCGGGTTTCCCAAAATTACACCGACAAACTTTGGAGTAGGATAGATGATCGTTTTTAAAACCCTTTCAGTTGAGAAACCCAAGTGCTATGGCGTTTCATTTCAGTGCAATAAGGTTAGTTATCAATTACATGATTTTACAGTAAGGGGTAGGGGCAATTCGGTATTAATAAATAGAGCCAATAATAATTAACATAGGGTTCATTTGGCCCAAGAATAGGTGATTATACAAACAAAACAACAAAAAGCAATCGAGAAACTCTCCCTGAAGTGTAAAATAATCATTCTGAAAAAAGAGGTACATTATTCTTATCTCAAAGCACATCCTGGAACACACGACCATTCATTTCCAGAAAAAGCGCGCATCGACGTGGCATATTTTGCCTAACTCTCAAAGACGTCAGACATGCCTCTGATTTCATCAGCTGTGCTACGAGGGTAGGTCCATAAGTTTCCGGCCTAACATTTTCTAGGTATAATAAAGACAAATACTATATTTAGTTTTTCAATATAGTTAACCTTTATTGCAATAAACTTCTCACATCTTTGAATTAACATTTCAATCACCCCACAAAAAAAAAAAAAAATGGTCAGAAGACTTGTCTGCAAAATTTACATAAACAGCATCCATCACATCTTCGTCACACTTAAATTGCCTTCCTCAAAGGTCCTTCTTGGGTTTTGAGAAGAGGAAATAGTTACTGGGAGCTAAATCTGGGCTGTAGGGTGGGTGGTTGATCTTCTTTAAGGCACATTTCTTCACAGCTTCTTTTGCAACAAGAGCTGTGTGCACAGGCGTTGTGTGAAGAAGGTGCACACCACCTTTCAGCTTTCCTCGCCTTTTCTCTTTGATGGAAGCATGTAGTCAGTGCAGTAGGCTAGCATAGTACTTTCCATTTACTGTCGTGTACTTCTCCTTGAAGCCAATGAAGAGTATTTCTTCATAGTCCCAAAAGATTGTGGTCATGATCTTCTTGGTTGACTGAGTGACCTTGGCCTTTAGAGGCGGTGCTTCGCCAGGTTTACGCCTGCCACTCCACTGCTTCTCTTTTGGACAAGGGAACATAGTAGAGGACTAAGTTTCATCTCCTGTAACAATGGTTTGGGGAACTTCTCTCTCGTTGCCACGACAGAGCTCCAAAATGTCTGGCAACAAATGATTCGTTGCTGTTTTTGGACTGAAGAAAGAAGTGTAGGCACCCATTTTGCAATAACCTTATTCATGTTTAAATGTTCATGAATAATTCAAAGGGATGTTGTTTTAGAAAGACCCAACCATGCAACTATTTCTGTAATTTTGAGCCGCCGGTCTTCCATAATGTCTCCTTCCACAAGAGCGATATTTTCAGGAGTGAGCACTTCCAAGGCAAACCTGCATGCTCTTCGTCTTCAATACTTTCTTGACCTATTCGAAAAAAATTGGCCCATTCTTTTACGGTAGAATATGAGGGGGATGCTTCCCCATATAACCGTTCAATCGCTGTTTAATTTCATTTGGAGTAAGTCCTTCTTTTGTAAAGAACTTATTAACAGCTCGATACTGCATTTTGAACATGTCACAATGTTCTACACATAGCTTTCTTAATGCAACTATATCTGAAAAACTGAACACAGAGGAAAGGAAGTTACAGCTGCCATTATTTACTTAACAGATAAGCTATGACGCCAGATAAGGAGTTTGTGAAGGCGATCATCCTTATCGGCAAGGCCGGAAACTTTGGAACTCATACGTCTGCTGCGAGATTTCTACGAAATCAACAGGGTTTTCGTAAACAAGGGAGTTCATGTATCCCGACAAGTAGAAATCAAGGGGACCGGCCATACAATGGGCCCACCCCAACCTATCCAGTGATTGCCGTAAGTAACTTTCAGATAACGACGTACTTCATTGTTTTTTTGTTTTTGAATGATTTATTTATGGACGCTCCTTAACATCTCAGGTCATCAGCGTCCCATTCAACTCAGGGCGTGAAACGGCCGACAAATTTTGCTCAGAGGCCTCTATTTCAAGCTTGAGGTTCTTTATCATGCCGTAAATCTACGACACGGGACACAGGCTTTACTTCCCTTCCGAAGGAAGCCATACTTAGGATTTTTACGCCCCGAAAAAATCCATCGGTCCTGGCCGGGTTCGAACCCGCGATCTTGGGTTAAGGAGGCAAGTATGGTAAAAACTACACCACCAGGACCGACGTGCGCACTTCATTGCCAAAGCGATCTGGTGCCCCGTCATGTTGAAACCACGTGTACTTCTGATATTGACAGGAAATGTTCAATAATTCAGGTAGAACTTCTCTTTAAACACACACACACACACACACACACACACACACACACACCAAGTAATTGCTGCGCTGAGGGCAAAAAAAAAAAAATGGTCCTATCAGAAATTCATTCCTGTCACACACTCATACCAAATCTGAACTGATGTGACCGCACAAATGTGATATGGGGTTTTCAAAGCCCAAACATGTGAATTGTAATAATTAAACAATTCTTCCACTGTGAAACATGCTTCATCCGTGAACAGCATGTTTGTTGAATAGTTTTGTCGCTTCTCATTTTGGACTGGTGACCATATTTATCTCGTAAACCCAAGATCACTGGTTCAATCCCGGTCGGTGGCTGTTTTCCGGGTGTAAAAATCCAAAGTATGGCTTCCTTCGGAAGGGAAGTAAAGCCGTGGGTCCCTTGCCGTAGATTTACGGCACGAAAAAGAACCTCAAGCCTGAACAAAGAGATCTCTGAGTAAAATTGATCGATCGCTTCACGCTATCAATTGAATGGGACGCAGATGACCTGAGAGCGTCCGTAAAAAAACCAAATCAATCAATTCTCCGTTTGGTGCAAATACCATGCACGAAATTGTCGTTGCAACGGGTAGTCACCTGGCATAGAAGCATGAACCTGTTGAAAATGAAACGTATGTAACTGCAGTTCCTGCAGAATTCTAAAGACCGTAGAACGACTTAGTTCAATCGTCGAGCTATAGCGTGAATACTTATAGAAATATTGCCTCTAAGCACCTCAGTATTGCTTCCTCGGCCGCAGGCGTTAATCAAGATCGCCGCCGTCCTTGACCCTCTGCTCGTCTACCTAATGTGCCCAGTTCGCATAGTCTGCGCTCAATGCGGGCAAAGTAGCGTGATGTGGAACACTTCGGTTTGAAAATTATTCCCGGTAACGACCAGAACCTAATGCCGATCCGTGAGCAAAATGCATTTCCGTCAACTCAATCCGTTGATAATGTTCCCTGTCTGTATCGTAGAAGTGAACAAACTGAGTTCCTGCCCAATGGTATACCGATATTGATAACAAATAAGCTGCTACATTGCCTGGAAGTACGTATGGCACTGAGCTTAGGGAGTAAACAAATAAGGGAGAAGCAAAATACCGAGTTTAAGAAAAATATACGAATGCAAGGATGATACTGAGCTGAAAGAGTAAACAAACTACGGAGAGGTATTAATGATATATCACCTTGTTGCACAGGAACGAAACATCGCAGCCCATGGGTTCCTTAACAAAAAGTGCTTTAGATAACTTATCTCAAAATTTGTTAGTCTAATTTTGGGACACCCGGTATAGTCCCATCGCTCATAGGTTTTTCCGAAATGGCCATTGCCCAGTACTGGTTTGCTTCCTCTCTCAATTCAGTTGGTATTTAGCCAGGGTGCTGTTTTTTTTTTTTTTAAATTGTAATAACATTTTTATCCGGTTCTCAGCCAGGAAAGTTCTTCCATTTTATCTTATGTCCTTTCTTAGTCCATTGATATACTGCAGATCTAGCAGTTTTCTTGCTAATGCCGCAGAAAGATTCTGGTCCTGTGACGTCAATGCCCTGGTGTCCAGGCACCCAACAAAGTTCTAATTGATTATTTTTTAAAAGATTAATAAGAGCTTGGAGATATCGCATACATATCTAGAGTTGACCTGATGAGATTTATGCATCTGAATGTCGTTTAACCGTCTGTGAAGATGAGAATACATTGGTGAATATACTGTTAACGGAATATTAATAAAAGAAAAATAGAATTAGAAGGGTTTTACAATGTTCACGGAACTATCACTAAACTATATTTAAGACTAATTTTAGTGCTCAAAAGTTTTGTTTCTGCAAAGTTAAGATAGACTGAAAAGAAGGACAAAATAAATACGATTTTAACTTCACATTTTAAAACATACTGTAGAAAAATTTATATTACATGTTGTTTCTCCACAGTTTTTTTTTTAAGATTATGATGTAAGACTTCCTTGCTGTGACGAATGAAACGAAGTAATAATGTCTCTAAATGAGCCCGGCGTAAAGGCGTTTAGCATTACCTGCCACATTCTGCTTTTCAGGATAAGGGAAAACTCCGGAGAAAACACCACCCAAGAGTCTTGTTCCCAACAGGAATCGAACTTGAGCCCGCCAGTTGCAAAGGAGACATTGAGGTACGACAGTGAACGAAACGATGTGGGCTCGAGTTTAGTTGAAAAAACTGAAGACAAAAGTTTTAATTCTGAAACTTTGTCATTCGGTCTTACCGAGGTTTCTAATTCCCTTTTATTCTTCTTCTCTTCTCTTTTCGCACTCAAGCCCGGGGTGAGCCTTGGCTTGCAAGTGATCAGCACGTGGGCACCACGCAGGTCGCCTATCACACGGTTTTCGTGATCAAAGAACGCCACCTCTTCATCAGGCAGCTTCCCAATTGTCCTCACGAGGCCGGGTGAGCCCCGTTCCAGACCTCTCTAACTTAGAAAATTTTCTAATTCGAACCAGGGCCTTCCGGCCATCAGTCAGCAATACCATTAGATCCAGGAGGTGGCCACTCTGTTTTATTATTACAAGTAAATATGAGCAATACTAGAAAACTTCCGGTACCTATGAATACCTTCTCTTAAGATGTGAGTAATTAACGTTAAAATGTCATTGATAATTTTAAAAAGTGCTCCATTTTATAAACTTAAACTTGTAGAATCAGCAATAGTCTCCAGCGTTTTTTTTAAGTACTGCCTAAAAAGCTATCGGCCTCGACAATAGATGGCCATGCCATTAAGTATTCATTTGATATATGAAGTAACTCGGTATTGTGAATAAATACAAGTAAACACTTTCAAATTTTTATTTAACAAGTAAAAGCTTTCAAGAGTGCGACTTGTAAATAAAAGTGTGCTATTACACGTGATTAAATTCTTGCCAATTTTCCGGTTTTACTTTAAAGTGTTTATATGCCTGATTCATCTCCTCGGCAATATTTTAAAGTTCCGCTCCTGGAACTCAAGTATGCATAAAATGCGTGTGTTTGTGCAATTTCTTTAAAAAAATTCGATAATTTATAGAATAATTATTATTTCGTATATATGAGAATGAGAAAAGTTGGTTTGTTTTTTATTGCAATATCATGGGAATACTCATTTTTGGTTCGGTATACACTTATATGTCAATTTACTTGTTTACGGTTCAGTTTTTAATGTCACTTTCTACCATTTTTACGTCTTTACACTCATTTCTATAATAATTGAGATACGCTTATCAGGTTTCAGGTGTATTTTTATAACAGTGATACTACAATTACATGTAATCGATTGTTTCTGGACCATTATTGCTTCACTGCAAAAATATGGTATTTTCTTCAGGTCTGTCGGAAATTCATTTTTAATCAGACTGCTTGTGAGCTGCACATGCGTTCATCATATCGGATGGCGAATATATCGAATCTCAGACTGTTTCATAAGACATTAAGGTAGTGCCAGTAAATTTATTAAGAGAAAATAAAATTGTTTTAAACAAATTTATGTAATAAGAAACAAATCCGCATTAAAAAAGAAAGTGATGTATCCGCGACCAGAAATAAGCCCATATACTCCTACAACAGGAAAAATATTTTTAGAGATAAATCACTTTTTCACTTAGGTTCCAGGAGCTGCTGCACTTGGACTATTAGGTGCGTTGACATCTAACATTGAAGAAGAAACACCACTGATGAAAGGCAAAATGGAAATAATCCAAAGCAAACCTAAACGAAAGCCTCAAAAAAGTAAAATGTTCGAGGATAAATCAAAAGATTTACTAAAATGTCTATCTCAATACAGAAAAAATTCCAAACAAAACGATACCGAAGATAGACTAAATGGGGGACATCATTTTTATTTTTAAAAGTTTACCAATATATAATTAAACTACTTCTATATTTTTATGGGGTATATTTTTTCTATCTTGTATTATATTTTAAATATGGGAATACATGTAATAAAAGTTAAAAAAATACAAAATACAATATGCACGTTTATAATGAGTGACAACATGCAATCAAATGTTGCTCCTTTTTTCTCATTGTTACTGTCTTTAAATAAAAAATTAAATGTTTAAATACACGTAAGCATTTCCAAAATTATAAAGAAAGCTTGCATATGTTTAGTGAATGTCAGCATAAACCAGACGCCCCGTTAACAAAAGTGAGTGTTTATGTACATACTTAACTACCTTTCAGCTCTACATTGGGTTTTTAAGTGTTTTAATACAACTTAAATTTCAATCGTGCATTACAGTACAATTCATTCATTTTTGTATGAACATTCTTTAAACCGATTCATAAAAGGGGACGCACAAACAAAGTTAATATTTTCTGTTAAGTATACGTATCTAACACATATCATGTTACAAGTTAAGTAGTTCATCACGATCATCATTGAAATTCATTTCTTCAAAATCCCATTCATTCTTCAGGTAATATTTTGTTACGTTATGAAATACTACACAGCATGCAATTATTTGAGGGCACTTACTTAATGACTTCCTATCACGGTTGCCTGGAATCGAGAAGCGCTGTTTGAGTTGGCCAAAAAGTATTTCAATAATCACTCTGTTCCCTATTATTTTGTGGATTTCTGAAAGGCATTAATCATGGACTTATCCCATATCCAGAATCCCCAGTCAAACAGAAAGATCCGTTAAAATGCATTAATGATAGCATATTAAGCAAATCTTCCTGTTATCGTGTTTTGTTTTTACTAGCATCACAAGTCACTTGCACAATTATAGCTGGTAATATTATTGTCACCGAACTCCCACGGCTTCTCTATTTCTACGTGCTCCAAACACCGCAGGAATCTGAAACCTTTTTGCCCAATTCGCCTTCGCCATGTTTATATTGTTCAAATTACCTAACAAAATTATCCATTCACTTGCTCTTTGCATAATGTTTACAGAAAGACTGGTACAGTAATAACCTTCAGCTATTCCACTTTGATATATCTGGGATAACTTAGCAAAGAAAAACTTCTGTCTTCTACCTTGGCTGTATTGTGCCACCACGTGTTTCTGTGCTCTCTGGCAGAAAATAAGTTCGCTATATAGTCAGCGCTTTTATCTTCGTACCTCAACAACCGCTTCTAGCTTCTAGGACTAAAATACCTCCTTTCCCTGTACCGTTCGTTGTTCCTCACGGATATGCACATACGCTGCATTAGAACTGATGAGAGAGATTAAAAGCGAAGATGTTACCGCTGATCAACCTTACGGAAAAGCAAACGTTCACTTGCGTTGGCAATTATTTACTAGTTTTTATTTACCTGAATTTAGCAGAATACTTGTGAGACTTAGCAGGCTTCTCATTCCACAAATGTTTACTTCTTTTCGCAAGACAATAATGCGTAATACTTTATTTTTAATTACTAAGTTGCTAGTATATGAAAACACTTGCTTTTATTCACAACATTCATTGATTCTTAAACTTCCTAAAGAACGTGTTGTGGTACTTGAAGCGGTGTTGTAGGCTCCGGCTATGTGCCCCAGGTTGTGTACCAATTTTGAAGCGATTTGTTGTCTATGTCGAATGGCCTGCTGTTGTGATGCCAATTTTGAAGCGAAATGGTAAATTGATGAATGATCTCTTCGGTGTTGTTGCCCACGCTTCAATAAGAACAATTTCTCAGGGGAATTCTGCTATTTTATTGATTCGTACTCATCAGGACTGGGACAGAAATCCATTAGTGTAAACAAGGACCCGATGCGACATATATATATATATATATATATATATATATATATATATATATATATATATATACGTCCTTTATCATGTTCAAAATATTTCCCGTCTTCTGGTGTTTTGCGTACGATAGCTACGTGTCAAATGAAAACATAGCTGTCCTGAGTAGAACTTAGAAGTGAAACTGTGTACTGCAAGTGTCGCGGTGTACATGTTATACCTGAGTGCCTTCGTCGGAATCAGAATAAAAAGCAAGTGTCTCTCGCCGCGTGTAAAACTTGTTAACTGGGTCTGAGCGATTCTATGAACTGCGTATCTCAGCAACGTTGAACTTATAATGCGAACTGCTTTACTGAGTCGAACTGAACTGAATGTCTCAGACGAGCAAACGCCTCCTTATATATTAAATTCTAATCAAGTAAACGTTGGCTTCACTAAGCCATGGGGTCAAAAGAGCACGCTCAATTTTCGCACCTATCTTTAAAAGTTCAAACATACATTTACCATTGGCTGGTCCAAGTTCACCTTCCACACATGCCATTTGCTATTTTTGTTGACATTGGGCTTGTTTAAAGGCTAGTAGTACAACACCTGTCGAGGTCAAAGTCTTTAACGCGGTTAAAAGTTCTTCAGTTTATTAACCATACAACGGCAGTCCTTTTAAAAGGAGGCATCACATTCGACCCCTGGATTTCTTGTACAGAGTTTTATGACCAACCTGGGCCTCCAAGTTCCCGTAACGGAAAACATCAGAGACTTTCTCTTTTGTTAACGTTCAATTCATATGTTAGCATTATTGTATTATACATATATGATATCTACATTACTAATTACAATACATGAAATATTATGATAATTTGGTTTGCAACATACATATTATATTATATTTATATTTCAGTGACGTAGGGCCGTAAGCACTGTTTCATACTTCATAAAATATAAAGGATATAACAAGAATGAACTTCAAAACTTTAGGGAAACATTCCTCATATATACATGAATCCATAATTACTTTTATTTGCTTGTTAGAACCCCCCCCCTTTTTTGTATCACACATCAGAATATTCTAAAACAGAACTGTGGGAGACGGAAAAGCATACGAGATATTGAAAATGTTCTCCATTAGCACGGATACATTCATCAACACGCCGTCACATGGACTGCCTGATGCGCTGATGTATTCCTGAAGTATCTTGTATTGTCTGGCAGCCTTACAGAATACGAGCACGAAGACTCTCTAAACTTTCGGCGAAACCATAGATCATATGAGCATCTGCCAATTTGACATTTGAATATCTCATTTTACTGTACCTGGAACGAGGTCCGTAAACAGACAGAACTGACACGACATGCTCGGTACTACGCCAAGCAATGAAGTGAGTAGCATAACAAGCGGACTACGACCACAACAACGGTGAACGTAGGAACTAAGAGTAATAACATCCCTCCACCCCATTTAACCAGCGGTAAACGCGAATGCTTACCTGCTGTACGTATTAAGTAATTATTCTGTTGTGGAGTTATTGCCATAGGGCAGCTATGCTGTTATTCTAGCTTGCACATCACACCGTGTAAGCAGCGTGATAGACAAAAAGCTGCAACAAGGAAATAAAACATTTACGAACTCATGTCCATGTAACTCTATTTGCAAGGAATGTTTCCCCAAATTTCTGACATACCTCCATGTTACACTCTACATAAAATTATTGTGCAGTGATGAAAGTTCCCTGTAAAAGATGGTTCAGTGCCAAAAGAAATGCTTACTAAATGTGTAATAGTTTATGCGGACTCTTCGCCGCTTTAAAAATGGGCTACTGATTTTCAAAATGGTCATACCAGCCTGGAAGATGCCCCGCATTAAGGACGTCCAAAAAGTGCTATAATAGCGCAATGCATTAAACGAGTATTAGATGACCGGCCCAGAGGTCAAAGCCAAGTTATACCATGCTTTGCAAAGCACAGCAGAGAAGGATCGCAGTGCGTTGTCGATTCTATGGCGTTATGTTATGACTACTCTGGATTGCTGTCCGCCACCTAGAACTTAAACGATGTGGGTAGCAGACCTATGGATTAACTCGGCCTTCGCCACTCCTGCCCTAGACATTTCAAAGGAAAGCGTAGGCTGTGTATTATATGCAGAATTACTTTAACTTTGAGCATTGTGGGTACCGCGCTTAAACAGCAATTTAATGATTTTGTGTATGGAATTATAATTGTGGATGAAATTTAGGTCCACAATCGCACATGGAAATGAAACAACGGTGAATGCAGTGAAGAGAAGCCGTTTGTTCAAAGCCAAAGAAGAAAGAAGCCCATTCCTCTTCAGTAAGTGCTTTGGCACAAGTGTTTTAGAATGCTAAAGGAATTATACTTATGGATTAACTTCTGAAGGGTAAAAACATAAACGGAGCGTGCTATTCCAAACGTTTAAAACAACTATATTAAAAATTCATGAGAAATGGCAAAGTTTGCAAGAAAGAATTATCTTTTCATTAAAACAATGCATCTGTTCACAATGGGACAATTTTGAGAGATTTAAAGGTGAAATTATTAGAGCATCCAACCCACTTCCCAGATAGGGCATTCTTTTACTGCCTGCTGTTCCCAAAGATCAAGTTGTTTCTCTCTGGACAGCTTTTTTGTTGAACCAAGAGGCGAATGCAGCTGTAGAGGAGTGCAGAAAACAATTGCGGAAAACAATTTCATATGCGGAAGGAATAATAGCCATGGAGCGACGATGGAATAAATTCATCGACTATTTAAAGTATATTAATTTGAAAATTAAAAATGCTTTCAAGTTAAACAATTGTTTCTTGATAGGGCGAGAATTTTCAGCTCGACTCATAATTTTCTTCTTAATTCGGAGTACTTTCAAAACGGTTGTCAATATGCCTAATACAGAGACCCAATGAACTAGGAACCAACTTGCGGTGTTTTGCCCATGGGCGAGAGTGGCGCTCGTTGCCGCCTTCGGGTATCGTAGTGTGGCGCTGACACAACTATACAACATATTCCTAAAATAAAGTTTTTATTTACCAAGTTTATAAAAAGAAGAACTGAAACTGGCCACCGTCGTTGTCCATACATTTTGACACCTCTCGAAACACTAACCATCATTCGCTGTAGTTCACATTGAGCAGTGCTGGCTATTTCCTGTCGGATATTTTGCCTCAATTCTTTCAGATTATATAGGCTTGTCTTGTGTACAGAAGTTTTAAATTTTCCCAAGAGATAAAAGTCGCAAGGAGTTAGGTCGAAGGACCTAACCACAAATTCTTTCTAACAACTCTGTCCTTTTGAAACACTCTTTCAATTTCTCTCATCGAAATATTCGCTGTATGAACTGTGGCAGAGTTTTGCTGAAAATACAAGATATCACGCCCCTTGTGTGTGTCGGTCCTGGTGGTGTAGTGGTTACCATACTTGCCTCCTAAACCCACGATCGCGGGTTCGAACCCGGCCAGGACCGATGGATTTTTTCGGGCGTAAAAATCCTAAGTATGGCTTCCTTCGGAAGGGAAGTAAAGCCGTGGGTCCCGTGTCGTACATTTACGGCACGATAAAGAACCTCAAGCCTGAAAGAGAGGCCTCTGAGCAAAATTTGTCGGCCATTTCACCCCCTGAGTTGAATGGGACGCTGATGACCTGAGCTGTTAAAGAGAGTCCATAAATAAATCAATAAAAAAAAGTCCCTTGTTGTTAGTTCTATAAAATAAAGGGCGAGGGGCAACATCGTATTCACGTATGTGGAGGCATCAAATGGCCTCGATAGAAATGACCATATAATTCTTCCTCTGTTCATCCTGGTGTTGTAGTGGTAACCATACTTGCCTCCTACACCCAAGATCGCAGGTTCAATCCCGACCAGGGTCAATGGATTTTTTCGGGCGTAAAAATTCTAAGTATGGCCTCCTTCGGAAGGGAAGTAAAGCCGTGGGTCCCATGTCGTAGATTTACTGAACTTAAAAGAAGCTCAAGCCTGAAAGAGGAGACCTATCGTCATTTATCGGCCATTTTACGCCCTGAATTGAATGGGATACTGGTGACCTGAGAGGTTAAATAAACCAATTCAACAACGGTGCACCTATACCAATTTTTTCGTCTGGGTGGGGCACTTCAAGAACGTATCAGCTTTCTCAGTGTTTCAATAACGATTACTTTGAAATGCACTATAAAGGATATGGATTGTGGTACGAAATGCAACTATTACACTTAGGAATCTTTCTTCAATCGTCTTTGGACTTTACGGGCTAATTAAGTTAACACAAATGAGTCGAAAATAAATACACGTTGTGCGCTATAAAACATGATGAGCTATAATTCATTTTGCATTAAATACACCACTTTTAATAACTTAACTGAACTCAACCGCTATCACATCCACACTGACAGTCAAAAGCTTTGTTCCAGTCAACGGCAGGAAACGCGTGTGCACAAGCAGGTTGGTTCGTAGTTCATTTGATCGCCCCACTAATTTATAAGTAACATACCGGTAATCTACAAAAAGTTCTTCTAATGTTAGCGAAGAAGGGCATCTACAACCATTAATTTTCCTAATGTGTCTTCAGACATACTGTAGAAGTTTTCACAACTGTATTTGGATTATGTCAATAACGCAGGAAATTCCTTTAACAAATCACTATTGATACAACAGTATATTGTAATATAAGTGTTGGAAAGCACGAATTGCGCATACGAGTTTCATCAAGTTGCATTTCACACGAGGACCGCAATGTGTGTTACATAATATTTTATACTACCATATCATAATGTAACATATTTTTAATTTATTAATGTTTTATTTTAATTTGGAAAGGTAAAAATAAAAAGAATTACAAATATTGAATCGATTAATAATATTTGTTCATACATTTGTATAGTTATGCATTAGTGTATTGATAATTATTGTTAATTTTATTGAAAAATTTAGTAGTTGGGTGACATGAACGTTAATGGGAAATTATAATGGAATCTGACGAAAGTGTTGAAGATTTTGAAGGAATTCCACCGGAAGTGGTTGATGCGGCGACTAATACAAGGAATAATTTTCTACTTAAAAAATCTAAAAAACGGAAGGAACGAGAACGTGCTTTATTCACAGTTTGGTGGAAAAAAGAAGAATATCAGAACATTATTATGTTAGCATGTATTCAGGAGAAACAGAAGGTAGTGAAATCTTCAACATTATGGTCTATTTATTCAGTGTTAAATACTTTGTTATATCTGAATAATGGTATTGATATATTGAAGTTTGGAAGTTTTATCGCCTTCTCGAGAAGAAAATCTCTTGGATATGTAGCAAAACAGTTCAGTTTTTCACAAGAGAGGACATAAGTAAATTTTTAGTGGAAGTTCCTGATGCGGAATATTTTAAGAAGAATTCTTTGTTTCAGATACTACTACTGTTCATAAAGTGACAGGAATTAATTTTACCCAGTGTACCTCTTGTAGTATAACTATTCATATTAACAGTAGGTAATTTGCATTGCTTGAATAATTTCATAAATTGTATGATATAGCAAGAGTGCTACTTTTAGTTGTAATTTGTCGATCCTGGTGGTGTAGCGGTAACCATACTTGCCTCGTACACCCAAGATCGCGGCTTCGATCCCGGCCAGGGTCGATAAACTATTATTTTTATTTTTTCCTAAGTATAGCTTCCTTCGTAAGGGAAGTAAAACCATGGGTTCCATGTCGCAGATTTACGGCATGTAAAAGAGTCTTGGCCTGAAAGGCCTCTGAGCAAAATTGACCTGCCGTTTCACACCCTGAATGAATAGGGACGCTGATGACCTGAGATGTTTAAGAGCGTCCGTAAATAAACAAATCAATAACAGCTGTAATTTATAAAATAGGGGTGCAAAATATTTCGCAAAATACTGGTGCAGGTTACTTTGCATCACTCATCTTCTTCTTCTCTCCTGAACTGCTGGACTGCTACTTTCAGTTCTAAAATTAGGTTGTATTATTCACGATAGTATATAAAAACACTTTAAGATGATTTGGAATAAATTTTATGTATACCTACAGATATGTAGATTGTGAACTAGGTGTTCATATAAATAAGTAACACACATGGGAGGGCACGACGAAACAAATTGAACATTTCGAGTCTGTTAGTCTCTTCAGTGTGATAAGCGAAGTGAAATTTACTTTATTATTATTATTATTATTATTATTATTATTATTATTATTATTATTATTATTATTATTATTATTATTGTTATTATTATTATTATTATTATTATTGTTGTTATTATTATTATTATTATTATTATTATTATTATTATTATATATTCAGCATTTGATTTTGGATTGCTTTTTAGAACTGAAGATAAACAAAGATTTAAAAGCACTCTCCTGGCAATTACTCTTTCATCGCATTATGAATATCTTGATCGCAAATGAAATGACGCACCTCTAAACCTTCTTTAGCAGTCCAAAGATGAGAGATCAGCACTCTATTCGGGGCAGTGAATAAACGTTCGTTGCAAAGTTTCAGGAGGTTCGCCTTAGCTTTGCTTACAGTTCTTTCCTTCTTTAACGTGATGCAAAGTGTTGTACAGAATCCTTCCGTTAATCGAATCAAATTTAGGAAACACACTAAAGAAGGCATCGTAAATGAAATTAGAAAAAGTAGTTTTACTTACGGGAGAGAATGGTAAAAAAAAAAAATGTACACTTATTGTTAAAAAAACAGACGTTCAATGCACTTTAGAACGAAGAAATCTAATGGCAAAGCAATTAGCAAAGTAAATTAAATCATTAATTTTAATATTAACATGTTTCTGCTTTCAATTTACATATTAAAGAATATCTAATGGCAAAGGACAATAAGCAAAGTAATATAAACTATTAATATCTTGCGTGCTTGCCTTACATTTTCACATATAAAAACTGAAAATCCAATAAGAATAATAGTGAAAACCCCCAAAATTAAAGAGGATTACAATAAGTAAAACATAATTTACACAATACTGTGATGAAAGGATGAGGCCTGGGGAAGGAGCAAAGAATCTACAAATTCTGAATAAGCTGCGGAAAGATGCATTTACTGCTTCTCGCTCTCAAGTCCAAAGCACGTTCATGAGCTCAAAATAGAGTTACTGCTACTCTCCACCAATCGGAGAAAGGGCACTTACCACATGGTTAAGACACAGAAGAAAGGAAAAAGAGGAATTTGACACATAATCCCATGCAAAGACGGCACATCTGCCAGGCAGTTAAACAGCGCTGCAATATAATTTCCCCGTCGTCAAGAGTTGATGGTTCTTCGCAGAACCGATAAACGAAGTTCATTGCGGCGGGGCGCTATAATGAGAGACACACTGCTGTTTTTTGGGACTGCTGACTGCATGTTGCTTTAATAGTTTAGTAGTAACTGATGAATGTGTTTAAAATGAAATACAGTGCATACATTTTATCTTACCATCCGTGACATACGGGATCTGCGTCGGCTGTTATTCAAGGACGGGCAAGGCTGTTATTCAAGGCTTGTAGGACCGTTTGTTGTTGTTATTATTATTATTATTATTATTATTATTATTATTATTTTGCTTTGAGTTTCAAAGTAATTATGAGAGAACGCAGGCTTACACGGCCCGAGACATGAATGTAACGGCAATTTTCTTCCAGGCTGTTGTACCGTGGTCTGTTGGAGATGAGAATCTCAGACGTTTCGTCCGCAACTACGGCGGACAACTTCGGTGGCGTGGACGAAGTCTCCTCCGAGAAGATATCACTGCGTCTCAAGTGTTGGCTGTCAGAGTCTATATATATAGTTCCTGTACAGGAAGATCTCACACAGTTGAAACATATTATCTCCGACGACATAATGACACTCTTCCAACAGGTGCTCACTTCGACTTACTTCCAGTGGGACCACTCGTCTTACGAACAAATAGACAGCGTTGCTGTGTGCAACCCGCTCAGTCCGGTGGTAGCCAACTTCTTCATGGAATCCTTCGAGGCTACAGCACTGGACACAGCTCCACTCAAACTGACAGTTTGGCTCCGCTACGTGGATGACACTTTCGTTATTGTGTCCCAGGCGGGAGGCGGCTCTACGAGATTTTCTTCTACACCTCAATAGCATCAATTCCCGCATCCAATTTACAATGGAAAAAAGAAGAAGGTGGACAGTTGGCCTCCCTGGATGTACTAGTTGGTACAAAAACCTACGGCACACTTGGACACACCGTCTACCGCAATCCTATTCATTATGGCCGCTACTTAAACAAGAACGCCAATCATCATGCAAGGCAGAAACGTGCCATGATTAAAACTCTCTTAGATCGTGCTTCACACATTTGCGAGCCTCGGTTACTGCCACAAGAACTGCAGCACCTGGAACTAGCACTACAACCCAAAGGTTGTTCAATGCAGGAAGTAAAAAGAGTTTGCCACTCGGAAAAACCAATACCTGCCAGTCAAAAATCACGCCAATCTCATGTAAAGGGCAGAGTTTTTCTACCTTATTTCAAAAACGTCACAGACCGTTTTGAACATATACTTCAATGTCACAGGGTCAAGACGATCTTTAAGCCTACTAAGTAGCTGAACAATTTACTAAGCTCTGTGAAAGATCCTCGGGAACCTTTGTCGTCGGCCAACGTTTACAGTGTTCCCTGCTCTTGCAGTTCAGTTTACATCGGTACTACACAACGCAGCATTAGCACCAAACTTAACGAACGCAAAAGAAACTGTTGTCTAGGCCAAATAGATAAGCCCGCGGTAACAGTATATGCCATCGAAGTGGAGGGGGAACATATCATCAAAGTTTCAGGACACTAGCGTCCTCTCCTCTATTACACACTACCATGCAAGGCTGCAAAGAGAAGCCATTGAAATTTACAAATATCCCAACAATTTCAACAAGAAAGAAGAAGCTCTCAAATTAAATAGTAACTGGTATCCACCAATTGAAAACAAAGTACAACACAAAACACGTAAAAACATAGCGAGCCTATCACCAAATAGCAGCAGCACAGGAGAGGCGAGGCTCCTGCCACCAGTCGACCGACCACCACCCACCCCGAACCAACCAGCGGAGAGCGCTAGCAGTATAAATATAGCGACTCTGATAGCCAACACTTCCCGAGCGCCGAAGCATAGGAGCTCCTCAGCGAAGATATCCGAGAATCCCGAAGCAGCTGAGTGGAGCCGAGCGGCGATTGGCCGAGCCGCGGCACAACGAGACAGCTCCAGCGCTCCGTATTCCCTTTGCGAGGCAGCCTCAGCGAGTCTGCGCCAGTGCCCTGCGGTACCTCCGCTCGGCCAATTCTTTAGTCACTGTCGTTCCAGCTTGGACATGTAGGGTAGCATGGCTTGAGCAATCGTCCCTGTGACCGTTTTGACGGTCCGGCCCTCTGCTGCCCGTGCTTTTTAGCGCCTGACATCTGGTTTTTTCTCTTTTACTTCTTTCCTCTTTTCTGTTAACTATAAGTATGTTAGGGCTCTCCCTTAACTTCCTACTTATTCTGTTGCACTCTTCTTCTTCCTCTTTCTGTATCTTTTAGCACCATACCTTCCAAATCGAACCTCCTCCTGGCCCAAATACCAGGGGCAAATCGAAACCGGAGCAGCCCACTACTCCTGAACCTCCCGAACCTCTCCCACTCTCCCCCTCAACCATCTCCACTACTTCTGCTTCCTTCTCCACCATCATTGATTCTCTTCATCCACCAGACTGCGGCAACGCCCGCAATGGGCATTGTGCTGCAACTGTGTTAGGAACAGGGCAACCATTTACTGTGGCAGAAGCTGTCAAACACCAACCGCCCATTTATGTAAGCAAGGGTCACAATTTTGACCTGAGCTTCTTGCGGACCTTGATCGGCAATACAGATGTATTGCCGATTACACCCTTACCAAAGCCTCGGTAACGCATGAGCTACAGGACCGCACTTAAAGCGAAACTGATTACCGAGAAATGACCAAATTACTTAAGTATCTCTTTCTCAATAACCTCCAACATAGCCAGTCGGTGCCCGCAAATGGTGCTTAAGCTCACGTTCCTGGACCACGCGGAACAAGAAATTCAGCAATCTCTCCGGGATCGGCAAATTTCGGTTAGAGGTGCAGCTGAGGAGATTTAACAGAGATCGAACGCTACATCCAATTTACTTGGTAACGGTAGCGACTGCGGACGATCGCGATAGATTGCAGCAGCTTACCGATATACTTCATATGCGGATAGCAGTGGAGAACTATTTTCGTACCCCAGTGGCTATCCAGTGCAAAAGATGCCAAAGATTTGGTCCCTCAATGGAGAGCTGCTCTGCCGACGCATGCACATGCTCCAACTGTGCACAGCCACATGATTCAAGGGTGTGCCACATAGAACACCAGTATCGTGTAGTGTACTGTGTCGGAGCACTGGGCATGGTAGGGGATACCGAACCTGCCCAGAGTATCAGAGGCAGCTCAACATTCTCAGAGGCACAGTCACCTGGCAACAGCAGCCATCCCTAGCTCCCCTAACCCTGATTCAAGGCCACATTCAAGCACCCTTGTGCACGACAGCGAAAACCTGAGACTAGGCCAGGTTCAGGCGCACCAGTGCAACATAGCAACATTAACACTGATCCACGAGACGACGCAAGGCCACGCGTGGTCAATGATAAAAGGAGATACGCAGAGCCGCTTGGAACGCAGACAGGGCTCAGAAAGTGCTCGTGGCGAATTCACGTAGATTAGGAACACTATGGTTTTTTTTTTTGAGTAGTGTTTAACGCCCGTTTTTACTACTGAGGCACCACAGGCGGTGACACTGATGATACATGAGATGAAATGATAAATTGGGAAAGGATTTTTTTTTAAGGAAGGAAGCGTTCCAGGCCTAAGTTTAGGTATCTCCCCGGCATTTGCCAGTTATGAAGACTGAGGAAAACCTGGAAAAAACCTCAGTCAGGGAGGACGGTCCTGGCGGGATTCGAACCGCAGACCTCCCGCTCACGAGTCCGTGCCTTAACGACCTCGGCCACCCGTGGCGGTGGAACACCATGGTGCCTACTACGGAATCAAGCCCTCGAAATTACAGCTATAGTAGTAGCGCCAGAAGAAGCCTATCAAACCTTAAGCAATTACGCAGGCACTCCTAACCCCCCCCCCCCAATTGACCCTCCCAATGGATAAACATGGACTAAGGATCGTTACTTGGAACGCAGGAGGGATCCGCAATAAAAAAACCAGAATTAAGCAACTTTCTCTTAAACCATCACATCCAAATATCACTAATCACCGAAACAACTCTGACCGTCTCAGTATCCCTGGGTTCACTATCTACCGCTCTGACCGTGACAGACACTGCAATAGCAGTCAGAAATCACGACTTAGTTCATCTTCTCTCACTTCTAGGCTACTGCCATTAACATAACGTACAACTTCCGAACTGTATTAGTGGCTGCGTATAATCCCTCGGGGGACATGCAGTGTCCCACTTTGATCTACTGTTTCAAATCATTCATCAAGTAATAATTGCAGGCGATTTTAATGCTAAACACATACTATGGAACTGTGTATCTAACAAACTTGCAGGCATTGAACTACTAAAGCACGAAAATTTATCTGATTAATTAATACACGCCAGTATAGAACACACATACCCTTAAGTCAGGGACATCACATAGATGTTTTAGAAATAGCAATTACTGTAAACCTCACCAGAGCCATACATCTAAACACCATAAACGAACTATCTCAGACCATCTTCCAGTTTTGATCTCGGCAGGTGGGACAGTCTGTCCTATCTCGGCACTGCCCGGATACACCTTTAATTTAGCCAATTGGAAAACATTTACAGAAACACTCTCGACTCACAAATAAAATCATCCAACATTAACACCGCAGATGAACTAAACACAGGTACACAACTTTGCAATAACTGCAGCCGCACCAGCGCATTCTATACGGCAGCAGGCTCAACCCTTGCCCCTCCACACATCCACAATTACAGCAACGCGTAACAAAGAGATGCGCAGATGGCAAGCCATAAGGCATTCCGCGATGCAAAACGAACTCCAGAAACTCAATAACAAAGTTCGTCATGCAACTTTCAAATTTGTGACACAACAATGGAATAACATACTACACAACCTCGATCTCAGCACCACTCTATGTGGCGAACGGCACGCACACTTATTCGTGGCCAAATTAAAATTCCACCGCTGCTACACAACCAACAGACGTCCACTACCGAGAAAGTTGAAGCTCTTGCTGACGCGCTTGAACTAACACTAAAACCAAATAACATTTTCTGTCTCCACAGTTTGTAAGCGACTCTGAGACAATGGCACACGAACTAAGCTCTAAAGTAACACACAATCAAATTCGGAAAACCTTCCCCTCGAAAATAGTCTGATTAATTAAAGCATTTTCCGAACAAAAAATCTCCGGCCCCGGACAGGATATCT